>ML677371.1:13401605-13456585 GCA_007922305.1 Dermatemys mawii | reverse complement strand
ACTTCCTTTACTCCTCTCTGTTTACAACAGTGTATGAAGAAGCTGAACCTTATACCCTTTTCTTCCTACCAATACACGTTTACTAAGGCTCAAATGCAGGCCTTTATGCATAGCTGGGTTAGAAGGGGCTTGGATCACAGAAATGATGTGGTGTTTGGGATGGTACAATTTTTTTTCTTACGCTTCCCCCCTTCCCTCCCCCCACCCCAGTGGTTGGAGGAATCCTGAGGGCTGTATTTACTGCTAGATACATAGCACAGCTTCATGTTGCCACTTGTTACCTATTACAGCCAATGCATGACATTTCCTGATTGAGATTTAAAAGCCAACAGAAAAGCATTTTTCTTTCTTTTCCTTTTTCTTTTTTTTTTTTCTTAAATAAACCTGCCAGGACTTCAAAGTTCTATCACTCCCTTGCTGCAGCTACTGACAACGCTGATGCTCAGCACTTTGCGAGCAGATGTGTTCCTTGTCCTGTCTTAGGTATTAACAATGACATTAAACTATACAGGCAAGCATGCAATGCTGAACTCAGGTCTTGGCAGGTAACTAATATTTTCAACTACTTTAGTTAAAAAACAAAATTGTAACTTTAAATTCTGCACACATGCTGTGCAAAGACCAGATTATGAAATGCCTTTTGATGTGCAGCTACTCAAACAAACGGACCCAATTAGTTTGCTAGGACTACTCGTGACTATACAGTCTCACCTATGACAGAATGGAGTCCATAATCTGGCCCTTAATTATGTAAATAATTAAAAGTTTGTTAATTTTCACAGGATATATATTTGTAATCATTTCAGTTCATCTTTAAGACAGCAACTTTTATTGAAATATTGATATAGCAAAGGAAGCGTTCAAGAAAAACACTTTTTATTCATTGGCAAATTGTATTTTTCTTATTCTAATGATGCCCATTAGAAGAAAAGCAATAGTGGGGCTGGCCGACTAATCTCAGAACCCTCATGATGGACAGTATTGAATTTTTCCATGAGGAGTTCCAGACTCCTCTTGGAAAAATATTGTTGTATTGCTGCAATGGCCAGTTCTAAGTTGGTACTTTGTGGTTCATTCCACTGTAGTTTCTGCAACATTAACATTAAAATGTTTGAGAGTCACTTTTTTAAAAATAACTTAATCACTATCAATCCCGAGAATGCAAAAGTACAAGACACAGGCAGAAATGGGTATTTTCCATTTATGTTTCCCAGAACCAAACCTTCTTTTGTATGCATTTATCTTAATTTACTTTTATCCATACAATTATTTCCCTTGTGAAAAAGGAAGTCTGTTTGCACATTGCATGCCTCCACATACATGAATGTTTGTGTGTATGTGAGAGAGAGACAGAAAGAAACACAGTATTATTGAGGGGTCTAACCCACAAAACTAAATCTGAAAATGCCCCAAAATTTGGGCTTTTGAAATCTGAGTCTAAACATTACAAAGTGGCTCCATCTCTTTATACTGCATTTGTAGCTCAAGTCCATTGGAGAGATAAGTATAGATATTGTGCCTAGCATGACATGCTTATCGGGGGCGAGGGGATTTAAAGATTAATTCCAACACAACATGAAATCTCCAGTAGGACATGGCTCCAGACCAGTCAGCCTTATTTGAATCACAGCTAATGACTGGCCAAATCACAGCAGTTTTCCTTCCCAAGGGCTCATTTAAATGTTATTTCTCTTCTGATGTGCAGCAGGTTGCATGTACAAATTCACATGACATTTGCTTTGAATGAACCTCAGAACTCAAAAAGAACCCCAGAAGAATTCATCTAGTTCCACCCAGTTCCACTTGTGTGATGAATTCTGTGCTACATATAATAGATTATGGAGTTCAGCATGATCAACATTTTTCAAAGGCAAGATGGCTGCTTGCTATAGGAGAGCTGGTCTCTATCAGAATCAGCCACAACCAGTCAGTTGTTGGGCATTAATGCTGTTCACCAGTCAGAAACATGGGAGATTGTACTATTACTCAGTTCATAAGAGGGAAAATCTGGTTTCTCAGCTAAAAACCTAGGGAATTTTAGAGGATGTACAATCAGTTTGAGAGACCTAAATAAATGTCTAGTGATAAATCACTTCCAGGTGTAATATCTTCCAAGGCCAGCTCGCTTGGCAGGTAACAAGAAGCCAAAAATCCTCTTCATGCCTCACATAGACTAACAAAGCTGGTTTCATGCTGAAACCACCCACTGCTGCACAATAGTGACATGAAATCATAAATCAACAGAGCCTTGCTTATGCAAGGTTTGCTGGGAAAGCTCACACACTTGAGCAAAACTTCTTAACTGAATTATAAGCTTGTAACACAAACCAAAGCAAACCAAAGCAAAAACACCTGTTTTTGGCTTTCATTATTAAAAAAGTTTTTCATTGCTCTAGTTTTAAAAGTTTTAGTGGTATTAAAAAAAATCTGAGCATTTTCTAGTTCTCCTCCCTGTCTGACATTATGTCCATTACACTGACAATAAGAGCAACAAATACTTGCTGAGAGAGCCCATGAATGAATGAGCAGCATCTGAGGCCTGGGAAGCCTTCACATAAGTTAATCAGTAGCAGGGATCAAGTTTGCTTGAACAGCTTCTAGCACCATGGGCTATAACCCTGATTGAAGCCTCTGGGTGTTAATATACAAATATTAAATAGTAATTAAGAATAATATCCCAGTCTACATAACACAGAGATCTTACATTCGGATATGTGGACTGGACATCCGATTATCTACAGATAATTAAAACGCTCCAGACTCATTTGGCCTAACTCTGTGCCACACTAAGTCATTTTTAAAACCACAATATATTACTCTGCAGTGTACTGCCAGCAGGTGTCAATCAAATTGAATAATTTAGTGGTGATGAATGAAGAAAAGACAACTAAAGTTGAGTGGATGAGAAGGGAACAGGTTGTAGAAGAGAAAATTATGAATGGTGAGCCAATGTGCAAGTAACGCAAATGAATGGAGGAAACATCAATGAATGCTGAGTGAATATGCAGAAGGAAGGCAGACAGAGAAACAATTCTAGAAGGACATGCTGTGAGCAAAAATGACTGAAGAAAGATGACATACAGCAAGCAGACACGTGGCAAACGATGACGAATGAAGGAAGGCTATGAATGTCATGCTGCCAGAAAATGAGCCAAAAAATAGTAAATTAAGAACTGAGCAGATTTGTCAAGAATGAAGAGAAATAATGGAATGTCATGAAAGCTCAGCCAACATGCAGTGAATTGGGACAATGAAAGAAAGATGATCCTACGTGTATTTCAAAGAAATAGCTTCCCAGTATAACAAAGAAACAGCTTTATAAACAGTACATGTCTTCTTGTCATTATGGAGAGTTTAACATACATAGACTGTATAGACCATGTATATCTACCCTATCTAAAATTTCAGTTAAAAAAATATGAGGCAATGTAAAACAAAAACCAAACCAAAACAAAAAAAGACAGATCAAGCTTTCCCTGTCTTACAGGCTCTTGCAGCTGTCACCTGTGCTGAAAGAGAAAGATCTAGTCATTCTGATAATACCCAGCTCTTACAGGGCTTTTCATCAGTAGCTCTCAAAGCATTTTAAAAAGGGAGGTCAGTATTATTACTTAATGCAGGTATTCAACTACTTTCTCATGTATGAAAAATACATTTACTCTTTGAACCTTGTATGAATTTTCTGAGAATTTACAAGTTAAGTCATTAAGTATTTTAAGGCGTTAAAATGTATTTTAAAATGGATCCTTTAAGAAATTTAGGATCCTGCAGCAAACCACTTCCATTATTCTGAATTATTTTAGCAATAAAATAATACACTCTTCAAATTTCCCAGATAGTTAAAAGTCAATGACGTTTGGTGCAAGGCTACATTTTGAATAATTTCTTTTGGCATTAAGAAACCACTTTTTGCCATTATTCTTCACAACAGAAAGATTCTCTCTTCAGAAGAGAGTGACCTATGATTTTCTATTTCAGAGAATGTCACAAAAGTCTTCAGAACACCTTCTATCTCCTTCCATCTTCAATGGACTGAGGCCACAGGCTACGCTTAAAGACGGATTTCATTGTCATTCACCAACTCCTCGCAGCTTTCCTCTTCACTTCCTAACAACATAAAAGGTCACCAAACTTCCCTGAAGGTGACTTCTGTTCACTCCCTCGGGAACAGATGCAGCACTTAACTGAAGGCATCCTGTGGCCCCAGTTCTGTTGAGAACAATGGAAATTGGCAGCCATTTTGAAAAAGGGGAATTTTTGTGCATTCTCTTTGAAGGATAATATTAAATTCTTTAGCCCAAACTTTGATAATACACAGTAACAACAATAATAATTAATAATCCTAAATATTTATTTTCAAAAATACCCCACTGCCCCAGATCAGCTCTGCAAAAAGAGAAGGAGAAAGAGGAACACCTGGGGTGTGCAAGCACACACAGGGAAATGCAGGGGCATGTTTGAACTCATTTAGGTATACACATATTCTTTAAGTCATATTTTTATCTTATGAATGCCTTTTCATTAAACTCAACAAAATATGAATTAAACAAAACAATGGCCTTTTGCCATATTTTTTTCCTCATTACCTTCTACTAAGACCAATACCATCCATCATCATAAAACCAGCTCTGAAAAGCTGCCAAATTGGAAAAGTTAAAAATCAAAAGCTAAAATGCACTGTTTCTTTTTTTAAGAAAATAGCTCTTAGGGCCTTATCATATGGCCTTCACTTCTTGGAGTAATTTTTGTTTGATCAATACTGCATTGGTCTTTATCGCTAATATGTTCTGCTGAAAGGGAAAGGGCTCACGAATGTGGCCAGGGTCCTCTGAATGCAACAGAAGAAAAATAAGCCTATGACCTTGCAATCAACAATTTTTTTAACTATTCTCACATGAGGCATGTGCCTAAGTATCTTCCGAATCACATCAAACCACATCAAAATGTTCGTAATACATATGCTGCCATCCTCAGCTGTCCACTCCAGCTCCTCAACAATCATCTCTGTGCCTTCTTCCTTATGTGGGGCTAAGCTTATTCACAAGACCTTCTCAACATTCAAGTCACTCCTGAAGACCTGTGCCTTACAAACTGACATTGTACTTGATGATACCTTGTGTTTATTTTGCATGCCCTATTTATTTTTTATTTGTTATCTTGACTGTAAAGTGGTACAGTTTGAAGAGTTCATTCTGGTTTTAACTGTATCATGTTACAGATATATGTCCTGTACTTAAGATGGGAAACACCCAACGTACTGTTCATAGTGCCTACTATATATGTATTACTCCCCTTAATTTCACCCAACAACTTTCTGCTTATGTGTGTGCCTTTAGATTGTGAGTAAGGGATTGGGCTTTCTTCTCTGTGTGTAAACATCTAGCACACTATAGGCACTACTGAAAATTATTAATCATGATGATGATTAAACTAATGTGATAGGGATAAGTCAATAAAAAGATAGAGCAGAGAAATATAACATTTCTAGGATCAGAAAGACAAAGCCACAAATATTTACTCGAATATTCATGACCTTTAATTTTAAAAGACTTATCTGCTTCAAAGACAACTGAATGTCTTGATGGTGCAGATTACATTTTTATCTATATTCAAATATGAAGTAGATATTTAAGCAGTTTCTTTTGAAAGACTATTTCGCATGCCCATTTATACCTCTCACCACTGAATTGTTCTGGGGTGGATGTTATTGGTGTTTTAGTTTGGTTTGTTTTTTGAGAAACCCATGGTCATGTGTTCCTACTTTTCTTGCTTTCAGCTAAGAAAGAAAAGAGAAGAAACTTTGACTTACTTTTCTCTCGGTATTTTTGGTCTAGGCCTTGTCTGTACTAGAACAGATATCCCCTGATAGCTGTGTGAATTTTCACCATGACCACACCATTTATCATGGTAAAAAAGTGGCAAAATTCTCAGATGTCCCAACACGTTTCACAAAGGCAGAGGATGGTTACTCTCACAACCAATTTTGCAGTAAAAATATTTTTAACCTGAAAGAGTCACCTTTTGCTGGAAAAGAGAGACAGATTTGAGATGAAGTTGTGAAAAGGAAAATATTTTACAAGACTGGTAGAAATTAGATTTTTCAGCGTAGTTCTCTTTCTGCAGTTCTTTTTATAGACTTTTGCAAAACAGCCAAAATGTTAACATTCAGGAGTACACATGGCAGGCCTCTTTTAAATTCAACAAAATATGGAAACAAGAAACTGCATCAAAAATGATACTATGAGAGGGAGTAGTAGGTTGAGTAACATGGTGTACTTTGGAAATACATATTTGTTTTATTAAAGGGATCCAATCACATGTGTATGAAATATGTAACTGCACCATAGGTGGGGAGCTGGCAAACACACAGAGAAAAAAGTGATGCTCAAAAAGTCTGTTAGCCAAGTGATCCTAAACCTAACTACACTAAGCCATTTATAGCATTCATACTAAAAGTTTATTAGCAGGAACTTCACAATGACGTACTATGTTATTGGGATATTTTTATTACTCCTCAATCTATAACATAATAAACTATAAAACTTGTTTCAGATTAACATTACTCACACAGCTCAGACTAGAACTTTACCTCCAGTCAAGGATTGTTTTGCTGTTTAGCAGACATTGCCCTCAATTCAGAGCAGTTTGCACGCACTGTAGTTCTTCTGTTTTGTCATCAAGGCTGAATTGCTAAGGGCTTCCATTGTCTTCAGATCAACAGGTGCAGAATGTCTCTTGGAATTGAATGCTGCAGTTATCAGTCGAGCAATCAATGGTCTTATGTTATAGCATTCATATTAAAATGCTAATTGCCATTAATGCTTCCCACTAATGCATTCAATTCAAATGTGTTCTTTTATTCATGTAAAAGTGATATGGGAGACTGGCCCATTAATTTCAAGAGAACACAGAGCCATACCATCCAGAGTAGTGCTTAAGTAGTAAAACAAAGCCTTACAATCTGATTAGGTTTTGCTTGCAATGATAGCTGTCTCCATTTATGAAATTACATTGGACACTAAATACTGTATTCTGTCTGACTGCTGCTATATATCAACAGATTTAATCTATTTCTAACCCTACAGTATTTTATAGCCACAGAGGGTAATCCCTGCACCCTTTGTTCATGTTTGCTCTCAGGCGACACAATGTCAAGGCACAATGCAGCGTATTACACATGTGGTAAAGAGTGGAAATATTTATATAGACCAGAAACAGCCCCAGCTGCTGTGTAGCCCAGATTCACATCCAAACTTTCCCACACTCTGAAGTTTGATGGTAGAGAGAAGGACCAAATTTCAATGTTCAAATCTAGAGCCAAAATTTTACAAAGAGTGGGGGGTGCCTGGTTCTGGAGTTTTACTTCAAACCCATCTCCATTAATTATCCTTCATGAACACCTCCCCATACTCTTCCATGTGCACCCTTAATTTAACTGGAATGATTGTTATATTTTAGCAATAGGCCTAGTTTTACTTCAGAAGTGCTTCTCTTCTTAACGTGATCTCACTTTCCTCACTGGTCCTATGGACCTATACCCACTGACAACTCGAAGCCCCAGCAACCTTGCTCCCACCCAAACAGTTGCTGATACCAAAGGGTCCCAAAGCAAGTTTGATGTCCTAGCCAAGCAGCTGCAGTCTTCAAATCTCACATCCTCTCATGGCTTGTTCTGGACACAGACACTCCAGACTGCACTGCAAGCCTTTGGCAAGCCCTGGATTATGAAAGGTTTAGAGGCACCTGCCAGTCCAGCACAGACTTGCTAAGACCCCAGTGTAAATTCTGTGGGATATCAGCAAGGCTGTGGAAGATGGTGAGGTTGGGAATTTAACAGGAATTTACCTTCATTGAGCTGAAAGATGCAAGAAGTTTGATTTCAGCATTAAGTCCCATGATTGCTTAGACTCTGATATCTCATCTTTGACAGATTTTTAGAAGTACTGGTACTACTTGAATCATGACTTTCATCCATAATGAACCTCAAAGCCAGCCAGACCCAAGTAGAGATCCCTAATAAAAATGTGACTGCTAAATCTACTTCACAGTAGGAGCTAGACCAAGCTGGATATTGTCTAACCTGATCAGTTGGAACTCCTATTAGCTCAGGACCAGTACACTAATATTTCACATTTATACAACAAAATATTTCCAAGGATCCCCTAACACAGCATTCTCAAATCACCTGCATCTGCACTGTTTGTGTGTGCAATCAAGTGATAGAACTTACAAAAGCAAAACCCACTTGCATTTGATTTGCACGTTGTACTTTAAATTCTATCACAATTGCACACATGCACAAATGTTAGGACAGTATATGTCAGACATTTTAAACTTTAGTACCCAAAGTTTAGTCATCTAAATCCATACTTAGATACAAAAGAGTATCTTTTCAAAGATACTCATTTTCAAAGATACAACCAAAGTGAGCTTCAATGCTCAGCATCTCTGGAAATTAGGTCACTTATTTAGGTGACTGCATATAGATTGAGGTGCCTAAATGTAGCTACTGCCATTTGAAAATGTGGGCCTTTTTGCACAACTGAAGGCGACCATATTAGTAAAAATTTGGCCAGCTACAGCAGCTCATCTCAAAAGACTCAAAGTCAGTTTGCAAACTATATACATAAAGCACTACTAAGATGGTATCCAAGACACAACCCAGTTCACTTCAGCAAATGCATCGATGAGTAACAACTGTTTACTCGCCTTAGCTAGAGGCTGGGAATGAAAAACAGGAGAACTCTTGTCAGCAATGTCATTGCAAATGTTTGTTCTAGTTCCTGCCTGACTTGAATCTTCTTCTGTTTTTAAAGAGAATACATGTTTCCTCATCATCATTGCTATGGCTGAAAGAGGAAATATATATTTTTCATGGAAAAAACACTAATGTATCCTGGGGCACCCTGGATATCAAGAATGGGCTACTATTCCCTTAACTGGACTTACTCTGATTTTTGTGGGGGGTTGTAGATGCAACTAAACTATGACATTATACAATTTGTTGCATTTGTGGATATCAAAGACTGGGGAGGAGCAGGAAGCAGTACAATGTAGTTGCTTCTGATGTGACAAAAAGTAAAGGTTTTTTAAAAGGTTCATATATGTGCTTGTTACTGATTTTCACAGTTAACTAAAGTAATAGTCACAGAATCCGTGGCACCCCTGAGCAAGTATTTGCAAGAACTCATGCTTTCCCTCTGGATCATCATGGAGCTTCTCATACAGATTTCCTCTCCCTACATTACTCACAGTAAACAAGGGGGTTGTGTACTTCCAGTGCGAAGGGGTGGGATGAGCATACTGGAGTCCCAATGAAATCAGTAGCCAAAATCTGAAATTGTCTGCTGCTCACTAAGGGCCAAACTTTACTCAAGAAAGATTCCCATCAACTTCCACAGGAACTGAGGATTCAGGAAGCACTCATACCTCACAGTATCCGGCCCTGAAGAGTGTAAATTAAGGCTTGATCCTATAATGTATAGCACTCCAGCAGACTGCTGCACCCTTGCGGAATCCCACTGACAATACCATAGGCAGGAATCTACCCCATTATAGGACTGAAGCCTACGGGCCTGATCCTTCTAATACTGAAGTCAGTATCAAAATTCTTATTAACGAACCCTGATATCATGACGCTGTTCTGTGGTCTCAGTCAGCAAAGGCACTTATATTATGCTAGATGTTACACATGAGGACAGCCCCTACCTGGAATAGCTGCACAGGACCCTTTACTGAGCAGAAAGTAGTTTTTAATTCTGACAGTTATTTCTCAGCTTTATTTATGGCTCAGATCCCTTCTTCACAATGGTCTGCAGCTAGAGACATTTCAAAAAAAAAATACATCCATCCTATGAAGTGGTCTATAGCCCACAAAAGCTTATGCTGAAATAAACTGATTACCCTCTAAGGTGCCACAAGTTTTCCTCATTTTATTTACAGATACAGACTAACACAGCTGCTAATCTTAAACCTGCTTTCATTTTGGTTTTCCTTATGGACTTCAATGCAAATGTTCTTATTTTGCCAACAAAAATTAAAATCCCTCTTCCCCATATAATCCAAATGGTGCTTTCTGTCAGTTAAAGGTTTAATCAGAGAATTCTCTTTCCATTTCACAGTACACACAAAAATTAAACTAGATTATGTGCTCAGAAATGCCAGTGAGGAAATAACCCTCTTTGCCATTCAGGCTAATCTGAAAGTTAAGTAAAATGTGAGGAGTGTCTACATCCCAACCCCTGCCCTTCTTCCACTCCCTCCCCTCCAACTCCCAACTCCCACAACAATCTTCTTCCCATTCTACACTGCTTCAATGGCCACAATTAACTAAAATGTCTCGAGAGAGCCCAGAATAATAGGCTGTTCTGTTAATCTGTATTCACAAGTCTCACTTAATTTTTTTTTTTTTTTTTTGCTTAGTCAAAAAATTGAAAACTCACGCTGCACTAGGGCCATCTGTGGGGCTCTTTGTTTGAGGATTTGAGAAGAGGCCAAAAAGTCATGTCAGTGAGAATCAAACCCCTGAGGTACGTGAGAAGTTTAGCCAGCGACCAGACTAGCATAAAGTCACTAAATCCATCTCTGCCTAAAACCAACATAATATAGGTTGTTTAGCCCACAGGCATGATTCCCTAAAACAAGACAGATAACCTACTGTATGTGTGAATCAGCTCTGGCAAGTTACTGAACACAATCAGTTAAAGATGTTCAGATTTTTATCTGTCAAGCATTTTGAAAATCTGGCTCCGGGACCGCAAGTTAAAATGTCTGTGAGAACAATGATGTCATCCTTGTGACAGGCTTTAACTGAAGCAATGAAAGGAGCTGTTATGTTTCTCCTAGCTCAGCAGGTGTAAAGGCAACACAAAGGACATTCACAGAGGAATTCTCTTACATGAAACTTAATCAGACCTCATTCTGGATGTTGCACATCATTGCTTCCACTGCCTGAGAAATGACTGGTGAACAAATGCTGATTCACTATATTTTGCTAAGACTCCTGAGGGAAAAATACATAATTTAGAAAAGTCATCAATTCTTACTCTTGTTTTTCTCTCGTCTCAATTTCATTTTCACTTTTCTTCCTCTGTACGTTTTGTTTTCTACTTCGTTTGCTGTCTCTTCAGTAAGGCCCTTTACTCCAATGTGTTTAGAGTTTATTAAGTCTGGCTGCCAGTTATATATATTTTTTTTCCGTTCAGTTTCCTCCAACTGATTTTAAGGGAGTAAAGCTCTGATTAGAAGTAGATATGAGCCCAAAGCCACAAAGTTTGGATCTGGATCCAAGCTCTCTCAAAGTTTGTGATTGTTTTGATTTGGGGTATAAGATTAGGTTTATCACTAATTAAAAAGCTACTACCAAACACAAAATGGATACGAGTTTCCAGCTCTCCTTGCTTTGCTAAATCAATCTAGAACATTTGAGTTTTGGAGGTAAGGTGATCAGACAGCAAGTTTGAAAAATCAGGACAGGGGTTAGGGAGTAATAGGAGCCTATATATGAAAAAGACCCCAAAATCAGGACGGTCCCTATAAAATCGGGATATCTGGTCACCTATTTGGAGGTAGTAAAAATGCATCCATGCAAAGTAATTTTTTAAATGGAACACTGTCCAGTTTCATGACATTTTATTCAGCATTATAAAAGTGTCACTTGCTGAGGTGGTACTCAGAAAAGGAAAAACCTTAGCACTGAAAATAAATGTTAGGGTGCTTATTTTTTATTCCCACTGTAACTTGAACAGCTGAACATTCCAGTTTTAGATTTCCAGGCAACCATTATTCAGCGTAGAAACTGACTTGATACATCTTCAAAGCAAATCGCTTATAGTTGTTAGTGAATTTGAAAATGTATCACTATGAAAAATGTAGCTGTTCTTACAAAGGAGCAGTCAGATGATCATCTGGGAGTCAAAGCACAAAGCACGGAAATGAAAAAAAAAAAGACTATAGCATTCATATTAATGAGAGCTATAGTTAAGGTTACAGCAGGACTTTAATTGAAATCTGTTCTCACATGCTCAAAACTTTGTAAAACTTCTGCTTGCCATATGAAATTGTTTCATGCTTTGTAGTTTCAGGCCAGAGAAGATTTTTTTTTCTTTTTATAGTTTGAGCAAATCCTTTAGAAAGTGCCTAGAAAAGGAAAAAACACAAAACAAAAAAACTTTTCCTCGTGAAAGTAAATGTTAATATTAATATGTATCCTCTGATAGTGTGTTTTACAGGCCTCTCTCTGAGCTGATCCACAGGGGAAATGAATTGTTACAGCCTCAATTACAGAGGTTTGGCTCTTTACCTCAAGCTGCAGAAGCTCATGATTTTAGCTTTGGAGGTCACCACTTCAATCCCTGATCTCTTGGGCAGGACGGCAGCCCTCACGAAGGCACTTTTTCAGTCACGCACACTCAAAGTCAAAAAACAGCTGGACTTTCCAGTTGGAATCTTCCCGGGAAGCCACTGCCAGACAGACCCTTTCATTGTTTGGATACAAACTGAAGGGGCAACAGAATCATTTAAAATGTTGGCACCTGCATAAATGAGAGTACCTTGTGACAGCTCTGATCCAGATCCTGAATATACTTATGGTCAGGGATGAATAAAGATTATCTGGGGCCCTAAGAACACTAGTTTGTTTCGCTTTTGTTCTCCTGTTTTTGTTAATATTTCTGTTCCATCACCAACCTCTGTCCACTGGATAAGGGAAGAACTTAGCCTGATGACTGACTTAAATTTTTGCAGCTGCATGAATTTTGCGTGCTTTGGGAGCTATTCAACATTTTCCAGCAGCCTGTGTAGTCACATGTATCAAAGCAGAGTCAGTGTAAAACGCTACCAGTTTGGACTGGGAATGTTTTACACCCACATTGGACCAGTCTAAATGACTATGAAAGCTGCAGGCAATGGTGAATCGGGCCATCATAGATCTATGATCCATGCATAGCAAGTGGCTACAAATTGTGTAGAATTCCAAATGAAGTCAATGAGTGTATGTCAGAACACTAATGTGGCCTTGCAATCACAGCAGAGAACCAGAGCTTTATTTTGCAGAGGAAAAAGAGTAACAGCTGAGTGTTTTCAACCACTAAAAAGGTGCAAAACCAGAAATAAAAGGTACAATGTCTGTATAAAAAGTAAACAGCCCAGGTGAAGAGAAATTAATAGACATGCACTGCAACTGTTGGCAAACTAGCATTTGAATTGCAGAGTAGTAATGTCATGTGTATATGGCATCTCTTTATTTCTGAAAGATCCTCAACTGCTTTTAAAGACCTCCATGCAATGGGATGTGTGTGTACACACACACACAAATCACAAATGACATGTAGTATTAGACTGGCATTTACATATAGAGATATATGTATACATATTATCAATATTATATATACTACATATATGCATATACACACACATCCCCATACACACTAAAACACTGAGCAGAAATAGGAAATATATCAAGTGTTCACAGCAATAGTACAGGAAAAGATATAAAAGAATTTCTCCAAAAGAGAATGCAAAGTGAATAAAGTTTGGCAAAATGCAATTATATAGGGGGTAATGTGGTCACAATTCTGAAGTGAAGCATTGTTAATTCTCACAAAGATGCTGCTCTAGGCTATTTAATTATATCAGTAGTGAAGAACTTGCTTTTGAATCTCTTCTGAAAGGCAGCACCTCCAGCAGCACTCTGCCCCTTACACTGGCTCAGCAGTGATTCAGAGGGAAGTACGCCATCCACTGAATCACCAGACTAACTTCCTGTACAAAGTCAGTTCTGACTGATGGCCTCCCATTCAACTACTAACCTTGCTGAGCTTGTGAGACGTGACATGTTTACAGTCCACCATTGAATGGATACAGATGATTCACAATTCATCATTCATGCAGTCTGTCCCTACCCAAGCTATGATGTCAGTATCTATATCTGTTTATTGTTCTTAGCAGGGCAAGAAATCCAAGATAAACTTCCTGTAAGTCTCTACTGAAAAGGATTGTTTCCCCCTCAATAAAGTATGTATAAAAGATACCTACGCCACCAAAACCAGAAATAAAAACTAGAAAAAAATCATCACTCAAATAAGCTTTAAACTGCTTTGTTTTTCAGTACATCATTAGCGTCACTGAGCCCTTTCACAGTTCTCAGAAATGCTATAACAGTTCAGAGGGGAAAACCCCACATATGTGGCACTGATATGAGTAGCAAGAGTCACAAGGAAGAGGATCAGGAGAAGCAGTGAACAGGATTCTCTGGCACATAGCGGAAGTGGCAGCAGTACAGAAGCAAAGGTTGTTGCCTTACCATACATCATAAAATTGCTCTTAGATATTTAATCCATACATTCCCAGCTGGAAGACAACTCATAGTAGCCACCCTCATGACACTTCACTGAGGAGGAATGGTAATGGAACAAAAGAATTACATTACTCTTTGAACCCTCCATATAACATTAGACTGCTGACAATTTTCCACTCCCAAACTAGAACAGAAAACAGTGGAGGAACATAAAAGTTCTGACTGAGGTTCAAAGTTTAGCTGCCGAGTTAGGCAAATCTGAAGCAATGACATTGTGAATGCATTGTGTCTCACTTCAAAGACCATCATGTAATGAAACCAAATAAAGAAAGAAGAGGTAAACCCACATGTGAAGCATACATAGGAAGCAGAACACTATGGGAGCTTCTTCCAATCTTTATACCTATATAGGCTTTTATTGACATTATATATGTGTATATAAAATATATAATTTTGGAATACATGATAGTGAGAATATAAAGATGTTATTGGCATGAATTTTGGAGAGCGGGATTAGGGATGAGTGAATGAGTTATACAAAGTATCCCACACAAATGTCAGGTGTTCTCTATACCTTAAATATTAAAGAATAATTTAGAATATTTCAAAAATTATTATTTTAATTGTAATGGTATGGGCTGAATCCCATCTCTAGAACCAGGTGGTTTAATTACCAAAAGTCCAACTGTACAAGGCTCTGGCTCTCCAGACTCAATTTACCAGGGCCTTCCTAATTAAGAAACAAGTGCATAATCTAAAAGGAAAGATGGGACTTTCCTCTTCCCAGTGGGAGAAAAATCTTCACCCTTTATAGATCAGTAGGGTCATGAAATAGGAGACTTTAAAGTAATGATTTTTTTTCATAATAGCACTGTTAATAGCACTGGATTGAATCTTACCCCTCAGAGGGCTTGGGCAGGTGTCATTTTTTTCAATCAAAAGAGAATTCCATGTTTGAGGAAGAAAGAACAGGTTTCTGGGGCAGTGCTTTTTTAAAAATTAGTGTTTAAAGGTATTCAAGAGTTTAGACTGTTAGTCAATGATATGGAGAAAGTTACTGATAGTGGAACACGTGGAATCTGGATGAAAAAGGAGAGAGTAGAGTTTTCTGATTATATGTCTTAATAATTTTTATTATTATTTTGAAAGGAACTTTTAGGACTAAAACTTTCTGGCATGACAAAGATAGAATTTTTGGGAAATCAATAAGATGTCAAGATTATTGCCTTTAAGTTTAAACCGAGTGCTGGTTTTGGAAAGTACTCAAAATTAGTGTTTGGCTTACCTCTGATTTCTTTGCCTCATGATTCATTGTTTATTCCAACAGTTACAAATGTGGCAAGGCACTGGATAAAAGCATTTATTCACATCTCTCTCTTCCTGTGTCAGATCAGGAATACTGATGCCCTGGAGAATACAGTATGGAAAAATCAGTGAGTAAAGAACAGTGAAATCAATCACAGAAGTCACTCTCTGTGGTTTAAAGATTAAAATCTTTACAACATAATAATGGCAACAAAATGCAAATGCCAGCAGTTACAAGAAGGAAACATCTTGTGTCACTAAATTACAGTATCAGTAAGCTTCCTTAAGCTTACAACAGCAGTTTCATCTAACAGAGATAGAGGCCCCCAAAGCCGGCATTTCTACCAGCCCGGGCTAGCTCTACAATCTAATGGGCAAATTACAATACCTTATTAAATTGCACTCAAATACATCCGTAATCCATAAATTCCCATTTGGAAAACATATTCTCACAGTAACCACGCTCATAAAGAGGAGGAATGGTAGTAAGACAAAAGAATTACAAGTAAGGTTGAGAGAATAATTTGCAGGAGACTGTTCAATTCAGTTTGCCCATTTCCAAACTCAAGTTATCGCAAACTCTGATAGCCCTTCACTATCCTAAAACTAGGACATCAGAAACTCAGCACTATAAACTTAAATTAGATGTGGAGCACGCAGTGACAGCTTTAGCTAAGGAAGCCTAAGTATCACCCTTATAAAGGAGCTTTATATTTGCTTTTAACTGTGCCAGACTTTCACTGTTCAAGCAGACATTTTCCAAGCCAGCTCTCTGTTTAAGGGTGAATGTTTGCATGTGCAAGACTAGATATGGGAAGGCCATAAGGGAAGTGTTTACACAGTAGTCAAGCTGCAATATGACCAAGGCAGGGAACAGGTATTTTTGGTGGAAATGATTGGAAGAAAAATATTTTAGAAGTATTGTAAAGGAAGTACAGTGATGTCCTAGTGTGGGAAGAATGGAAGCAAGAGATGTTGAACACAACCAAGCAGAGGGTTATAGGATAATGAAGAAAGAAGGGAGAGGAGAAGGTTTGGGAAGGGAAATGACAATTGTCAGTTTTCACCAAGTTTGTAGTGATGACGGATGATCCGAGGTGACATATGGGAAAGAAAAATGAACTCAAAAGGAAACTGATTGATTTTATTGTCCTGGACAGGGCCTGCCCTTTCAGAAGTCTGGGAAACACTGCAATAGAATTAGGTTACAGGAGCAGCCATGAAATGGCTGCGTTACCATTCTGCAAACTGAGGTAGGTGGGAACTGCTTCCTCTATACCTCCCTCCACCCACTCACCTCCCAGGAAAATCCACATGTAATAAAAATGGCGACTTGAGCTCAGTATTGTGTGTCGTTTTAGTCATGATGAGAGTGATATTTAATTACTATATGGATCACTTAATTTTAGATTCAGACCTGCAAATGCAGTTCAATGATTCGTGAAAGAATCACCCGTGAAACCAATGCAAATATATTTCACTAGGCACCAACATCAACCACAAGGTCCCAATTAGAAAGGGTCATCAGCTCCGGGGTTTGTTTGAAGTGCCGCTTGAGAAGGATTAGCCACAAAGCAAGAGTGATTCATTATTTCTGACTGTTTTCACAGATGTGTGTGAATAAAGCTCAGATTATTTGAACTAAAACTTTCTTTTACTATGACATCCATCATTATAATAGACAATTTTGCTAGCCTGGCTAACAATGATATATCCTATGGACTTTTAAAATTAGATATATTTTATTAAATATATAATTATGGGTTATAGTAAAATTCCCAGATTCATACTTACAAGTGAAGTATAAAATTACAAAAAAATGAGAAAGACCCCTCACCAAAAGCAAACAAATCTTACAGAAAACAACAAAATAAAATTAATTTCCAATCATTTCACATTTTATTTTATAACATGATGTTCCAAAAAAACCCATATGTACAAAGTTATAAGGTTAGACAAAACTCTAAGGCCAAAATATCATTGATTCAGCTCCATTATATATGCTTACAGAATGATAAAATTCAACCATATTTTGTAAGCAGGCTCAGATTTCAAGGATTTGGGATGAAGAATTCAAATATATTTGGTTAACAAGTATAATCATGTCAATATATGTATATTGAACATTATATGGAGAGATAAAATGCATATTATCTCTACATAGAGCTGGATATTTTAATTACACTAAAAGGAAGCTAGTCAGCATTAAGGCTGACTACAACACTAAGGTTACACAATTAAATAGATAAAAGTCAGGAATTGGGAAAGTTAAGGTTAAACATGCATCCATCGTGCTCCACTATGCACACACCAAGATACACTCTCCCTGCTTAAATACGATACTATATAGGAGTAATTTTTCCATTTAAATCTACAGCCATGAAGGATTCCCCTTGGCACTGAAAGTGGTGCAGTTCAGCTGTGCAAACGGGTGCAGGCACAATTTGGATGCATTACTTTGGAAGTACGAACCGGGAGCCTGATTAACTCAATTCAAGTTAGTATTATCTTTCCGTTATTTTCAATGGACTTAGGATCTGGCCGCTGGTCCATGGCATGAGTTTAGAGAAAAGATCTCTGACATACAATTTTAAGACCTCAAAATGCATGAATGATCTTAGATCCTCCACCTCCATTCCATTTGGTGTCCATAAGGAAATTTCAGCGTATTTAAAGGGGTTTGAGCACCTGAAAATCAGATGTAAAAAAACATCTGATATCCCTGATGATACTATGGAAGCATTACAGCACTTGTGATTTATTTCTTGGAGCTCAGGAGACACTTTTCACCAGACATCAGCATCTTTGTTGTGAAACCTATGGCTTCATAACATAAATTCATAGCAGCAGTTAGTGTTATGGATAATTATCTAATTATCTTTTGGATCCAGTGCACATGGTTTCACTTAAAAATCTTCCTTCTCTGTGCTTGCTGTGTGGCTTTTGGCAGGCTTGTAAAAGATATGACTCAACTACTTGTCAGCACAGCTTTTATGAGCTAAGAATAATTGAGTAGGAAGCAAGCTTGTCTCAAAAGTAAAATGTAATTGATTACTAATTACTGAGATATTGTGTCTGATGTGGGGATAGCAGGAGACAGTACTGTAAGTCTCCTGAAAATTAGAAAGCATGTCTGGGAGTCCTTTGGGGTTGCCTAAAGGCACATAGACACATGCCAACAATTACAACTGATTGTAATCCCTCCCTTCCCTTGTGGTAAGATTCCACAACTCTGTGCTATGGAAAATCCATGGTAACCTGTTTCAGGATGGCAGTTTACCATTATTTAATGTTTATAGGACAGTAGAGTCCATAAGCTGCCATCAGGAACAGGGGGCTCCACTGTGCTAGGTGCACAGATAGGCTACGTCTACACAACAGCTAGGAAGTGTGATTACCAGCTCAGGTAGATGCATACACAGTGCTTGAGATCATGCCAAAAAATAGCAGCGTGGCCACAGGCAGCAGCGCAGATTAGTCACCTGGGTACAAACTTGGGTAACTAGCCCAATTCACCATCTGAACTGTCACAAGCGTATGGCTATTTTTAGGTGCTAGCTCAATCAGAGCTAGCTCGTGTACATCTATTTGAGCTACAAATTATACTTCGCAGTTGCTGACTTATCCTGAGACATAGCTCCAGTCACAAACAGTTTCCAGGCTAAAGCTCAAATCCCACACGTGGTTACTCATAAATGTTTAGCACATGCCTGTCTATTTGAAGCATCAGGGAATAATACCACTCAGCTCTTTTTAGGCACTTTTCATCAGTAGATCTCAAAGTGCTTTGCAAAGGAAGGCAGTATCATCTAGGACAAACAAACCTGAGGGGAGAGGGATGCAATCAAACAGCTACTGTTTTTATATACCCATAGATCTGTAGTAGTTTAAAATTATTATAAAAGGATACAGTGCCAGCTAAGTGTATCTTCCCTGCAAGCAATCATTACTAGCCTGACTTCTTAGGCACTGCGGAGGAGAAGGGGGCTTGAGGAGAGACCAGTGGGCTTACAGATAAGTTTGGGGAGGTTGTTCCATTAAGTGCAGTAGTTTGAATAGAAATTTGAGTTGGACAAGACATTTGAAGATTTATTTTATGCCAAAGCAGGATTATTCTGTACCATATAATCAACTGTGTTTTGTCTGAAGAAAAATGACAAAAATAAAAAAATCAAATAAATGATTCTTGGTGAATAATATGATCAACTCTGGTCTGAAGTCATCACTTCCCTGGGGATAACGGACCTGTTGTTTAATAGCAATTACACTATGAAAGAACATCTTAGTTTTTCTCTGCTCAGATTCATCTTAATAGCTGGATTTATACTCCTGGAATCAAACTAAACAATTCCTATCTGTCCTTAGTGTTACTTCTTCTTGACCAATTTGCTATACATTAAAAACACACACACACACACACACACACACACACACACACACACAATAGGGCTAAACCACTGTATACCTCATATTTTCATTTCTTTTACTCTTTTCTCTTAAGGCATTCCTAAACATTTGTATTGCTCATCTCAGAATAGCTTGCAGTTTGTCTACTGATTTTCTGGGTCTGAGGAGACTAGGAGAGCTGCTTGAATAATGGAAAAAAATATGCACAGATAATTATTAAAAGAGAAAAGTTCCAAATATTGGAATCAACAGATGTGTTTCAGATCCAACTTTCTCAGCTGTCCAGCTAGGTAGACACTCAACCCTACTGACTCATTCTTGCATTTCTCTCCCAGTCAGTGATCTAGAATCAAATCCCCAAGAGATGCTAAAACAATATCCTACTAGTATCTGTTCAAATGTCCACACTTTTAACGCTCCAGGTGACAGAACCCAATTCTACCACAAACCGAAGACAGTGCATGGCTCATATTTGCCTCCATCATCATATAATTTTCTGTATTGAAAAAAAAATGTTGTGTACAGCTTTATAGGCTTTATTTAATCTTTTTGGCAATAGATATTTGTAAATAATATTACTTCCAACATTCACACAGATTCCTACCTTCAGATATTGATCTGTCTCTAACACATACAGCATCTTGTAAGATCAAATACCTGCACACAGCTGTTTTTGGAGCTCTCCATGCTTCTACAGATGGGAGAGAACTCATAAAATATATAGCAAATAAATATATTATAGAAAAGGGAAAGTACTAAAACTGGACTGAGGCATCCAGCACATAATATAGCAATGCTGAAATATTTTTAATATTATATGCAATAGCAATTAGTAAACAAAAGCAAGCACATTTTTCAGAGACCTGCAACATTTAGATACCTACAATTTTAAAGTTGTAATAAAATTTGCTAACAGATCTTCTCTGTTTTTCTTCTTTTGCTCTTTTTTAAATACACCCAGAGAAATGGAACACTGTTGTTTTTGGTTCCCTCCCCCTGTATTATTAGTACTGTATTTTAGAACTGGAACAAACCTATTAACAGACACAAAAGCTAAGCAAACATATTACACAATGAAAAACATGCAGCACCAGTCTAAACAAGACAAGAATTGTACTCCCCACACACCAAACATTTCCATTCACCTCTTTCTGCTATATTTCATTCTAATCTGGAATGTTTGCAGTCCAGCCTTGAGAAGAATGTAACCAAAAGGATGTTTGTAATCATATTACCCACTGTACTTCATGCACATAAGGAAAACATAACAATAATTATTCTAGTCCAAGTTAATCTTCTGTGATAAAATAAAATGTCTTTTTAATTAATGACTTCTTTTTTATGCTGGTGCAATCATCCTATCATCACATGATGGGGAGTACATTCATCCTCTTGTCTCTGTGTGCTCAAAATCATTATTGGAGCCTGTAAGCCTCCTGTCATTAGCTATCCTGATTTACTAACCTTATTACTAAGAATCAAACTACTCCATCATGCTGGTTAAATATATCCAAAAGTAATGCAAAGTAAGAAGCTTGTGAACAAGTTCATGAAAGAGACAACCAACCCGGACATAAAAATTTTCAAAAGGGGAAAATGCTAACCTAATCATAATTAAATTGGAAGGTTACACTTCATGACAAAATTAGTTTTATACCCTCCCTCCCACAACTGAATTTGACCTCTCCAAAACCAAGCCGATTCACCTGACATTTCTCAGTCATGATAGTGTAGAATTATACTGGAAAGTGTGGAGCAAACTACACAAGTGGGTTTCAGAGCTGTAAAGATTCACAATCTATGATTTTTTTTCACCTCATAACTCTAACATGATTTGGACCAGAAACTTCAAATGTAATATAACCCATTGACTATTGTGATTATTTTGGCTAGTTTAAAGAGAGTTACAAGAGGTAATTGAGGGCATATTTCAAAACCTTTCCCCACATTACTTTTTTATATATGGCTTTTTCCATGAGTAGTCCATTGAATTGAGTAAGGTATTATTCACTGAATAAGATACATGAAAAAAGTTATCAAAATCTTGCCCTTAGCTGTTAGAACTAGTTCCTTAGAGCTGGATGAAAAATAGGTTTCCTTCCTCTCATCCACCCCGCACAGAGAATTGACTTTTTGATGAAAATTCAAAAAAAAAATTAGGCCAAAACCCAATTTTTTTATCCCTACATAATGATGTGGATGTTTTCAAATACCTTTTCAATTCATAATGCTCATCCCACATTTATCATGTTTCAGTGAATTCTACAAGTTAAGTATATGCAGTAATTGCATTAATATAACCATGTATCCAAGAAAAAAAGTGACGGGGTTAAAACAGGCCTGATAAAGTTTGTCAGCTGAAGCACATCAGTGCTGTCCCCAGAAAGTAGAGAACAACAATTGACCCTCAATTTTTGTCCCATTAGGCTCCTTCTCTACTTATCCAGAAAAGAGTCTGAATTTGGCTTTTGGCTTTGAAATGTTCCAGCCACCGCTGAGTTTGGTATAATTTAAAATTTCCAAACTGATGATGATGCAAAAAGCAGTGAAGCTCACTCTTCAAGTACAAACATCCAACTAATTCATTGCAGGGGACAGCATCATTAACACTGAAAGAACACCAATGATGTATTTCATTTACTAGAGACAGACTTCTCTAGTCCTTCCTTAGTTGCAACTGCCTCTGGACCAAATTCAGTCTCTGGTAACTCCACTGACTTATGCCCTTATTCACTCAAAACTCTTATTTAAGGCAGTGGGCCAAACTTGTCTCAAGGGTAACCTTATTTTCTGCACTCACTCTAGTGGAGTTATACCAGGGATTGATATGATCCATTGACATAAATCAGAGTTTGGTCTGAGTAAGAATGGCAGGATTTGTAACAAGATAGTTTCCATTGTTATAAACCCTCCCAAATGAGAATCAAATTAAAACTTCCCAGGAACAGTGTTAGAGCTACTGTTTAAGATGTATCTGTACAGAAAAAAACATATTCTGAAAACATATGTTGAATTGTATTAAAAACACATGGTAAGCCATATTAGCAATATTTTATTCTAGAATTATTATTATTGGGTTGCCCCAATTAAGAACTGTAGCCACAAAATTTGTTCAGACTGGTTTGCTGCTATCTTGGCAGAGAACTACAGAATGATGCGGGCAGTGTATAGATACATTTTGTCTTAACAAGTAATAAATAGCTGCTTTATAATTAATATATGTTGTGTCCCTGAAATAAGCAGAAAACTAGCTCATGCTTAATTCCCATTTTTACTTTATGTTTTTCATAGCCTAACTTGCTAGCACATGACTGGTTTCCAATCAGAGAGTTTTGCATGTCTCTTAAGATAGAATCATGAAAACCCAGATTTTCAGAAGAGCTCAGTTTCTATTTAGGAACTTAAACGAAGTGACCAGATTTAAAAAAACAACCAACCAACCAACAACAAAAAAGCATCCAGAAGGTCCCAATTAGATCTGATCAGAACTCAGTGATGCTCAATGGCAGGCAGCTCAGCCAATGGGGGGACACCGCAATGCATGATGGGAAATATAGCCCAGCCAGAAGCAGGGCCCATTGTAGAGACAGAGGCATAAGGCATCTGGAGCTACAACTCCAATGAAGCACAGATGTTGCTCAGGCAAATGCGGAGATTCATGTTAACCCAAAACAAAATGTTGAAATTTTCCTCATGGAAAATTCTACCAAAATCATCTTTCCTCATGGAAAAATTCAGATTAGATAAGTTTTCTGACTGCACACTGTTTTATTTGGATTTTTTTGACCAGCCTTTTACCCCATGTTTGGGGTAAATCTTTAGAATATCTGGATATGACTTTATGTTTTAGCGTGCATGTTTATCATAATCTAGAAAAAAAAACAACTGGCTTTTGGAGTTTTATCATTGTATCTTAGTTTTGTGGATGACCAAGCTTCTGCCATGGTATCCTCATAGACATCTGATTCCGTACATCCATATTCATTTTTTTAAAAAAAATATATAGTTCAAGAAGGTTTTTTTAAATAATCGAATGTTGACTCCCAATGTAGATTTCTCCCATTCCCCGTTTGTCATGATGTAGTATTTGAAACAGGTTCTAGGTGTATATGTAGATGATGAAAGATGATAATGAAAGAAACATCTCAGCAGTAGCTATTGTAATGGGGGAAAAAAACATGACTGAACAAAAATATGTAATATCAGGGCAGAGATGGGCATTTCAATCTGTAATGGAAAAAAATGCTTCATTCAGCCATCCTACCCTGATGTTTTAAATTAGGGTGGGATATACAAACTATGAATATTAGGACCCTTGTACAAAAAAAGTTATGTAAATAACATCTGGACTGATCTCTTTGTAGTGTAACAAAAACAGCATTTCCAATGCCAAAATATCAAACAAGATTTGATCCAAAATCACCTAAAATGCATTCTTTCCCAAAAGAGACAATGTTCCTGTAAAATAACTGATCTTCTCAAAAAAATATTCTCTTATGAAAATATGCAAAAGTGATTTTAATTATAAAAGTTAGCTTTCATACTGCAAAGTTATGTACCTTTTAGATAGTGATATACTGCAAAATGCTTTAAATCCGTCCCCACATATATTTGTGTATGTGTGTATATGTGTGTATACACACACACACACACACACACACACAGCTTTTTTGGTTTTACTTTTGAATAATCAGGAGGAACAATGACAACTTCCCTAATTCCAAAACCTTAGTGCACTCAAACCAATTAGAAAGTTTGAAACCAGAAAAGGAGTTATATAATGATCTTCAAACTGTTTTGAAAGTCCATAGTTGAAGCTATAAAATGCCATGAAACAGTAAATAGACTAAGTTGTCTATTCTCTTCTTCCAAATTCATAATTTCTATTGGCTCATTTCCTTTCTAAAAGGGAATTCTTTTTTTTACCCTACAAGTTTCAAGTACAGCAACATGTATCATACATAATGTCTCCTGCAAGCCAAGCAATGATTTAATGCTGCATAAAACCAGATTCCATTTGATTAAAGAGCATGACAGATGCCAATTGGTTAATATATTTTACATACCACAGAAACAGTGAAGATTACTCAATTTTTCCCTCTTTCCTAGAGGACATTATCTGAATTGGCAATAAAGAAATCCTGACATGTTATGTATGAAGTTTCACTGGAGCTCCAATGTTTTCTTCTGACTTTGGTCATAGTTTTTATCAGATTATTAAAAGACCAGAATTTTGCTCAGAATTTATAACTAAGACAGCAGCTTGACTGGTATAGGAAAATCTGACAATGCATTTATAGGAACTATGCTCAGAAACAGCCTGAGAACTCTCATTTCTTTAACTAGGTAAATCTAAATCCCTCATGGGGTAATGTTATTATCATTGTCTGGCAGTAGGCCCAATTCAGGCACTTTTCTAAAAGGGAGGGCAGATGTTTGCTGCAAAGATAAATACGAAGAGAATGAGGCATTAGGGCTTATCAGCAATACTGGAAGACAGTGGAAGTGCAAACTACATAAATCACAATACAAGATTTAATGTTTGATTTGTGAAGTGCTATCAGAGCACAAAATACTTTGAAGGTGCATACAAAGACAATGTATACCAGGGGAATTCTAGACAGATTCCTCAACAGATCATATATGCATGTGTCGGAGGGGGAAGATAAGGATAGTGATGGAGACAATCAGGTGAGCGAATGAGGACAAGGGAAAGAAAAATAATATCCTTAAAATACAGCGACCCAATTGGAAAGAGAAAGGAAAACTTGTGGGTAGATGATGGGTATGCCATGGGAGAAGGGATTAAAAAAGATGGCCAACCAGCTTGTATTAGGAGTGAAAGAAGACAACCAATATCATTGACCACAGGCTTTGGGGTGGGCAATAGAATGTGAGTAACAAGACTGAAAGAAAAGATGAAAAACAAAAGAATGGTATGCAGAGAGGGTCAGGCTAAGATGATACCAGGAATAAGGTGGACAAGGATGTGATCAATTAAATGATGGAGGTAACATGAAGATTTGAGAGTATAGGATGAGTTCTAGGATGAGATCTGGATATGGAACCATAGGAGGAGGGAAGGAAAGAAAGAAAATTGGAGAAAACATGGCAGAGAGAACAGAAAGCAAAATGGTGAATACAGTGAAGCTAAGTGGGTTGTAAAGCTGGCAGAGCAGGCAAGTAGGGAAGTGTGGAGGTGACAGAGAGCTGGAAGGGAGTTGGATGTTAAGCACAAGGTAATGCCAAGCAGATACAATTAGGGAAGTGGAAACAAACAATTTGTTATGCAATTGAAACAAAACTGGAGAGATCCACGAAATATGCATTGGATAATGAACAAGCTGAACGAGTCTATTATGCACATAGTGTAATACAGGATAAATGAATCAACAGATTATTAAATAAAATAAAACAAAATCAATGTGAGTCACTGTAGGAAAAAGGAAATTACATCACCAGGAGCAGAGTATGAAGGGATTTTGGATTCCCAGCAGAGGCTGCAACCAGCAGAAAAATATTGCTGAGAACTTTACCACAGAAGATGGAGGTAGCCAGGCTTGTGTGAATGGAAGACTGTGGTGGTGGTCACAGTTCTTTCAAAGTTAAAATGGGAAGAGGGGAGGTTTCTTTGGGTAGCCACCAGAGAACTCTGAGGCCAAGCAGAGATAGGAAAATAGAAATCTTTTTTACAAGTGTGCCAGACTGTCTTGAAATTTTTATACAATCACTAATGCACTCTCAGAACACTCCCTTTATAAGTCAGCTGCCATTTGTTAAATCTTATCAGCCCCAAGAAGCAAAACAATAAATAGCAGCCAATTTTAAAGTTTATTAGCAGTTATCCATTAATAGACTAGATCTGGGCCTGAACCAAAACCCTAATCAAGGAAACATAACCCAAACTTCAGGTCATTCAAACTCTGAAACTGAACTGAAAATGAATTTTGCATTTTAAGACCATTAGGGAAACTGATTAATAGAGCCACATGTAAGTTCCAGCTGGTAAGTTTCTGTATCCTTGTTATTACAATAAGGGGGAAAGAATGTCTTTAACTATTTTAAAATAAACATTTTCCCTTTCTAATGCTCAGCATGGCTACATCTCTCTGCTGATGGCCAGGATCGGACTTTCAGAGAGCTATCCTGATAGCCACAACTAGGAAGGGATTAGACATTTTGGTTGCGAGAGTGACTTCTAAGAACTGGGTGTCTGGCTTTTCACATTTCATGGAATTTTGTAGCATTATATAGGCTGATACTTCTAGATTGGCAGCCAGATTTTCAAAAGGACCTCAAGTGCTGTGGGCTGATGCACTGGTTTCCCAGACCACATAATAAAACAAGCAGCTTTCAATCTGTTGTGGTCCATTCTTCCCGGGCTCACCTATATGAGACCTTATAAGGAGTCTAACCAGAAGAAAACCAGCAGTAACAAAACAAAGAGAGTAGCCATGATCAACAAGTCTCTCCATATAGACCTGTGGGTAAAGCTCCAGCTCACACTCAGCAATCCCTCCCTCTTCTCCCTTGCTGTCTTTCAGGCAGCCTTTATATTGCCTCTGCTCCCTCTAAGGGTACGCCTACCCGCCGCACCGGTGGCTAGTGTTCGATGTATCGGAGATCAACTTATCGTGTCTCATCTAGATGCAATAAATCGATCCCTGAACGCACTCCCTGTCGACTTCAGATCTGCAAGAGGAGTAAGTGGAGTCAATGGGGGAGCCACCACAGTCAATTTGCTGCCGTGAGGACAGCCAGGTAAGTCGAACTAAAATACTTTGACTGCAGCTACGCGAATAGTTAGCTGAAGTTGCGTATCTTAGTGCGAACTCCCCTCCACCAGTGTAGCCCAGGCCTACGAGGTCAAAGTTAACAGACTACTGTATTAAGCCTCTAGGGCCTGGGCTAGAAGTACCCTTGTACCCCGTCCCAGGTGCCTAACAGGATTACAAAAGCATCTAAGACAGCTATGGATCTAACAACCCCTGACTTCATCTAACTTCTTGGGTTTATCTTTGTAAATTTGGCCCAGGATTTCTGAACATTACTATTTCAGCCTTATTTCAGGCTGGTGAAGGGAACAGAATGAACAAATTCCTTAGACTGGTCACTACAGCTTAAAGACCACTCTCTTGAATTATTCAACCTTCAGCTGTAGGTCAGAGCGTATTTGCTTTTGATATCCCAACAGAGAACTGTACGGTCTATACATCCTTATCACCACTGAGTAGTCAAAGAGACAGCAATATAATTTAAAATTAACAGAGGAGGCATTTGCACCTTTCCATATGAATGATCATTTTTCTAAAGTATCATTTTAAAGCATTCCTAAATGTTATATATCTTAACAATCACACTTTAACAGATATGAAGAAACAAGTACCTTCCCTCCCCCCCCCCGCCATATGCCCATTTAAAACACAATTCAGAGAGGTACTTAAACACATGCCTAATTTTAAGCATGTGATAAGTTCCATTGAATTGCAAATGGGACTACTCCCACATGTTTAAGTACCAAATGAATCAGAAGTTTGATTTCAAAACCCATGAGTTGCACCCAGGCATCAGAGGGCATAAAATGGGTTTATTTTATCCACTTCGCCCCCTGCAGGAAGACCTGGATGCCAATATCAGTGAAATTGAACTACTAGAAGAGGTGCCTTACAGCAGAAGTGACACTGATACAAGAGAATTTTCTACTGATCACCTTTTCAAAATCAATAAGCAAGCTAAAATGGTAATAAAGTACTAGCTAGAGAAAAGACCCAAAAGCTAAAATTTCATTACCTTGTTCTGACACTTTTAAGAATGCTTCTAGATGTAGGGTTCTTGAGATTGGGTAATTAACTCAATTCACTGCCTTGTTTTGACAACAGTCTTTAAGATTCATTTCAATAAAGCTCTCCAGATGGCTAGAGGAGAGCGATAAAGGCAAATATATTAGTCCCAGATTAAGCAGATCCCTTTTCCCTGGGTAAAGTAACAGGGGCAGTTCCAGAGTAATCAGGAACTTGCTGGAACCAATTAAGGCAGGCAGACTAATTAGGACACCTGGAGCCAATTAAGAAGCTGCTAGAATCAATTAAGACAGGCAGACTAATCAGGGCACTCAGTTTAAAAAGGACTTCACTTCAGTCAGTGAGGAATGCGTGCAAAGATCTGGGAGCAAGAGGCACTAGGAGCTGAGAGTGGGAAGGCATACTGCTGGAGGACTGAAGAGTACAAGTGTTGTCAAACACCAGGAGGAAGGTCCTGTGGTGAGATAAAGAAGCTGTTGGGAAGGGGCCATGGGGAAGTAGCCCAGAGAGTTGTAGCTGTCACGTAGCTGTTACAGGAGACACTCTAGACAGCTGCAATCCACAGGGCCCTGGGCTGGAACCCGGAGTAGAGGACGGGCCCGGGTTCGCCCTCATCCCTCCATCCCCTCAACTCCATACTTGATACTGGAGGAGTTGACCTGGACTTTGGGTTGCACAGGGGGGAAGATCTCTGGCCTGTTCCCTGACCCACTAGGTGAATCAGCAAAGACTTCGGGGATTGTTCTTCCTCCTTTTCCCCATGCTGGCCAGTGCTGAGCTTAGCTGAGTGAACAGGAGATTTGAGCCATGAAAGTGACCAAACTGAGGACTGCCATGAACCTCTGAGGTGAGCAAATCCACCAATAAGTGCAAGACCCACCAAGGCAGAGAAGGAACTTTGTCACAAAAGTTATAGCCCGTGCACATTGTTGCTGCACACTCATTTTAGGGTTTTTTATTATTAATCTTTATTATTATTAAATAAATGGTATAAACCACAGTTTCTTAATACAGTCTATTTTGCAACAGGAGTTTAATGCTGCGGAAATTATTTTTTCAAGAAGAAAAAAAGCTCTAACATTGCACAATAAATAATTTCTGATCTCAGATCTGGTCTTCTTATAAAGGAAAACCATCAACAATCTTGAGTTTTCTAGCCATTTATTTTTGTCAATCACTAATGGCAATGTAGATAATTCTTCAAAGGTATGCAGTTAATATTAGCTCAATTACCACTAAAACGATCCTACAAATGTGGAAAATAGCTTCAGTGTGCCTGAGATGAATATCTGGGTCATTATTCTTTCTTCCAAACAAGCAGAAAAATGTTGATGGGTTTTAAAAGAGGATGAACTGGCAGCTGTGCCAAAAAAGGTAATGTCTTCCTGATTAACTTGAGCTAAGATGTAGCTAACAATGGTAATTAATGTGATGAATTTATAATTTTCCCATGTTGAGCTATTTTTAATACAAATTGTGATACTAAATAATTTATCCCAATGAACAGATCACCTTATTTATGCTAGATTAATTTTATCTCTATTGGCCTGATATATTTAAATACTAAAAAACAAAAACCCTCAATGGAACCTTAGATTTCACAGAAAACAGAATGTAACAATATTTAAAGTCCCTAAAAATGACAGGATTCAGAGATGGTTTTTTGTCTATAATTTTTTCCAGTACATAGTTATAGCATGTTGGAAACCAAACTATTCCCTCCAAAGCAAATTGTTCTGCTCCAATTTTGCTGTGCCTCTTATTTATGATAGCTTATTCTTCACAGAGTTTAAGGCCAGAATGGACCATCAGATCATTTAGCCTGACCTCTTACTATTGATCAAAGAAATCCTTCTTGCCTAAGAGCATGCCAAGTTGTACATTATGGGTTTGTTTACATGGTAACTGGAATGGAAATAAGTAAAAGGGTTGTAAAATTCACATCTTTAGTTATTTCGTGGAAGTCTGCATGCAGACTTATTTCAGAGAAAGTATGCCCTACTTTGATACAACTTAAGTCAGTAAAAAAAAATAATGGATCAAGTTATGTCAAACGAGACACTTATTCTGAATAAGAATATTGACACACTTCCATCACTATAATAACTAAAGATGTGAATTACAACCATTTTAATTATTTCTATTCTGGTTACAGCATTGACAAAACTTAATAAACCCCATAGCTGTTGCTTATCTTTTTCTTCCATCATCCTGGTTTAGTTCAGAGCCTGAAACATGAAAGTAGCACTTTATATCTAGCATTGTCTCTGAACCTGACAGCAGTGCTTGTGATTCCACCCCCACTAAAAGTAGCCAATGGAAGCAGCATTCTCCAGAAAATTACTTTGCTCTTAGTTGCCTATTTTTGTCAAACACAGAGTTACTGGGCAAATTAAAAGCGGATGGGAATTTATGGTTCATTTTCAGCTAGGCTTGTGAGAGAATTTTTTGTTTCAAATAATTCAGAACAAAATAATGAAAGCACTAGGCCTTCTTAGGTCACTCGCATTGGTTGAGCCACCCATTATCATGACCTGATAATGCAGCGTTTTCTTGATAGCAAATGACAGCTGACAAGCATGCATGGGTTAGTGCTGAAGTTTCCCTACAGCCTTTAACCATTCTACTAAAGCATTCTGAGACTTTTGCAAAAATATCCAGCATAGTTAAAAACCTGCCAGGGAAACCCAACATATTAGAACCAGATCCAGTTTCAGTTCTGATTCAGTTTCAGATTCAGTTACTTGCAACTGAATGACACTAGCCAATATCTCCAGTCCCAGACACAGCCTTAGGAATCTCTGTCTTGTAGCATCCACTTATGCCTGCTGGACGCTGCAAGCTTATATGAGGTCATCAATTTAACAAAGAAATTGATATGTTCCAGGCTGATTGTCCCAAGGGGAGCCTCTGACACACTTCAAACTGAACGTACTGCTTCTTAAGAACAAACAAATGTATTAACCACAAAGATAGATTTTAAGTGATTATAAGTCAAAATATAAGAAGTCAGATTTGGTTAAAGGAAATAAAAGCAAAATGCATTCTAAGAGGATCTTAACACTTTCAGTGTCCTTACATTGTCAGAGGCAGTGGGGGAAGGAAGCAAGCCAGGCTGTTGGTGAGCTGAGCACTTTGACCAGGGGGCTGGTTCTCCACACAGCGTTGGGATGTACTCCACCATGGGATATGGAGGAGCAGCAGGGCGGGGGGTGGGCACAGAGGCAAATCAGGGAAAGGACTGTGAGAAGAGAGGCATACAAAAGAGGCAACGGGTGGACTGCAGAGGTAACGCGTTACCGGCCACCACCTGGCACCTACCCGCACTGACCAGTCACCGCAGCTAACAGCCAGTGCTGGCCAGAAATGGGACGACGGTGGGGCCCTTCTGGCAGAGCCAGCATGCAGCAGGAGCTACACTGATGGACCAGCAGGGGGAGTGGCCAGCCCCACCCACTGCAGATTTGTCCTGCCACCAGCCTTGCAAACCCACTCCGATCGTCGGTCACTGGACCCCATCACTCAATGCTGGTGAGAGGGCAACAGGTGAGCAGGGATCCAGCCTGCAGCAGGACCTGCCACTACTGATGGGGAGGGGAGACAGAAAATACAGGACATTTTGCCCATTTTAAAGAAAAAGTCAAGACACCTCCAGGAGAGCTTAAATATGGGACTGTCCCTTTAAAAACAGAACTTCTGATCATCCTATGCATTGTCCTCTACATTATTACCATGAGGAATCTTCAGGGAGCTTTGGATGCAGCTCCACAGGTTTTGGGGAGCGGGAAGGGAAGGAACTGTTGTCCATGGTACTTTCCCCTCTGTTGGTGATACATATCTGTGAGGACATCCACATCTAAGGTAATCTGTTTAAATGCAGCTTCTGCCTTGCTTTGATCAAGAAGTCTTTTCATGCGATAACTGGATACAACTTTTGTTTTTCCTATGCAAGATGTGTCACTCTGGAGGTCAATGTTCTTTTAAATGGTTTTTAAAAGCACATAACTTATATCTTCATAGAACAGCTCATAAAAACTGATCAGTAAGTGAAATCCCATGTTCACATGATCCACATTTCCTGGAGCGGGAGGCAGTTATGATGCTTTATCGTTCAGATAAACAGACTGTATCTGAAGATGAAAGGTTAATTCTTCTGTTAAGCTAGTGGGAGCCTAGTATTTGCACCCATGTGTATGTTTGTATAACCTTTAAAAGAGGTGATATTGCAAACTTAGTGACCATAGCTCCAAGTCTTCATCAGCTACTTCCTCTGAATCACTTTCAAAAATTCAAAGCCAAAAAACATTAAGAAGAAAGGAAGATGCAAATAAAAGTTTTCCTCGCTGCCAGTTTGCTGATGGATGACCTGTCTTACAAAAAGTAATTATCTACACAAAGAAATAACCTAACTGCTACATCTTGGCCATCACGCCATATCCCGTGATTAAACCCCATCTTAAAAAAAACCTTCCTTCCTGATGGAGCAAGCACATCCTGCTATAATAAAGTAAAAATAAAGAAACAGCCTGTTGAGATAGTATAACCATTTCCACTTCAGGAAAAATGGAATTCTCTCCTTGTTAAAGGAGCCACGCCATTGATCAAATGTTCATCCAAAACACTTTCTGACAGTCTTGCTTCTGTAGTGTACCTGAATAATGAAGCAAGAAGCACTGAAATCCCCAAGTGTCAAAGTTAAGTTTATATTTATTTGTTTAAGAAACATTTTCCAAGAGTAATCAAAGGAAAGATCAATTTCCAAGAAAATATCCAGAAACCAATTTTGGCTCAAAGGATAATACACATAAAATGTAAGTTAATCAAAACTAGTGAGAACCGATATCAGTTCAATCTTTGTAAACCATAAACGCAGTAACTGCCACCTGCTTTAATTCATTAAAAGGTATTTCAAGTTCAAAGTGACCTGTGTACTATCCAAACCATGCCTCTTGTAAATAGGGCTTTATTCAACTGGTTGTTTCATCCCAGACATTTAATATAAACAATTATTTAAAATCACAGAAGTGAGTAAGTACTGAAAGAGCTCTTAACAGTAAATGCCACAACACAGAAGTTAGCATGAACGCTACAAGAACCCAGAGTCCTCTAAACCAGAGATACAAATTAATACCTAGAGATAGGCCCATGCTGCTAAGGCAGTAGTGAGCAAACTACGGCCCACAGGCCACATCTGGCCTGCGAGCTAATTTTGCCCGGCCCCCTGAGCTCCCAGCTAGGGAGCCTGCCCTCGGCCCCTCCCCACTCCTCTGCCTTCCCCGCTCTCCTGGAGCTTCAGTGCCCCATGTCCAGGAGCTGCCCTAGACAGCGCTGCAGCAGCATGACTTGCTGGGGGGGGAGGGTGAGCTCCTGCCATGCAGCCCATCAGAGCTCGCAGCTCTGCCCCTTTACCATGCCATTCCCCCCTACCCGGCCCGCTATACAATTTTAGAACTCCAATGCGGCTCTTGGGCCAAAAAGTTTGCCCACCCCTGTGCTCAGGTGATATCTGAATTTAGATTCAAACTTCCCCAAACTGCAGTGGTTTTCAAATCTGGAGTTTAGACACCAAACACAGAGAAAAAGGTGCAGTTCTGAATCCAATGAAGTGTTGAAGAATCTGGGGGTACAATTTACTGTATACGATCACTACTTAGGTGAATTATGAGATGAGACAGTGAAGTCCAGCTGGTTCACTCTGCCTGCATGTGTGTAGATCCGGGGGAATAACTGGCCATTCCAAAAAATCCAAACAAAATTCGATGCAGGTCAAACCCAATATGAAAATTCTGAAAACCTCTGGCAACTCTAAACAATCCATTTGGGATCAAACAAAAGGTTTCATTCCACGGAAACATTTTGTTTCAGGGTATTTGTAAAGAGTTCAATTCACAAAATGGCCAGATAAAGAAGAAGAGGTGGTGGAGGTAGCCCTGCCTCCTCCCTATAAATTTTAGCCCTGTAGTTAGGGCCCTCACCTGGAATGAGAGAGATACGGGTTTAATTCCCTCCTCTAGTTATCTAACAGGCAACACCTTCAACAGGAGAGATCGAGAAAGCCCAAATCATAATATGTCACAACCCCGTGGCTAGGACATTCTCCTGTAATGGCAGAGACCCAAGTTCAAATTCTTTCACCACATCATGCAGAGAGGGGCACTGAATTTAAGTATCTTATATTCCAGTACCTTAACCACTGGAATATAGTTAATATAGAAAAGTTATAAGAAGGCACACAACCCTCACCCCCCATTTTATAAGTGGTGCCTCAGCCTTTTTCCCCTCTGCCCCCAAATGTGGCTAAAACTATTTTGGTGAATTCATGTCAAATTCACATATAGAGTGTATCTCCACTGCACTCCCCTTATGGGGGTGCATGAAGAACATACACCGCTCAGGTATATATAGCAGCGTACACAGTGAGGCACTGCTTAGGCAAGTAAAGACATTCCTCAACTCTTAGGGTATGTACCCTGCAAAGATCTCTGTATGTCCAAGCACTGCTTCCTCCCTCTACACTGTTATTTTTAGCACTGTGTAGTGCCCCAGTCCCTCCCTACTACTGGAGCCTCTCTCTGCTGTAGGGAAGATTCCAGCCACAGGGAAAAGTTCCAGCAGCTCCATGCAGTGGGGTTGGAGACTCTCTGACACAGGAAAAGACTATGGCAGCAGGAAAAGGCTCTGGCAAGGAGATGCATTGCGGGGGGGATAGGCTGCTTTAGGAGCCGTTCTAGTGCCTCCCTCCTGTCAGAGCCTTTGACTGCCCCATGTAGCTAAACATTGCAGTGTAGATGCAACCTACTTTTCAGTGTGGCATATATCCTACATATCACCACCAGTAGCATGCGGGGTAGACATACCTACAGTTCTGGTTCAATGAAAAATGCATTTTTTGGGCAAAATATACTATCTGCCCAACCTAAACAAATAAATAAATAGAATAGAATAGAATAGAATAGAATAGCTCTATATGTGTGTACCTCTTAGGTTGAATAAGACATAATGATGCTGGCAGCTCTTCTTTATGTGGAATGATTTTGTGTAGAGTTTGGTATTTCAAGATGTAGAGTGGTTTCAACCAATCTATTTTCTTTTGCCTTGTTTCTGTTACTTTGGTGAATACATTTTATAAAAACACATATATATGGGATATGTAGGTACCCTGTTTACTCATTTAGCACACGATTTTAGGCCTAGTTTTTTTCTATTTGCAGTTCCAACTAGAAATGCCTTTTTGTTCTCTTTTTTTGGGGGGAGGGGAAGGGTTTGTTTTTGTTTTTAAGAGCATGTCCATGGTAGGTCAGGAAATGCAATTAATGGAGTTACATATAAATTTACATATAAAGGGATTTCAAAATTCCTCTCTATAAATATATCAGAGGGATAAATACCAGGAAGGGAGAGGAATTAATTCAGTAGCAATGTGGACCCAAGAACAAATAGATATAAACTGATCATACAGAAATTTAAACTTGAAATTAGATGAAGGTTTCTGACCATCAGAGGAGTGAAGTTCTGGAACAACCTTCCAAGGGAAGCAGTGGGGGCAAAAGACATATCTAGCTTCCTAAGCTTGATAAGTTTATGGAGGGGTTGATATAATGGGATAGCCTAATTTTGGCAATTACTTGATCTTTGACTATTTGTAGCAAATATGACCAATGGCCTGCGATGAGATGTTAGATGCGGTGGGATCTGAGTTTTTACAGAGAATTTTTTCCTGGATGTCTGGCTGGTGAGTTTTGCCCACATGCTCAGGGTTTAACTGATCGCCATATTTGGAGTCAGGAAGGAATTTTCCTCCAGGGCAAATTGGCAGAGGCCCTGTGGGCTTTTTGCCTTCCTCTGTGACGTGAAGCACGGGTCACTTGCTGGAGGATTCTCTGCATCTTGAAGTCCTTAAGAGGTTTATTACAGGAATGGGTGGGTGAGACTCTGTGGCTTGCGTTGTGCAGGAGGTCAGACTAGATGATCATAATGGTCCCTTCTGACCTTAAAGTCTATTGCACAGGAATTACAGGCATCCAAATGTACATTATGTCTGCGTGCTCTGAAGGCAGAATCCTTCCCTCTATTGCCACCGGTGCAGTGTCTCAATATATCTCCAACTGCAACACTTCATTGGGTTCTAAAGCCACATTCCAGTCCCTTACATAAAGTGGACACGACTAAATTAAGTAGGAGGCATATTTAGGGGCCTTTGTCTTGGAGGAGGCAAAGTGATTTATTACTTTATTCTAACGCTCAGAGTATAAAGTCATGCACCACTCCAAGTCCCTTCATGGTGTATTTACTTTTCCAGCATTGTTTTATATTTGCTCTATAAGAGTGCTGCGTGGCTGAGTTAACACCTAATGAGGAGGAGGTTTATCAGGTTAATCGGCTAGAGCTGTCCTCCACAGTGCTACCCAATAATTAAGGAGAAGCAACAGCAAGAACCATGCCTTCCTCTTCCACACTCCTCCTTCCCTCACATTTCATTTACAAATACAAAGTAAAGGACAACTGCTGCTGTTTTCATGGCCAAACCTAACTGAAGGAGGGGCAGGAATTCCACGTTCCCTCTAATTTTTCCTACTCATGTGCAGATAGAATTGTTATGTGCACTAACCTGAAGTTGATGTGTGGAGAGAGGACTCCCCCCAGCTCTCTCTCTCACCTCAACAGCACCTGGGCTGTGGGGGAGGAGTGCCTCTCCCTGCCATGGCAGCTCTGGGGCTTGGGCTGCAGGAGAGGTACCTCTCCCACAGCTGTGGCAGGTCTGGGCATCTCTTCCAGTCACAGCAGGTCCAGGCTGGGGCTGGGTTGGTGCCAGCTGGGGGTGAGGAATCTCTTCCCGCTGCAGTCCAGAGCACCTGTGCGGCGTTTAATAGGCTGGTGTGTGGCTGCGCAACTTAGAGGGAACATAGGGTAGGATCCCAGGTTAACAGTGTCAGCAATGGTAATACAGCACAATTACTTACTTATGGTTAGTGCTGTTTAAAAACAACTGGGCAAATTTTATAGTTCTGACATAAAGCAAATGTAACTACTGAATTTGGTGGAAACGTAGCTCGATTAACAGCCACAGAATTAACAGCCACAAAATTTGGCTCAACATTTGTAACTATAAGGGGAAAAATTGGCCCTGGTGTGGATCAGAGAAGGTGGGAATATTTCACTGAGCCACTGTTCACTCTTTTGCACACTGACATTGCCTAACCATGCTTGCTCTCTCTGGGGCACTGCGGCTTCTCCGAGACACAGTAATTGAAACCACAGTTATTCTTCTCCAAACAACCTTAACTTTGACCCAACTTCCCATGAATAGTCCCTTTACTTCCACATTTGTTCTTGAATACACTTCAAGAATCAGGCTCTGAGAGCAAGGTCCTTAACGTTAAGCATATGAGTACATGAGAATGTGTTTAATTTGAAGCATAAGAGTAGTCTTGCTTAAAGTTACTCACCTGGTTAATTACTTGCTGAATGACGTCAATGTCACTGCTCCCGGTAGGACTGACTCTTTGATGTCTCTTCTGGATAATTAACAATGAAGCTCTAACCTGCCTTCCCTAACCTGTGTTATTATTTTAAGTGAGGAGCAAGGCATACCCATTTCTCTCTCTCCAGCACAGATTTTTTTTCAATGGTGTACATAGAGACATCGGTCAAATGTGCTTTACTTGTCTTATTTGCCTTTGCTATTGTAAGACTCCAACTCTGGAAGACTGACAACAAAGTAAATATCCCTAATCATAATCAGTAATGGTCTTGAATGTTAACAAATAGTGCAAGGGCAGCAAAAATAGAGTAACAAAAATCACAAGTTTAATCTGCGGAAACATGAAATACAGTATTTGCAACAACACATTACATTAGGTGTGAGGGAATGTTTTCCCCCTGACATAAAGAATACATTTCAGTTAAATGAATGGATCTGAACAAATGCACTGTTATTCTATGCTCTTACAAAGACCTCAGGACCTAGGGATGGATAATCCAAAACACTATTGTCCTTAAATTTAACCCATGATTTTTAATGGCCCAAGAGTAAACTGCTGATCAATTAATGGAAACCCTCTGGTTTCATGGGTTAAATCCCCCAAAGTCTAAACTTTTTGCTGGCATGCTTTCTTAGAAATTTGGGCAGCACTCTGACCTTAAAAGGATTAACACAAAGCACGATTTTCTAGACACATACGTAATACTCTATGAGAAGAAGGTGTCTTTATAATCCCTCTAAACTGGAAAAGAAGATCTCGCACATTTTAAATCTAAGAAATATAGTAAAAATGTCCTGATCCACCACAAAACAATGTGGCAAGTTGCTAGACCCATCATTGTTTGCAAATGCAGACATGCTCACGTTCACTGTTCTGGAATCTGATGCAATTCTGAATAGCTCGCACAGATAAACAGTATTCCTCAAAGGGTTGCTAATGAACATCAAGTTATTGCCATTATTACCAACCACATTCACTTTAGATGGACACTGCTCTGAACATTGAAGACATGAATGAAATGCACTGGCTGGCTAGGAAATACTATAAATTGAACTTGGAAATCATAAAATCTTATAATCAGGTTGCCTTAGGGCTCAACTCTGCAAGAGCCCTATGTTGTAATTTTCATTCAACAAAACTACCCAGTATCATGTAATATCAGCTCCTTCATTAAGGAAATCAGAAGGATATTTTAGTATTATTACCACAAAAATATTTTTGCCACAGAGGCATTGCACAACATACAATATACACACATTAAACACAACACACACATTTTTCAATATATAAATATGGAACTCCTTGTTATAATCCAATTCTATTCCTCAAATATGATATTATAAAATATACTTTTAAGTTCAAGTTTTTGGTTTAGTTCAATTTTACCACAGAATAGACAGAATACTGGCAAACAAGTATAACCCTGTTTCAGTAAATCTTGTGATCGGGTTTTAGATTTGAAATCTAAAACAAGAAACAATTTGAATCTAAATTTTCATTTTATCTGAACTCCCAGCGTTCAGGGATATGAATAAGAGAGATTCCAGTTTGGGTTTATTTCCAATTAAAAATTACTTCTGTTGATCTGGTCAATTATGGGACCAATTCAAATCCCCAAAAGGTCCACAAAAACATTCACATTGGTTTCTAATTTTATATGGTTTTATATGGTTATATGGGTTTATATGGTTTCTAATTTTATATGGTTTTTAACTCAAACTCTTGAGAGTCCATTGGTACTCGACTTATGTACTGAAAACTGTGTTGAAGTGTGAGCTATCACTGTCAATTTCAGAGTATTCTCTGGTCCTGCTTAATGGGGCTCCTTACATAAGTATGTGAGAACTGGGCTTAGCAGATTCAGTCTGAAAAGCCTCCAGCAAGGTGCAGTGAGTTATATCTCTGTAGCTTAAGGAGCAGCCTGCTTTGTCTCCCCTTTTTCAGTTAGTGAATTATTGTTCTGAATTTTAAGAAATAGTGTTATGTTGCAACCTTCCAGCAAGAGTATTTTGTGTTTTTATCTAACGTGTGTGTGTGTGTGCTGTGAACATAAGAGATTGTAAATACCAAGTATAAACTGAGCGATTACATGATTCTATATGAGCCCTTTAAAATATATATTATATGATTTGCTATATAGCAAAAAGGAAATGGATAAAACTGAAATATTGCAAGTAATAATATTATTGAAACGCCACCAGAGTCTTCTAAAGGTGCTGCTACAATAAAGAGAGATCACAAGCCCCTACTCCATACCCTTTTCAATAATCTATTATTGTTAACAGCTCTGATTCTTCTCATAATTGAAAGTTAGTGACGGATCAAAGTATCTATTTCTTTTTGGAAATGCAGACCCTTCATGTACAAAACTGAGTCTAGGGACCGTATTGACTTACAGATGAAAAACATAAGATTATTCATTGGAAAAATATGTTTTTCATATGCCACTTTATATTATTCACTTTCTCCCAGGTAAACTAAAAGAGAATGCAATAAAAGCATGCTGTTTATGGATCAGACAGAATTTATTGGTTATAGTAAATGTGTGTGCTGAATGTACCTACATACTGACATAAATAAGATATTACCTTTCACATCAGGATGACTAACGAAATCTTCCTGAATAAAGAGAGAGGACTGACAATTCCACTTGTACAGTTAAAAATATATATATTTGTTACAGTTTTCCATCTAAGTACACACGAAAATGTGATAGAATGCAAAAAGGACTATTAGTGCAGATGTCGGGTATTTAACATTATGTTAATGATCTCACATTTTAAAGAACTATAAGTAGACTAGTACATGTACAAAGCTCTGTAGCAATCGCAAACTCAATATTCATGTTTCACCTTAGCCTATGCGAGGGTAAAGAAAAATGTCATGCCAATTTACATGTTTACTTGCCAATAGTATGCCTAAGGAAGCATATAGTTTGAAGAAGAAATCACATGTAATATGATATGCAGATAAGCTATTTTGTCTGTGTAACAAAGAAGGACTCACCACCACAGTGCCTCCTGCTGGCCATCCTGGGAATTAGCTCAGGAGTTGCCATATGGCCTTCTCGGGTGGTGTCTTGCCCGTCGTCTCATCACTCTCCACTTCCAGGACCTGCGCCGCTCCCTGGACACGTCATCCTCTTCTCGACACACCCCTCTGGCAGTGTCCCAGTCAGGGCTTTCCCCCTATCCGGGGCATCGACGATCCTTTGTCCACCACTTACCTCAGCGGCAAATTGCAGTCCCAATTCTAGCCACTCATCTCAGTGGTTTCCCCTTAGCCCTGGCACCCTCTCGGTTCTTGTAGCGAGGTCCCAGCCTGGCAGTGATCAGCCAGCAGCTCACTCTCACACTCTGCTGTCCCTGCCCAGCATTGCTCTATCTATGGCACTTCTTCAGGCTGCCAGTCCTCCTCCCTTGTCTTCCAGGGAGAGACTCCCTTCTGCTCTGTTCAGCAGCCCTTTATGTAATATGGCGCTTGCCAGCCGTGCTCCAGCAAGCCTTCCTCCTACTGGTGGCTGCAGTAAACCCTTTCCTGATTAGTGGGTCCTGAACAGCCTCCCTGGTGCTGCTTTTAACCCCTTTTTCTCTGTGTGGGGCAGCCACCCCACCACACCCTCTCTCCCTTAAGACCACACACTGGGGGTAGATGTTCTATCTCCCCAGCTTCCCTCTCAGCTGGGCCCCAGGAGGTCCCTCTCCTGCTGCAGGTTTTCTATTAGGAGGAGCAACCTGCTTCCCTCTTCTAAAGTCTGGATCCCCACCGTAGCTTGTCCCGCTCCCGTGTGGGTTCCTCTTTTTATCTGGGGCCTCTCTGCTCCAGACACTCTCTCTTCCAGGGCCTCAGTCTTCACTGACTCCTTGCCCTGAGTGGTCTCAGACTGAATCTGGCTGTCTGGCCTCCCCTTTTAAGGATGTGACAAAAATGAAAATTTTCCCAATATTCAATTAATTTGATCATAAATATTAAAATACATTAACTCTTTTTCATTTTGCTCAAAAACAATAGGCTACCATAGTGGGTTAGTGTGCTAGGTACAGCTGGGCAAATAACTTTAAAAAATAATTTATTCACCAAATTTTGCTTTTTATATGCACAAATTAATGGCAGGTTGTGATTTATTCACTCTGAAATTTTTTTTGGTGGAAAATTTCTATGAGTAATTCTTGGTCTGCAGTCTGTGAATATTTGATATCTTAAATTTTAGCTGCTTTTCTTTGATCCATAGATCACATTACATATTACTCTTCCTTGCTGGGATGGCCATAACTCTCAGAATAAGTTTCCCCAGAGCAAACATTTCAGAGAAAATTTATTTTTTATGAAAAATATATATGCCTGCTTCGGAAAAAAAAAAAAAAGCTATTAGAGTAAACATTCCTGCCAGGAAACCTGTTTGCTAGTACATTCACCAAAAACAAATAAAGGAACCTTCAACTGAGTTGAAAAAAAAATAATCAAAAAATCAGAACCAATATTTAAAGAAATAATTTTATTGCATTCACCCAAGTCTATGTATAGGTGATGCCAAACAAGCATTATTCACCTTAAAATAAAGATAAAATGACCTTTAGTTTCATGAAAGTGAAATAAACAATGGCAAAGGTTTTTTTTTAAATGAAACATTAAAAATTTTAAGTGTTCCTATTCCAATAAAACACTTATTTAATACAGTCTCATATGCTCCCTCGGCAGAATGATGTAGATTGAACCCACATAGTGCAACATTGATTAACACCCCAGAAAAAGCTGCAGCAAGTGCAAGGTGAAAATTTGTCACAGTGTTGTTTAAAAGGCATTTACAATTACAAGAGCTATCAATCTTCCTCCTTTAGGTCAAACTGATCCCCTGCCGGGCTCAGGGAAAAACTATTCTCAGGTGCCCTATGGATTCCATTCATCAGTCACTGGTCACTGTCAGTAGTAGGACAACTGGACAAAATGGATCAATTCCAATTCAACGATATTCACATTCCTACAGAGGGGAAATAATCCTAATTTTATGAAACATTAGGCTTCGAGACAAACCCACAAAAAAACCCAACAACAAATGAAATGATGCATGGAAGTGCCCTTTTTGACAGGAAGTGTATCATGTCCATTTAGAATACAATTCTCTATTGTAGTACTACATAACATGTCTTGCAGGTGTATGGATTCTGAGCTATAAGCTTTAACCTCTAGCAGCTCAAAACCAATTTCCATTTTGTGCCAGAGCATTTTTGTGCTCAGGCTACATACATACTGCTTTTTATTTCAGGATCAGTTTGTAAAGGAGTGTGCTACAGTATGTAACCAGAATTCAAAACAAAGGTCTCAGTTCAGTTGTTTTCATTTGTGTTCTGGTCTGCAAGTCATTTTTATTTCAGTATATTTCTACTATTTCACAACCATACTGTGCAGAATATTTTAGGTTGTCTTGGTTTAGAAATACAATTGCAGCAGATGGTTCTCTTTTTGAATAATATTTGAGAATCATGCCCCGCCTTTGCAGTCCATGGGCTATATCCTGAGGTCAGTTACTCAATTGTATTACTCCAAGTATACACCAAATTGCATTAAGTCAATAGAGTCACTCCAAATTTACACTGATGTAAACTGAGATCAGAACCTTGTAAGTGAAGTGGAATTGTATTTAATCTGAACTAGAATTTCTAAACCATATATTTCGCATGTGATCATCAACTTTGGTATTCAGCACACTGAGTATATGGTGCTCAGAAAAATAGGTAGACAATTTTTCACAGAGGAATATACACAAGGGGTTATATTTTTAGTACCTATGTAAACTACTCTTCCGACACATTATTTGTACCTTGGTTTGATGTGATCTGTCTGTGAACATATAATATGACCAGTCTGATATTCTGAAATGATTTGTGATCATCACAGGAGATAATAATGGAGGCATCTAAGCTTCCTCAGTACTTTGCCGCCATCATGTGGCTGGTGAGTTAAATAATTTGGAGGGAAAACCATCAGGTAATTAAAAACAACCTGCCCATTCATATTTATGATTCTATGAAAGAGAAAAGAGTCATTTTTAAAGCTAGTTTTAATTAATCATCTTCTAACGAACTGAATAACTGGACAGCAATATTGTGTTTTTGATGAGTAAAAGGAGCCGGTTGTTTATTTAAACCTTGATACCAAGCACTGGCATTTCCCAGTAATATCAAGGCCATGTTTGTTCTCTTTCAGTCTCTCTCAGTTTCTAACACTAGCAACCAGTCAGAGGTTTTCCTGCATGTACAAATCTGCTGAGAGTTCCTGCCATTTCTGCATACAGATCAGAGGGCCAAGACACTGGGCTCTATGGTACCTCTCCGTCTGTTCTGTTATTCAAGAAATATTCCTGCAGTGGCTGGAAAGAGAAGTCTGATAGCTCAGTTTATTTGTCCATTTTTTTCCTCCCACACTATCATACATAGCTGCACAAAGCTCCTCAAGAAGTGTCTCTTTTTGTTGGCAATGTCTGCCTTTATCAACTTAAAGACTAGGTTTTTTAAAAAAAAAAATCTTATAAATACTGTAAATCAAATTCAGAGACTGAGTTACCCCATTGGACTTATACTGGACCAGTGCTTACTATTCTTAACTCAGGAAAACCCCTATCTGATGTGAGTTTGCCTGAATAAAACCCGAACAAGGTCCTGAGGGATCTGCCTATTTTGTAAGTTCACACAGATAATTTTATTGACTTAACTGCGGTGATGCTGCCTGAGTACAATTCTGGGAAAAATTTGGAGCTAGATGTCTGAAAATACATATAAAACAGTATAACATACAAACAAAATATAAAATACATATACAAAATACCTATAAACATACAAACAATACAGACTTTAGATTAGCATAGTATCTCTACTGATGATCTTAAAGAGTTGTACTAAATCAAGCAACCAAGCATCTCAACATGCTTGTTAGGTTGGAACACTGTGGTCTAAATTCTGCCACCTTTACTCACATTGGGTAGTATTAATCAGAGTAAATAGATATTTAAAATGAGTAAGAGTAGCAGAATCTAGACCAGAGGTGGGCAAACTACGTCGGTCCTCGTCTGCTTTCCTCCCGCCGCACCCCCAGAGCCTCAGTATGCCGCGCAGGCAGCTCTCTAGAGGGCGGGGCAGCAAGTCTGGCTCCATGCAGCTGTCAGACATGCTGCTGAGTGGTGGCATGGTAAGGGGACTGGAGCTGGTGGGAGGAGGGTTTGCATAATGGGCGTGGAGTCCTGGGGGAGCAGTCTGGGAGCAGGCGGAGATGGATGGGGAGCTGGAGTCCTGGGGGTCCTTTGGGAGGGTGTGGGGGTGGATAGGGGTTGAGTAGGGAGGTCTCGGAAGGGGGTGATCAGGGGACAAGGAGCAGGGGGGTTGGATGGGTCAGGGATTCTGAGGGGGGCAGCCAGAGAGCAGAAAGTGGGAGGGGGTCAGATAAGGAGTGGGCCTAGACTGTCTGGAGGGGGACAGCCTTCCCTACCTGGCCCTCCATACAATTTTGCAACCTTGATATGGCCCTCGGGCCAAAAAGTTTGCCCACCCTGATCTAGACCAACAAGCTTTTATTGCAAAATAATTATCCTGAGTTCGATTCTGTCCATGAGTACAAAGGAAATATTTGTTTTTCTCCAAATGGTCAGGTCATTTCAGTCTTCGAAACACAGGAGTGTGTCTTAATTCAAATTTACTTTGATGACAAGAATCAGAGGGGTAGCCGTGTTAGTCTGGAATTGCAGAAGTGACAAAGAGTCCTGTGGCACCTTAAAGACTAACTGAAATTTTTTCAGAGCATGAGCTTTCGTGGGCTAATACCCACTTCGTCGGATGCATGCAGTGGAAGTATCCAGGGGCAGGTATAAATAGGTAGGCAAGAACCAGGTGGGAGATAACAAGGTTAGTCCAATCAGGCTGAACCAGCTTGTTATCTCTAATCAGGGAGGGTGAGGTGTTCCTCTAGGTCAGCATTTTGCAGCAAAAAAACTTCAAGTCCAGACTGCAAAGAGAGACTGCAGAGCTGCAATTCATTTGCAAATTTGACACAATCAATTTGGGACTGAATAGAGATTTTGAATGGCTAGCTAACTACAAAAGCAGCTTCTCTTCTCTCGCTATTCACACCTCCAGTTCAGCTGCTAGAGGAACACCTCACCCTCCCTGATTAGAGATAACAAGCTGGTTCAGCCTGGTTGGACTAACCTTGTTATCTCCCACCTGGTTCTTGCCTACCTATTTATACCTGCCCCTGGATACTTCCACTGCATGCATCCGACGAAGTGGGTATTAGCCCACGAAAGCTCATGCTCTGAAAAAATTTCAGTTAGTCTTTAAGGTGCCACAGGACTCTTTGTCACTTTGATGACAGTCCACTAAAAAGCTAAGAGTGACCTCTCTCAGGGTTTATAACAAACAAATCTGTAGTCTCCTGCATGGAACATGGAGGGGCAAGCACAACTTGCAGAAGGGAAAAGTTGGGAAAAGGCACCAGGAAGCCTTTTTTTTTTTGCATATGGCTTGAATGACAGCTGTAGAGACACTGTAGTTTTGCATGAACTGAGTCTTCATGCAAAACTCTGTTGAGACACTGTAGTTTTGCATGAACTGAGTCTTCTCGTGCTATTACGCAGCATACACAACATAAAATGGGGTCTACTAAAATGCCTTAACTTAAAGTATCTAGAGGGACAACAGCATTTCACTAATCTCTCCTCCGTCCACTTGGACTTTTTTCAGAAAGTTAGAAGTTAAAATGCCACACTCTGGAAGATATTTCTCAGCATCAAAATCTAGCCTGATAATGATTCTTCTGGCAGTTACGTTGACAGCTTTATAGGTTTAATAGTTGTTGTTGGGCCCGTTACATGGTTAGGCCACACAGGAAGTATGCAACTGGGCTCTTTTTCTTCTTGAACATCAATTTGTTTTTGACATGTAGGCATGGATGAACTACTGACTTTGTGAAATACTGGTTTATTTTTGTATTTAAAAGGATACAATAATAAAATGTACCTCTCCTAGACTTGTGGCATTCTATCAAATGTTTAGCCACAAAACTAATCTAAATATTAACATTTATTTCAGGGGCTTGGGGTCCTTTTATCCTTCTTAAGATTTCCAACTTGGTCTCTCTCTGGCTAAGAAAGCACTAAATCCTGAGGCACAGATCAGCTCTTTACTGTTTCATAGCAATATCACTGGTCTCATTTACAGGGGTTTTTAAGGAATAAATTGTTAAGGACTCTATTCTTCAACTGTTATTATTTAAGAAAGTCAAGGCTTTCTACAAAATTGACACCCCATTCTAGCTCTAAACTCCTACATCCACTCCGCTCCCCTCAAAAAGCAAAGTTTCCCTCCCCCCAAAAGGGAGAGATGCACCAGACACTCTGTAAAATCCACTAGGGACTTCACTGTTGCTATTGATTTTATGTGGAAGGTGCCCGGGTACTAGTTACATAGATTCATAGATTCCGAGGCCAGAAAGGACCATTTAGGGTGACCAGACAGCAAATATGAAAAATCAGGACAGGGCGGGGGGGTGGGGGGGGTGGTAAATGCGAGCCTATATAAGAAAGAGACCCCAAAATCTGGATTGTCCCTATAAAAATCAGGACATCTGGTCACCCTAGGACCATTGCAATCATCTAGTTTAATGTCCTGTAAAAACAGGCCCCAGAACTTCTCCCAAAATAATTCCTAGAGCAGATCTTTTAGAAAAAACATTCAATCTTGATTTGAAAATTGCTAGTGATAGAGAATCTACCATGACTCTTTGTAAATTGTTCCAATGGTTAATTACCCTCACTTAATTTAAAAAAATTACATCTTACATCCCATCTAAATGTATCCAGCTTCATCTTCAAGCTATTGAATCATGATGTATCTTTCTCTGGTAGACTGAAGACCCCATTATCAAATACTTGTTACCATTGTAGGTAGTTATAGACTAGTCACCACCTCTTAACCTTCCCTTTGTAAAGTTAAATAGATTGAACTCTTAAGTGTCTCACTATAAGGCATCCAGTCCTTTAATCATTCCTATGGCTCTTCTCTTAACCCTCTCCAATTTATCAATCTCCTTCTGGAATTGTGAACATCAGAACTGAACACAGTATTCCAGCAGTGGTCACACTGTTGGAAAATGCAAAGGTAACAACCTCTGTGTACCTCCTCAGCATGTATACTTACCCTTTTTGGTCACAACTTCACACTGGCTGTTCACATTAAGCTAATTATCCACCATGGCCCCCAAATTTTTTTCACTCACTGCTTCCCAAAGAAAGTTCCCTCATTGCTATCTTGTAAGTATGGCAAACATTCTTTGTTCCAAATGTATACATTTAGCTTTATCAAAATACAGTTTGCTTGTGCCCAGTTTACCCGGTGATCCAGATAGTTCTGCATCAGTAACCTGTCCTCTTCATTATTTACCACTCCCCCCAATTTGTGTCATCTGCAAACTATCAGTGATTATTTTATGTTTTCTTTCAGGTTATTAATAAAAATGTTAAATAGCAAAGGGCCAAGAAACAATCTCTACAGGATCCCACTAGAAACATACCTATTCAACGATGATTCCCTGTTTATGGTTACATTTTGAGATCTATCAGTTACCCTGCTTTTAATGTGTGCTAAATTAGTTTTAGATCATTCTAAATTTTGAATGAAAATTTCTTGCTGTACCAAGTCAAATGACTCTCAGAAGTATATGTATACTATGTCAATAGTATTATCTTTATCTATCAAACTTGTCATCTCATCAATTGTTCTTCCTACCCCTTAACATTTCTATGCTTAAACATTTTTATCTTGAAGAAAGCATCCCATACATCAAATGGATATTAGTATTACTAATGGCTGTATGCTTTTCTAAGGCACCAATCACCATAGTATGGATGCACTCCCGTAGAGATTGTAATGTAATGAACCTTCAGGGAGAGAAGTGATTTCACCCCTCCTCCCTATTTGCAGCCTGGTTACTAAGGAAATGCCTGGTGAAAGAAGATTCCTCATCACAATCCAGAAGTTGCAAGACTTGGATTCAGCCTTGACCTCTAGTGAACTCCACAGCTAAGAGCCTTCTACTAGCAATCCCTGGCTTCCAACAAGGTTCTGTACAAGTCCTATTCGTGCATGGAACTCAAAGTGCTTTAACAATAAGAAAATCATCATAATCTTATTTTACAAGTGTCACAGTTACAAGGTGAGCTGTGCTTTAGACCCCTTTGGTCTCTTTCGAGTGCACTCCTTTGGGACAGGTCCCACTACCTTCACCATTCTCTGGGTGGAACCTTGTGGTCCTTCCACACACAGACTAGATTTCTAGGCTGCAGTCCTCCTCCCCCCATTTACCAGCCATGTTAAACCACAGTTAAGGCTCAACTGTGTCCTGCATCTGCAAACCCTTTTCCTCCAAGAGCTTGTGATCAGTGGCTGATCAAATGACTCAAGATCAGCTTCTTCAAAATCCATAATTTATTCACTCCAATGTACATAGAATTCAGAGCAATGGGTAAAAACAAAAAAGGTCCCACTCATGTGGCTCTTACCTACACTCTAAGCTCTTCTTGCTAGCTTTTGTAAGTTATTTTTAGCTCACTTACCTCCACCTCTGGGTTGGGAAAGAATGCCCTGCTTCAGCATGATTTTTGTCTCTCTTTCTTAGTGTCTCTCTCACTGTCTCCCACTGGGCAGTTGCCAACAATCCATTCAACTACTCTTCTTTCCTAGGCTAGGATCTTTAAGATTTTAGTATCTCTTTTGTACCTTGCCTCAAGTCTGAGGTGAAAAAATAAAGTTTGTCAGCCTAATTGGAGGCAGGCAGTAGGCATTCCCCAATTAATAGTTTCCCTGTTGTTTCCTCATGGTCTTCTTGTATTCTATGGACTGTCCTTTATCATCATTTCACTTTCTGTTGGTTCAACTACCCTCCTTTGATTTAGCTCCTTGCGATCAGACAGGCTAATATCAACCAGGTCAACTGAAGTGCTTGATATTTATTTTTTAAAAAAAAAAACACACATGGAGAAGGATGCAGGTTGCTTGCATTTTGAATTGGCCTACAGGGAATCTTCAAGCATCATTCCCTAAACTTCACCATCCAACCCCAAGAGGTACTGTGCCTGACTATTGAAGCCTACAACATGCTCTCTAGCTTTGCATCTGAAAGCACCAAATAAAACAGAGGAGCCTCACACCCTTTTACAAACAAAATGGTTCCTGAACCTGATGGCATACAGCAGATGGTTGTACTACAACAGGTGATTGCAGATACTGTTGAAACAAAATGTACAGTTTCCACCCTCCAAACTAGCAGGACTGAAATTCAGAGTGGCCTACAAGATGGACAGGTGAAGTAGAAAACAGAATTTCTAAATTAGCAGATGATCTCAAAAAGAACAAATTATAGGTTATGAAGAACTATTACAGGTTATCAAGACTATTAAGACCAAGCTAATTGATCTTGAAAGCCACCCACAAAATATGATATCAGAATTGTGGGTGTCCCTAAGGAAACAGAGAAAGGTAACCCCTCTGAATTTGTCCCTAAACTGCTCACCAAGTCATTGGATCAGCCAACAGATTTTTATTTTGATCTAGAATGGGTATACCACGTCCTTGCCCCCAAGCCAGCTACAAGAGGTCAGCCAAGAGCACTGACTGTGAAGTTCTTCAAGTTTATCACTAAGGAGCTTACATTGCAGAAATCCAGAGACAAAAAGAACTATTATGGGGAGAAGCAGCAATTGAAACACTGCTCTTTCAAGATCATGCCTGTGATAAGCTTTAAACCAATTGAAACAACTGGCCAGAAAGACAGACTTGATGCATTTTATTAACTACTCAGCAATGCTCCATATTGAGAATGACAAGAAGATAGTATCATTCAGTTCTCCTCAGGATGCAGAAAATTACCTCAAAAATCTGCAAACCCCTCCCTCACAACAGAAAGGATCTATGGAATGATCTGACTCTATGGAATCTATGTATTCCTCTCTGAGATCTGCTATGACTGCCAAAAACTAGCTGATGGGCCCTAGCTGATATTCATATGTTAATTCCTTATTTTTCCTCTCTCTCACTGGGGTAGACTGGTTATCATCAACTTATGTCTCATTGCTTTGATGCTTCTTTCCCATGAATTAATGTAAACTCTATCATTTGCTTAGTAATTATATATCTATTTGCTTTATTAGATGATACTTGCTTATAGACTTGCTTATTAAGGTTCTATTGATAATAGGTAATTACTATAGCTGTAATGTTTCGGGCTGTAGGGTTGTGAGGCTCTCCAAGCTTCACTTGATCTGGCTGTCCCCTTTGGGTGTTCAGTGTGTATTTTGGACTGTTTAAATAGCATATTCATTTTGATTATATGGCAGTAATGTGCATCTCTCCCCACTAAATTTTTTATTTTGTTTTTGCACTTATTTAATTTGTCTTTCCCCGCCCCCACCCAACTTTCTGTTCCACTCCCAAACTGGGAATTCTCTGTCCACTCTGTAGAATACATACTGCGAAGTGCACACCCTACCACTGCATTATATAACTCTTCCTGCTTAAATATGCAAGAACTGTATGCTGCTCAGGAAAATTCACAATTTGTCATTTATTCACAAAGTGACTTTATACTTTATTCGGTATATTTTAACAATGAAGGCACCAATAATTAATTGAGTCTCCTGGAATATAAAAGGTCTGAATAACCCTATTGAAAGAAAATATATATACAAAATGCTTTTTTTAAAAAAAAGAATGCTGATATCACCATGCTCCAGGAGACACATCTGACAGAACTTGAAGTTTGTAAACTGCATAGAGATTGGGTAGGCCGCTCACGTTCTAGTTGCTTTAATTCTAAAGCGAGGGGCATATAAGTACGGAAATTGAGTAATCCTACAGCCAGTGACTATAGTCCCCTCCTCCTCCTGAAGCTTATTCAGTGTGTTCAAGATTGGACTATTGCTTAGTTCTGTCACTGATTGTGGCATTGGTACTATTGTCATATCTGGTCATTCTCTGATACTTGTGTCTTTTAAGCTCCCTCAGGGTATGCAGCCCCAACTAAAATGGAGAGATTAAACACCTCCGTGCTGTCTGATACATCATTTGTTAACTCTATCCAGTAGAAGCTAGAACTTTAAAAAAAAAAAAGTGTCCCCACTGCTTCATCAGCTGCCACCGTTTGGAAGCCTGTATCATCTCTTATGTCACCACTAAACAAATGGAAAGAACATAGACTTGATATCCTTGCAAAGGAAATTAAGGCCTTGGACACAGACTATATTTTTGCACCATTCCAAGAACACCTCAGAACCTTCATCAGTCTAACAGATGAAGTCAACCAACTTCTGTTCCAGAAGATGGAGTTTGCCTTATTCTGTTTGAAGCAAAACTACAAGGAATCTGTTGTGAGAGCTGGCAAGCCGTTGGCATATAGATTTAAACAAAATGCTGTTTCAAAAGTTTGCTGTTATTCATAATAGTAGCAATAAATTATATGCAAACAATTAATAAAGAATTTTAACTGTTTTATTCAAAGCTGGTGAGTGTTTCAGTTAAGATGCCCTAGATAACTTTTGTAGTGGACTGTCACTGCCCGAGGTCTTTTATACTATCCTTCCCACCCAGACCAGTAGGTGACACACAGATATACCTATGTCTCAGTCTGCCCTGAGAGCAAACAATCCTTTTCCCTTCACTGAGGAGCAACACAAAGTATGGGGAAAACTGGGTCACAGATATGATTCATAAAAATTACTGAATATTCCCATTCTCACACAGTGGAAATTAATTAATGAACACTACTTAGAGGAGAAATGCAACACTAAATGTATCGGTGCCACAATAACCAGAAGGCACCATGCTTATATCCAAATTATATTCATATTATAGAAATAAATAAAAAAAACCAAAGACCTGTCAGAAGGAAGAATATCACAGAACAACTGTTCTACATGATATATCCCTCATATGAACGTGCATAAAAGGTGCACATGAGTTGGGTTATGAGTTGGGGTAAATTTCTTTGGAACTAGTGTGGGAGGGGGTGTGTGGGTGTAAAAACACCCGGTTCATTTTAGATAGTTGCAAGAGGAAATAAGCTCCTTTATGGAACTAGATAAATAATAGTGGCTTCAAACAAAAACACCGCACATCTCTGCCCACATCTTCTGCAAACACCTGTGAATCTGAACTGTGTGGTCAGAGACACTGTGCTGGGTATTGTTTTGAGCAGAGATGTGTGCCTGTGAGGAAGAGAGAAACAAACAGAAGGATACAGAGGAGCAGAAACCCCAGGACACAGCCCGGGCAAGCAATGGAAGCATGGCCCTTAGGAAAAAAAGCTAGACACACTTTTTGGCCTGAAATGGGCTTGGAACTCTAAATAAAGAAACTGCCTCCTGTGATTTGATTCTCTTTATGTTCATGGAAACAGGATTTTGTACATCATTTCTAAATAAATAGGATTGCCTCACAGATACCTAACTCCAGCATCAATTTTTTCTCCCAATTAGAACAGGGGCAGGACCCCAATGTTTTGGAATACAGTTCAGGTTAAAAAGAGTAACAATTCATTAGTCATGTTTTCACTCCATGCACTTTGTGCCTTAATCCCCTGGGAGTCACATGAGCAGCCAGTGGGTGCAAGAATAGCACCCGTCAAAATGCCATTCCCAGGGCTGGCCTTACCATGAGGTGAACTGAGGCGGCTGCTTCAGGTGCCAGATTGTGGAGGGGCGCCACTAGTGCCCAAACTGTAGAAAATTGTGTCTGCTGCTGGTGCATATATGTTTTCTCTCTGCTCTAGGTGCACAGAGATGGTGGAGAGCTGTGCTGGAGGAAGGAGGGCACAAGAGACCTTTCAAAATTTTAGCCTAAGCAAGGGGGCATGTGGGCATCATTTCAGATCCCTGCCTCAAGTGCCAAAATGTTGTGGGCTGGTCCTGGCCATGCCATTGAAACAGAAATTCCCACATTTAACTGGAGATCAGAAGGCTGGTCTTGTGGCTAAGGCATGAACTGAGACTCAAAGATGCTGTAGTTAAAGCATGCGCGAGTTGAGGGAAGTTATGTAATCGCTTTTTTCTGGTCCATGGGGAACTGAGTTTCCTCAATTCTCCATCCATGCAATAAAAATACTTTCCTACACTGTTATTGTAAGCACAAATGTATTAATGTTCATGAGGTATTCAAATATGACAGTATTGTATAAAGATCTAGATAGATTTATGGGTTTTCACGGTCATTTCTTGTGGCTCTGGCCTACACGTGATTTTTTTAATGGGGCATCCACTTGACTGTTCTGCACCAAAAGTGATTCCTTAGATGGTCCAATTTAAGAGTTACAGAGGCTACAGATTTTTGTCAAGTTATTATTGTCCTTTTCAAGACTTGTCATATCCCTTAAGTTCATTTTTCAGTTTTCACAAAACTTTGCAAGGGTTAATGTGAAGCCAGAACAGTGCTATAGATACATTCATAGAAAGATCCCAAGGTGCATTGTGAATGCAGTATACAGGAGTCCCTTATACCCAGCTCTGCACTGCAACTACACTTTAGGCTGAAAGATGTCAGCTATTTAACAGAGCACAGCCATTTCATGCAGGGCTCGAGAGGAATAGCAGACCCAACTGACGTTCTCAAATACAAAGCTGCCAGGTGAAGAATAAAAGCACTTAACTATAGTATC
>ML677371.1:13166907-13401505 GCA_007922305.1 Dermatemys mawii | reverse complement strand
AATACAAAGCTGCCAGGTGAAGAATAAAAGCACTTAACTATAGTATCTTTCAGGTCTGTGTGTCAATAATGAAACCTCACTATTTTTCTTTTGCCAACTTCCCTCAAATAAATCATTGCTTTCTTATGACCTGAGAGGTTTTTTTTGGCTCTAAGATGTTCAATAAATGCATTTCATAAATCCTTCTCAACCTACATTATAGACTAATGAGAAAGATATTTCTTTTTCAAGACTTCCAGCTAAGGAAACAAATGATACTGACTCATTCTAAGACTTTCCGTAACTTGTTGATCACTTTCCTCCTTGCCTCTTTCCTCACCCCCTCCACCACCAACCTCCACCTCACTCAGTATTTGTCTCTGTATTCAAAGCTCAATGAAAAGAACTCCAGAGTCTATAGGTAACCCCCATAATTAAGAAACTTATGTGATGCACTTAGAAAATTCCACTGAGCACTATTAGTCATTTTAAAGTGGCGTGTTTATCATGAATTACTAAACAGTTCAGCTAATTTAATTACTAGTGAATACTGAATCACCATTTTTGAACATACAGTAGGTCTTTCACCACCCGCATCAGCATGCTCATTCACTTCTATGAGAAGAAAGCCAGTGTCAGAACTTAACCTCAGATTATGAAGATTTGTTAGGTATTTTAGGTACACATTTCAGCAAGAGTCCTGAAGAAGAGATGGGTAGTCTTGCTTGCCATCATAATAGCTTAATACTATTAGCAGAGGAAACTGATTCATTGCTTGGAAATGCAAAGCATTTTTCACTTGTCCTGGATCAACGGAAAAGCTGTAATTTTGAAGTTTTTCTTCCTTTTTTTGTATGTCTAATTTGTAACCAACAAAATTTTCTGTTCTATATTTTCTTCCTGTGCCCATCTAGATTATCTGTAATAATGAAGATCTGGTAACATGCCAACGTCATCAGTTTATTTTCCTTCTGCTATTTCTTACATACTTAACTTTCAAGCCTGTCAGTTTCTTGACATTATCCTACTAACCCTTTTGGCTTCTGTTCAGGGAAGTGCTCGCTTTAGTACAGGTCTCACTTCAAGCATGTGAGTGGGCCCATTGATTCTGACCTCTTCTGTATCCCCATGCATACCAACGAACAACCACAAATAAATAAATAAAACAAAACAGAAGGGGGGGATGGTGAACAGTCTGGAAAAATGGCAAGAAATCAAAATTTATTCAAGTCAAAATAAATTTCTTCACAAAGAAGAAATTCAGCATAAAGGCTGTCAACAGAAAGAGACAAGCAATGGCTGGTAGAATGTAATCTGGAAGTCAGGAGGAATATGAAGAGCAAACAGCCAAGAACCCAGAGATAAATAAGAAATGACTTAAGTATAGTGGAAGGAAGCCTGTGACAGAATAATTTGATCTGTTTGATTGCCAGAGAATGAAAGGAGTTAACAGGGAGGGAAATGTCTTCAGTGAGGTTCTACTTTTTGTATTTAGTCTTGACTTATGCACAGATGAACATGAAATAATATTTACCTTAGAACTTTAATTTGCATTTAAGATAAAGGAGGCACTATCTGGGATTGGAGGTAGATAGTGTTGCACTTGTCTTTTTAAAATCTCTTTCTAGAGTTTGTTGTGGGGATTACACGCATGTGAATCTTACTCTGGTATTTGGTCGGTTAAAGGAAACAATTAAATATTGACAACTGCAACATAATATATATTAGATGAAACAATTGGAACTATATCCTTACACACCAATTGTTTTTAAGCAGTTATTGTGGAGACTTAGGATCATAGTTATGCAGCAGTGGCCAATGGGTATGCCTAGATTGTGTTTTAAAACCTGCAGCAGCAAGTCTCAGAGCTCAAATCTACAGAATCAGGCTTATGCCAAAGCACTAAAAAACAGCCAGACCTTGTGGCTCAGGCCCAAATATCTACACAGCTAGCTTTAGTGCCATTGTGTAGTCCCAGGCTCCAGACTCAGGCTCTTAGACTTGCTGCCATGGATTTTAAAATGCAATCTGGACATACCCGACAAAGAACACGTAGTTAAAGTGTAGAAGAACAGGACTGAAAGTACACATTTCATCTTAAGCATCACGTTCCTTTTTGTCAACCTCATCTCAAAAAGAACTAACAGAAACAGAAAAGGTAAATGGCAAGAAAATTATAGGCATGGAAAAAATTCCACATGAGTAAAGATGAGACTATTTAGTTTAGACAGGAGATAAACAAGAAGTTCATAACAGATGTATGCTAGGCAATGAATGATATAGAAATAAGATGACAGATGCACCTATTTACTGTCTCATAATTCAAGGACAAAGAGATGCCAAAAAGGAGTCAGAGAGTCAAGTCTTACTTGCTCCACTTGCAACTGGTAAGGGAGGCCTCTATAGGCAAATCCTGGAGGTCTGAACTCTCTGTTCTTCCCTTCTAGCAAGGCACCTTCTTTGGGGCAGGGAGTAGAGCCTTTGATGAGGGTAACAAATGCCTGATTACTCAACTACTCTGTGACAGAGTATGAGCATCCTCACCCACCCTCCACCCCACCAAAAAAAATGTTACACCACAAACGAAGCTCAGAAGTGTATCTAACTCAAAATAACAGACAAAAAGTTTAGAGGAACTGGATGAAAGTCAAAGTCCACAGTAATTGTTCAAGTAATTCTCTCTCTTCTGCAACTGGAAATAGTAAATGCCTTGATTGTTCTTTTTTAGGATTCACCTTCTTGGTGTGACTATGTGGGAATGTTTTTTTGTCTGTTTGTTTGTTTTTAAGGAGATGGGAAAGAAATGGGAAAGTAGCACTTATATCAAACGCTTGTGAAGAGGAGGAGAAGGGATTAATTTTTCTTGAAAACATCATTCCAACTTGGCTAGTCCATTTTCTATCACATGTTAGTTGTAAAAGCTTTTTGTTTTAATGTGGAATCTGACATCAAAAGTGCTTCATTAAATCCAAAGAACAGGGCAATGGAAATGTCTTTGACCCAGACCAATGAACTGCTTTCACAACCTATTTTTTTTTTTTTTGGTCTCTATTAACAGCTACACATGAGTGGAATGTATGAAGAAAGAGGGAATGTCATTCCCAGCCTGATCAAACATTTATCTAATCCAAGAATGAATGTTACTCAGTCTTACAGGACTCCAAGGACCTGTATTATGGACATATTGCCTATACACATCCATTATAAACCAATAAAATATTTGAATTAGTTCATGAGATAGGGTAGAGGTACCATCACCTTTACTGGTATCCTTTATTCCACCGCAAGCAGTAAAGGCATTTAAGCATCTCTTGGTCTACTCTACTGTCAATTACAACTTCATCTTTCAAAAGACTCTTCTTGATCCAGATTTTGACACTGAATATCATTTGGAAACAGCAAGATAAAAGAAAGCTGTTCAATATCCATTACATATCTCGCAGATGCCACCATCACAGCTAGCCTCAGCAGATGTCAATAAATGAATGGGACATGGAGACTGTTCTTTTCATGTAATAAAAATTAAGCAGTATTAATACTGAGATGTCAAAACAGAAAGCACTGGAACAAACTAATAAAGAGCAATGAGCTAAGAGCCAGGACTGGATGGGATTCATCCAAGAGCTCTAACAGAACTCAATGTTTAAATGGCTGAGATGCTTAAAATATATTAATATATGTATTATATATATATATATATACACACACACACACACACACACACATACACACACACACTAGTTCTTATTTAAGTCACCTACTGTACTAGAGAACTGAAGAGTCCCCAAAACGGGTTAACATGCTGGAATGATCCTGGGAATTTCAAATCAATTAACCCTACTTTGGTACTAATTAACTGAACGACTTGTTAACAGAGTTATAGAACACTTACAATGCCTTTCTAATGTTCCAGGCACCATGCAGACACCTGCAGGGCTACTCTACACTTTACAGTGATGGAACCTGTACCACTGCAGCACTTAGTGAGGATGTTACCTACACTGACAGGAGAGCTTCTCCCAACAGCATAGGTATTCAACCTCCCCAAGAGGCTGTAGCTATGTCAACCTCCTGTTAACATAGTACTGTCTACACTGGGAGTTAAGTCAGTATAACTACTTTGCTCAAAGGTGTGGATCTTCCACATCCCTAGGAGACACAGTTATACTGACTTAAGTTCGTAGGGTAGACCTTGGCAATGTCACTACCCCTAGGTCACAAAGCATTCCATCTAAATAGAAGTCAGAAGATGGGTAATTAGAAAACCTTCTGAGCTGACATGAGGACTGTCTACAGAGCTGACAGATGAGGGGCATATAAAGTAGAGGCATATAAAATACTGAATTACTGTGTAAATGTAAGTAATGCACTTCTGTTTACAGTTTCTCAATAAAAGAAGGGGTCATTCAATGACATTAAAAAGGAAATATATTTAAATCTGATAATGTATATACTGCATAATTAAACTGTGAATATCACTGTCATAAGAGGCCAAGACTGGCAATGAACTTGAGGATTTTTCTCTCTCTATCTCTCTGCAGTATGTGGGTTGCTTGCCAGGATTATCTGGATATATCTTATTTAATTATTTCCCTGTCATTGCAGGGGCCTCAGGCACTGCTGCACCTTGGTCGCTCCTACTGTCTGCCTGTGGCACATAATAGTCTAGTCTCCTGTCGATTGTAAGCTTTGGTCTAATTTTGGTTGTTGGGCGTAGTGTGAGGGTGCTGGATGCTACCAGGCCTATGATACAGGAGGTCAGACGAGATGATCTTGTGGTCTTTTTTGGTCTTAAACTCTATAATTCCAAAAGGATTAAAAATAAGATTAGAGAGTCATGTGAATAATGATGGCACCTACAATTATATTTGACAAGATAAAAAAATATATATATAAGGGATATTCAATCTTTACGTTTCAGGGCATAAGACGACCAGTAGGGTTATGAAAAAAATTCCCTTGGGCCAGTTCACTGGAATTCTTGAGTATTCTCTTAAAGTATCTTGTATTTGGTCTCACAACTTGGAAAAGGGTTGATACATGTCAATGGGGCAATACTGGTAGAAATTTGATCAGTTACTGACCATAGAGAACCCATGCTTTGATTATTTGAAAACTTAATTTTTGAAGCTATTAATTCAACTCTTTCATAGGCAGGAAATACACTTTAAAATATTTTTTCTCAAAATTACTTATCAAAAGGTCTGACATCAATTTGCTGAACTGTTACATTTTCTGAAAATAAGCCTGTTTCACAGGAAAGGGCCAAAATAAAAGTATGCATTAGTATATTAGTATGCCTATTGGTTAAGCATCTCACCATATACTGTACACATGGAGTCAGAGCTTTTACATATGCTAGAATTTAAATGCATAAAATGCTGCAAAAAAAATATCCAAGTTTAGGGTTTGGGATGCAAGGGTATTTTTTCTTGAAGCTCCTAGTGACCTGAAATGAAGAACAGCTAAAACCAAACAAAATGCTCTCTGTGGGTCATAGTTTATTTACAAACTCAGGCTCCCAGTCCTACAACTGATTTCATTCAGGTACAAGGATACAGCCAAGATCTCCACTGAGCTCCGTATGGGCTTGGTCATAAAAGTGATTTTCCTTTATCCAGTTCAAATTTAAAGAGATATGGAAGGGGGATGGAGGTAGTATAGAGGAATATTGCACATTTAGAACCTCATCCTGTAGTCTTTGCACATTCTACTGAAGTCCATGGGAGCTCTGGCAGTGAAAGGAATGTAGCATCAGATGAGTGATAACAGATCCCCAAATCAAGTTTTAGAAAAAAAGGATGCAATAATCTGTTCTATTTAGATTCTTATACTGCACCCATCATCCTCGCACTTGAGCAGCTTCAAAAATTTTCTTCAATGGACTACTTAAGGCAGAAGGTACCACTCAGTGTGAGCATGTGAGATAGACTCTTTCCCAGAATTAGCAATGTAGTTATTTTCAGATGAATTCCCAGTGGTGGCTTATTGCACACAGTAATAATTCTGACCCTTTAGGTTAATGTGTCCCCACTTAAAAACAAAATGAAGTGTTTAGGCTAGAAAAGTGTTCTCTGTCAAGATGTAAATCTATGTTTTGCTATGAAGGATCATAGTTATTCTTAACATTTAGTTTAAGATGCTTATTGTTGACTCAGGGTTGAATTCGAGGGTTTGTTCCAATTTTATTAACATGTATACAATTCACATTCAAATGGACTTTATAATTTTCAGTCTCAGAATGCATATTCCAGTTCACACTGACATTTTGGCTAATTTGTATTGCAACTGTACACTTGACTATGAAATAATATATCAGGAAATACTAAAAAAAAATAGATTGTAAAAATGCTAAATTATGGGTAAGATGTTCTCAGTTACAACAGTGTAAATTTAGAGTTATTCCATTACCTTCTTAGTATGAAAGGCCTTGGCAATTAATGAATGGTGATGTAGGAGTGGCCAAAAGGGAGGCTACATGTCCTACAAGTGCGCAATGACTCCAGTCTCAAAACTGAGCCAAGGAGTGGAACCAAAGACAAAAGCCTTGGCCACAATCCCATGAAAAGGGATTCCTAGGGGCCTCACAAGTTTCCTATTCCTGGAGTTCTCTAAGAGAGTGAAAAATACTGGAAACTCTTTCACGTTGCTCTTGTAAGTGAAGATATTTCAGCAAACGGTCAAAATAAAATGTCTCTTCTTCAGACCTGTCCCAGTCTCACTTGATTTGATCCACCAATACACTCTCTTTCCTTTAACCCCAGAATTAAATAATGAGACAGTCTCTCTCTTGTCTGCAGATTAGCAGTTCTCAGTCTGTAGAAAATCTCTCCTCCACGTTTAGTGTTTCAAGCGATATTTTCCAGCAGTAGCATCAGGTATGCCATCCCTGACTGCATGAATGACACAATAGTAATTTTGTGAGAATTCTCACACAGGCATTTCTGCTTTTGTATTACAGCACTGCTGCTCTTGCAATATTTGAGTGGCTTATTCTACCTTGAGATCAAAGTTGTCCTTGTGGTCAAGGTGGCTTCATCACAAAGAACAAGTGATGATTTTTTTTTTAAACAGGACTGTCCTCCAGATGTGACTTTGTAGCATTCTCCTTGAACAATCTTAAGGCTTGAATCAGGGTAGCAACAGCAGAAGGTCAAGGTACCACGGGACTACACAAGTTATTACATCATTTAAAGCCTTTCCATTTTTTGCTAGGAATCTCTAAAGGGCTTGGAAAAAATCAAGTTGCATGTTGGAACTAGAAGTCTGATTTGCTTTCCCCGCATCAGCAGCATCCATGGCAGAATTTCTTGCATACATGCTGCAGGCCCAGTGTCTCATAGGTGTCACACAGCTCTGGGCACAGCTGACAAGATTTCCACTTTCCAAGGCACTTCATAATATTGACTGCTTCCTCAGTTAAGGAGGTAGCAACTAATTTAGGTAATCCTCCCCACAACAGGATGGCTTTGGTGATACTGAATCTCCATTATTGCACCAATCCACTAGGAGGTTGACTTCTGGAACTGAAAGCAAAGTGGAGTCAATGTTTAAATGGTCACTAGATCTCAGTCAAGCCCAAACAACTGATCCCAGCAGTGCCATTCCTCCATTAGGCAGGATGTCAGAGAGCCCAGTAATCTGTAGGCTGGGCCAGTATTGATCTGATCTGTGGATACAGATAATTCCATGGAATGCGTGACACAGTCACAGCTGAGTTGAGATAGATTCCAACCATACTAGTTTATTCTTAAATTAGAAAGCGAGTTTTCCCTTGCATAGACTTACTCACTGACTTCCATGGGAGCAGGCCCAGGTCCCTTATGGTATATCTACACAGCCCACAGCAGCAAGTATCCTGGGTTGACAGACTTGGGCATGAGGGGCACAAGCTAATACTCTTAAAAAAATAGCTGTGTAAACATTGCTCTGATATTGCAGCTCAGGCTAGAGGTTTGGGCTCTGAAGCCCACCCCTCTCCTTAGGGGGTTGTACCTTATGTACAACAGTATGCCTTTGTTCAGAATGTGGAAAATCCATAGTGTGTATGAAACACACAAAAAGGACTAAATTCAACCTTCCAAATACACACTACTAACAGGAGAGTAGGAATTATATACCAAAGGGCAGATTTTGGCTCTTCAGTGGACTGTGCTAAACAAAAATATAACTTTGAGATTACATTCAACCAAAGTATTGAAACACACTTTGTACTTATTATTTCTATAGTGCCATAGGCTTGTAAGGTAAACTTAAAAGTACCTTATCTAGGAAGCTTAAAATCCAAGGTCCCAATATAACAAATGACGTTAGCACACATTTAAAAGCTTTACTGGATTGGAATGAAAATTAGGTCAAGGAAGGATGTCAAACACAAGGATAAGAGTTGAACAATATGGTAAGGATGAAGTTTACATGAAATTATATTTCTTGTTTCATTGTGTGAAGATTTTGTTGGTTGAAGACTGAATTTGTTCCCTCAGACTTGAATGGTGGATGGAGGTTAGTTTTGGAAAACGAATTGAAAGTAGTAATAATTGAGGGGGGATTGGAAGGAGAAGAATGAGGTTGCAAGATGCATAATCTTCTTCTATGCATTTGAAGTCAGCACAAGAGAATGCAAGGGCTCATTTGTAAAAGGACACAACCATGAGCCTCTTGAGATGCATTAAATTGACAGAGCCAAGAAGGTCCACATGGGAGAAAGTTGAGACTCCTTCTAAACAAGGAACAAAGAATCAACATTAACTGGTTTCTACAAGTTTCTGCTGTGTTCTATCTCAGTATACTGTTTAGACAGGTGTTGACGTTCTTTACAGTTCAGTAGTGCAAATCCTGACTTGGTTGATTTCACTTACTGAAAGGTCAACAATTTCCAGAAAATGGTGGGAAGGAGAACACATACTATGTAAAGTTGGGGGGTGGCAGGGTGTGAATGAAAGGATAAGGGACTCAGCTGGACACAACTGTAATACCCAAAATAAAATAAAATCAAATCAAAACCAGAAGAATTAAGTTTTGGAATCATTAAACAGAAAAGTTAAAGTGGAAACATTGGTACAACTTTGCCAAAAGCAACCAGAAAATGCTCCCTTGAAAAGTGTTCACTACACTATAAAACATTTAAAACATAGAAAAATAAGGTTGTGAAATTTCATGTCTTTTTTTGTTTTGTTTTTATGGGTTCTTTTAAGACTAAGTCAACTGCCTTGGTACAGAAAAAAAATATTTGGCTTTCATTTGCTGGCTGGCTTGAACCATGAAGGAGTAATCATCCAAACATTAACAGGCTTCCAGACAATAACATACATTCATACATATGTATTGTTAACTAATTTGTGAAAGACTTTGGGATGCCTATGAGCTCTTATTAGAACTGGTTATCTAGATTAGAGACTCTTTCTTGTTATTAATCCCTAAATCCATGACCTTACACTTCTCACTATTAAATTTCATCCTATTCCTGTTACTGCAGTTTACAAGGTCCTGGAATGGGGTTGCAAGAAGGAACTGGAGAGTACCAGTCCACACTGCCCTGGCTCAGAGCAAGAGAAAAGCACATGCATGGACCAACAGAAACTAGCCACTAGAAATCTCCAATCTCAGGTGCATGGTGAGCATGAATAGCTATGTATGGAATATGCATAGGGACCAGCACTAGAAGAAGCAATTATATTTTCACCACTTTACATGTGGGGAAACAAAAATATTATTGGTAAGTGAACTTCCCAAGGTCACATGGAAAAACTATGGCAAAGTTAGCAACTGAATCCCAAAGTCTAGTCCAATGCATTTGTGACGGGCTTCCTCTGGGTGCCACCTGGAACTGGGATACCACTGAGCCCTCTGACTCACCAGCTTGGGTTCCCTCTCTCACTGTGATGCTCTGACAAGTTGCAGACCCACTGCTGGTTCTATACTTCCACCAGCAATCACACACCCAGCTGCAGTTACAAGCAGGCTCTCTGATTAGCCACTGCACAAACCAGCAGTAGAAAGGCTAAAGCCAAGGTAACTCTCAACTCACCAGGCACCTTCTGGAGCAAAAATCCCAGTTTATACTGTCTTGAGCTGCACAGTGAACCGTACAGCATAAGCTCATAGAATGTGCCCCCCCTCAATGTGGAGAGGAATATGCCTCAGTCTTTTCCCCTTGAGCTATTATTTCCCACGCACTTCAAGCTTATTAACTACCAAGGATAGATTGTAAGTGATTATAAGTGATAGCAATCAGATCAAAGCAAATTACCTAGTAAATAAACAAAAATGCAAACTAGAAAGACAGAATATGAATGAGCAAATTCTCACCCTGGCTGATGATATAAGCAGGCTGCACATTCTTAAGGAACATGCTGCACTTGTTTCACAGCTTGGAATCCCTAGGTCTTTCATACACAGGCTACAAATCCCTTTAGCCTAGGTCCAGCACTTCCCCCAGTTCAGTCTTTGTTCCTCAGGTGTTTCCAGGAGTCTTTGTGTGTGGCGAATGAAGAGCAACAGATGATGTCATTCCTTGCCTTATGTAGCTTTAGCATATGGTGGGAATCTTTTGTTTCAAAACTTGGTTCCCAGATGAGTTTGTGCAAAAATACTGACATCACAAGATGGATTCCAGAGATATGTGGTCTGCTTACATGCCCTTGCAGCTTTATAGCATCCACTGCTTACTGGCTATCCAAAACACCAACAGGAAGGTTAAGCTATTCCATAGTACATTGTCTTTGCTGATGGGCCATCAGCGCTATCTGGCTTCTTCATTTTTGCACCTAAAGGGCTGTGGGTGTTTTCCAGAGTAAGCCCATTTGAAATACAGATCCCTAGTCAACATTCATAACTTCAGGTACAAAAATGATACATGCATGCAAATTGGAAAAAGTTATGATTACTTATCCTATGATGCTTCACATGACCCATCTTGTACAAAATGCATCGTAATTATGCCATAATTACATCATAATAATATGACTGTGAAGACTATGAGGTGCAGTGTCACAACATTAACTCCACAATAATAATCCTCTCTTTCTATATGTATAAAAATAGGAGACTTCAATCTCCATGGTTGTTAAACCAATAATTTACAAGCCACATGTTTAAAAGATATGAGTATCTTTACATTCTTCTTCATAAGAAAAATCACATGCTGGTCTGAGCAAGGATGAAACATACATCCATCTCAGAAAAAAAATCTTCGCCTTTAAAATGTCATTTTATGGCACATTACTGGGGTTAATCCTAATGGACTTTGTCCTTTGGGCTCACCATGTCCATTTATGTTCTACTCTTTGAATGTGCACTAATAGTCCCACAGGACTGTTTTAGACTCACTGTTTCATGTTTTATTGTTTAAAATCCCTGATGACTTAAAGGCTTACATGTTCCTGTTTTACATTTAAATTTTTGGCAGAGGTTTTGTGACAAAGACACTGAGCATGTTTAACTGTATAACAGGTTTTCTACATTTACTTTACTACTCATGAAAATAGTTACCTGTTAGAATGACAAAAAGATCTCAAGCAATAGAAAGAGATTTTCCTACTTTTCTCTGGATTCTCTGTATAAAAATAAAGCTTAAAAAAGCATAAGTAGGTTTGAATGTTCATTTTCCTGTATTCAGTATTGGCAAGAATAAAGAGTGCCGAATTTAATCTCAACACGTGTTTTTAAGCAATCAGGAATGGCTTATTGCAAACTAATGGACAAATGCTCAATAGTTGCAGTGCTAAAGATGAATATTCCTTGTTTTCCTTGGGTTTAAAATCCTTAGTCAACAGTATAATTCATAGCTGCTTTAAGAAAACTTAAGACACTTGGAAATTATCATCAATGGCTGGCCAATTCTATGATGGTTGGTTAACCTTTTTGCTATTAACAGGGGGCAGGGAGGGAGAGCAAAAGAGACTGAGGGCATTGTGCCAGCCTTTTTTACTTTTTATCCTCATTGAAGTACTCATGGTATCCTACCCTCTGGCTTTGTATCACATTTCCCTCCCTCAGTCGTCTTTTCATCAAGACCATCCTTTAGCCAAAAGATCTGCATGGGACAGAGACTCCTTAAAGGCCAATAATTTTGTTAACTCAACCAAGATTGCCATAGAGCAACACAAGATGTTTCCCTTTCTAGTGGTCAAGTAGCGTTTTCTTCATTCTTTCCATTCGTCTCTCTTTTCTTCTCCCTGGTTCATACCACTGCCTCCTACGCACATGCACTCTCCATTCTCTCTCACACACTCTTACCCTCAGAATGGAAACAGGCCTCATCATCAGCTTGGACATGTCAATCTTCCCCTCCACTGTCCCTACTTCATGTATGGATAACTTTCAAATGTGGGCAAGCCTTGATGCATTCTGAGCTGGGTTGGTGGTCCACTCTTCTGGCTAAGGTGGTCAGGAGTTCCATGCCAGTGAGATAGATCTCACATGTCAACTCAGTCACACAAGCCTATGGTTTGCTCTTGCTTGTCAAGAAGTTCACTGACAAAGAGTCCTGTGGCACCTTAAAGACTAACTAAAAGTATTAGAGCATAAGCTTTCGTGGGCTAATACCCACTTCATCAGATGCATGCAGTGGGAGTATCCAGGGGCAGGTATAAATAGGTAGGCGAGAACCAGGTTAAAGATAACAGGGTGGGTCCAGTGAGGCTGAACCAGCTGTTATCTCTAATCAGGGAGGGTGAGGTATTCCTCTAGCAGCTGAACTGGAGGTGTGAACAGCAAGAGAAGAGAAACCGCTCTTGTAGTTAGCTAGCCATTCAAAATGTCTATTCAGTCCCAAATTGATTGTGTCAAATTTGCAAATGAATTGCAACTCTGCAGTTTCTCTTTGCAGTCTGGTCTTGAAGTTTTTTTGTTGCAAAATGCTGACCTTTAAATCTTTCATGGTATGTGCAGGGAGATTGAAGTGTTCTCCTATGGGTTTTTGTATATTGCCATTCCCGATGTCTGATTTGTGTCCATTTATCCTTTTTCGTAGGGACTGTCCAGTTTGACCAACGTACATAGCAGAGGGGCATTGCTGGCACATAATGGCATATATTACATTGGTAGATGTGCAGGTGAATGAACCAGTGATGGTATGGCTGATCTGGTTAGGTCCTGTGATGGTGTTGCTGATGTAGATGTGTGGGCAGAGTTGGTATCGAGGTTAGTTGTATGGATTGGTTCCTGAGTTAGAGGAGTTATGGCACGGTATGCTGTTGCTGGTGAGAATATGCTTGAGGTTGGCAGGTTGTCTGTAGGCCAGGACTGCTCTGCCTCCCAAGGCCTGTGAAAGTGAGGGATTGTTGTCCAGGATGGGTTGTAGATCACTGATGATGCGTTGGAGAAGTTTCAACTGAGGACTGTAGGTGATGACCAGTGGTGTTCTGTTGTTTTCTTTCTTGGGCTTGTCTTGCAGCAGCAGGCTCCTGGGTACACGTCTGGCTCTGTTGATCTGAACAGAGATTTTGAATGGCTAGCTAACTACAAGAGCAGTTTCTCTTCTCTCGCTGTTCACACCTCCAGTTCAGCTGCTAGAGGAACACCTCACCCTCCCTGATTAGAGATAACAGCTGGTTCAGCCTCATTGGAACCACCCTGTTATCTTTAACCTGGTTCTCGCCTACCTATTTATACCTGCCCCTGGATACTTCCACTGCATGCATCCGACGAAGTGGGTATTAGCCCACGAAAACTTATGCTCTAATACCTTTAGTTAGTCTTTAAGGTGCCACAGGACTCTTTGTCACTTCTGCAATTCCAGACTAACACAGCTACCCCTCTGATTCTTGACAAGAAGTTCACTGTTTACTGCTCATACAACATATGGTTCTCCACAGTAAGTAGCGTACATTCCCAGTGAGTTAACACACCTAGGAAGAGAGCAACACTGAAAGCCGTGCCCTCAGAGTTGTACAGAGATCTGTGCTTCATTTGCACCTTAACTACATTTATTAATTGGGTACATTTTACTGGTGGTGATGCATGAACTAGAAAGAACACCATTTACCTCATCAATTGTATGCAATTATATTTCTAAGGTCACCTGTTAATTTTTATAAGTATTATGTACTTGTCAATATAGAAAATTTGATCAGGAAATTATTGTGTCAAAAATATGGACCCTCGCAACACTGTTTTTTCAGTAATTTATCAGAGAAGAACTGATAAAAGATGGTCATAACTTCAACAAAGGCCTGTGGTTGTCCCCATTTCACCTTAGATATTCTCAGTTTTGTACACATCTTATTCTACTTTATGCCTTCTTGTTCCACACTGGTAAACTACACACTGTAGATGACAACACTCCATAATGAGCAAGATCAGTACAATATTGAGGAAACATTCCATTCCCAGACCTTTACTCCTCTTCTGAAGACTAAATTAGTTTTCATCCTGAAAGAGTAAGCAGTTATTAAGAGCTATACAGTAACTCTCGATTGTGATAGAGAAAAAATTAATCTTGGTTAATAAAATCCCAGATAATCACCATCCATAGGAAATATCGGGGGGTGAGTCAGTGGGGCTGGTTCACCAGCTACCCTGCACCGGTGGGAGGGGGTGTTGGTTCACTGGTTGCCCTGTGTCCTGGTGGGTTTTTTTGTGTGTGTGCTTGGGGCGACAACAAAGCAAGAGCCGGTCCTGCGAGTTACGCATATTTTTTTTTTGACATCCTGGTTAATCCACAACCTGGTTAACCCAATCCTGGATAATCGAGTCTCTACTGTATTTTGGTCCAAAAGCATACTAAATTATACTTGGATATCTAAAGCAGGTGGTGCCTTAAATATGAATGTTGCAATACATAAAAATACTTATTCTTAACATAGAATCATCCCTAGGTATGACACAACACTGACACCAGATCCAATTTGGTATACTTACAGAACCTATTTACATCCTTAAAAGGAGGCAGACCTGAATGGCTTATATAGTCCTTGACTATAATGACATTTAGTCCTTGAACAATGGGATGGAAAACCTCCCCCATGTTCCCAAACCAGTGCTAGTCTCCAATGGTAGATAATGCACCTTTAAAATAAAATAAAAGGACAAACATTTATTTGAGTGAAAGATGCTAAATTAGAAGTGCTCAGAAAAAGTAAAGCACTTGTATTGGCAATGCAAGTTTCTCTGCACTGCTCTACCATTATGTCTGCACTATATAAGGATTTAGCAACATCCCCATCTACTGTTGCAGGAGAAAAACTGAATGCAGATTTAGTCAGCTTTTCAATAAATCTGTAGAGGAGAAATCAAGACATAACAGGTCTCTCATACCAATCATCTCACCAATTGGTTAGGTCTATCAATGGCCATTAGCCAGGATGGGCAGGGATGGGGTCCCTAGCCTCTGTTTTCCAGAAGCTGGGAATGGGCGACGGGATGGATCACTTGATGGTTACCTGTTCTGTTCATTCCCTGTGGGGTACCGGGCATTGGCCAGTGTCAGAAGACAGGATACTGGACTAGACAGACCTTTGATCTGACCCAGAACAGACATTCTTATTCTACTTTCACCAGCTCTCACGAATCACTGCTCATTGTTACTTTAAGGTCAGAAGAAATGGAAGATCATGATAATTATTTTTCAGGGGATTGTTTTTATTTTACTTTTTGTAGCAGCCTAAAAAGCAGTATCTGTCTGTCTAATATTGGAAAACATCACCCAAAATATAGGATTAATGGACCATGTCAGTCACATGACAACTCTCAAGTCTCATTGAATGGGCAGTGAATAATTCTTGTGTTGTGTGCCTCCTTTGCCTAATTTCCATTTATTTTGCAAATAAAAATGTAACATAATTGAACCATCTTGTCTGTGGCAGGGAAGGCAAACTATAAAGGACAAGAGATAGGTCTTTTTTGCTTGAGGTTCAATTAGTGTTGCTCATGGGGCTTCTGGGTGGGTTGAAATAACTTCATGCCATAACTTGTGCCTGGGAACCTCATTCTTCTGTACTACATAGTCACCACTAGTGGTGAAGTTTTTAGTTCTTCGCTGGTAGAGACTATAACTGTTTCCTTTGAAGAGGGCCAGAGACTGGCTGCTTTAACAGAAGCAAGAAGTTTAACAGTGATAATCAGCCCAATAGAATTCTTTTTTTTTAAGTGGTCCCATAAAGAAGATCTGCTAACTCCAAAATCAGGGTGTATTCTGACAAAACAGCTGCAGCTCTTAGCCCTTTTCTACACCTTTTAACTAGAAAAAGGATCATATGTCCCAAATACAAGAACAACAGTTTCAATATCCTGACACAAAGCTGAGGAAAACATATTGTAAAGCATTGTAAAGTTAATATTTTAAGTATCTCATGTGGTAATTTGGCTTTTATATTTTGTATATGTAAGGTATTTTACACATTGTAATTGGTGTTTTCTCCTTGGCCTGCCCTATTCACTGGTATTGCCTTTCATGTTCAGTATCAAAAAATTTTGAAGTTTGAAATAAAAATTATTAGTTTATGCTAATATCCATTGCAAATTTAATTTGGTAATCATTTTAAATTTCATCTTTCATTATTCTGTTTCCGTCGTATGAACATCTGCTCTGATTACGTAAGAGGATTCCTGCAGAAGTCTTTATACAGTCCAAAGAATTTCTCAATTTGGTTGACGTTATTGGAACTATTCTAAAGGACTTCTTAAAAAAAAAAAATACAGCAGCAGTAGTAGTATAGACTGGAACCCTAAATTTGATGTTCTCTCGGGTGTTTACAATTGGACCAAAAATGGATTGTTTGAGTAATATTTTGTTTTATACCATGAAGATATTTAAAAAATCATAAATTTAAGATGCTTGATTAGGATATTGGTATGGAGGGCAGTACTGGACATAATATTGCAGTAATGGTCCCACGAGTGTCATAATACCACTTCCCTACTAAATATGCTTCTGCTTATACCTGCAAGAATCACATTTGGTCTCTTAGCCACCCCATTTCACTGCTCAGAAACTCTGATTAAAAAAAAATTGGAAAACAGTGGTATTGTCTAACTTTTTTTGATATTTTGAGAAAAACTGCTGAGATTGTAATTGTGTAATTTTTTTCCAATAAAAAAAGTCAAGTGGATCGCTACTCTGGATAGCAGCCTTGAACAGGGTAAGTCCAATATAGCTACCGCAGAGCCCCAATCCTGAAGCTTCTGGGGTCACTTGAGTAAGGCAACAGTTATTTCAATGTTCACTTTGCAAGTGAACATGAAGTGGAGAACTGGGCCTTTGTATCTTAAGATGAATTATTCTTACTTTACTTTTCCTTCTATCATGACCTAAATTTAACTTCTGCAGATTTATCAACATAACTTTCTGGAAACTGACTATGACAGACTCACAAATGTTAGTAAGAACTGTTTCTTGCCTCTGGCATTATGTATTAGTCACATGATACAAAATGAAATAGCAGCTTTGCATAACACACAAGTAGTAGTAGTGATGAGAAGCAAAGATAAGTAGACCTCTAATTGCATTACCAACCACAGTCATTTAAAATTCATGAGGTTTCCTTAAAAAAAAATGAAAGATTTTAAAATAATCAATTTTGGATTCATGCATTTAGGGTTCACAGTGTCAAGTATTTTTCTGTAACCATGAAGGCTGAAAACTTTTCCCCCCTCCCTTTTTTTTTCAAATGGAAGACGAGTCAGATTTTTAGAGACAGAATAGACTGGTATGATAATCTAATCTTATCTCTTGTATAACATAGGCAAGGAGATTTCACAATATAGCTCCTAATTAAGCCCTAACTTGAGGGTGAGGTAGACTGTAACTTTTAGAAAGACATCTAGTCTTGATTTAATGACTTCAAGTGATTGAAAATCCACGATATGCTAAGCTAAGATGTTCCGAAAGTTAGTTACTGTCATTGTAAGAATAAAAAAACACTCTTTTTGTAGTCTGAACGTACCTAACTTCAGCTTCCAGCCACTGAATCTCATTTGTTCCTTTGTCCACTAGAGTAGAGCCCTCCTACTAACAAAATGTTCTCCCCATCTGAGTACTTCTAGACCACAATTAAGTCATCTCAGCCTACTCTTTGTTAACCTAAATAGATTGAGCTTTTTTAGTCTCACTTTGTAAGGCATATTTTCAGACCTTGATTATACTTGTAGCTCTTTACAGAACCCTTTCCAATCTGTCGACAATAGTTGACACCAGAACTGGACACAGTATTCCAGGAAGAGCCTCACTATACCGAAGTAATATTGCCTCCTTAGTCTTCCTTGATATGCCCTCACTTATGCCTCTGCTTATACATCCAGGAACCACATCTGCACTCTTAGCCACCATATTGCACCATGAGCTCTTGCAAGCCAACAAAAGATACTACATATTGAGAAACTCATGATCAGTTGTTGAGAATTGGCAACAATGAAAAGTTATGTGAAGACAGGAGCTGACATTCCTTAACACTTGCTCACCCTGCGCCAGATTATTGCCTCTTCTAAAGATCCTGTTGTAACAACCAAATGAGAAAAACAAAATGACTCAACCTTACAAAAGCTTGAGAGAATGTTTCTAGATCAATAACCAAAATAAAAAGCCAAGGCACTTCCATGTACAAAGTCGTATTGGGATACAGAGATTAAATTGATGTATAAAAAGGACACTGTCATAATACTACAGGACACAAGGTCCAAAATGAGAAACCCAGTGGGGTTGAGAAGTATGAGCTCAATGCTGCCCTCTGGTTCTTATTAACTACTCTCAGTACATTATTAACTCTAAGGAAGTTAAGTAATCCTGGTTGTATGTTTGCATACCCTCTTTTGCACACAAATATGTGAATGAGTGTTTTGGACATATAATGGATGCATGCAGAAATTGTGTAAAACAGTAATGATCCCCTTTTGATTTTTCCATTGACATTGTTGGCTTTCATAATTTTACTGAGGAAAATTACACTCATTCTCAGAAACAAAAGTTTCTCATATGAAAGTTCTCATAAAACAAAGATTCCTCCAGAGCCATCCAATAAGATTCTCCTAATATAAAATTCAATGGGATTTCAGACAATGTGTTCTTTGGAACTTCCTGGATGACACCATCAGCTATAAATTGCTCAGGCAAATAATTAAACTCACTATTGAAATTCCCTGGAATTATCCCTCTTTAGGCAATTAAACAACAAGTCTCAGTACAGAAAACTTAATCAGGTGCATGTGTCTGGCAAACATTAACCAGTTATTCTATTGCTCTTTCAAATAAAAAAAAGTCTTGCAGATATCAGATCATTTGGAAGAAAATATGACAAAAGACATTTAGGAACCAAATGCACAAAAGAAAAGGAAAAAAAAGACAATGAGGGTAGATAAAAACAATTTACTTTCTCTAGAAGTCTTCAACATCCCTGTCATTGCCTTTAAAATTACTTCCTTTTTCTCCTACTTTGAACCCAGACTTCCTATGCCCTAAAATGATGCCAACCATCTCTTCAAGAGATTATTCAAAATATCTGGTCTGTGGTTGGTGGGAGGTGTAAAAGCAGGTGGTAGTAATTTCCCCCTTACACTTTGGGAACCTCCTCCAAAAGCATCAGAAACACAAAACAGTTCACCCAACATCTGCTTGAATCTAAAACTGCTTTGACTCTCTTTACACTCATTCTGTTTACTTACTACAGATGTTTGTGTGACTAAGCTTTACTTGTATGATAGCTGAAGGCCTTTTCAAGTTACAAGTATGATCATATAGAGAAAGTAAAGTTAAATTTTAACTGATTGAAAATCCCAGCACAGGCAAGCGCATTAACATTTGATAACCACCTTCAGCCAAAACAAAGTCTTGGCATATCGTAATACTTTCAGTTGTGGTACATAACGTGCCTTAACATAACATGAAAACACGATAGTAAATTCCAGTGTAGACAAACCCAGGATTATTGTGGATACATACCCAATCCTGAGATACCCCACAATTCACTTTCACATGCATTTTGGCCCTGCTGCTTCTGAGCTAGGAAGTCAGACTACCTCCTTCCTAGAAGATCCTTCTTGGACTTTGGGCTAGCAGATTATTTACCAGCCTGCCCACAAACAGACCAAAATGAAAATGAAGGAATCTGTCCAACTGGCTGTGGACAATAGAAACCACCAAACAATATGCCTTGTTAGGGTTCCATTTTAAGTATTTCATATAAACCAACTAAGCAATCATACTTCAATATTTATTTCGGACCTTGAGGAATGACAAATATATTAAAGCTAAAAAATATAACAGAAACAGAATAGGTGTTTTATTCCAAGGAAGTTTTTCAGCATTTCAGTTATAAACAAAATTTGGAGCACTAACATAGCAGAACCAGGTCAAATTTAGCCCAAAATAGGTTTCCCAAAAGATACAGTTTTAAAACTTAACACTACTAGAAAGGTTTCCATGATTATTTTTTAAAATCTATAAATGTTCTCTCTAAAAAAACACCTGACAATTTGCTAATGGAAACAATATAGTATGGTGTTAGTGCCTAAAACAAAGAAATTAACTAGAAACAGAAGTGAAACTGGCAAAGCTACTTGTACTGTGGAGATATCAGAAAATAAACAAATAGTACAAATGATGAAGAGAAAATGTATGAACTGTCTTATGAGTACTATATTAAGTGTTACTACTGAGTTCAGAGTGACTATTCAGATTATAAAATTATTCACATGCATAAGTGAGTTGTTCTGAGGCTGCAGTTTACCATTTGTAAGAGATACATTTTTTTGTTTTTAAAAAAAGGATTTTTACTATGGCTGTTGATTAATCGCAGTTAATTCACACAATTAACTCAAAAAATTAATTGTGATTAATCACAGTTTTAATCAGACTGTTAAATAGTAGAATACCAATTGAAATGTATTAAATATTATGGATATTTTTCTACATTTCAAATATATTGATTAAAATTACAACACAGAATACAAAGTGTACAGTACTCACTTTATATTATTTTTATAATAATTATTTTCACGGAAAAATGATAAAATAGTACTTTTAATTCACCTCAGACAAGTACTGTAATGCAATCTCTTTACTGTGAAAGCACAACTTACAAATGTACATTTTTTGTTACATAACTGCACTCCAAAATAAAACAATGTAAAACTTTAGAGCTTACAAGTCCACTCAATCCTATTTCATATTCAGCTAATCGCTAAGACAAACAAGTTTGTTTACATTTAGAGGACAGAATGCTTCCCCCTTCTGATTTACGTCACCTGAAAGTGAGAACAATTGTTCACATGGCACTTTTGTTGCTGGCATTGGAAGGTATTTACATGCCAGATATGCTGAACCTTCGTATGTCTCTTCATGCTTTGGCCACCATTCCAGAGGGTATTCTTCAATGCTGATGACGCTTGAAAAAAATAATGCATTATTTAAATTTGTGACTCAACTCCTTGGGGGAGAATTGTATGTCTCCTGTTCTGTGCTTTATCAGCATTTTGCCATATATTTCATCTTACAGCAGTCTTGGATCATGACCCAGCATTTCACTGCAGATTTCACAAAATGCAAAGAAGGTACCAATGTGAGATTTCTAAAGATAGCTACAGCACTCGACTCAAGATTTAAGAATATGAAGTGCCTTTCAAAATTAGATCAGGACCAGATGTGGAGTACGCTTTCATATGTCTTAAAAGAGCAACACTCTGATGCAGAAACTACAGAACCTGAACTACCACAAAAGAAAATCAAACTTCTGTTGGTGACATCTGACTCAGATGATCAAAATGAACCTGAGTTGGTCTACACTGCTTTGGATTGTTATCGAGCAGAACCCATCATCAGTATGGACACATGTCCTCTGGAATGGTGGTTGAAGCATGAAGGGACATATGAATTTTTAGTGTGTCTGGCAAGGAAATATTCTGCAATGCCAACTACAACAGAGCCATGCAAACATTTGTTCTCTTTCAGATGACATTGTAAATAAGAAGCGAGCAGCATTATCTCCTGCAAACATAAACAAATGTGTTTTTCTCAGTCCTACTTCTTGTTCAGTGGACTTGTAGGATCTAAAGTTTTACTTTTTTTTTTGTTTCTTTGTTTGTTTTGAGTGCAGTACTTGTCTTAAATGAATTGAAAAATATTTTTTATTTTTACAGTGCAAGTATTTATAATAAAAATAAATAGAAAGTGAGCACCATATACTTTGTATTCTGTGTTGTAATTCAAATAAATATATTTGAAAATGTGGAAAGCATCCAGAAATATTTATATAATAGTATTCTATTGTTTAACTAGACAATTAAATCACATCATTCTTTTTGTAATCATTTGACAGCCCTAGTTTTTACTTTGTCCAGGTACCTTCAGTGTTTCATTAGGTACCCCAGGATCCAGTATGTAATAGTGAATTTTGCCATTGCAAATCCACAATTTCCTGTAGCCCCAGTTTGTTGAAACATTCTTTTAAAGAATTTTGTTTTGATATACGTTATATGATTTTCAAATATTTGTCTGACAGTCTCCAAGATGAGATGAGATACTGGATGAGATGTGGGATTCATTGAACAGATAGGACATGAATGATGTAATTGTAAGCACATATGTAAATCTAAAAAGGTTTATGGATCAGAAAGTTTCTTTTGTTATTGTTAAAAGAACACCAATTCATTATCGTTGTCACTGCTGCAAAGGGATAAAAGGAACAGAGTCAGCAATTAAATGCTCTAAATCTGGCTAAACTTTTCTTACTGAATCTCTTTGCATGGTCCATTTAATGCTTTGTGAGAGTTTTTATTTCAAAACATTTTATGCCCTTTTCTCCAATGGAATAATAATAATAAACAAACCAACATGCATACCAGCATCTCAGCACAAAAAGACAGAATGTGAATGCAATTACAAGAGGGGAAAAAATACTAAGTAAGAAAAATTGTAATCGTTATAAATAATTAAGAAGGGGGTTGGGAGATGAAAAATTCTGACCATATTGCTTTATCAATGAACAATATATTGCTCTCTATTAGAGCTCAGCAAAATATTTGCCAGGAAACCCAAAAGCATACAAGGCTTTCCTGATTAGGAGTTTGTTCAACACCCAGCTCAGGTTTGCAATCCTCAGCCCCGTTTTGACTAAACCTAGAGGAACCACTTCAGCATGACACTGCATTTTTGACTGAATTGTGCTTTCAGATTTTGATTTGAACTTTAAAGTGAAAATAAAATCTGGGTAAACCCCAATATAGATTAAAACCAAAGGGAAAGTTTGCACAAACTTCCGATGAGCAAAATAATAGCATCTCTGCAGCTCAAACACCTTGCCAAACCTGAAAAGTAACCCCAGTTCAGGTCGTAGCTCCTCTCCAAGTCAGCCATGTCATGCCAGCAGTTAAGCAGACATCCTCAATGAAATCCATGAGGCCGTCTTCTGCCTGCATGTCAAGGGTACAACATGACCGAATTGGAGCTGAACTTGGCTCTGTGTACGTGCCAAGTGTACTCTTTGTTAAAACTCTGCAAGTGTTCACAGTGGGAGCTAAGAGAAAGATTCCATCGCACTTACTCACATGGAGTGAATATACCTTAAGTGGCAAGTAGTTCAAATGATTTCAGTAAAACTCATGGATTAAAGAACTACTCCCACGTGACTGAGGGTGGCAGAATCTGGCACCAAATGATTAGGGCTGGATAATGACCTAGACATGGGATTATGCGGAGGAGTAGAGGAGTAAGTGGCCCACCCCTCCTGCATAGCCAGGTAGGACCTCTCTAAATTTTTGCCCTGGTCATATGTGAGGGGAGCAGCGCCCACGTGTCCAATACCTCCTTCCAGAAGAATGAGCTGGATGAGGGTAATGAGAGATTCCACTTCCTAAATATCAACCAGGGGAGATAGCTATGTGTGATTCACCACATTCCACCTCCTTTGGAAGAAATTGTGCCTCAAAATGTAAGTCCAAGTCACAAGTCCTTAGCAGGGTCAGATTTCCAGTTGGATGTGGGTCGGGGAGGAGGAGGGAGGGGATTTGAAGATACTGCACCTAGGGGCACATAAGGTGTAAATCCAGCCCTGTTCCTTGCTGGTGCTGTGCAGCGCCTGCTAGGATTATGTGCTGCCTCAGGGCTGTCTCTGAAAGGCACAATGAGCAATTATAATAAAAAGAATGACTGGACGGATATAATGGATCTGTAAAGTAAATGCTGTAATGTGAACTTTTAAGCACAAGCCTGGACTTTAAGCCTAAAGTTCATTTTAATTCTAGAGGTAATATTGATCCAGTGATTGGAAATACAACTGGAAACACCTTATAGATAAATGTAAAAAAGTGTTGAGGTGCGGGGTCTGGCCACAATTTATACCATGGGAGGGGGGTCAGGGCTGAGGGTGCAGGGTCTGGGAAGAAGTTAAGGAGCGGGAGCAAGTTGGGGGTTGAGGTGCAGGATCTGGCCATGGGTTAGCGTGCAGGAGGAGGCTCAGGGATGGGACAGGGGGTTGGAGCACTTACCTGGGGCAGCTACTGTTTGGGGTCAGTGGTGCAGGTGGGGATGTATGGAGGGGTGCAGGAGTCAGGGAGGGCTGGGAGTGTGTGAGGGGGTGCAGGAATCAGGCTGGGGGTAGAGGGTCTGGGAGGGAGTTAGGGTGCAGGAGCAGGCTGGGGCTTGGAGGAGGTTTGGGGGCGTTGCAGGAGCCAGGGAGGGCAGGTCGATGGGTGTGTGTGAGAGGGATGCAGGAGTCAGGTCTGAGAGTGTATGAGGGGGGAGCAGGAATCAGGGTCTGGCCAGGAGTTAGGATACAGGAAGAGGCTCAGGGTTGGGACAGGAGGTTGACGTGTGGAATGCATACCTGGGGCGGCTCCCATTTGGTGCGAGGGGTGCAGGAGCTTCCATCTGGTGTTCAAGGTGGCAGAGATGTGAGGGGTGTGCAGGAGTCAGGGAGGGGGCTGGGAATGTGGGCTGCATCATGGGGGTGCTGCCAGCCCCCTGCCCTGAGCAGCTCACGGTAGGGGTCTGGAGGGGTATGTGTAGGGGGAGTGCTGGTGCCCCAGATTTGCTCCATCCTGCCCTGATTCCATCCCTTTCCCCAAGGCCCCACGCCCTGTCTGCTCCCCGAAGTGCACTTCCTCCCCGCTCCCTCCCAGGGCAACCCGAGTGCCAGCAAACAGCTGTCTGGTGGCCAGGGAACACAGCACTCTCAGGGGAGGAGGGAGCTTGGCTGACAGTGGGTGCGGAGCCTGCAGCAGGAGCTCGCAGGACCAAGCTTCTCCCCCACAGCTGCCCAACCCTGAGGACCCCTGTCATTGGGGGCCCCCATGCCAGGGCACCCTGTATTTTACTGAAAATCCACCTCTGGACTCTACTGTAGAGAACAGAAGTCACAATGAATCAAGTAACTGACAGCTTTAGAGCTTTTATTTGTGAAACCTGAAATAGGATTTGCTACGAAACATTTGGCAAAAAGTGATTTAAACTTCTTTTAAAAAAAATTATTAAATTAACCCACAAACTGCATTGTAACTACAATACTTGCTGCTAATATCCCTGACTAGTAGGGCTTTGGCATGTCATGACATTTCTTCTGTAGCAAGGAATTTAGGACTAACTTCTCATCCATAAAGAAAATCTTAAAGATCCAATTTGTCTTTGATGCCCAGCGGCCCACAAAATAAATTTGAAACTTGTGGGCTTCCTGGTTTCCATTTTTATCCTTCAGTATTTAACTAAATACCACATGTAACCAAAAAACCTATACCAGCTTTCCTAATTTAATCTGTGTGTGTTTATGAAAGACATTAAAAAATAAAAGTGAATTGCATATGGTCTGTTCTTGGCATTTAAGTTTACTTCTTGCTGTCATTTTCTGATAGTAGCACAGCATTAAATTAGTTCTGCACTAAGTTACTATAATCAAAACCAGACCACAAAAAATATTCATTTGAGAATGTTTGGTAAAATCCTGTTGTACTGAAAATAGAGTTCACTTTACCCTTAAAGACAGTTGTGCAAGTACAGTCTACCTGAAGTCTTACAGATTACATGGAAAATTTAGTCTGCACTTTAAGCCATGTAGCTAAGATTGAACATCTGAATCCAAACCTTGTCTGGCCACCTACTTGCTTCACAGTTAAAGCTGCACTGCATCTTATAATTTTTGTATATTAAAAACCACTGTGATGTTATTTTGTGCAGAGACTTGAGCTTCCTGTGAAAATACATTGCATGAAATGACAGGACAGTGCACAAATTAGCCACAGAAAAAGTTAACTCCTCAAGAAACAAGGCCTTTCTTTTACTTTTCTTTTGATGCTTTAGAGAGTCACTGCAAGGATAAAATTTACATTGCAGACTTTGAACAATTAAAATAATTTAGTTATTTCCTCAACTCATTTAAAAAACCCACATAAACAGTCCGTTTAATTCTTTGAGGCACTGGTTTTGCTCTGAACAAAATATATTTTTGGAGATCTCATATGAAGAATGGATCTATTAAATGAAAATGAAATATATCAATATTTCTGCAGTTCTGGCTTATGAGAGTAGTCCCATTCATTCCAAAGAGTGAAGTGTTACTTGAGTGAATAAGGGTTGCAGGAATAAGTTCTGAATTTTTAGATATTTTATTGAATTACTCACTGTAAAACCAAATTGCAAAACATTGATGCTCCTCTTTGATACCTGTATTGTTGTTATTAAGATGAATGCCTCATACCATTGAAATTGTAAGTTACTTCTCTGACTTTGCAATAAAAATAGAGGAACTTACTTTTTGAATGATATATTGCAGGCTGAATTGCTAATGATGTGATAAAGTTCACATTGATTGTTCACATAGTCAGAATGTCCAAATTATAAAGTATTACACTGAAAGAAAAATTATTTAGAAAAGATTAGGGTCGTAAGCTTAAGAATTCAAAAGTCAAGAAATTACATTAAAGTCACAAACACTTTAGCCCTATCCCCTATTACATTTACATTAGCCATTAACAATCCTGACATTATACTTAGATGAGCAGTAATAAACGTTTTTCTACAATATTGAATACACATGTAGAATCTTCCAGTACTCAATATTGTATAGCCCAGACATGCAGATTCTGTAAAATCTATATGAGGAATATACAATAGATAGATGAAATGAAAATATAAAGTTATTTGTTGACACAATTACTAAAATCTAAGAAATAAGAGAAGTCAGCATATGAAATGTCCTAAGTAAATAATAATAAAAAAAAACCCAGCAAGATTGAAAACTGTGCACATTGCTTCACTTCCATCATTCCATCCCATCTACTAAAAAGTTCACCAAGGACATAAGGGACTTTTAAATCATTATTAGGATTAAGAGTTAACAATGAAATGAGTTTAAATTAGGGAATTTATACCTCTCAGAGCAACTGTTTCAGGCTCGTTGCAGACTCAGGAGACAAAATTGCATTTGCTTACACTTCATTGACATTGGTAGGTTTTGTTCACAACTCTGAAGGCAAGCACACTTGGTGTGGTTTTTTGTTCTGTTATTAAACAAAAGCTTAGATGATTCTGTAGATCGTAGATTGGCTATGCAATCAACAAAGGGCCTAAACCAGTGTTTCACATTATTGTATTAATCATCAATTCCATTTGTCCCTATCTGGTCTTACTGCTGGGGAAAAAACATTCCGATTTGATTTTACTTAAATTAGGATTGTCTGATTCCATCATGTATTGGGAAAAAAAAAAGAATTCACATCTTAGAGTCCCTTTGCACATTTCTTAGTATGATTATTTCAGTTCTAAAATGATCATGACCACAATTCTATGTATTTTCCAAATTCTTATCTTCTTATGTAAATGCACACCCTTAGAATTGACAGGATATTTTAATCTTTTCCTACAGAAATTTGACCATCCAAAAATTTAAAAAGATCATATAGGCCAAGTATGTCTACACTACAATAAAAAATCCATAGCATTAGAGTATCAGAGCCTCAGTCAACTGATTTGGGCTCACAGGGATTGGGGGCTGTGAAACTGATGCGTACATGTACAGGCTTGGACTCTGAGATGCTCCTCGTTTGCAGAGTATGAGAATCCAGGCTCCTGCCCATGCTCAAATGTATACACTGCAATTTTTAGCTCTGCAGCCCAAGCCCGACAAGCCTAAGTCAGCAGATATGGGCCAGTGATGGCCATGCTGTGGGTCTTTTATTGCAGGATAGACATACCCATTGTGGGATAGATGGGATAGCAAATTTAAAATGCATCCTAAAGGGGAGACTCTAATACCCTTATTCACATAGAGTAGTTTTTTACTCCTTGGATGGTCCTATCAACATCAATGGGATTTGGAGGAGCAAGGTGGTGCCTTCACTGAGTAAGGATCTCAGTCTAGACTAGCTCTTTTTAAATTGCCTAAAAATAGAACAGGAAGAATTTTATCTGTTCCCATTACCAGCTTCTTCAATGAAACAAAGCTGGCAGATGCTTCCACATGACTTTCAACTATACTTACGCACACTGGATGTACACGTGCAGAGAACGTATGATGGCCATCTCCAACAACTACCACTGAATCTAGATGCAAAAAGCTCACATTTATGGATGTCCACGCACAGGTAGTGAATATCTCCTAACATTTGGGCTTCTATTTACATCCTCAGTCCACAATTATCAATAACTTACAGCACTCTTAAAATGAACACCATTTATTTTGATACCTAACAAAGAGGCACTAGTCCCAAAAAGGACGAACACTTTTCTTGTAAGGTCTCATACTTCAGCTGCTGTTCATCCCCTCTGAACTCCAGAAAAACTGCAAGGATTTGCTTGAACTTTAAACGTTTCCACTGGGGCATAGAAAATTTCCTCACAAAACATTAATGTCTCAGAATGTCAGGGGATCTGTAAGCATCTTATAGTTAAAACTGATTTGCAATCTTGCCTTTCACAGACATGAGTATCTATACTCAGTAGAAGGCAACAAAAATATGACTAGGAAACTCCATTAAAGGTTTTTTAATGGTTTACACCATTTTCTTTTAAATACAGAGGAACTCAGCACTAGCTGCACTGTGCAGAGTCCGTGCCACGAGCAGCAATTAAAATGTCTAATGAGCACATGTTTTGTTCCTCTTGCTTTCCATCTTTCAGTTTCTTTTTATACTCTTCCTTTCAACCAGGCTGGTAAGCATACAGAAAGCAGATTAGCATGGCGCTCCTGAACACAAAAGCTTTCCAAAGAGCACTTCTGCAGGATGAAATTGACCAGGATCCCACCTTACAAATCCTGCAGGAAGCATAGTAGTCTGTGCCCTAAAGACTTTTACTAGTCCAACTTCTTCTGGCAGAGTAAATGGAAAATGCATTTATGTCTGGCAAATGTCAATGTGTTTGGCTTTTAAAATACCAGAGCTATTTTAATTGCTGAAAATCACTTGGGTCTAAGTTTTAATGTCTTTTTTGTTGTTGTTATTATTGGGCATTCAAATGATATAGAAGTAGAGTTTAAAGAAGAAAATTCCCATAAGGATTTAGAGTGCATCCCTGCATTGGCTTAAATCTTTCATGTAGATATATCTGCCCAGTGTGGAGGTGGGTTGAACTAGACGGTTTCCAATTTTACTCTGCCAAGTTTTAACCTTTTTACCAATGTACAATGATTTGCCCATTATAACAGCATCTTAAGTGAACCACAGAGACATTATGTGATCTTATATTACTGTCTCACAGTTCTTGGATTGCATCTGGTGCATTGTGATTCACATAAAGCAAATGGTTGTTTGGGACACCTCTCTTTTGTGAATAACTTCCCCGATCCAAGCTCTATATTAAAACAGGGCTATTCCAAGGGCTATCAGGCTGGAAGGAAAGGGAATAACTCTTCACCAAATTTCCAAATCTCTCCAGCAAAAGAACAGCAAGGGTAGAAACTCCTGACCAGGGGAGGCTCTCTCTCAGTTTCTGGCACTTTACAGCACAGAGGTGGTCCTTTATAAAGGGAACCCGGGATGCTGCTCCACACAAAGAGAGGCCAGTGATTTTGGAAAAGTCAGTGGTTGAGTGCTCAACTTAGACCACTTTAGGCTCAATCATCTGCTACTGAAGTCAATGTAAAACAGACTTTTCATTCTTCTGTAACTGCACATGACCATCATTACTGTATCACCACTGTATCAGTCAAAGTTTTCTTTTTCAGGATTCTGGTTCATTTGAGAAACAAGTTACCAGAAGATTTTAGACTGAATCAAAGTCTGACTAGTTTTATAGCAAGGTCCAAGACCAACCTATTTGATAAAGCCCACCAGAATAAATGATGATGAGAAACTAATCTAATCTATCAATATAATATTAAATATCTAATATCTAGATTTTTTCCTACGATAGTAGGGGGAAAAGTAGAGTTTCCTAAACCTGGAAAAATCAAGAAGAGAACCCACTTCAAGATTGAGCAAGCTACTTATTCTGTCTGTGCCTGTCACCATTTTCACAAATGGGGAACAATTGTACTACCTTACCGCACTGTAAGAATACACCAAAGACTGTCGATGCTCAACTACTATGGTGATGGGAAATTTATATTATATATTATTTTATATTATATATAAGGTACTTGAAAGAGAGCCTACCTAATTTCTGAGACATCTAATTTCAGAATTATGTGATTATCCCTTAGCTTACTACTGCATAACCACCTCACATAGCAGTAGATATGCAATGTCACCTTCTCCCAATTAGATGAACAGGAAACAAAAAGTGTATGTTTGTTCTGTCTCTTCCCTCACCCTTTCATGTGTGTGCGTGCCTCTCTCAGATGGATGGAGTTGATAACTCATTGCTTCCTGCTGACCACAGACAGCTAAGGACTGACTGAATGGCAAGCCAGTACACAAAGATATAGCTAAATAAATAAGTCATGAAAAGATGGTTGGGGAGTGGCTGGCAGTAGCCAGGGTAGGGAGAGGACAGAGCAACAAGCTCACAGGACCAGGCTTGAACTCCTGGCCAACATTCTATATGGGTTAGAATTCCTAAATAAACCAAACTCTGGGTTCTTATTATGGGCCAGAGACTCCTAGACACCCTGATCTTACAAATTCAAATGTATGAACATAGACATCAACAGGGAACCATTCCTATGCACGAGTTTGTGAAAGTAGGAACTGAGCTTGTAGATGATTCATTCCATTGTTTAGTGAATATTTTAATAAACAGCACACTATGAGGTATTTTACATGAAGTAATAACCTACTTAGTCTCCATTTTTCCTTTGCCTGCATGAAACTAAAACCCAAGACCATAGTATGACACTTATCAAAACAAAGTGGGACAGAAGTTAATGATGTTCTGTTAAACTTCTGCTTACACAATACATTTATGACAAATGAATTTTTTTTTAATTCCCAGAGGCCAAAAGAAACTCTTGACAACCACTAAGACACTATTTGTTTATTTACACCAAAACATTTAACAAAGAGAGTTGTGAGTGTAACACATTAAGGCCCTAATCCTGAAAACATTTATACACCCAATTATCATCATTCAAAAAAGCAGCTCCATGGGTTTTTACAAGAACAGAACCTAACACTGCTTAGAGAAACATGAATAACATGACAAAAATACAGGGAATCCCCCCCCCCCCACACACACACACACAAAATAAAGTCTTGAAAGTGTCAACTGACTTCTAAGACCAATGCAGTTTGCCTTACCTCTTCATTTCCCCCCAAAATATTGCTGTAACAGAATCCTGTGAAGCCAAAGGGACAGAAGACAAACTGTTTCCCAACAGAAGTAACTTTATTTATACTGTATGCATGGGCTGAGAGGGTCTTTATAGTTGAATCTTGTACAAAGCCATGCACGTTCCTAGGTCTAAATAAATAGCAGGATGAATTGCAAAAGCACTTCCCAGATTTCAGTGAGACATCTATGCACATGATTAAGGAACACAGAAATATTAGCAAAGATGCTTAAATGCTGCATGATCAGCCTCAATCCCCCACTGTGATAGATTTAAAAGAGTGGCTGTACAATGAAAAGCTACTGTGGTCCCTTCCTTATTCAACAGATATGTTCCCTACCCTCTAGATTCTCCAGTGCCTTGCCCCTCGTGTAATTATTTAACCATGTGTAAAGTGGATGTGCAAATACTACCAAATCAGAATTCTCCACCCACTCATAGCAGTGAGACCACAGATGTAAATGACTAGATAAGCTGAGAATTCAGCCTTCTGTGTATTTCATGGTGACTAAAAGAAGCAATAAGTGAATAAGTGATTGCTGCTGCTTTTTTTCTTGAAGCACCTATGAGCCCTGTAGAGCCAACAAAGTTGATAGAGAGAAGAAGCTGGATTCTATCCCTTCTTGTGCACATAGAGAATTGTTTATTGTGTTTTAGCCAACACACCTGAGAAAAGCCTGTTAAGTCAGTGGTATTACACAGCTGTTACCGAGGTCACCTGTGTCCCACAGAATCTTTAGTAGTTGTAATAAAGTGCAGCTGAGCTATCAGATCCCAAGTCTGGAAGTTAGAAAACATCTTTTAACTTGCAAGCTGATCACAGTCTTTAGAAATTAGTCTGAAACAATGAATATACACTCTCATGATGCTGCGGAGTTATTGCACTACTGTGCCAAACTCAAAGTACAACATTCAAATGGTGACCCTGCTGTTGATATAGAATTTACAACAATGCACAAGACAACTAGAAAAATGAGCACATCCAGACAATTTAAACTACATTAACTGTGCTTAATTTAACTTGGCACTCTACTGGGCTAGAACTTGATTATAAACAATTGAGGGCAGGGGAAGAGAGATGTTCTTTATTCGGTGATCGCAGCTTGCTTCGGTGCACTCTTCCTAAACACAATCAAGAAGTCTTGCTTTAAAAGCAGCTCCTCTGCCGTGAGCAAATTTTCTTTTAGCTAAAGCACAATACCCTCAGCATCTCATAGGCTTCTTTAATAAAGAACACATTCTACCACTGTGCCCATTGTACATTTAAAGAAATACAGCACAAAATAGCATCCAGCCCTCTTGACAGCATGATTTTTGCTAATTATTACATTAAAGTAAAATAGTAAAATTCCTTTGATATGAATTTAAAAAATAGAGACTTTTTTTCTCCATTTACAAATTAAGCCCGCAGTCCTGCAGTGAGCCCGACATGGTCAGACTCTTGGTTTCAGGTGAGTGCACAAATCTGATGGCATGGAGATCATTGCAGGATAGGAGCCTAAGTTTACCTACACTCAGCAATGGAACTACACCGAAGAAATTGGAAGCCACACTGCTTATGTATAGCAAAGTTCAACCTTCAAAATACCTGACAATGCTTTCCAGTCATGACTGCTGTATGGTGTCAGTGATGTAAAACGAGTTGTATTTAGACTTTCATTGGTAATTAATAATGATACTTTGTACTTACACAGCAACAGTCATCTAATGCCATTTGCAGGTATTAGTTATTTAAACCTCACATCATCCCAGTGAGGTAAGTTAAGCATACTGCTCAACAGAAAGTTTAAAGATAAGTACAGTAAACAGACACAGATCTGCCAGAAATCATTGAGTGGCAGAACCAGGAACAGAATCCAGGGAAGAATCTGATGATATAATTATAATTAAAGTTATGAGAGCCTGGTTCTTATCTCCTCTACAGTGGTTTATGCACTGGCATGAACCCATTTACTCCAGTAGTATTACTTCTGATTTACCACATGTAAAAACAGGATCAGGCCCAAAAAGATCAACTCACCATATGGAAGTAAGGATAGGGGAATTTCACAAATTATTCTTCAGATGTTTTGAATTTTGCTCATCAAGGTTGCATTTTGTGAAAATCGAAACTATTGTGGCCTGGCTAACCTTGGCTCCCATCAGAAAGGGAAGTGAAAATGAGAAGTATACTACTTTGGTCCTAGGAGCAGGGGAGCTGTCAGCATCTCACAAAGCCCTTTTTCACCATAATTGGCCATGGGCTCCCCTTTATTTGTGAAGTCTTTGTGGAGGTTTGTAGCTTACCTTGTCTCCTCTGCTGGCTTCTGAGAACGACAGGTTGCTCCCTCCCCCGATCTTCCATCTTCCATTCTCTGGCACCTAGGGAGGAGGCTTGTTGCCTTCACTACAATCCAAGGAGGGGATCAGATGGATGAAGAAGGGAGGAAAAAGTTCTTCTCTCACGACCACTCTAGCTCAGTGCTTACTTTATGTCAGGGCTTGCCAGGGCTAAGCCCTGGCAACTCTAAATGCTTGACAGTTCATATTCCCGGCACCTCCAGGCTTGCCATATCAGTTATGAAAGTTTAAAAAGTTCTTGATCCCCAGCATTTTTCATTAAAATTAAGCATCGTTCTAACTTGCCAGGATAGCTTTCCTGTTACCCTCCTCCCTATACTCTAAGCCTGGGAGTTAAGTGTGGTGTTCTGTCAAGGCCTAAATGAGTCACAAACTTCAAAAGGTTTGAATTCTACTCCTACTTCTCTCTGTCTCTCTCTCTCTCACACACACACACACACAACTTTAAGTCGGTTCAACATCAGGTACAATAAGATCCTCCATACGCTATTCAAAAAATTGGCAAAGACAGGAGAACTGCTTACGACAACCGCTTTATCACTTTTGTCATTTAACTCAATCTTTTCTATCAAAGGACTCCTATCATCCTATTATTTGGTTGTAATGCCAGCAATTACATTTTATCAATTGTTAATTTCTCCAAAATGTTATCCCTCCACTTAGTGACATTACAAATGGCTCTCACATCTCCATTTGTCAAATGAATTCATTTCTAAAAATCTAGCACGCGTACTGAGTGGGGCAATGGTAATTTACAGAGTACAAAAGAGACAAAAAAATTAAGGTTTTTCCTGCCCTTGTTAGCACATTGCCATAACTGAACTGGGCTGAAATTTCCTTTCAGTCATACCACTTTTGCACTGGTATAACTCCATCATATTCAGTGGACTTTCTCCTGATTAACACTTAAAGAAATAAGAGGAGAATCAGGCCCCCTTGCCACTTTAATTAAGTCACAGTTGACTTCCCTTACTGTGGCTTCTGCATCTAAGAATATAAATGTACTGAACCATCTATACCCCTCACATGAAGAAAAACTACTTTAAAGCTATGATAACAGCTGATAAGGAATGTAAAATTGCATAAACTTATTTCAATGTAGTAATATTGTTTTATACTGTACCATTCTCCAAATTAGCTATATTTTGGCTCAAACTCCTGTGCATATTTTTCAAATGAGTTTTTAAATTGAGTTGTCTGATTTTAACCATTTGTTCCAAATTGTCATGTGATTGCATAGAATGATTTCAAATGTGAAAGTGTCTCCTGATATTTGCTCATTTGGAACGTTCTCAGCCAAGTGTCAGGATCATTCCAACTGTGGCAGAGGAATAAAAAATGCCCACTGTCTTGGTTACTTTTGCAAAGCGATGGAACAGTATCTTCTGTGAATGTCAAAAATAACAAAAGGATCCTATCTAAATTTAGCACAATTAGGTAATACTAATGTATAAATTATTAAGAGGCAGCATGGTCAGAATACTGGACTGAGACTCACGAAATGCGTGTTATATTCCTGGCTCAACCACAGAACTGTCGTCTGTCCTCAGACAAGTCATTTCATCTCTCTGTGCTTTTGTTTCCCCACTTACCCTTTGTCTGTCTTGTCTATTGACAGCAATTTGTTAGGACTATCTCTCAGTGTGTGCTTATGTGAATTATAGCGTGTTGATTTCTGCTGGGACTGCTCAATGCCACTCTAATGCACATATTCGTAACAATATCCTGTATGACTTGGTGACATGTTGCTCTAAATCATTAGAAACAGCTAGACCACTCCTGGGCACAAGTTAAACCTGACATTATTATGCAGCAGGTCCCTTTGAAAGAAGGATTTTTATGTATAACTTAAATAAGGAGAAAATGCTATACAACATGCCACATTTATGTTTATACTTAGAGACTCCTTAAAGTTCCTTTCTGGTTCTCAGCTAGACACAGGAAAGGGCTGTGGGGAAGCAATGAAGTCAGTGACACTCCCTGAGGCCTGATTTCCACTTAACCACCACCTACCATGTAACGTGGAGAGTCCAAGTTAGCCTGGGATAGTAATCAGCTGAATATGCACAACACCAACATTTTCACAGGCTGTAGGACGAGGGGGACACAGTATAACACCACAGAGTGTGGGGTCGACAAAGGGAATAGGAAATACTTCTTGGAACGATCCACTTTACAGCAAAATAAGTACAGTCTGAAATGAAATAGAATATCACCTCTCCTTATCCAGTAAGTGCCATCATGAAGGCTGCAGGCGAAGGGATGATTGAGAAAGATTTTCTGCAAGCAGCGGTAACTGTTGAAGAGTTCTCTACAAGTTTCTCACCTTCCTTACCTACTCCAGTTGTCCACTGATGCCAGCCACATCTATCCATTTGTCACCCAATCTTCTCCTTGCCTTCTCCCACACACCCCTTTGCAGCAAGGAATGCCACTCCTGAGCTAATCCATTAGACCACCACCTTATCTACAGGCACGTTGCTCCTGAAGAGCTACTTCTGCTGTGATAACTATGGAAAACTAGTTGAGGATAATGGCAAGTTTGAGGGGTAACTGGGAATAGTTTGTATACCCTTAAACATGAGCATAAGCTTATATTACCAAGCTATTCAATACCTTAGCCCTTATACTTATATGTTGCAACCCTTCCCCTCTCTTTTTCTGTTATGAGTTTTTTCCTGTTGAGAATGCAGAGAGCATAGCACTAAGTGGGCACCACCTGAAATAAACAATAAATTTGCTCTTTTGATAGGTAGCAGTCGTTCCAATTACTCGAAAGCACAAGCTTGTAAATATTGGATCTGCACCAACAGGAGCTAAAAAAAGATGTAGGTTATTAATATACCAGTTCCTGATCTATTTTGGTTTTATGTTTGAGGAAATCATGAGGGGAAATAGGGGCTACCCCTTTCTACTTCTTTGAAAAGTGCCCTTTGATTTTACCTTCCCTCCAGTAGACAGCATAGACAGCACATACATTTGTTTGATTTCTTAAGCATTCCTGCAATCAAAGAATAACACTAGAGGAGCTGAGATTGTTGCTGTTATAATAAACATATCTATTGAAGGTTTATGTGGTTTCTGGACATTTACAAAAAAGCTGCAAATTTAGCCAAGACCCGGCATGTTAGTAACTCTCCTTCAGAATCTACAGCCTGGTAGCTAAATTCAGCTCATCTTTGGCAGAGCTGTTCTACTGTTGCAAAATGCAAACTAAAAAGTATTTCATATGTATTCATACTATTTCATTAAGCATTGCCAGCTCTAATGTATCTGTCATCACAAGATGGCACAGCTATACAATTTAATTAAGGGGAGAAAAACTGGACAAAACTTCCCAGTTTAGATTCATAAGGATCTGTGCAAATCCCTCCCTCACCACCTTTTTTCTGTGGTAGTTTCAGTTCATATGGGCTGCATCCCTTGAGTTTTGCTTAATGAATTAAGAAGGCAGGATCTGTAGGTTCAGCTGACCTGTGCTGGGCAAAGGGCCAGGAAAAGTAACTTCATGACACCCTTGCATTACTCCAATGCTTGGGTTGTCCAGAGCCTGATTCACCTCCCTGCACAATTTATACTAGCCTAAGGCTGTTCTAAATTCCACCTGGCTGCACCCAGTCCCAAGAGGCCTACTGTATGAATTTAGATGGCATAAATGGGCCCAAAGAGTCAAAGATGTTAATGTGATACTGCGTCAGTCCAACGTTAAAGAGTTGGAAACAAGTTTCGGGGATTGGTATGCAAAGACCTCAGCCTGCTTAGTACAAAGTAAGCAATTAAAAATCATTTTAGCCTTTTATTAAAGATACAGAAAAGGACAGAAAGTAGGTGAAGTGTTTAGAAGTATTAAGTAAGGATTTCTTTTCAATATCGCTTGCTCCCTCTCTCTTTAGCTGGAAAGAAATTTTAAAAGGAAAACCCCTCTTTCACAGGCTCTTATATGGCATTAAAGATAGAAATAACTGTTGCTTTGGGGAAGGAGGAAAAGTTACTTCAGATGGGCTGGAACTATTACTATTAAGGCCGATCCCATTTCCCACAAGACAAGCACTGAAAGAAAAGAACAAACAAGATATGAAAACGCAGCTTGTCTGTCTGTCACATGCAACCTCACTTCTAGAATGACACAGGCACAGCACATGGTTTTATCTGCTGCTGCAAAATCTAGCAGATTTGTACCAGCATTGGCCAGTTTAAGGCATTGCTTATAGCCCTAAGCTAAGCCAGACTCCTATCAAAAATAAGGCAAAAGAAGAAGGATAGAAAAGAGAAGACATAAGATGGAGAAGGAAAAGGATACTCAAGGCAGGTGAGGTGTGCGCAGGGTGAGACACAGTCCATATCCCAAGTGGTATTCAGGATTTAGCTAGAACCAGTGGAGATGGCAATGTCTTCTGGCTTCCTTGCTCTGGCCAGGACCTCTCTCAGGCTTAGGACAAAAAAGACACAATGGTGACACACTACATCCTGGGGCCCCAGTAGTTGATGGGGTGGCAACAACAATGAAGCTCATTCCTTCTCCTATCTTTCAGACAGCCAGCGTTCATGTCTGTTTGTCCCACAAAGTCTTTTAAGGACCCCAAAAGGGAGCGATAGGCAGAATATTCCATCCTCTTGTTATTTTGTCCACCAATTAAGTCTAATTTCCAACACACCAACTTTGGTTCACTGATTTTCAGGCCCACACGTCTCTTATTTACCAGGCATGATCTCTACACAGTCCTTGAGTTATATCAAGAGGCTTTTTTGTCTGCACCAATCCAGTTTGTCTGCACTTTTGCACCTTTTCCCATCAACTTTTATTGTGACATTTAACTTTCATCCACTTTTTCCACAGCTTAGCTCACAATTAGAAGCTAAATTCACAGGCCCAATCAGCACTATAGGCTATGCTTTTAGCTTGCAAAAGGATAGGATCTGAACATATCTTCTGCCCATGCTCCATTCTATAACTTTAGGCTCCCAAACTTTAATATGTTGGTTTCAACCTCATTATGCTTCAATGTGCCCATCTGTGAAATCAATACCAATTTCTCAGGTTGGAGAAAGGCAATTTATAATGGTCAAGTATATGCTATGTGAAAATTATTAGTACACCGTAACTAGTACTATAGTCAGAAAAAGATCCTATTAATGACATGAAAAAATTATAGATTATTTGGAAAGTAATCTTATAATGCCCAATGGTGATTTTCTATGTTGTGTAAAGAAAAGATTCTGCTATTTTTTTCTTAATAAAGGCACAGAAAGAAAACATACAAAAATAACCACTATCATCTGCACTAGTGTGGAATCAAAAATCATCATGAAGGGCCAAATCATGCTCCCACAGAAGATTTCCGCTGTCGTCAATGGAAGCAGGATTGGTCCAGTTACCAGCAACTGTTACTTTTCATATTTATTTGTTAGCCCCTTTGCTCTGTTTTTTCTTGACAACCAAACATCAGGAATATAAATCCAGAGTTATTGTTGCTGAGAATCAGATTCTAAATATTTTGCTCACTTTATTGTTGAATTAATAAAGTATGAATGGAACATAGAATGGAACCTAGATATGCTAAATATATAATGTAAATAATGCCATGACTGGCTTTTTAACAAGGAAGGAAAACTAAGCCTATTCTATCTGCAGACCTGCTGACTCACAGGACATTATGTACCTGCTCTTGCAGCCAACTTTCCAAAAATGGCACAAAAATGTCCAAAGGAGCAGAGAAATGATGTTTTAAAGAATGAAATCAAAGATTAATTCAGAAAAAGAAACTTATTTCTATCTAGTGGAGAACAAAGATTTAAAGTTAAAATACATATCACAACTGAGTCCAGGAACAGTTGGAATTGCCATTTTTATTTTAAATCAGGTTTTTTAAAATTGGTATTTTTAATAAGAAAATTTGTACAATGCTTAATATGGAACAGAGAGCCAGTACGTGGAAATCTTTGCTTAGGTACAACTCACAGCTGACATTGGAAATTCCTCTGGTGCAACTTTATGGAGAGCTTGGAAAAGAGACAAGTAAAAGGGGATATGTAGAGGTCTATAAAATCATGACTGGTGTGGAGAAAGTAAATAAGGAAGTGTTATTTATTCCTCCTCATAACACAAGAACTAGGGGTCACCAAGTGAAAATAATAGGCAGCTGATTTAAACAAAAGGAAGTATTTTTTTCATACAACGCGCAGTCAACCTGAGGAACTTCTTGCCAGAGGATGTTGTGAAGGCCAACACTATCTCAGGGTTCAAAAAACAAACTAGATAAATTCATGAAGGATAGGTCTATTAGCCAGGATGGGCAGGGTTGGTCCCTAACTTCTGTTTGCCAGAAGCTAGGAATGGGCAACAGAAGATGGATCATTTGCCAATTACTTGTTCTGTTCATTTCCTCTGGGGCACCTGGCATTGGCCACTGTTGGAAGACAGGACTCTGGGCTAGAGGGACCTTTGGTCTGGCCCAGTATGGCCATTCTTATGTTGCTCCTAAGAGATGGGGGGATCAAGGCTAGTTTTTCAACAGCCTGTTGCAACACCATAATCCTCAAGTGCACAAATAAGCAAAATGTAACCCTTGAAACAGAAAAGAGATGGTAAAAGGAAAGAGAACTTTCATATTTATTACACCAAATTCTGTTCCTATTTTCATGGTAGTAAAGTAATGCCATGGGAAAGGACAGATCCTCAGCAGGTTAAAAATGGTGTAACTCTATCAAAGCAATTCAGCTCTTTCAATTAATGACAGTATCTGTCCCCCAGTGTTTAAGATGTTTCTCGTTTTATCCAAGTAATAGATATATGGAAATAGTTTACGAAGCAGCATAAAACTTTTGTTCTATGCTCTATATCATCTGCTCCTAACTTGAAGCCTGCATTAGGTGAAACATCTTTGTAATGCTGCATTATCACTTGTCTTGCTATTCTGAATGCTATTTGTGACCTTGAGAAATGGGATTTCCCTACCTAATCCATTTTCTTTGCACCACTTTGCTGATGTGACGATACTAGGGACATGTGGCTGGAATATGCTATATTCCAGCTATATCGGTTTGGTAGATGACTATAACCAGAAGGTATAAAACAGAGAAGTCTACAGGCAAGGGTTGGTGCAGAGCAAGCACTGGGATATGGCAGATATAATTGGCTCCTTTGTTCCTGCTCTGGGTGAAGTTCAGAATCTCGCCCATAGTTCATGCAACTACGCTATCATTTAGTACAGAAGGCAGAAGCAGCTTAAACTTCCATTAGTTTTTAAATCTTACTCATAAAATCCCAAAAGTCTGTTAACAGATCTTCAGTAAAAAAAAAAAAAAAAAGTGAGTTCTCCTTCTCCAATTTGGCTCTTTGGGGCTGCAGTGGGAGAGAAAGATGAATATTGATTTTATTGATAACCACCAGGTTACACTGAAAACCTTGTGATTTATCTGAAACCTTAATTATCAGAAATATTTAATATGCTTTATAGAGCTGAAAGAATATTGCCAACAGTTATGCAAGAACACTAATTTGAAAACAGATCAACAACCCTACAAATTCACTTGGATGTCATCTATGGTCCTTTTGGATAGTTTTTGGTGAGAAAATACACATCCCTTGTTCAAGAATGTTTTTGTCCAGCAAAAGTTTGATGACTATTCGTACAAAAATGTCTTGCCACTAAAATTTGCTCTTTGCTATTCTGAGATCTCTGATTCACTCTTCACTTGTTAATATCATATTCAGTCATTTGGTTGAGCAGCAGAAATAATACTATGTGACTCAAGTGAACAATCATGCACCACAAATACATCTGATGGTCATTGTTCTCATACTGGGCCCATCAGCATGGTATCTGAAACTTATGAATAGGCAAAGCAACAGATATGTAAACACCGGTCTTGTAAACATTTGTCTTTTGCTATTGTTAATGCAATTTGTAAAGTAGCCTTGTGATCTTGAGATATAGGATTCTCCAACGCAATCACACTCGTTCACAATAGAATTTATACTCTTCTGCTATGGACTAATGCAGCATGTCGATGAGCCCTCACTTACACCAGTGTAAACCAGGAATAACATCAATGAAGTCAATGAAATTACATCTGCGTAAAACCAGATTGAGATCAGAATCGGGCTACAGGTCTTTGAGTCTTCATATATTTTTGTTTGTTCTCCATTCCTATTCATTTTGTTGCCTCTTCCCTGTTTTAATCTTTGAATACTGGATTCAGGACTTTCAATATTGTTCCCCCAACCCCACATTTTTAATATTTTCCATATAGTTTCCCTCTTTTTCCCCCTGAAAAAAAATGACAAACTTCACCAAAAGTAACTTGTGGCAGAAATTAATATAAATTTGTAGGCCTATAATTCATTCATTCCAAATGTCTCTGAGGGAGTGAGTGGATCTTCTCCACCGAGATAGTTCATTTTATGAAGCTTGTATACTGTGTATGCTTGTATTCACATCTAAACATCTTAAAAATTATCCTTCTCAAATTGTGCAGTCCTTGCCAATGTGAAAAGTCTTCACTGCATGTGAACTTCGAAACTTTTTTCCACCTGCTTTTTTACCAAAGTTTGGGATCACTTGTGGTTGAAAAACATTGCTAAAGATGAAAATATTTTCCAAATCACACTGAACTATCAGAATGGAAAGAGACAGCACAAGTTAATGGCAACAGCTAGAGGTACTGCTAACCCACTGAAGGCCTCATGCAGGAATATTTTGGGGATAAGGCCCTGCACTCAACACACTTAAAAAAGACAATAGGGAGCCCCCTTGAGCAGCTCAGGGCCCTAAGCAATTGTTTAATCTGCTTATGCCTAGTGCCGGCTTTACCAACAAGTTTCACATTATGGAAAGAACTGCTAAAAATACTTGTCCAAACCTGTACTCACATCAGCCTTTTTTTTAAAAAAAAAAAAAAAAAAAAAAGGGAAAAACAAATTTCAGACAATTTTTGATTATGTTAGCTTGTCTCTTGGTTTCTTGAGCCTTCAGATTTCCTTGGGAGCACGATGCAAAATCTGTGAGCATCTTGAAGTGAGTTAAGGAAGAAGACACCTTTGTGTCTAGATTGTCCTTTTTAACCTAGAAAATATGTAAATACAGAAGAAGTAATTTTGCAGCAGTGGTAAAAATCAGCTGCTTATTCCCAAGGATGTTGCAAATGTATGCTCCAGTTTAGTTTCTAGCTCCTTCTTAGAACCATATAGTTACTTAAAAAATCGGTATGGAACAGATTCTGCCACCATTATCTACATCAAGCGGTATCTTATGCCATCAGGAATCTCACTGAAATTAACAGACCTCCTCATGTAGTAAAGCACTAGTTTACTTGAGGAATAGTGTCAGAATGTGGTGTATCAAGGCACCTCCTCCACCTCGCTGGGCTCAGCACTTCCTCCTCCGGCGGGGGCATTATTTTCCCAGTTGGGATTTATTTCTCACTCTTTTCCATGAAGACTTTGAGGCAGGCCCCATGCATATTCCTCCACCAAACAAAGAAACAAACTCTGTACACAAAACAAAGGGAAATATCTTTTCCTACCCCTGTCTCTGGGGGGACTGGGGTTGTTATTGGCCCTGGGGTGCCAGTCCTTCCTCTAACCAGGCAGTCAGGTAGTTTTCCCTCAAGCGAGGAGAACAGCCTCCCATCCTGGAGAAGCCTTTCCCCCTGCTGCCACTAGCCCTTCAGCAGCTTGTCTCTCCTTCTCCTCTCTCACCAGATCTCAGTCAGCCCTTAACTGGACTCAGGTGTCCCTAGATGACCTGAGGTAGGCCCTTTTCAGCTTATAGGGAAAAGTGCCTTTATATTCTAGGGCAGTGGTCCCCAAAATTTTGAAGGTCACACCCTCAACCCTTGTCCATACCCGCCCATCCTCAGGGCCGGGAGCAGGGATTCTTGAAGGACTTGATCAAATACTGTTTCAGTTGTATAAGGATCTGACTGGTTTTCTCAGGACGAGGTCCCTAATGTGACTGACGCTTGACTGATTATATTGGGGATGAGCCATTATATCTCGAGCCAGAACACATATTTACTGGCCTTTGCTTATGGGAAAAATTCTCCTCAGTGTTCTGGTGCTGGCCGGTATATAAATGTGCAGAGTTTCTATCTAAATCATATGCATGGTGGTTGCTCACTCTTAGTGATTTTTTACTAGTGTCTGTGAGATTTCCTTGCTGTTTAAATTTTTTTTCTGAATGTAGCCCTGCATAAGGGTACATCTACACTACCCGCCAGATCGGCAGGTAGTGTTCGATGTATCAGAGATCAATTTATCATGTCTTGTTTAGACCCGATAAATCGACCCCCGAACGTGCTCACCGTCAACTCCGGAACTCCAGCTCCACAAAAGGAGTAAGCGGAGTCGACGGGGGAGCCGCCACAGTAGACTTGTTGCCGTGAGGATGAGGATGGCCAGGTAAGTTGAACTAAGATACTATGACTTCAGCTACATGAATAGTTCAACCCCTCCCCGCCACCCCGTGTAGCCCAGGCCTAAGTAGTGCTGTATACTTGCATTGCCTCAGGAAGACCTCAAAGATATGCAGAATTGTAGCTCTTCCCTTCTTGTTCTGGGTTAGTGAGGAAGCAGGAATCAATTTCTGCAAGTTTACAGTATATTTCTCCACTGTGGGGCCAGCCAGCTGTAGGTGGTCAGCACATAAATGAATAAATCACTGCTGGAGCTTCCAGCTGCAGAGGCACCTGGGAGCCCTGGGGTTCGGAGACTATTTAAAGAGCCCAGGGATCTGGCCAAACTGGGCCTTTAAATTGTCCTAAGAAAACCAATCAGATACTTATACAACTGAAACAGTATTTGATCAAGTCCTTCAGGAATCAAGAACCACAGCAGTTAAATCTTTAAGTAGAAAAATGAGAAAAAGAGGAGTTAATATGCATCAGTGCGAAATGCAGAGTTGTTTGTTTTTTCCTTAAGACAGCACAATTAAATCATATGGTAAGTAAGGCTTTGTGTTAAATTCTAAATCTTTTCAGGATGTTTATGCCCGTTAGACTTATTTTAAGATACCAGTAAAAAGATTTAATTTTGCCCTACCTATTCAAAAGGGGAACTACCAGAAAACTGACTGTATAACTGACCTCAAGATGCATTATTTTCTGTTATGAGGAGGCTGAATTCCAACGTCTCAAGTCACTGGTAGCTGCAGATGACTTTTACATAAGAGGCAGCTTCTGTTGCTATACTCTACTTCTGACAGTTCTTGCTTTTCTATGTGGAGAATATTGCCTTTCCTTAGGCTCTCATGCCCCCGTACGTTAAGCTTTAGAATGTCAGCTTTGTGTACTACCTTATTCCTTTATTGCACTTGGACCTATAAGTGTTATCATATTTTATCAGTTAGTAGAGACAGCTAAAATTCAGCACCATAAGAGAATGTCAGGCAAATTTCTATTTATTGACCTACAGTATTTTTTGCTGGAAATGAAACTAATTCTATGGGCCTGATCTCTTACAACATCTTTAACATCAGTAACTCCATGGGCTTTGTGGAGTTCCTCCTGAGTTACATCAGTGCAACTGAGAACAGAATATGGCCCTTTTGGAACTGTGATCTTCCTTTCCTTTGTTTTCAACAAGATTCTTCAAAAACACCATACTGATGAGAGATTTTGGTATGGATTTCAATTTTGGATTTCAACTGCCTACTATTTCTGCAGGGAATTGAATCAAAACTACCTAATAAAAACACCTCCAAATATTGGGGGGTAAAGTTTGTACTTTGCAGGTTGGTCCCGTCTCTATTTTCAATTACTTCAGGCAGATCCGTCTTGAGGCATACACAGCATACACGGCTGCGTAGGGCACCCAAAAATTTGGGGCACTCCAGGTCTTAGTGTCCACCCTTCCACCTCATCCTATCCCTGTTCTAATCTGACCCTTCCTGCAGGCTCCCACAACAGCTGGCTACTGCAGCTTGGTGAGTCTTCCTCTGGAAGGGATCTAGTACTTAAAAAGCCTTCCAGCCTGCCAGCCCTATTAGCACAACACTGAAACTGTTAAAGAGCCCTTCAAGTGGCAATGAAGCCATTTGACAGGGATTTGTCAACCCTCAGGGATATCCCATCAGTTTCTGAATTTACTGACAAAAACAGTTGTGCATTACTATAATATTTACTCAGAACATTAGTCTACCGGACCTTAGTTTAAAATTTGCTTTAAAATATTTCATTAGTGAGTCAGTGAAGATTATAAAATCACATCTCTAAAAAATCCTTGCATAGATTTTTAGATGTACAATCTGAGTATTCATCTTTAGCCTTAAATGACTGCATCTTCAGACATAGGTTTTTAAATACATCCTTCAAAAGATCACCCTTCTCCAAAATATACATGTGAGCCCAGGCTGCCGTCAGGCACAGGGGCACCAATTTAATAATACTGCATGGAGCCCCATAAATCCTAAGGATGGCCCTGACTTCAAGACACATTTCCATAATGATTTATTTTTTGGTGATCTGCCTCATCGCACAGGGAATCCTCCTGTTTCTGGCAGTCAAGACTCAAATTGTGACCATCACAGAAGATCACGTTGGGTCTACTCCATTACTCCAACTAATGGCATTTTTAATACCTCATTTACAAAATCCAGTCTAACAAACAGTAATAGACAATGAAATTAAACTCCATGGGCCATGTACAAGGATACTACCAATAACCAGGGCAGTAACTTACAGTGTTTGACCTTAACCAAGAGCTGTATCAATCAGCCCTCGGAAAAAAAAGGGACCTTGGCAGACCATCTTTTGATCCCGCATTGTTCTGCAGGGAGTAGCATTGGGACTGAGCCTATACAACCCTATGCAATCACCATTGTTACATTACATCCAGTGAAGAGGCTTGATGATGTTAGACCCACAAATCCAGTAGCATTATTTTATGTCAAAAATCCCCCACAACAGCCAATCATGGCATATCACACAGCAACACCAATGAACATAATGGTGCCACATTTTCATTATGGCCTATTTAAGAAATTCATATTTAAGATAAAGGGATGTGGAACGGGGTTCTACAGCTCAGAGGATTTGCAGTACAGAACTTCTGGCTTTATTAACGTCCGAGAAAAATCCTCATGAGGTTACTGGGAAGGTGAATGAGTATACCTCCAGGTCCTACCCCAGGCATGGATCCTTGACCTCAGAAAATCTTCTTCCTAAGCTTCAGGACATAAGGCATGGGAAAACTTATGCAAAGGATCCCTCCATAGACAGTCCCAGGGGAACATAAAAATAAGGACAGGTAATGATGTTTGGGCTTATACTCACTAGAACAGAGGAGGCTTCAAAGTGGCTTCAAAAAAGGTTGTGAAATTGAAAAAGGGGTAAAGTGCTAGTGAGTATTTTTACACTGGTGTAGGCTTCTGAATCAAGGCAACTCAATCTAAGGCCGAGATTGTATTTTCAGCATACAGCACTATTAAAGGATAGTGCAGTCGTGCACTGCCCCAAAGCAAGCACCTGGAGGCACTCTGATTTAAAAGTGCTCATTGCTTCTAAGGCCTGCCCCATTGCAATGGGTGGTAGGAGCAATTTACTTCACCTGTGTAGACATTGTAATGGCAAATGTGCCCCAGCATGTCTAGCCATATCCACCGGCTGGCCCTTTGGGGGAGCTGCTGCTTTGCCTGTTCCTTGCTCACTCTCTGTCCAGTTATTCCTAATGAGAAGCATCTGAGTCACAACCTCTATTATCCCCAGGGGTGCTATGACTGCAAGTATAGCCAGGCCTTGTGGCAACTAAGATAGGGGAAGGGAAGGTCCTAACTCCATCTTACTCTTTTGTACATCTATGTAAGGGCAGGGCGCAACCTAGCCCTAAATTTGTTTCTGGAGGGAATGGCATTAAAGGGTACGGTAAAGAAGCAAGAAAGTAAAGCAAGAAGAGGGCAAGTATGTCAGACCAAGCTGCCTTCCCTATTTCCCATAATGGCATGTATGTTTTACTGTGATAGATTGTAAGGTCTCTCCAAAGTTAATTTGTGTCACCACTGAAACCCTAAAGCCCCAAGACTCTCACTAAAATAAAGGATCTCTACAGAAACAGGGACAGAACACTTTCCTTGGTTGGGACCAGCTGTGACAGGCCCAAGGAGCCAATAAAAAAGAAATAGTTCCTGTCTGAATGCAAGTCACTGGAGACAGGTGCAAGTGTGCAACCCCAGGGGCTGGGTGGGGTGAAGGAGAGAATGGCCTGCATTTTTAGACTTGCATTGAGGGGCAAAAAGTGGAGAAAAATGATTGAGAAGAAAACGAAGTCAAAAGAGAAATATTTTTATAAGGTCAGGGATAAAAACAGCAATTGGTGACTAAAAAAATGTCATCAACCAGGCAGTGGTAATAACTACTTGTCCTTTCAAGGAAGAATTCTTACTTAAGAACTTTAGACTGAAAGGTACACACATCTGAAAGTGAAACTCTCAACAAATACTCCAAGAACCTGTGTATGGTAAAAAGCAGCAGGCTCACAATTGATGCTGGGAGAAGATGAGGGTGAATAAAGGGAGAGATTCTGATATCAGTTACCTTAGATTTACACTGGTGTCATTCTCACAAGCCAATGCAGTTACATTGGTGTAACTGACATCAGAATCTGCTTCAGTAACACCGTTGTTTCAACCTAATTTCCTGTGGCCTACTAGAAGTTTGAAGGCTGCTGATTTTCTCCCTTGTTCAGCTTCATATTCCACATGATGAATACCATGTACAATCTAAGGGAATAAAGCATTAAACTGCTCTTGCATGCTTCAAACTTCTCATTCTGTAGCTTTCATTATGTAACTGAGTCTATAACCAAAGAGCAGCTGCTCTGTAAAATCCATCTGCAGCCTTATGTAGTGAAATACTACAAATTTAAGCTGCAGGCATCTTTCGATGGACCAGTTGCAGCCCTTTCAACATTTTATCAGCTTACAACAGAGGCATTGTATCTCACTGATGAATAGACTGAACATGTTTTGGAATACTTGTATGTGCTTTTCAGACTTTCAGGCTATAGCGTAAGCTAGCTGCAGCATGGCAGTGTAATGTTTTCCTTCCCAGGGGTGTTGCAAACCACATGATATCATTTAGACACATGCCGATATGCATGGCTAAGACCATACGTTTGCCCAAGAGTTCAGAAGGTCAAATCTGTTTCCAATATCCTGTTGGTGTAATTGTGTTTGAAACAGAATTAAATAAATCGAGTACTAAACCAGTATAGTTGAACAACATGTTCTTTCAGTATGGTTATCTTATGCTGTATATGCCTCAAATATTTTTGTCTTTTATAACAGTTACATATTTTATTGAGAAAATATTAATAGAAGACTGATAAAAATAAAAATACTATTATATACATAGTATTGTGTTACAATATAGCCAACAAGACCAGGATAGCAAGTAATATTTTCATCTAATTTAGGTTGTTGGTACTGTTGGTTGCCTATGACATACAGGAAGTCAGATTAGAAGATTTGGTGGTCACTTTTAGCCTAAACTCTACATTGCCAAAAAAAAAACAAAAAAAACCCCAACCACATGGCAGAGAGTCTCATAACACATGTCAGCTGACTCAGGCTCATGCCATGGGTCTAACAAGAGCAATGTAGACATTTCAGCTCAGGCTAGAGCCTGGGCACCGAGACGCTCCCCACTTTCAGAGCCCAGACTCCAGCCCCAGCAAGATCATCTACACTGCTGAGTTTAGCCCCATACCAGGATCTTGAGCCAGTTGACCTGGGTTCTGAGACTCACTGCTGTGGGGTTTTGTGGTCAGTGTAGACAGACTGTAGTACTCTATACTGAAATACTAAAATAAGGAACAAATGAAAAATGAAACAGAAGTTTGTGGGAATAAATTACATTCAATTCAAAAGTGACTCGTTGTTGGAAAACTAGAGATCTCAACACAGTAAAGGTAGCTTTAGAAGTTAAAGTCGTTAAGTGATCATAAAGATATCACTTGTCAATCCATTTTGATTCATCACTTTAAACCTCATTTTCAGGAACAGTATGAGTCAAGAATAAAAAAAAGGATAAAATCTTGTCATAACAATAGAGATGTACTAACTTTGAAACAGTCTTCTCTCTGGGCCTAATCACATGCAGTTTTTCAATAATTCAACACACATATTGCATGAAGTTTGCCAGATATCCACAGAAATTGAAAAAAATATCATAAATACCTTCTTTTAAATACTTCAAAGAAAGTAAATGTACACAACTTGAATTTTTCCCTCCTAGGTTACACATCTTTGTTAACGACTATGGCCAAGACTTAAAAATGTGTGCCTAAAATTAGGTCCCTAAATCCTTGTTCAGATACCTCAATAAATGGGGTGCTTTTGAAAGTCAGTCTAAAGTTCCACTGACTTTGATTTGATTTGATTGAATTTTCAGTGATTAGCACTTTTGAGAAATAGGGATACTGTTTTTAGAATATAAATATGGATTAGGAACCTAACGTTAGGCATCCAGCTTTTGTTTCCAATTTCCATGTACAACAGATATAGTTAAAGCTACTCTCATTTCCCCATCTGGCTAATCAAGGACCCAAACCTGCACACAGTTACTTCTGCTCATGGCATTACACAGTTGTAGGTGTTTGCAACATTAGACCTTATATCAATGCAGCAAAAGAATGTATGTAGATCTGCAGCAATGGGAAAGGTAAAACAAGAAACAACCGGAACCATATGTGACATTCCCCTCTGCTGTTATCAAAACTGGTGATCTGCCAGGTCACCCCAATCCTTGACTCTGGAAGCCAGCCTTACCCTGCTCTGCTGTGAGAACCCCCACTTCTGGGCTGTTCACGCACAGCCTCTGGCATTTACGCTGGTCCTTGGATTGTGCAACCAAATGACACTACCCAATATCTCCTATCCCAGACAACTCTAGGAACTCCCATCTTGCAGTGCCCAGTTATGCCTGCTGGATGCTGCAAACTTATGTCAGTTCATCAATTTAACAACGAAATTGATATGTACCAGGCTTGGTATCCCAAGGTGAATCTCTGACACGCTTCAAACCAAACGTACTGCTTCAGGTAGAATAAACAAACAGATTTATTAACTATAAAGATATAATCACTTAAAATCTAAGTCAAAGCACAACAAGTTAGATTTGGTCAAATGAAATAAAAGCAAAATGCAAATGCTGTTGCATCAGGGAGGCGAGTATCTGGCTGATTCCCCCAACTTACAGCATGTTTTAGTGACAACCATACTACACAATTCTCATAACTTTATATGCATTAATCATATGTATGCATGGATATTGAAAAGACTTTCAGCAGATCATAACCTTTCTCCTGATACCTTACAAGGCATGTTTTATATGCAAGGTCATGATTATATGAAAATTAGGAATAGGGGGGTTACAGCATGCTCCCTCAAGGTATAGAATGTCACCAAATCCACCTAAGGGGAAGTATGCATGGTGAGTGGTCCCATTAAAGTCAATGGACCTATTTTGTGCATAACGTTAACCATGTGCATTAGTTTTTGCATGATCAGGGTTCAGTTAGCTTTTCTGTTTGTGAATAGGGCAGGGGGAGGGTCTCTAACACAGCATCATAGGAGAGAGAGAGACATTAGCAAAACAGGAAAATGGGCCTGTAAAACCAAAGAAGTGGCAGGATGATGCAGAGGCCAATGTACAATGTGATCTTTCACAAGTTTACAGAAAGAGATTTTAGTAGCTCTTCATGCATTAGAAAAATCTTCCTTTGCCCCCCAAGTGCAAAGTAAAAGTTAAAGAAATTCTATTAAAATTCCTTTGGGAAGGATTTATTTGATTGTAAATTCTATTTTCATAAAATGGTAACATTCTTCTGTATTTTGGAGTGGGTTTTTTCTCCTTCTTAAAATTTTCATTAAATTGATAACATCCTCCCCATGAGGAACAAATTTCATATTGTGGTTACTTGTAAATTGCTGATAAATGTGGTTGTCCACAAATATCTCTCAAATAAATACCATGCTTTATTTCATGGTACATAGCAATGTACACGGCATGTCTGAAAATTCACCTCCCATGGATTACAGTTCTCTCCCTTGTAAACCAAGAGACGCATAAGTCTCATGAGAACTATATTCTTGTATTTTTTTCACCTGCAGGAACTGCATTTTGTTTTCTTTTTAATTCAGAGGGCTAATATTTTTTTAAATGGTTGTATCATATTTTCCAGAAGAAATGATAATTAGGTGAACTGAATAGATCACTTTATGGGCTACCTGTAATTCATGCATTACCCCAAACCTTAGGCAAATTAGATCATTCATGACCTTTACAAAAGAGAACTTTGATCAAGAAGTGTTTAAACAGTAGCAGCTCTCAACAATTAGATATTGATACATATTCAGGGTATTTGAGGAAAGAAGGAAGTAAATCAATTTCCCACTCTTAATTTAACCCACCTGGAAAAAATGACGTTGAGCAGATCATTACAGACTACACAGCTCTGAGGAGAATAAAACAGTGTGGGGTGCAAATGATGTTCTCGTCCATCCTCCTTGTTGAAGGAATAGGCCCAGGCAGGAACCATCAACTAGTAGAAATAAATGCATGGTTACGCAGGTAGCGTTGGTGAGAGGGCTTTGGTTGCTTCAACAAGTTGATGTTTCAGGAAAGAGGATTACTGTGCTGGGATGAGCTCTGTCTGTCAAATACCGGGAAGAGGATCTTTGGACATTCTCTAGCTAAGGAGAGTTTAAAACTAGGTTCTGTTGGGGATGGTGACAAAAATCTAGCCAATGCATGTCTCGGTTCAAGTAATGAAGACAAGGAGTCGGGGCTAAATTCTGGAGAAGGGACTAAAAACCACAACTGTATTAAAGAGGCAAGAAGAAAAACAGGGCAGTCTGCAAAAATATTTTTGATGCTTTTATACCAATGCAAGGAATTTGAGGAATAAGCAGGTTGAGCTGAAAGTCATGTTATATGAAAAAAATTATTACTTGATTGGTCGTAGAGAGACTTGGTGGGACAACCCCCATGATTGGTGTACTAGCACTGAAGGATCGAACTTGTTCTAGAAAGATAGGTATGGGTGAAAAAAAGGAGGAGGAGTTGTGCTGTACATCAGGAATGTACACTTGCTCAAAGGTCCAAGAGGAAGTGAGTGGCAAACCTACTGATAATACTGGGTGAGGGGGAAATGGGAAAAGAATAGTAGTGATGTTATGCTAGGGGTCTATTATAGACTACCAAGTCAAGAAGAGGAAGTGTATAAGAAGCAGGTAAGAAGATTAACTAATACATGAGCAGGTACTAATGAGGAATATTAACTTCTTTGATATCTGCTGGAAGATTAATACCGCAAAACCTAATATGTCCCGCAAATTCTAAGCAGTGTAGTGGACAACTTTCTGATTCAGTTGAGGAAACAAAGATGAATTAGTTGCAGACATGAAGGTGGCTGGGAACATGGGAAGAAGTGATTAGGATCTTAAATTCTATCAGATCATGAGGGAAAGATCTTAATAAAATTAGATAATAGTAAAACAAGGACATGGACTTCAAAAAGGCAGACTTCAGCCAACTCACAAATAGTAGGCAAGGTCCCAAGGAGAGACCAGTTAGAAAGAAAAGGAGTCGAAGAGGGGCTGGCAGTTCCTAAAAGCTGTAATACTAGAGCTCAACAGCAAGCTATTTAGATACAGGGGAAGTATAAGAAGAGCTACAGGAGTTCAATGTGGCTGCACAAGGAGCTTTTTAGCTCTCTAAAACCGAAAAGGGATACATACAGGAAAAGGAAGGAGAGGCATGTCACCAAGGAAGTACACGTGGGAATAGCACAAGCATGTAGGGACAAAATCAGGACAGCCAAAGAATGAATTTCAACCAGCAGGGAATGCTAGAGACATCAAGAAGAGGTTCTACAGATATGGCAGACAAAAAAGACAGACCAGGGATAGTGTGGGTCCACCATTCAACGGAGAACATGGGCTGGTAACAGAAGACAATAGGCAGGAAAAGCTGCTCAGTGCTTACTTTGTTTCAGTCTTCTAACAAAAAACATGTGACCAGACAACAAACACAGTTACCATGGACAATTAAGGGGGAAGAGATGCACATCAGGATAAGTAAGGAACATATCAGAGATCCTCTGATTAATTTGAATGAATTCAAGTCACCAGGGCCCGATGGTATTCACCTGAAGTCACTGAAGGAATTAGCTGAAGAAATCTCAGAGCCACTAATCATAATATTTGCAAACTCAAGGATGACAGGAGAGGTTCCGGAACATAATGCCCACCTTTGAGAAGTGGAAAAAAGGAGGAGCAGAACTATTGACAAGTCAGCCTGACCTCAATACCTGGGAAGGCATTATAGCTATGTATAAAACATTCAATTTGCAGATACCTGTAGAATGTAGGTGTGCTCACTAGCAGCCAGCATGGATTTACTAAGAATAAATCATTCAGCTTGGCAGTAGATATGTTGGCGGTAATTTGCAGTAAAATAGCTCCCCAAAATATGCAGTATAACACAGCATTAAATGATATTTTAGCACTGCAGAAAGCAGGATATGGAATACATGTATATATATATATATATATATATATATATATACACACACACACACACACACACACATTTTGTGAAGAACATATCAGCTGATCTGAAATAAATATCAAAGTCAAGTCCAGGCTGAAGCTCAAACATTATGGCTATCTGCCAAAGTAAACATGGAATATTTAAAACTACGCTTCCTATAACCAGCCACTTAAAATAGATTTGTATCCACTATGGACCTTCCAAAAAATGTAAAGAATCAGGAATTTCTCACAAAGGTTTTTTGCTTTGTGCTGAACATATAATGTACAGTACAAACAAGTGAGAAGGTGATAAATTTGGCATCCTATGTTGGTTCCTTGTTCTTTGAGCAACATGGGCCAAAATAGGGCTCAGCTTAAAGAAGAAAGGAAAGTTATTGAATATTTCAAAAATTAATTTTCAACTAAATTACCCCTAAGCAAATTAGGGACAGATTTTGAGAAGAGCTCATCTCTCATTTTATATATGTGATAAAGTGGCCATTTTTTCTAGTGTCCACTACCGAACAGTTCCACTGTTCTCAGAGGCAGCTAATAAAAGCTGGACAATTTTGAAGACCTGCCCACTTCATTTAGGTGCCTAAACAAGAGCTGTTGGGTGACACTGCTGCATTCTTTTGGAAATCTGGTCATGTGTGGTTTCTCAACAGAAAATTTCTAATAGAATTAGAGATTCCTAAAAGGGTAATGAACATGAAACACAAAATTAGCCAGTGCTGGGGCAGAGGGCAGAGTTTTGATTTGCAGCTATTAGCAAAAAAAAGTCTAGTCTGAGCCAGTTCTATGCATCTCCTAAGCACTGAGAGCTATAAGAACATCCCTGAGAAACCTTGCATAATTCTTGATTTTAAAAAAACCATTGCTTTTAAAGTATGTTTTTCTTGTGGAAGACACACACACACAAAATTAGGAGAGGTTTACAATAATTAAAAGGTACAGAAAATTGTAAGCATAATAGACTGACAGAATTCTAGGCCACTCTAGAGTCACACTAGTTTGGGGTTTCAAAACAAAAATCTCCTTCCCAGGTTAGTGTCTGTGTATAAATAGATTCATAAATAGACTGTGCAGTGTTCAAGCTCCTGGTTATGACCAAATATGCAATTTTGGGTACTCAATGACAGAGAGCACGTTGAGGCCTCTTTGAAGAGTTGGCCTTCAGCGGAGGTCCAAAATAACAAATAGGTGCCAGAACCATTGATTATCCCAATGGAGAAATTTAAGTTAGTGTCCTGGACTCAGTTCTGTCCTCCCTTAGCCAATAGGGGCTGAAAGCACTGAGGAGAACACTGAGATTGAAGGAGAAGGAAGGGAGTTCCTGTACTTGGCTTCTAGTGACTGCCTTCAGTCATCTGAGGAGAGGCACTGAAGAGCTCTGAAAAGGGACCACATAGCATGCTGCAGCCAAAAGGAAGGGTTTCCTTTGAAGGTGATGTGTGGCAAAGTCAGCAATTGTGCAGCTGGAGTGAAACTTTGCCAGAGGCCCAGGTCAAACAAAAATTCAAACACCACAGCCTTTCTGGGGTGGCCAGGTTTATTTTATAAGGCTCTGGATCAACCAAAAGAACATGTACACACCCCCAGAAAATCTCTGTATGACAATTTTTTCTCATGCATCTTATATACTGAAACTCTAAAACAACTTCATCTACACATACAAAACAATATAAAGAAAGCATTTTTCTGCTTCTAGCACTCTATTCTGCCTACTAGAGAGTAAATTCCCTTTTCCTTGGAAACATGAATGTAGCCCAGTCCATTTTTAAAGTTCTGAGCCTAGCTATGCGCATTTGATTAATTTGTCCCAGGGAGGTACTCCCAGCACGGACTTTAAAAACCCCCAGAGAGTTTCACTCAACACACATGTACCCTGCAAAGCAGCAGTGTATCCCTCCTTACATCCTCCACCTGAGGGAACAATGAAAGTTCATCATGATTGTGAGAGTACAGAAAAACCTCATTTGATTGGATAAAAAGAGGAAATGCGGATCCCAAAGGATTTCCCCATCGCATACTCCGCTTTCTAGGACTATAATTAACCATCAGTTGCCATTCTGGAGAAATGCTCAATGTAAAACAAATATTAAAACTGTCCATCAAGCCTTATTTCATAACTTCCCAGGGTCATTACATAATTTCGCAGCACTTAGTGTTACCACTAAATATTTAAATATTTTTAAATACAGTCCGATGGGACATTTGAAGAATACAGGTGGAAAGGAATTTAGGAAAAGGGGAAGAAATAGATACAAATGTCATCACTGAAACTTTGTGCATTTATATGGGTGAATTGCTAAATGCTATTCCTCTTCCTTTTATGATTTTTTTACATTGACATTTGATATCAAACTTTCAAGTTTATATAGGAGACGAAAAGGGCTGAAACAAGTTTTGGTGGGGTTGTAAGCACAAAGTATATTGTAGATTCAGTACATCAAGAGTCATATCAGATTTTAGGAATAATTTTAGTATCCGTTACAGTATAGTCAAGGTGTTGACATTTAGATGCAAATAATACAAAGAGGTATGTTGTTCTCCTCAAGAGAGCTTTTGAGCCCCAGCCCTCCACATTTAATGTGTGCATAAATTCCTTTATGATATTTGTTTTGCTGGATTTTGAAAGCTAAAAAACTTTAAATAATTAAAATTAACTTTACGTTGAATCTAGCAGCTTGTATGTAAGGCAGTCTTAGACGCTCTATGCAGCATTTTGAAGAGGTAAAGGGCTATGTAAGCAAAATATTATTAAAATCATCTTTATAAAAATGTTGATTGGAGAAACATTTTACTGAAAGATATAATTTTCCCATTTTCTTCTGCATATTCCCCAAATATGGTGAAAATGATGACAACAAGAAACCAATCCAGCAAATACTTATATATCATCTTAACTTTAAGCACACAGTCCCATTGACTTCTCACTTTTCACAATGGGACTACTCACATGCTAAATGCTAATATGCATAAATGCAAGATCAGGACTCAAATAATCTTGAAGGCTATATTTCAGTGAAGTTACTCATTTATGGCCCAATTCAAAGCCTTGTGAAGTCAGTGGAGAGACTCCCATTAATTTCAATGGGTTTAGGGGTCAAGCCCTTAATTTATGGTAATTTTAATATGTTTCTCTGATTTGTTTACTCTGTGGAAATTGTAACTCATTTTTGCCCAATGTATATTTTTCTCCAATTAATTGTTTGATTTTAATGATAATCCTCACCCTTTATACATCACTTCAAGTATATATTTACTATAATTAACCCTCACAGCAGTCACATGAGGTCGTTAAGTATAGTATTTTGTGTGTATTTCACCCAACGTCTCTCAGAGAAAAAGCATAGATCATGTCTTGTATTAAAATTATGTGGAAAAGATTTTAAACGGGTGTCAATAAAAATAGCAAATAATTTATATACGAAAATTGCAGTTGAAACAGAAGGTAGGTCAGATTTGTCCCTGCTACAATTCTAATAGCTTCAGTGAAGTTACTTAATTGATCAGCTTGGCCTACTATTAAAATTTAAGTATTAGGTTAATTAAGTTTTAGTTACAGTGTGATGCATAGTGATTATTACTTGGGTCACATGCAATATTATGAAATTGTTTTCCTTACCTCTGAAACAGCATATCATAAGTTATATGGGAAGTAAAGTAACATATCAGATGAACCTTCTGGGCCTGATTCAATCCCCACCGAAGTCAGTGAAAAGAATTCTGTTAATTTTAAGGGACGTTGGATCATGGCCTTTGTACCAATGGGAAATTCCCTGTGTTTTAGAATAGATGATAGTCAAAATCTACATATCATTAGATACTTGTATCACAAAAGACAACTACAGAGTGTTGTGATCCAAGCCAATTTGTATTCATTTGCATAATGCTCTAAATTGTTATTTGTCTCTGTGCAATATAAAAAGCAGCCAAAATTTCAACCCTTCTAACTCCGTAAGATTAGGCAAGCCCTCTCTCTAGTAGGCAGAATAGACACTTACCTCTAAGTGTCAATAATTCTGGAACCCTACAGACAATTACATACAAGAAACCCATGGATCACCAGACTTAACTTCCACAGATCCAGCAAGCACCCAGATACACCAAAATATCTGTTACCTACATACAGCCAGGCACTCAGATATCACAGAATTTGCTCCAAAGAGGAAGTGCAGGATATACTCCAAAACACAATTGAAAATGCCTTCCCCAAATGAAGACACTCCAGAGAAATGCATCACAACATGGAAATGGCCACCAAAATACCCCGGGAGAACCCTGCTTCGATAAAGGAAAAAAAAGTAACTGCACAGGCCTAGTTGTCACTGAACCCTCCTCATTAGAGCCCATATGGGACATTAAACAATTACAACCCGTACTTGATGGGTACTACATTCTTCCAGAACCCACTCTTCTTGCCTTAAGACAACCCCCAACCTCACCAAGCTTATCATCAGAACATAGCTCCCCACAAACCAGGACAAAACAACTCATAGCAGCACCAGATCCTGCCAGAACAATAATACACAAACCCTGTAGACATATCTCCACTGCTATTAACATGCACCCCTGTGACACGCCTTCCAAGATCCATGGGTCCTACACATGCCTATGACTTGTAAGTACCTCATACAGTGCATCAAATGCCACAGCAACAATGTAAGGATGCAGACATTCAATCACTATGATCTTGCATGAACTCACATAGGAATAAAGACACACACACGGTCACCCCTGGGTGAACACTTTTCAGAAAGTTATCACTCCATATCTAATCACTCAGGCCGTGTCCTCAAAAGAAGCCTGCACAATATCTTCAAAGGAAGAGCCTGGGAACTTAAATTCATAACTCTGCTGGACATCAAAAACCATAGACTTAACAGAGATGCTGGTTTTATGGCTCTTTACAGCAATTTATCACACATGCTACTGCCTGCTAACCCTTAATTGCTCATTTCATTATAAGTGGTCTTCTGAGGGCTTCGCACATACCCATATGCTTAATAATCTGACCTACTTTATATTTAGCATGGACAGCTCCTGGAAGCTTAAACACTTGTCCAGTCCAACAGGTGTCAGTCCAATAGGAGATATAGCCTCATATACACCATCTCTCCAGTAACTCTAGTTTGGGTTTTGGGGTTTTTGTTTGTTTGGCTGTTTGTTTGGTTTTTGTCTAACTACTATTTAAATGATGAAGTGTAAATGGATTCAATATTTAAACTCTCTCAGACCCAAATGGGCTTTGCTCGGTGCATGCAAGCACAGTGCAAAAAGGCAGTATCCTGGATGCAGTTTAACGCTGCGCACTTTGGAAGGCTCTAGGATTGGTGCACACGAAATTGAAACATTAATTGAACAGTATGTGCAGGCAGGACAATCTTCGACACAATCTCTCAGAGCATTTTGAACCCTACAAAGAGGGTTCTCTGAGCTCTCACCACAGCACTGAGGCCCTGTTTCAGAACTCAGAGCCAGAGAGGTTTGTGACTCATCGCCCTAACCCCAAATAAAACATTTTTTTAATACTATGAGTTAACTACAGTGAAACAGATTTACTGGTGGAAACACTCCATCCTTTGCAGGAATTTCTGACATTCCAGGTTGTGATCTTCCACAGACAGTTTTAAGTAATAAATAGCTGGCAGGATTTCTAAGAGTGTTGCAAAACAAAATGCCATATTCCAAGATTTCAGCTGAAAGCTGCACTCTGAACAATATAAGAAAAACATGGTTATTCACTAGTTTTCCTCCCCAAAACAGTAATCAGTCTGGCAGTTATTAGATCCTGGCTAAGCTTGCACGAACAGTGTGCATTATCACAGCTAGCCTAATAACTGGCTAGAGTTGGCTGTGTACCCAGGACACACAACCATCAGTCACCTGCAACTGACAAACCTCTGATAAAAGTGAACCTGCCAGCTGAATACTGAAACCTAGCATCTGAAATAAGGCTCAAACAAAAAGCTAAAGACAGATTTTTAAATCTGACCTTAGGTGCCCTGACTATAGGTGTCCTCCGATACAAATATCAATGATAATGTTCTATAGATTTAATCACTGCTAGGAGTTCCTTTCCAATGGTGCAATAATTTCTCTCAGGCGAATTTAGACTTTTACTTTAATAATCTATTAACCTCTCATATCCCTTGTGTTAGTATTGCCACTGAAAACTGTAAGCACTACTGTTTGTGTTCCGTATGAAAGGGGTTTTGAAAAATGTATAGGCCAAGACAAGAGTGGGCACAAGAGCCTTTTTTAACTCTGTAAATGCTACATTTCATTCTTTTGACCCCTGAAATGATTTTCCTTTCTCACCCAACCTATACTGTGGTTTTGCAACATTGTCAAACCCACAAATGAATCCAGTATAGCCCTATAAATCTCTGAACATGAGTGTGTCTGGGGAGTCAGCCAGCTCTGTGCAGCTTCAATTTTCTTTTTGTCAGTAGAAATACTCTCCTCAATAACTGCGTGCATAAGGTAGTTTACTGCTGGTCTGCACTGTTTCATGGAAGAAAAAGCCTCTGATCTATGCAGCTAGGTTGCTCTTCGCTTATTTGACCTGTCTTGCCATTTCACCTGAGAGCTTGGCAGCTGGACTTCCCAATACATCTGGACACTTTATAGTCAGCTCCAACAGATATCTGGCCTCCACCTGCACAACCCTCAGCCTCTCCTCCAGATGCTGCTTTAGTTCCTTTTGCAAAGCCTCCAGGTCTTGTTTAATTGTTGTTTCAATTTCTTTTGACCATCTTTGATTTCCACAGACATTGCCATCTGTTGCTCCATCATGACCCAACAGGAATAGCAGTTCACAAGTTCTCTCCCTGGAAACTGGATCCCACTCTCACACCAGTCTTGCCCCTTTCTGACCTGAGAGGCTAGTCAAAATGTTGGGGCCCTGCAGATGTTCCAGTTGGAATTAGAAATTGATTGATTCTGGTATTTTCTTTGATGGAGTTTTGTTTATTTACAAAGTCCTGTGTCTCTGAACACAGAAAGAATTAATAGGAAACAGCTTCTTTTGTTCACAGCACCATAAGCACAATCTCCAGCCTGCTTCTCTGACCCAGAAGCTTCTCTCAGATTTCTTCCAAGATCAGCCCTGTACTTTCAGTTTCTCTTAAGTTCTGTCTTTCTTTCCCGGTTTTTCAGTTCTGCTTTTCCCACACACACCGACATGCCCCTACCCAAAATAAAACCCAGTGTGGATGGGAACAAACTTTCCTTTTGTCTTAGGTGGGGGGAGGGGTTACTCAACCCATAACAAAGTTCCACCCAGCTCATAATACTTAAGTTTCCAATAAGGCATCCAAAGGCCCCCGAAAACCCTACACATTTCCTTTTCCAAGAGAGACACTCCTACTTTAGCATCTCTCTGTTGGAAAAGGACTTTAGACAAACCCAGCCTCTCCCAGGTTGTCAGCAAAAACAAAATCCCAACACATGCTAGAGAGATAGTGCTTCAGGAGAATCCTACTACTCTGTCACAATGCCCTTTAAATATTGTGTCCTGAATTTGTCTACCACCCCGCAGCCAGGGAGTATGGGGCAGACCTATCCCCAAAACCATCAGGTCTGTTTGGCCTTTCTCCCTCCTCCCCACACCTGTGACTGTTTGCTCATCCCTTTTAGCAGCTGCAATACCACGACATTACAGCCTCCCCTCTTCTTAACATCTGCAGACGAGTTCCAGGCAGGAAAGCATGCTTCATACTATTGCCCCTCCACAAATACCATTTTATTCACTTTAATCACAGACACTGACTTTGTGATCTTCTGGGGAGTGCTTGACCCCCACTTCGCCCCAGGCCCTACCGCCCCTCTACTCCTTCCCCTAATCTCTCACCCTAACTATTCCCACCCCCTCTTCACCTTTTCCCACCTCATTCTGCCCCTTCCCCTAAGCTCCTCCCTCTTTCCCCAGTGCCTCATGCATGCTGCTGAACAGCTGACCACTGGCAGGAGGGAGGAGGAGGAGCTGATCAGTGGGGCCCACCAATGGGCAGATGCACTGTGGGAGAGGTGAAGGAACTAATTGGCGGGGCTGGTGGTGGGTGCTGAGCACCCACTATTTTTTTTCCTCCGGAGTCAGCATCTATGGCTCTGATTAATAAAACAGACACCAAAATGAGAAACCAAGACAATCACAAAAAGGAGCACGATGGTAGAGGAAAGCATAGCTTTTGCCTTCTTTGTCTGGCCTCAGGATTAATACAAAGAATGGTGGAAATCTCTGGAATCTATCTGTAGATTTTATCTTGCCACCCATCACCACAGTATCTGAGTGCCTTCCATGTACAGTAAGTAGCAATAGCAAAGTTTCTTCGTGGAGACTTCATGGAGTTTCTAGCACTTCCTTCTTTTCAGAATAAAACCTCTATTTGTGGTAGGGGTTTTGGCTTTGATACTTTAGGCTTAATTTAATGTTTTGCTGTTTTATTATAGGGTAATTTGGCAGGGTACAGTTGAGGGAAAAAGGATGGAGGTGGGGAGTTGGGTAGAAGACCATATTCTTAGGATAGAAATCATTCTTTTGCCAGAAGCATTATTTCATATCCTGAGGAAAAGAAGACAGGGATGGGGGTCAGCAATTTATAGAATTTTTATAAAAAAAATCTACTGGCCTCAGAATTTAATTTTAGAATTTTTCATAATTGAAGTTATATCAAATTAACATTTAATATTAAAAAACACAATTGAAAAACTCAAATGTTGTACAAAAATTTCTCACAGGAGACTTCTGTCATGAGTACAGGGAGCTTAATATATTTAAGAAATTATTTGTAGAACCCTCTGGATACAGAATTCATCTATTAATATAGATCTCTTACCTTTTTGGTCTTTAGGTACCATGTAAGCACCATTATTCCACACAATATGTTGCCTTGGATATAAAAACAACACATAGCATTGTCCACAGCAACCCATGCCTATAACATAGCCAGTTTTGCCGCCTTGTTAGCCTCTAGCTCTGGATGAACTGTAATTAGTTACATAGCAGTTTGGAACCCAAAATAGTCCTTGGGGTGGATGGATGCCATCTCTGATTTTATATAATGTGTTAATATTTTTGTAAATGTTGAAAGCTTTTAATGTTTTAAATACTTTTTTAAAAAATCCTTTTAACTTTTAAATATTTTTTTGTGCCAGAGGAGAACAAAGTTTCCCATGCTGAAAACCATAGTCAATACTGGGAATAAAACATGGCAAGTGAAAAAAAGTGCCTCCTGAGCTCCAGAAAAGGTGGTCAGCTACTCCCAAGCACAATATTGACCAATAACATACCATGTAGTCATCCAATTTTTGTTCAAACAAATACATATTGATTCCACCACTTCAGCAGGAAGTTCATTCCGCTTCTGTAAAATAATTTTTCCTCAAATATTTCTTATGTATTTTTCTCCTTAACTTAGATTTATGGGGTGAATTCCTGGCCCCATTGAAGTCAATAGGAGTTTTGCCATTGTGTTCGGTGGTGCCAGAATTCATGCATATCCTCTAGTCTTGTTCTAGCCAATGTGCTCATTGAGATAATTAAGCACACCTTTATAACAGCTTCGTTGCCATAGCTTAAATACCGCAAGTATCTTTCTCTCAACAACATGGTGTTTTACAGCTTACATAATGATCTTAAGGTGAATACAGACCAATTCATACTAAATGGACTTTCATATGATGCTGATGGGTCCATACACATACCTACAGGAAAAACAGATCCCAACATACTCTACAAACTTAAATACCAAAAACATAAGCAGCCAAAATATATTTCTTCATAGGATGGCGTGTGAATTCTGAATGAAGTCTTCCCTGTATAACAGCACACAGCATAACTACACAACAGTTTAAAGTAGGGCTGTCAAGCAATTAGAGGTGTGATTCATTGCCTTTAATTTTTTTAAACAATAATAAATGATATTCTATTTAAATATTTCTGGATATGAAGGGGCATACGAATGTTTAGCATATCTAGCATGTAAATATCTTGCAATGCCAGCTACAAAAGTGCCATGCAAATGCATGTTCTCACTTTCAGGTGACATTGTAAATAATAAGCGGGCAGCATTATCTCCCCTAAATGTAAACAAACTTGTTTTTCTGAGTGATTGACTGAACAAGAAATAGGACTGAGTGGACCTGGAGACTCTAAAGTTTTACATTGTTTTGTTTTTGAGTGCAGTTATGTAATAGAAAACCTACATTTGTAAGCTGTACTTTCACGATAAAGAGATTGCACTACAGTACTTGTATGAGGTAAATTGAAACATACTATTTCTTTTATCATTTTACAGTGCAAATATTTGTAATCAAAAATATAAAGTGAGCCCTGTACGCTTTTCATTTTGTGTTGTAACTGAAATCAATATATTTGAAAATGTAGAAAAATATCCAAAATATTTAATAAATTTCAATTGGTATTCTATTGTTTAACAGTGTGATTAAAACCATGATTAATTTTGAGTTTATTGTGAGAGTTAAGTGTGATTAATCAACAGCTCTAGTTTAAAGTAGCAATTTAAGCATGCTATATCTAATTGAGATGCTAGACACATTAGCAATAAGCAGTATATTTTGTCTCTCGGCCCAGGTGCCTTAACCCAATATTCAGAGACTTGCTGGATTGTTTCTCTTAGAATGAGAAATTCATTGAGTGAGACAGGTATATTCTTTGGTACAATCCTGTGTATTTACAAAGAAGGTACACTAAGTCTTATTTCCCTTTATACAGTAGGAACAAACAGCAGGCAATTTCCTTGCTCATAATATCCAAGTCCATCCTTCAAGTCAGTTCTGTGTCCCAATGAGCTCTTTGCTCCCTCAGGGCCTAATGCATGACTGCTTCTCACTGCCTGCCTGTTTTCTGGTTGTTCTTGGCCTCTGATACATTCACACACATAGCTGCAGCCAATTCATTCACCAGCCATTGAATTTGCAATCAGCCTCAGCCTCTGCCTAGGCCTTGCATGTGGTACAGTGACTTGAGTGGTGGCTTCCACTGTCTCCAGCTATCCTTCCATAAATGAGTTTAATTTCTTCTTCCAGTTAGCCTAAATGAATGGTAGCTAGCATGGCCCATCAGCTTTAATAAGGTCTGTAATTGCCTATAGATCAAAGACATGCCTTGCAGCATACATGATGTTTAGCAGTAGACATCAGGATTAAAAATACCTACCCTAAGACATGGCCAGAATCTGTTATAGTGATGTAGAATAAATCCATTAAAGTGAAATTTGTACAAAAATAGTATGCACGATATATAATGTGAACTCAATTTACCATGACCCACAGGCCAGGGGCAACCTGTTGTTGCACTGCTTCTGAAGCTGATCTAAATTCAGAGTGTGACTCTGATAGTCACCATCTATAGTCTGAGTCCCCCTCTTGGAGCAGGGAAGAATATTCAGAGTCAAGTCTATACTTGGGCAACATACTTTCCCTAGTGGGTTTCCCCTATCCAATCTCTACCCCATTATGCCCACTTGTATAGGGGAGGGAGAGCACAACAGCCTCTTGGAAGCTGCTTTTCTTTCAGTCCTCAGTTCTGGTAGGACACATAAGCAAGGTCACAATCTGGTCCTGTACGTATAGAGTAGAGGGCATGATGATAAAACACACACAATTTAGGTGGCTAATTTACTGCAAGGGGACATGCATGTATACAAGTTATACAAGGAATCTTAAACTACGCAGAACAAGAAGTTTCAGTTACACCAATTTAAATTCAGGGTCTCCATTTACTTCAGATTAACTTACTCATGCGTAAATCAGAAGTAAATAGATCTGAATTTGGATCTATGTATGAATTACCTATATATCTCAAAAATATATTAGAATTGGACAAAGTCCAGAGAAAGGCAACAAAATTAGGGGTATGGAACAGCTTCCATATGAGGAGAGATTAAAAAGATTGTGACTGTACATTTTACAGAAGAGATAAGTAAGGCGGGGGAGGAGAAATGTGAGAGAGGTCTAGAAAATCATGAATGGTGTAGAGAAAGTAATTAAGAGTGTGTTCTTTATGCCTTCACATAAGACATGAACTGGAGTCACCCACTTAAATTATCAGCTGCAGGTTTAACACAAATATAAGGAAGTACTTCTTCACACAACGTACTGTCAGCCTGTGGATCTTCTTGGCAACAGATGTTATGAAGGCCAAAAGTATAACTGTTTTTTTAAAAAAGAATTAAATAAGTTCATGAAGGTAGGTCCATCAATGGCTATAAGCAAAGATGGTTAGGGACACAATTCCATGCCTTGGGTGTCACTCTGCCTGCTAGAAGCTGGGACTGGACAACAAGAGGTGAATCACTTGGTACTTGCCCCATTCTGTTCACTTGCTCTGAAGCATTTGGCAGCAGCCATTGTAAGACAACAGGACACTGGGCTAGATGGACCATTGTTTTACTTGCTATGGCCATTCTTACGCAGACTCATTTTTTACCACAGGTATTTGAAATATGGGATTTGGAGGGGAATTATAAAAAGGTAGGAGTTTGCTGGAAAGAGGATGTAAAATTTGGCATGCCTGGTTTTCAAGTGGCTGATTACACTGCAATCTTCTGCTGTCATTTAGTTATATTTTTGTGTCAGTTTTGCTGTATTGTTAAGTAATGTCAAGGGCTTCTAGCGAGGTCTGGAATTATGGCTGGAAGTTTCACAAGAACTTCACAAGTTTCCTCATGGGATTTCCAGTACTCTGTGGTTTCTCTAAGCCAAACATAGAAAAAGAATAATATTTCTTAAGGTATTTAAGTGTATCTGTTTCCAGTCCTGGTTGAAACGAGGAACGAAAGAGCCACAAGAAGAAATTATATACAAACAAAATAACCCTAAAATGAACTTCCTAAAAAAAGTTTGAATTCAATTTCATATTTGTGTGAAGATTCAAGTTGGTTCTTAATTTTTCCAAACCAGCTTATATCTATGGATAGCTAATGAAAATGTACAACAATGCACAAGATTTCCAAAAATGATCAGTGATTTGAGGTGCCTAATTTAAGATACATGAAAAGGATGTCTATAGACCAAGCAGTGACCAAGTCTCCAAGCCCAAGTTGACAGACTTAAGCTTGCAGAGTTTGTGCTAAAAATAGCTGTGTAGATAATGCTTTTTAGTTTCAGATCAGGCTGGAACTCGGGCTTTGAAGCCCACCTCCCTCCATGAGCTTCAGAGCCTGAGGCCATTTTACAATTATCGGGGACTGACGCTGCTGCGATCGATTCAGAGGAGATCGATTTAACAGGTCTTCACTAGACCCACTAAATCAACTGCAGAGTGCTCTCTGGTTGACTCCAGTACTCCACTGGAATGAAAAGAACACGGCAAGTTGATGGGAGAGCATCTCTCGCCAATGCAGTGTGATGTAGAGACTGCAGTAAGTCGATCTAAGCTATGTCGACACCAGCTACATTATTCACTTAAGGCAACTTACCATGGTAGCATCGACAAGGCCTGACTCACAATATCTACAGTTATTTTTAGCGTGGTACCTTGAGCCTGAGTCTGTCATCCCAGACTCGGAAGTTTGCTGCCACAGGCTAGTTATGTGTACCCAAAGGAGGTCTTATTTATATGAAGTGCTGAGCACTCACCCTCTGAAAATCAATCCCCTTTAAATTGATTGGAGCATCCTAAAATGGAGGCACCCAAAAGTCTTTAGTCACTTTTTCAAAAACTCACCCTATAGCTATAGGTCAGGACTTTCAAAAGCACATAAGCAACTCAAAAACAGAAAATCCAGTTGGTAGGACTTGTACTCAAATCACTTACAGTCAGATTTTTAAAGTTATTTAGGAGCCTTAATTGGATTTTTCCAAGAGCTCCTTAACGTTCACTGCTTTTATCGGGAGTTAGGTGCACAGGCCTGGTGCATGTCTGAATTTTAGGTATCTAAATACCTTTAAAAATCTGGCCCATAATCACTTTTGAAAATGTACAGAGGCAATATAGATATAGTGGTATTACCTGAATATGAGTACATGAAGCTTTTCGAATGGGAAACTGGTAAGGTATGGACTTGAGAAATACCTTTAGAACCAGGATAGCAAACAAAAGAAAGATTTCTTCTGAATAATAATAGTAAAGACACCAGGGAATAGGAAAGTGTTACAATGATCATGTGCCCAAAAGCACTCGTGGGAGAAAAATAGTGTTAAATATGCCAACTAAAGAGGAAAAAAATGAATCTGCATAAATAAATTTACTCATTTCATTGAGAAACTAAGAGTGCTGCCCATTTCCTCTCACCATTGGCCTGCTAATTGATGGTTATGAAGCAAAGAAGGTCTCCTTGTGTTTCGTGGTACACAGAGAAGCTCATTTTTTTCTGAAACTCTTAGACTGAAGGAAATATATTTCCTGTTTGGTCTTGGTGGAATGTAACAAAAAGTGCTGGCAAGAGCTTAGTTATGCCAGGAATTACATCTGTTTAACAGGGTTTTAAGAAGTTGCAGATGCTAAAGTGTTTTGTTATTGTATAGCTGGACCTTGGCAGCGATGATAAATTTAACGGCTAAATAAAGACGTAAATTCTTTAAAATTGGCATTTCTTTTACCATCTGACATACCAGAAAATTTTATACATTTTCGTCCTATGGTTTTTTAAAGCATCAATATTGCTGCAAATAGCTCTTTTAATTCTGTAGTCTGATTTATTTTTTTAAAAAGAGGTCTTGAACAACAAAAGATTAATGCACACAATATGGTAAACAGATAGTCATTTTCAAAACCCATCAGTACAGTATATTCAGGAACACCATCATTTTCTTTGACCCCCACACAAATCTATTCTAATTTTAGTTTAATTTCTCTAAGATCCCTTATACCATGTAAGTGTGTGTGTGCACGCATACACTTCTCCTTAAATTTACACTATAAAATTCAGGCACAAAGATGCACACAGAGCTCACTGCAGAATCAGGGCCTAAACTGTATGTATGTGGGCCCTGATTCAGCAAATACTTGCCATGAAATGCATGAATATGTGAGTAGTTCCATTCAAATCTGTGTTTAAAGGGTAAGCACTTCTGTGAACTTTGCACAGTCAGGGCTTTATACTGCAAAGTCCTCTGCACATGCATGATGTATACTGTAACTGTAATTCTGAAAAGAATTTTGCATATTAAGTTTCTGACCAAGAATATTCTCAATAGATTAGCCAAGGAATAAAATGGAGAAAAAACTATTGATTTATTGCTTAATACAAACAGCATATTAATAGAAAAATCTAGCCACAATGTGGTCAGAATTAAAATGTTGATATTTACCATATGAAAACAATTAACATTCCCTGATTTTGTAAAATCTACACAGATATGCAAAAGAAAACTTTTGACTTTGCAGTCAGAAAATTTGTCTCTGGGTACAAGGACATCAATTCTTTTTCCAGCTAAACTCTCTGTGGTTACAGAACAAAAACAATTCAAGTTTTAATTTCAATTGCACTGTCATTTCTGGTTTCCTTCTAGTCAGAAAGGATTAGTGATGAGATAATTTGTACACTTTCTTTATCATCCTAATTGTTTTTAAATTTTATTCCTCCTGAATTTCATTAAACCTTTTGGATATTAACTGTATTGTTGCTCTTGTTATAAAGTACCATAGTTGTACATATATATATATATATATAGTTTAATCTAATATTAAACAACCATACGTTAAATATATAAGACAAACAATCATACATTAAATTTTTTAGTACTGTATGCAAATTGAATTTTTTGCTCACTTTACTTTTTATCTCAATGTCTATATCAAAAGTCTCATTGAAGTAATATGTTTTCAGAATATAAATAGACAGTTTTGCCTCCCTTACTCTGGCCCTAATGCTGCAAAGACTTGTGTGCATGCTTAATTTTACATACTGAATAGTTCTCTTGACTTCATGAGCTTACTCACAATACATAAAGTTTAGCATATGAATAAGGCGAAGTCTATACTAAAAAAAGTTTGGTTGACCCACCTATGTAACTCAGGGGTGTGAAAAATCCACACCCCTGAGCAGTATAGTTAAGACAACCCAATACCCAGTGTAGACAGCACTAGATTGACCTCAGGGAGGTGAATTGCCTTTGCAACTATAGAATTTCAAGCGTAGATAAGCCCTGAGTCTTTGTAGGATCAAGGACCTGCTGTGCCATTTGTCCCATTGATTTCAATGGAACTACTTGTATATGAAGGTTCTACTCAACATGCTATCCTTACTTGCAAATGGTCTGCATGGAATAGGGAGAGAAAGTGGACCAGGGATGGGGGTGGGGGAGAGAAAAAAAAGGGAGAAGTGTAGATCTCTTCTGGCAAGGCTTTGAAGAGGCACAGTTAGCTGGAACTGGTAAAAGGTCTTCCAAATATCCAATAAAACATCTTATCAAACACACGATTGAACACAAACAAGAAAAATCTTCAGATTTTCAACTAGCTCTAGACAGAGTTCTGCCACCAAGAACACTTTTTGAATGTTTAATAGTATAGACTTCAGTTTCTCCAGCTGCTTTGTCCCTGTAGAGCAAAGCTGTCTTACAGAGTTACAGAGTTTAAGGATGTCTGAAGTAGCCAGCAACTCTACCTCAACCCTCACCCACCACCCACAGGACCTTCCTTGGCCATTCACCACTGCCTGGCCCTCACCCAGGCCTGGGTACTTAGGGTAACCCACACTGAAAATGCCAAGGTCAGGTCAGACTGCAAAAAGAAGTGCAGATGCTTCCAAAACTGGTGGTTAACACTGTAGTTAGATTCAACAACCAGTCACAAATGTGCTCCTGATCCCCTATAGTGGTTATCAAGAAGCTAGAGGGGGGGAAAAAATCACATGGCTCCCTTTATTTCATTCCAGTTCTCTGGCTCCCAGTCAGCGCATAGGTCCAGTAAGGTAAGGAATTATTTAAAAACTCTGCTCACTATACAGTGTTCTTCTGATCCCCAAAGGGCCACATTACTTGATCAATACTAGTTTGGATCTTACCCAAAATACCATGCTGCCAACCAATCTTTTAGTGTCTAAAATTAAAGGTTTATTAAAAAAGAAAAAAAGGAGAAGAGTTGTTAAATGGGCAAAGCAGTCAGATATATACGTATGACTTCAGAGTCCATATATCAGCATTGGTGAGTTTGCTGGCTTACAAAGTCCCTCTGGAACACATCCAAAGCCTGGATGGGTCTGTCAGTCCTCTCTTCAAATCTTCAGTTTGTAGAGAAGTTACTCCAGAGGTGAGAAGCATAACTGAAGACAAAAATGGAGAAGATGCAGCTGCCTTTTATATCCTTTGCCATGTGGTTTGTACATCCTTTGCCCCAAACACAAGCTCACAGCACATGGACATGGAAAAGCATTTGGAGCCCCCTCTCCATAGTCATGTCTCTGAATGGCCTGATGACTCATAGCTGTAGCCCCAAGCATCTGTTGATGGGTTCATTGGATAGCTGGCTTTCCTTGACAGGTCATTAAGCAGGCTGTACAGTTGTACACGTCAGAATGACTTCTTGTATCACTTCAAACTGTTTACAGGGACATCATTCATTATTGTGAATTTGTGTTCAATTTTTCCAGTTACGTTTGATAAATTCTCTCCTCTAAAGCTCTCAAATTGACTACAAGTTCTCTATTACTATGTGAGATGTACTGAAAACATTAGAGTACAATCAAATGTCATAAGTCAAGACACTAAAAACACAGTAACAAATATTTTGCATTGGTGTTCATGGAATCTCGGGTCTTTCTCCTCCTAAGTCTCAGAATACACACTGTACAATGTAACACAAATTTCAAGAATTATAAACAAATGTAAAGATAATAGGTACTAAAAACTAAACACAAAGACAGAAAGAGCTAGAAAACAAAGTGATAAGAGGGTAAACAGAGCAATCTCCACAAACAGCACTTCCATATAGTATGCCACTGCTCAGTGTTTTCTGCGTTTCTCAGAAATGAGTTAGAACATAAGCCAGTAGCAATGGAGGTCAATGGAGATGCCTCCTTTTATATCAAGTGAGGATCAGTGCCATAAAACTTGGCTGTTATGACTACTAAGTATTATAGGGCCTCAGCCAGTCCACCAATCTGTCCATTGCTGCCATGGTATTACCATTCGTGCATTGAAGTGGATCCCAGACTCCCGGTGGTAGCAATGTCAGAAACGTCTCCCATGGGAAATGAGTAGGAGAAACTCAGTGTTCTGATCAATAGCCAGAGCATGCCAAGATCAAGGAGTACGTTACATTTTAACAAACACCACAGCCAACTGAGTGTCTTCAGGGGACAAGGTTGGTACATTCACCAAACAAGCTTCCACTTGATCGCCATCCAAAACCATCCTGCTTTCCACTATAACTCCTCAGTCAAACTAAATGTTCTTTCAAGAAAGAATTCAACGAAATATCTCCAGTGAGCTCAACAGCCAGCCAGCTCCTAACAAAGCAGGCAAAAGTATGATAAACTCTGTAATCCTGGCTGCCAGGGCATTACAATACAAATTTTCCCCAGCTGTAAAATAAATTATTCACAATCATGGCAAGAATGATTTGTGGCATACCCCTTAGCCAGTACCCTATTACCCCCTTCACATATTCTGCAGAGTCTAACCTGCTCCATTGTCACCCTTCACTTTCAGGTCCCATACATTCCTCTTTCTGTTTGGAATTCTGCCTGATCGAACTCAAATTTGTGATGTGTAGATTTAGTTCATTTCAATCATGGACAGATTGCACTAGTTCATATAATTTTACAGCACTGGACACCCAGCCTTAAAATAAGCTCCTATACTGACAATTTTGGTAGAGTAGCCAAGGAACTGAATGGACTTGCATATGATTTAGGCACATCCATGTGTTCATAAGTGAGGCATTTTCAGTTACTATTTTTTTCAGTGAATAAATAAAAGGACTTCATTCCCAAGGCTATTAATCTGGCACCTTTCACCAGCTCTAAAATTCTATGACCAACTATCTGGACTAGATAGGGCACTTTTAAACTTGCTTTGTGGGCTATTCTGCGTGTTCTGCGCAATGCTCAGCTCGGTTATTCAGTATACTATCGCTGCAAAACCTCTCCTAGAATAAACTGTAAACATCAGGGAACTTTACAGGATGACCTTGACACAGGGTATTTTATTTTCAGTGTTATACCTGCTCCTACAATATCTTAAACTTATAGCTATACAAGTCTAAACACTTCAGATACTAGTTGTTTTCTTTCCAGTATGATAGTCCTGAAACTTACTTTCTTTCCAGAAATCTGCAACATGCTAATACAGGATGGAACATCTAATTTAACATGTCTACTATGATAGTTCTGTGCAGTACTTTAAGGTCTAGATCCCTCAAGATGTTACATTTGATGGAGGTTAAGTACAGTACTATTAAAATGCAAATCTTATTAGGGCTAATTAGATGATTTGTAAAGCCTCTACATCACAGTTAAATGGTATTTTCTCCTCTATACAAACATTTTTATATGAAGTAGTGTAGGGCATTTAGTTACAATTAAGCAGTTACTGTTAATGTTCAACTTAAGGAGATTTGTCCCCTTCTCATGATTGAAAATGTAATATGCTGGGGTTTTGATGCTTGTTTTTCTGCTGATTATTTTGGCTGAAAAATATTACAGTTATATTCTATTGCTCAGTTTCTTCTTCTGTTTGGACACCTTATGACTGATCCAAAATCTCTCCAGTAATATAGGTAGCATCAGAGATAGGATATAAGAATTACAGCCACATATATCATCTATCTGGCTATCATTTTATCTGGAAGCTAACTCAGAAACACCAAAAATTTGTTAAGGGTTTCCTTATCCATAATTACCCATGAGTCTCTTTGATTTTTTTAAACATTTGCTACACAATAGAAATTTTTCCTCAATCTGAATGCTTCCCATGCCACAAGTGCACAAACAAGGCTCCACCTTTCTTATCTTTGTGCTGTTTGCAAAATTGGCTACCCTGTTGTGCTTCTACATTTAACATTTTAAATATATTTAACATTTTTTATGAGGATAGGTATTGGCCTCTCATTCACCTCCAACTTGGAGCACCAGTGAACTGCTTTTCTCCCATACCCTACTCTTTGATTTGTCTGGCTTGGATGATTTTACCATGACTTAAACATCCTCCCCACAGAGCTGTCTGGGACATTTACGTTTTCCCACCATGTCAAGGTGCAGACCCCAAGGAATAGTGTTATCTCTAGAACAGCTAAAACTTAATGTCACAATTAACTTCATATCCAAGGATTTTTAGAAAAGTCTTTGATAGCAAAATGCATTCAATATTATTTCACTGGTGCATAAAATATAACTCAATATGTCATGGTGTATATAGGAGATGTAATAAATACACACATGTATCCAAGAAGCAAAAGGGCAAAGCACATTCCACAAAATGCAATCCCATACCTTCCCCTCAAGCAAACACTTGAGGAAGACATAGACTTGAGGAAGACAGTGTGCCATAAAGGTCAGACTTTAGGCACTAAAAGACTCCTGCCACCATGTTCTAGACATTTGAAACTAAGTCTGAGTCTTTCACCCCTAGCACTCCATCTTACTTTCCCTGCTGATGCAACCAGTGGAATTAGAGAGATGGCCTTCTTGGGAGCTAGAACCCACCTCACTATGTAGGGAAAATAAATAAAATCCTAGAGTTAGAAAGCAACATGGGCCTGAAAGATTCCCTTTAACTTTGGATTGGACCCCAGAATTGTAAGTACCTGGCATCAAGGTCTATTTATATTAAGGGACATGTCCTGTAAATTAGTGATAGTATATGTACAGGATACAATTTTCAAAGACTCAAGTGTGGTTTGGTCACCCAACCCCATTAACTTGTATTGCAAGTTTTCAAAGAAAGCCTGTACCAGGTCTTCTCCATCCCAATCCTTAACCAAAAGACTATCCCTTCTTCCTTGCCCACTGCTCAGGATATTTACCCTGAAGTCTCCCGCAGTAGATGGGAGCTAGTGTAAGGTCCATTCCTTTTAAGGATGCTTCCAGTTCCACTGCAGTGATGATAAGAACACGAGAACATTATAATGGCCATACTGGGTCAGACCAAAGGTCCATCCAGCCCCATATCCTGTCTACTGACAATGGCCAATGCCAGGGGCCCTGGAGTGAGTGAACCTAACAGGTAATGATCCAGTGATCCCTCTCCTGCCATCCATTATCCCCCTCTAGCAAACAGAGGCTAGGGACACCATTCCTTACACATCCTGGCTAATAGCCATTAATGTATTTAACCTTCATGAATTTATCTAGTTCTCTTTTAACCCTGTTATAGTCCTAGCCTTCACAACCTCCTCAGGCAAGGAGTTTCACAGGTTGACTGTGCGCTGTGTGAAGAACTTCCTTTTATTTAAACCTTCTGTCCATTAGTATCATTTGGTGTCCCCTAGTTCTTATATTATGAGGACAAGAAAATAACTTTTCCTTATTCACATTCTCCACACCACTCATAATTTTATATACCTCTATCATATCCCCCCCTTAGTCTCTTCTTTTCCAAACTGAAAAGTCCTAACCTTTTTAATCTCTCCTCATATGGGACCTATTCCAAACCCCAATCATTTTAGTTGCCCTTCTCTGAACCTTTTCTAAAGCCAGTATATCCTTTTTGAGATGAGGAAGCCACATCCGTACGCAGTATTCAAGATGTGGGCGCACCATGGATTTATATAAGGTCAATAAGATACTCTCTGTCTTATTCTCTATCCCTTTTTTAATGATTCCTAACATTCTGCTTGTTTTTTTGACTGTCGCTGCACACTGCATGGATGTCTTTAGAGAATTATCCACGATAACTCCAAGATGAAAAGGTTGATCTCAAAACACCATGAGTTCTGCAAATTGATGTTGTGAAATTAATCAAAGCATTAAAACGCCACTTTGTAAGCATGCCATATCTGAATAATGTCAGATCCAAAGTAAACGTATCACAGTTTTTAATCCAAATAGCAACACTTTACTCACATCAGGAAGACATATTTTACCTGAGTGATCCTGACTTTCTCCGTAAATAATATTTTAGCATAAAATTCCTGGAATATGTCTCTAAACCAGTCATATCCCAAGTGAGGCAGTTAATGAGAGGCTAACAGAAATATTCCAATTATCCCAGTTAAAATTTTTAATTTACTCTTTTTATTAACACTATTCTGAATGTTGCCAAATATACTGAAACCTGACACACCTCAATTTCAATAGATTAATTGTCCCCTTGATAGCCAACTACGCTAACAAACAGAGCAATTCATAAAAGCAGCTGGAAGACCATGTTGTATTTGAATGTTTAAAATATATTCTAAAACCCAGACAAGCTTGATCCAAAAATAATCTTTTAATAATAATCAATATTTTGTTTGCTACAGTCTACTGACTTCCACCAAGTTTGACCTTAGTAATTGTACAGACGGTGTTCCTAGCTATTTTATACAGATTTCAGCCTAGACAAGTGGAATTCGCTTTGCAGTTTCAGCGTAAAAAATATTTTCCTGGGTGCTTCCTATGTCAAAAATAAATCGATGCACATAACATTTATTCCACCCATGCAATGTATTTCAACTGGCTTGAATTGCTGTCCAGCATGAAAACATTTCCATTTAATGCTGCAGAATAACTATCATTGAATTAAAAGAGCCACCCTGTGCACAGGTCATTTTTTTCAAAATGAGGAAGACATCCTAATCTTTATCTGCCTCTTTCCTGATTTTTGTTTCTTAGATGTTTTTAGAAACGTCTTGCAAGTCCCTGAGTATCTAAAATTGCTTCAATACCACTTCTGTTTTGCTTGCAAATAATAAATGTTTCAAAGATTCTGGCAGGCAAGCAAACAAAAGGATTCAGTAGTGGTGACAGAACAAAAATCCACTCCCCTTCATAAAAAGGTTCAGTATCAATATAGGGTATAGAACATACTATGCATATGAGCAATACATTACATTAAAACAGACATGGACTAAGTTCATTTCTTCGTGGACACTTTCTAAAGAGCCTAAAAGAATTGAATCCCTAAATCACAATGACCTCAGTTGAATTTGGACACCTAACTTCCTTAGACTCCTGTGACAATCCCAGCCATAATGCTTCTAACTTTAACTTAAATGCAGACCTAGTAGGCAGAATGGTCCAGTGGGTATAGCATCGGTCTGAGACTTGGGAGACTCTGTCCCTAGTTCTGCTACTAACCAACTGTGTGATTCTGAGTAAGTCACTCCCCACTCTGTGCCTCAGTTTCTTTTCTCATTTTTTAATCTGCCCTGTGTATTTAAGATTTTAAGCTCTTCATCACAAGGATTGTCTCACACAATGTACTTCAAAGTCCCTTGCACTATAGAGATTCAACCATGTAATAAAAAAATTCTATCTAATTAAAGTAATTGGTAATGGGTATGTTGTTGATTGGTAGGTGGGGGGTAAGGTAAGAGATTTCATAGTCTATAAATGTTGAATGTGTTTCCAGAATAGACAAATGGGGCTGGATCACAAATGTCAACCGTCTGAGGATCTAGTCCCTAATTTAATTTTGTCTTGAGTGTGCAGTGTTCTTTCCATTGGCTTAGTGTTAGGGATTTTGCTTTGTTCGCTCCAGGAAAGGAAGTGTCTTTGGGTCTCTTCAATGTCCCTTTAACATGCTCTTGAACTGTATTTCTATGGAAGTGGTAAATGTAGCTTTAGCTGAACCTAGGAGTGTGAATAATTCCGTAATTCTTTTTCAGTGAGTAACTAGATGGGAACAAATGTTCCTTCTCACAAAATGCATCACTAGTACTGTTTCTCTGATACAAAGTGACAGGGAGAACTTGGTGTCTAGAGGTTCCAGCACACCATTCTGCTAAGATCACTTGAGACTCTTGTGTGGTATGATTCCTTTTAAATTTAAAATTCTTCCCAGGAATAACACTGGCATTTAATCCTATTTCTGTATGCCTGGTATTCGGTTCCCACCTTCTAGAGGTTTTATCCAAGGAAAGAAATGTGCTGGAACAATGTTTCTTGTAAGAGATTCCAATCAACTCTTAAACACAAGGAAGTAGCCCAGACTAAATGGCTTCCTGCTTGATTTCCGCTAACACCAATGCTATACGAGAGTATACAAAAATATTTGGTTAGCAGCACACTGTCACAACCGCTAGCCTCTTAATGTTCCTCCTAGAGCAGGTTACCATTGTCATTATATCAATTCACTGTATTTAAATCCAGAGCTACAAGCCAAAAATTTTGGTGTTTCCATTCATGGACAGCAAAACTTAAACACCTTAAAGGGGGTGAGATTTTCAGAGGACAGGAGCTGAAGACTTCAAAAATCAGGCCCCTTTATAACATCTCAAACTGGGTACACAAAGTCACTAGTCACTTTGTTCTTTATTATGACCAGACATTTCAGAGTTTACTCTAGTCTCTCAATATCCCTTAACAAACCTGAAATAAAACATTCCAGGTATTCCCATAACACTCACTTCTTCTATGAGTTTTAGAAGACTGAATTCTTCTCGATGGGTGAATTGAAAGAAGTCAGAAAAGATTAGACCACGTTTCCCACCTTCAAGCCCAGTTTGATAAATCCCAATTGCTGGCCCCATTGGAACCTTGCAATGTGACCAACTGACCACCCATCCATTCCAAGATTTTACTAAATTTCTTAAATTTTGAAATCCTCACAATAGATGGCCTTAAAAAACTCAAACTAAATATGTATATGATTCCCACTATTCAAACTCTCATTAATAAATAAAGAGATATTAACAATAGTATCTAAAAATATTGGAGTGAAACACTCTGATTTACTGAAATGTAAACAGATACCTATTTAGAATCTTGGACTACATCCGTCAAAGGCTCAATACCACCAGCTCCAACTTAGGGGCAGTGCCAATACATGCTAACCCAAAACCAGACCCTGGACTAAGTTGTTAGAGTTACCATTTGGTCTCTGGTTATCCACCTTGTTACAAGAATAAAGCTGTGCCAACCCTTTTTCTGCTGCAGAGCATTTCTCCCTCCATATATAGCGGTGCGGAGGTCAAAGCTTCCACCCGCTTCTCCACTTTCACAGGATGGAGAGTAATGGCTCCAGGGAGGTATATATTCCCCAGGACTGTAACTAATGAAGTGGGTAGACCCTTTCACACTCCAAAACTCCCCTGTACGGGCTTATAGGACAAACCACAATTTCCCCATAATGGATCATCCCTATCATTACAAAACAAAGTACTTATAGAATATATGTGGTTCCGAAGAAGAAAAGCGGGAAGAAAAAAAGAGAAGAAAGGACCAAATTATTTTCCAAGTTATACCAGTATAAAATCAGAACAACGTTACTGGCCTGATTCTGCTGTCAGGCTATTTTTACAATTATTTCAAAAGTTACTCCTAATTTACACTGCTGTGGACATTACATTAGCAGTAGGATAACATACAGCACAATTTGGTCTATATTAGATTAATAACATAGTTGTTAAAGAAAATATGAAGTTATTAAGAATAATGGATATAAACTTAGAAGTATATTTTCTGCAACTCATATTGCCTCAGAATTGCCATATTCTCCTATTCTGTATACTTATGACCTCTCTATTCCACTTATTTAATAATAATAATAATAAAAAAGCTGTCAAGAATCAGAGGGGTAGGCGTGTTATCTGGAACTGCAGAAGTGACAAAGAGTCCTGTGGCACCTTAAAGACTAACTAAAGTTTTAGAGCATAAGGTTTCGTGGGCTAATACCCACTTCGTTGGATGCAGTTGCATCCAACGAAGTGGCTATTAGCCCACAAAAGCTTATGCTCTAAAACTTTAGTTAGTCTTTAAGGTGCCACAGGACTCTGTCACTTCTGCAATAAAAAAAGCTTGTACTCAACACCTTTACTTATAATATAGAATTAGCAAATAAATGATTTGCCAATGGAGAGAGACAGAACGAGTCATTTTGTTTCTGTGCTGTGGCCTATAGTACTATGTTAGCACATGTCACTGTTACAGTCTTCCAAGGGTTTTTTTTCCTTTTAGTGTGCAAACAAATGTTCAGTCTTGGGAAGACCTGATGTGTTTTTGTTACAAACTTCCCTGGGGACTGCACCTTAATGTGATGGAAAGGTCTGTGTGCTCTAATGAGAGCTATGCTGGGAGGATTTTCAACTCCTGATAAAGCCACTCAAGTTAGACAAGTCAAAGAGTAGGGAATCAGACAAAAAGCAGTCTACTGGTTCTCCACCCTAGGGGTTGACAGAGAGGCAAACAACCCCTAGCCTCATTAAAAATAAATAAATTTTAACAACATAGCTAGGTAGCCATTCCAGCAAACTAGGATGGTGGAGTTTTCTTCATGCTTTCCCTGATGGTACAGAAAGGAAGGATTCAGATTTAGATTGGTTATGCTAAGTTGTGAGTAGATGCAGCGGTCCCAGGAGAACTGTATAAATATCAGGACAGCTTGTTCTCTGCCTTGGTCTCTCATTAAAATCAGCTGTGGAGACTGAGTTGTTCTCTGGGAACCAGACATTGGTACTGGGCTGAGATTCCTAAAGGAAAGCATTGCCCTGCCAGTTTGTGTCCATCTCCATTCTGGGACTGGTATATGCACGTAATTAAAGCAAGTTACACTGGAAATGTACCCAGACTCCGTGTCACTGATTTCTCTGGTAGGAAGCCAACTTGAAAGTCCCTGGACATGTGCTATTACATGGCAAAAGGTCAATGCTGGTGTCAGACTTGGGACACTGGTGTCACAAAGGGCAAATATACTGAAACAAATCCTCTGAAGCCATATGCAAAACCTATGGGAAAATTCCCCTGCTGACTTCAGCTCTTCTAACTACCCTCTCAACCCAGTATGATCTTTCAACCTGATCTGAATGGACAGAACTTCCTTCATATCTTTCAGCAGCACTAGGTTGTTTTGTTTTCACATGGTGGGAACAGAAGTAGGATTCCTGGCAAATTAATGGTTGAATATCATACTAAGTTCCAGTCACTGATCATCTGTATCAAATACACTGACGCTGACTAATACCAGCATTTTCTTTCCATTTCTTCTTACTCAACAAAAAAAAAATATTCACAAGATCTTCTCTCCAGGTGAAGTTTTATGAGGGCTGGGTGATTATGGAATAATCACTGTGAACCTTGCTGAAAACCCTAAGTACACAGGAACTTGCTAAGGGGAAAAAATGTGATTGAGGTTTTCTTTTTAGTCTGTGTGTTTCATTTTTGTTCATCCCTCCTCTTTTGGATTCTGAGGGGGAGAAAAACCTGTTCTTCCAATATTTCCAGCCAGAGCAGAAGCAGGAACCACCATAAATCTTGAGACTGAGCTAATTTTTATATGGATTTCCAGTACAAATGTGTAGACCCAAGATAAGCTTTGGATAAACATCCAAAATTTGTGTGTGCTTATCCAGACTGAACCTCAGAGGTAGTGGCACTAGATACATCAACAGCTGCAACAGTAGTACAGTACCAGCTGTAGTAGCAACAGCTTGTTTCTACCACTGTCCAGTTTCAGTGCAGGGATTCTGGCAAGCACAGTAGCAGCTTTCATGTCCATTAAGCTGATTCTATCCTGGACTTATTAGCATTGCTGTAGCTGACATGAATCACAGAAAATCCCATAAACAGAAGTTAACCCTGGTGACAAATGCATCCAAAAGGAAAAACAGATCTGTTTGTGTACATCACTTTTTCCCTTCAGTTTCAATTATTACTACTCAACTTCATTTTAGTAACCAAAAACTGTACAGACAATTGACAGCAACTGCTCTTCCAATCAAAAGGAGTTACCTGAAAGCACAGTCATTTTTCACTCAATGGTAAAAATTCCAAGGGTTTTGTTCAAAGAAGCATCCAAATGCATTAATGCTTAGTCAGTCTAGAGATCGGATTGAATCACAATGGTCACATACAGGTCCAGGTTTTTCTGAAAGTTCAGAAGTGCTAGCTGATCCAGTGTTCTTACTCTGACTTATTTCTAAAGCAAATGTATTGAGTCAGCAAACTTGGACTGGAAATGTTGTGAGAGAAAGCTCTCAAAATTTCTGATGTTTCTTGCTTCAGGCTGGTTTGGAAGTACAATCAGAACAGTCTCTTACTCAATGTCTGAAGTTGCACTTTTGGTCTCAGATGAGATTCAAAAGTACAGAAATATGTAAAAATAAGAGACGGAGTGTGTATGTGCTTAAGTGCAATAATCCAAACTTGGAGCGTAAAGTTTCACTCAGGATTCAGTTAATATTCAGGGTGAAAGTTAGAGAGGAAATTCTTATTTTATTAGAACCAGTTTGACTATCAGTAAGATTTGCTCTATACACAGCTTTTCCTCTCTTTAAACGATTCTCATGCAGGCTTGCATGGAGAATGGCTGACATCTGCAGATCATTTGAGCTTTATCGGGAGATTTACAGCAGGGATGAACAGGTGAAAGTACACAGTCCGCAAGCTAGTAAACCTCTCAAATCTACCATGGTTCGGTCACTATTAACCATTTGGTTCTTGTCTAGTTCTGTTTGTCTGTATCAAAAGAATCAGAAAATAAGGGGGAAATTTGAAAAAAAAATAGCCTAAGCAGAACATGCTGTACATTTCTTGGTCCCTTGCTTCTCCCATTCATTCCCTACTTTTGACTGCCCTTCTCCATTGTTTCCAAGGCTCTTTATTTAACAGCGACTTGACCTCGTGTTTGCTTTCTTGTGTTTTTCCCTTTCTCCAATCTTCACAAACAATCGTTGGCAACAGCCGTCTGCACTTGCAGCAGAGAGAGAGAAAGAAATAACCCAACACCCCAGTCGCTCAGTCCACAAAAGGGGTTAAGACAAAGTGCTTCACATGCCTCTTCCCAAGAGGGTGCTCAAGCAGTGAGAGAACACAGCTAAAAATTTCACACATTGATCGGTCAGACTGCAATGGATCAACCGCTACAATGTTCAATTCATGCCCAGACAGGTGTTGAGTGGTGGCAGGTTTTAAGGCCAGAGAAATGTTTTCTTTGGCACTGACCCACACATTCTTAATTCCATCCAGCCTGTTTTCATTTGGAACAGAACAATAACATGCTGAATCAAGCAGCCAGCTAGCTAGCCATGAAGGGCTGGCATTTACTAGGAAAGCAAAAACAGCTTTATCACATATTACCCTGCTCCTATACCCAGGTCACGGGGGTGGGGAGGTAGATGTTTTCTATGTTTTTTTTCTAATGTCCAGCATTTTTGTCTAGAGAGCTGTTGGCTCATTTGTTCTTACACTGGCTATCTGAAGTGAAACTATTTAGCAGAGCTGTCTTGTTCCAGCACAGCTTGGATTCTAGGTTATCCCCTCAAATAATAAGACTCCAAAAGAACAACAGACAAATCATCAGTTTACTGAGCCAGCCAGACATTAGAGAAGACAGTTAGTTGGAAGAGTTGCCCATCTTGTGCTGAACTCACTGTGGAGGCATCCTACACATTCAAAGCAAAGTCCTCACAGGCAGTAACAGAACATTTACTGGATGAACTAAAGGTGCACTGTTCTCTGGAAAAATCTGTGAGCCCAGAGCTCAGCATATTTCAGGAGAAAGTTGTTCTTTGGGAGTCTTACAGACCAGAGTCTCATAACCTTTTTGATACCAAAGGACAGACTTGCTGCCTTCAGGAAGACCTGCTGTGTCAGGAAGATCTCCGGGACAGGTGCCGGTCCATGGACCAGTCACTGAAAAACACTGTTCTAGACTACAGTTGGAGGCTCTCTCAGAGCCAAGATTATGACTCTCAAGTTCCTGGCTTCCAAGTCTGGCACTCAGGCCACTAGATAACACCTCTTCCATTCCCCACAACACCACACACACACCTCTTCCCCCGCCCCAACACATACACACAGTAAAAAACTGCACTGAAGTGCAAATCATGTCCCTCTTTCTCCATACATGTGGAGGGCCTCCTGGCAGCAAAACTGGTATAGGTGGGTTTCTGCAGGATCACTCTGCACAGTTTAAAGCCTCGTGCCTCAGGGAGCACAAAAAGAGCACACCAAGCACAGGGCTGAATGGGGGTGTGCTACATAGCTACTTTGTCTTAGAGAGGGGATTCCTCCTCTTGCAGGTGTTTTCTCAACTCAGCTGTTTGGGCGGAGCAGCAAACTAAGGAACCAAATTAGGAATGGGGGAGTGGGGGAAGGAGGCAACAAGACATTCACAATAGCATTGAAATGGTCTCAGATAGACTTTGAAAAATCACACGCCTTCTAGGCAAAAAGGGGATAGGGTTCCAATTGTTGCTATAGCTGTTTGGCTGGAGGACGTTTTCTAAACCATTCTTGTTATAATGACCATATTTGTCACACAGAAAAGATAGGGGGTTTAAAATGAAAACTTGGAGTTTAAAGAAATATTGTCGAATGCCGGTCATGTGCAGAGAGAACCAGGATTTCTTGGCAAGGAGAGATCAGAAAGGTCACAAACGTCAGACTTCAGCACAAAATGCAAGCTAGCCTTCCCTCCATAAGGCAGCAGAACAGAGAAAAGAGAAAAAACAAAAACAAAGGATAAGAGAAGGTAGTGATCTTCATGTGCATAGTGTAACATTTGCACGTTGCATAAATATCACAGTAAGACCGTGGCATCTTAAACTCTCAGGGGTAGGCACAATGGGCTTCTTTCTGCCTCATCTGTGTATAAATCAGGCACTACTCCACAGAAGTCAGTGGGGTTATATTAGCATAAGGAGGATCAGAATCAAGGCCAGTATCTTTGGGAGAGGTGAGGGAATATGCCAGCAATGACATTTGTGCAACCTTTTTAAAGAGTGTAGAATGTATTCTCCTCACCCCAACTGGTGCCAGCCTCACTGCTCTGGCTGTGACTAAAAAGGCTGAGGCTACATGTCTCTCTAACATGCTCCAATTTCAAGGTTTCTAGCATTGCTGTTAGCATTAGTGTCCCTTGATTCACACACAGCAGGAGTACGCTGTACAGGGCAAGGCCCCTTCTAGCCTGATCCTTTTTAAGCACAGCAAAACAAATGGTTGGCTCTTAAATAAACATAGCACAGCTGCTAGGGAGTGAGTGTAATAGGCTGAAAATGTCATTCTGGTCATAAGAATCTCGTCCAAATTAAGCATTTAGCCCAAATGCCAACCCCATCTACTGAAGAAAATATTGATTACAATTAGATTACAATATACACACACCAGAAAATGCACAGGCCATGATTTGATTTTTGAAATTAACTATTCAGCCTATAAAATGCTTCCCAAAATTTGGCAGCACCTAAACCTGGAGTCAGGAACTTCTCAGTATTGTCCCACCTAGCACTGGATGAATGGCATACTTCATAGACTTCCAGGGAGAAAACACCCCTCTTTCTAACCTCCTGCTTGCTGAGAACATGGACATTGGGAAGGGGTCTCAGAAGCTGGTGAGCAACACTCTTCTTGTTAAAGGTCTCCTTTCCAGGTAAAGACTTGTAGTGTAACTTGCCTGCTTTATATTAACAGGCATTTATGGGATTACATCTGAAGAGACAACCAGAATTGGCAGTGACTATGGGTGGCTTATTTTTCCAGTTTCTATACCTATGCCTTTCTCTACACATCATGCACACCATTATTGACCTTGCCTTTGTCTGGGGCAAGTGCACAACAACATGTGCATTATAGGATCCAAGACATAAAACTTGAATCCAGATCTGAAATCTCCATATTTGGATTCAAGGTTTTTGAACCTATCTTTAGTAGGAAAAATGTGCTCTGGTGTGATGTGATTCTTCATTATCTAAAGATCATCCTGCTAGGGCACACTCTTTTCTCCTCAGATGCTTAAGGTGGATCTCAAGTAAGTTAGCTTTAGCATATAAATTTGCTTTTCCCTTCACACCCACACAAACCAAACAATTGAGAAACTTTACACTCAGCAACGCAAGATTATATCTCAAAACCACTGGGTCATGGCATCCTGTCTTCCAACACATTGCCCTCCCCATGGTTTTATGAGCACATAAGAAATGATGAGATTCTCTGCAACAAAGAAAAGTTTTAAAATGTTCTCAGAGTCGCTTCAACCTTCACAGTGAGTGCTTGAGTCATTGGAAGGAGTTTGTGTTCACAAGTATCATGACTGTACTTACCAAAAATTAATCATACCTAAACAGGGAAATAAGATCCCCTGTGAATTCATCCACAACTCAGAGCAGGTGGACAGAGAGCAGGCGGACAGAGAGCAGGCAGGGAAGAGTTGGGAGAGGATGGAACTTTGATTAAAGGAGTGAGAGGAGCTGGCCGAAAGACAATTCCATTTCGCAACAACATTTGAGGTTTTCAAATTAACTTTTGCTCCATGTTGAAATGAAACCAACACCTTCTCTTTCAATGAAGAGACCTCAGAAACCTTTCCATCAAAGCCCCATATTCCATCTCTGCAAAATGTTTCAGTGTTGCCAGCATATTTTGGCAAAAAACATCTTGTAAAAAAATTTCCAACCAACTCTAGAGCTCAGCTGGCAAGGAAGTAATTTCCCCTTAGGAAAGGGGAGGCATAGCTTACTTCTTTTTGGGAACTGTGAGTAGGCAGCAGGTTTGTCATAGTGGTAAAAATGTCATAGATGCTGCGATTCTTGTGTTTGTCCATGATTTTTCTTTGTGTTTGTAAGAACAGCCATACTAGATCAGACTAGAGGTCAGCCTAGTCCAGTATCCTGTCTTCTGACAGTGGCCAATGCTAGATGCTCAGAAACAATGAACAGAACAGGCAATTATCGAGTGATCCATCTCCTGTCATCCAGTCCTAGCTTCTGGAAGTCGAGGTTTGGGACACCCAGAGCATGGGGTTGAATCACTGACCATCTTGGCCAATAGCCATTGATGGACCTATTCACCATTAATTTATCTAGCGGGGTTTTTTTTGACCCAGTTATAGTTTTAGACTTCACAACATCCCCTGGCAACAATTTCCAGAGGTTGACAGTGTGCTGTGTGAAGAAGCACTTCCTTATGTTTGATTTAACTCTGCTGCCATTGGGTGACCCCTGGTGGTTGTGTTCTGTGAAGGGATAAATAACACTACCTTATTCACTTCCTCCACGATATTCATGATTTCATAGACCTATCATATTCCTCCCCAGCCCCATTCCCCTGTGCTCCAAAGTGAATAGTCCTAAACTTTTTAATCTCTCTTCATATGGAAGCTGTTCCACACCCTTCATTTTTGCAGCCCTTCTCTGTACCTTTTCCAAACAGAGAGTTGCTAAGCCAGTGCAGAAGGGAGGCCCCAAGGAGGAGACGCTGGAGAATGAGCCTGCACTGGCCCACTTTGGAAGGTAGGCCCAGAAGGGTGGTGGGACTGGAGATCAAGCCTGCCATGCACTCCCCCTGCAGCAGCGGCTCCCAGCTTATAAGACTGGGCCCACCTTCTAGCGCAGGATGATGCAATCTGGCAAATGGGATCACAGTACCACTCAGGTTGGGCCCAACGCTGTGGCCTCATGGACTAGGTTGTAACACCTGGAATGGAGAGCTCGGCCCAGCCCTGCATGACAGAAGCCACCACTACTGGGATGTGTGCAGGGTAGGCTTACTATCCTGTCTCCATCCCAGCATAGCCACCCCATTTAAACTACTGGCTTTACCCACTATTTCCCCCTAGACTTGTAACTTTTACCAAATGTATCATGACTGCTCCATGATTTGATTAAAAAAATGCCATGACAAATCTGTAGCCCTAACTAGGAGTCAAGGCTGCAATTCCCTTCTCCGGACTCTTCCTGGGCATGGTGCAACTAATCATGATCCATTAAAAGCAAAGGTCAGTCTAGCTCAAAATGTATGAAATTTGAATGATGCACATTATCTAGCTGAGGATGGGAACATCATTAAACACCGTATTTACATGCCAGTACCTTGCATGCACAGAATAGCAGATCTTGATAAGTTTTTATACCCCTTTACCAATAACATGCTGTTTTCCCACAACAAGCCCTGCAAGATTATGTGAACTCAGGTTACTGAAAAGGTCATAAAATATCAGTTGAATGTGCAACCATTGTTTCATATGGCTTAAATATTCTTTCTTGCTTCTGATGTTGGCACAATGTTGTTTAGCTCAGGGATTCTCAACCTTTTTCATTCTGAGCCACCCCTATAAAAACTACATGCCCCGCCTATACCACAACAATTGGTTTTCTGCATCTAAAAGTCAGAGCCGGCATTATGGAGTAGCAAGGAGGGCTGTTGCCTGGGGTCTCATGACACAGGGGCCCCCAAAAAGCTGGATTGCTCAGGCTTCGACTTCAACCCCAGGCGGCAGGGCTCAGAGGCCCAGGCTTCAGACCCATGCGGCAGGGCTTTGGCTTTCTGCTCTGGGCCCCAGCGAGTCTAATGCTGGCCCTGCCTGGTGCCTCCCCTGAAATCCCTGGTTTAAAACCACTAGTTTAACTATTGTATAAAAAATAAGTTGCTATTTGAAAAACAGCACGTGCCCTTTGAAGCTGTGAGCAGCATCACTCCATCCTAAAGGCAAGTTTTAAGAATGTTAAAATTGGGCATGTATACATAACTTGAAAAAGGCAGGTGTACACAATGAAGTGCTGTGACAATAATGTAAAAAAAAATAAACCCTCTCACCTAGCTATCTTGGAATTTTAACAAAAAACAAATTCAAACTTAATGGATTGAGTCCAAGACAAGTTTACTCAGCTTTTCATGAGAATTCATAAGTCACCTTGCCTAACAATATAAAGCAATTTTTCCTCACTTTAGTTGATTCCATTCTGGTACATCAAGTAAAAATTGGTGAATCTTAAGGGGATGAGGGTTTTGGAGCTAAATCTCATAATCAAAAAGGATTTAAGGAGTCTAAATCTCATTAAGTCTTAATACAATTTAAATTAAGTGCCTAAATCTCTTTTGAAGGGAGAGTTAGGCTCCTAAATCAGTTATCTTTTACAGTGCTGAATGCAGCAACACTTAAATACCTTTAAAAACTGGGACCCAAGTGACTTAGGAGGAAAAGTCTGACTGAAAGTCAATGATACTTTTCCTCCTAAGTCTCTTGGGGTCACATTTTCTAAAGGAAGTTATGGGGAAAAAACACATTGTAGCTTACGTGCCTAACTCCCATAGAAATATATGTGAATTAGGCATCTAACTTGGTTAGACACTTTTGACAATCCCTAACCATCTGCATCCTTAGGGGTCTAAATGCTTTTGAAAAATTGCACTTTAACCCTTTACAAATGTCCACCCTGTATTTTTATAATTCAGTTTAGTGGCTACTCCTGTTAACTTTCTAGTTAGCCATTTCTTAGATGAACAGCAACAAATGCTAATCCCTTTGGTGACCCATGTCTGCAGACTGTATGTGGAAGAATGTAACCATAAAAAGAAAAGCTGACTTGATCGATTGCCAGCACACTTGCAAGAACTAGGGTGTTCATGCCAAAATAAGAGAATTTTCCTGTCTCGTTCACTCCAATTTTATTATTGTGCAAAGATGGCACCTGTTTAAACAAGTTCTATTTTACATTTCCTTATTTGATATTTGGCTCTGACAGGAATGCAATTAATACTAAGAATGTCAGTATCAATTTTTCTAATAGTGTTAAGCCAATTATTATTATTAGAAAAATCAAAATATTCCTGTATAAGTGAGTTTGTTTATTTCTCTTTCTGCATGAGTCACTTTGAGATTTGGAAAAAACCTCCATTTTAGGATCAAGATTCTCCTAATAATTTGCACCAGTGTAAGTGAGAGCACAATCAAACCCTCCATCCCAGTACAGTTTAAGATCTGTAAACATGCCATTGCTCAGTTTTGTCAAATATTTAGCAAAAAAAAAGTTTGTTTTTTGGTTTATAAGTAGTGTCATAGCACTACCACAAATGGTGCTAAAGACATACGAGTGCAGTCATAACCCAAAGCTGCCTTTATAAACCAGTCTTTGCAGAATTTCAGTTTATAGAATTCTGACATAAGATTGGTCCCAGTTACCTTTCCACCTGTAAAATTTTATCTATTTGGAAAAGAAATATTTTTATTATTATTATTTTTATCTACCATCCTGATATCTCATGGAAGTTGTAGTTCAAATGCCCGAGGCCCAGATTCTCCTGGATGTCCAACTGAGGAGCCCAGACATTCACCACAGTCAGTGACTCATCATGAGTGATGTATTGCGGGTGTCGCAGGTCACTGTGTATCATGGCAGATAAAGTCTGGCTATGGAACCAGGCCCATATTGGAGAAAGGGACACAAAGCACCCAAGCAACAACTCCCTAGAAGCACCTCAGTGGCAATTCTGATTCAAACATTTTTGGTTTATGGCAAACAGTTTTGAAACTTGAAAGTTAACAGGTGTTTGGTTGTTTGATGAAAAGTCAAAAAAGCTTTCCAGCAGACAAAATTTTTCTTCAACAAAAGCCCAATTTTCTGCTGAAAAATCATTTCTATGGAAAATTTTCAACCAGCCTTAATTACAGAAGATCAGCAGTACTGAAATGATGATTCTGTAGTTTCTGTAAGGAAAGACATAACACCCTGTCTACACAGTGTAACTCCAAACTGAGACTGTAATAAGTTACTAGCATGGTTGGACCTAAATATGATTATCACATCAAACATCCAGTAGTTACCACTAAGTCTCTATATTCTAAAAGCTTTTGCTATTTTGGTGACCATTAAGTCCATCGGTAAATGTATATATAGTATATTGTCATCAAGTGGCCAGCCTCCCAGCCCTTGCTCATGGCTTGCCTTAGTTCTCCCCTTCAATGGGCTCCTTAAATAAACTCCATGCACTCTCCTTACATCTAATGCCACCCCTCCCTTGGGGTCTGGTTTTATTAACAAAACAATTCAAAACAACATCTCCTCAAATCCATCCATTTACCTTCTAATCAGATCCCTCCCCAGCCCTTTTCTTCCTACAGCCTCACAAACCCAGATCCTCTGCTGGAGCTTACTCACTCCCAGCAGCCACTGTACTCCTGAGCATCTCTTCTCTCTGCAGCTTCCTGGTGCTCTTTCTAGGAGAATCAGCTCCTCCCTTCCCTTAGTTACTAGGGTTGGCTGCCATCAGGGCTCTAGCCATTAAGGGGCAAGCCAAACTGTTACACATGTATATAGTAAAATACACTGAAGCATTCCTATTATTTATATCAGTTTTACTCCAGTGTATTCGATGGAAGTTACTCTTAATTTACAACACTGTAAGTGAGAGCAAAATTCTGGTTTGTTACACTGGTGTAACTGATTAAGTTGAATCATATTTATAGGCAGGGGTAGTCTAGTCCACCGTCCATCCGCCTTAACTTCCTGAAGAAATATGGATAACAGTATTGTGGTACCCTTCTTTCCCACTGTTTGCATAATGAAGTGTCCAGTCATGACTCTCTCTCTCTCTCTCTCTCTCTCTGTTAGTATCATAGTCTCTGTAACTTGTTTGCAGATCTGTTCTGAGAGGTCTACTAATGTACGAAGCCAATAAGTTTAAAAAGACACCACCACACAGTAAGTGTGAGGAAACACTGTGATTCAAGCAGTTATTGAGAGGAATACTGGGTTCTGTTTCTGACTTCGCCTCCAGACACAATGGTTTCCACACCTATAAAATAGGTTTATTAGTATTTTTTCTGCGCTAATGACCAGAGACATAAGGGCACCACCTACTGCCTTTACCTTGAGTAGCACCTTACTTTGCTAGTAGTCCCACTGATTTCAGGGCATCTACTCACCACTGGGTGGCACCTTTTTCTGGGGATTAGCTTTGCCTGGTTCAGTACTCCCTTTCTTCTCTTTTCCAAATGCCGCCAAATCCGCAGGACCAGTGGACCTCCCGCAGGCGTGCTATCGAACCCTGCCTAAGGCGCAAAAAAGCTGGCACTGCCTTTCTGCTTCTCCCACTCAACAGAGTCCCAGTACAGAAGCTTTGTGACTCTGGTCAGGTCACGCTGATTCCCCTTCGAAGGCAGCCTTTGAAAGTCCCTCTGCACCAGCAATGTCAGGCAATCCTCATGCCCACTGCCCTGACTATGTCACTCCTGCAGTGACTCAGGCAATCTTCTCATTCACTGCCCCTGCAATACAACTCTGCAGTGGATGGTAGTGGAACACAAGCCTGCCCTGTACTCAGGGTTCCAGTCTAGGGCCCTCCAGGAAGCAGTTAAGGTCTGCAGCTACATCTACCTTACAGCTCTTGCCCCTGGACTACTTCCTACTTTGCTTCTCCAAGCTTTTTGTTCTCCAGCCCTCCCTTCTCCCTTAGGCTTACTAAGTAAACTATTTCTCGTGGGTACGTATTTCCCCTTCCTCATCTCATGGAGAGATTCTGCAGGCTTCTTCCCTGCAAACTCCCCCATTTCCAGCCTTCTAACTTTATAGAAGCCCCACCTGTTCCCTTACAAGTGAGCTTTTTCCTAATTAGTAACCTCTACATAGCCTAAATCTTCTGTTTGCAACTTAATTGGCTGATTGGGCCTACCTGGCCTAATTTAACTCTTCAAGAACCCTTTAGGGAGTATATCCCACCACATGTGAGTAGCGGGGTCTGCCCTGTATTAAGTAATTAGTTAAGTTTTGTAGGATTAAAGGCTGGGATTTTCAAAGCAACCTAAGCGGATTAGGTTCCCAATTTTAACAGGATTTAGGCAGCCAACAAGTAGTATCCTTTGAAAATCTCAGCTTCAATAGAAGTCACTATGTAAAATTTTAAGTACTATGAGCAATAAACATTATTTGCTTCTGTTTCAAGGGAGTTCAATGTTATACCTTTCTCTGTTATTACTAATGTTTGTGTTAATCCAACATATCACTCATATATGGCAATTAAATGAAAAAATACATTCAATTGCCTTTTTTGCTTGTCTAAATGTGTTATCCTTTACAAATGGCTTAGTTTTGTTTACTTTGAATAATGTATTTTAGTAAATTTGATTTTTTTCCATAAATCACAACAGTCTGCAATATAAATCTCTGTTCCATTTGTAAAATTAGACAGCCAAATATTTGGAAAACATATAAAGAGTATGATCCCCCCCCCCAATCCTTGACCACTGCTCCACACACCCAATATACAAATAGTCCCATGATGCAGAGATATTTTTTAACTACTCATACTTCATATAGAAATACGGGCCGTCACATGAGACAAGGTACTTAATGAAGAGGACCAGTGCAATAATTAACCTGGAAATAGTATCAATGAAATCTTTGAACACCATGTGTGTGCAGGGTTTTCAGTCACAGTGTGAAGAAAGGTAAACGCTTTGATTAAAAGTCAAGGCTAACAGGAGCCACAGAAAAACCACCATTAAACGTGCAGTTCTATTTTGAAAAATGACCATGTAATAATGGCACCTTCTTACTCAGTGGATCAGTTCCCTGCACATATTCAGGATCAGATCTGGTTATTTCTCAAACAAAAAAAAATGTTTACTTCCTTTTTACTCCTCCTAACATAGCACTGCTAAGAGAGAATGAGTTGGATTGAAGCAGGAAGGATGGTCCAGTGGTTAGATTACTTAGGTGGGAACATGGACTCAATTTCCCACTCTACCACAGACTTCCCATGTGACTTTGATCAAGATGCTTAGTCTTTATATGCCTCAGTTCCCTGTCTGTAAAATGGGGCCATAAAAATCCTGAAATATCTTCTCTGCAAAAGTTCTATTCTTCCTCATGAATCATCAACTGAATTCTTAAATGAAGCGCCTCTTGCAGCATCTGTGCTATACTATGTCTTCACTACAAACACTGCAGCTGAGCTTCATGGCAGCTAGTACTTAAGTGTAGATACTCAGTACAGTTACAGGAAGGGCTCTCCCGTTGCTGTGTAGTTAATCCACCACTCCCAGAGGTGGAATTCTTCCATCAAGCTAGCGCTATCTACATGATGGGGCTTCACAATCATTATAACTGTGTCTCTCCAGGGTGCAGATTTTTTACATCCCTGAGCAATGCAGCTGGGTCAGTCTAACTTTGTAATGTCAACCTGGTATTAGCTGTGATGAAGCACATGCCAGAGAGATTCACTTAAATCCCATGTTCATTGTGAATGGAAAGTGGCTAGGGGAAAAAAAACTTTTTTTTAACCTCTAAATTAAGCAAATTCAGTGTGGAAATCTTTGAAAGACAGTCATGGGATCCTGTAGTACCAATCCTTAGGAAGTCACCTCTCAAAGTTTGACTGCACTTTGAACAGCCATGGAAGAGTTGTTTAACAATATAATAACAATAAAAGAAGGGAAAGAACTTTGATGGGAAAATGCCTGTAGGCCTGGCTGCAGCAAAAAATAAACTATTCAAATGCAAGGGAAGACGGAGCACTGATTTTTCCAGATTATAGGCATACGTGTCAGAGTTCAACCATTCTACCCTGATCACAAAGACCACTGTGGGCTAGCACCAAAAGCAGCTTCACATAGTCTAACAGCTACTGTGTGCCCCCATTCTGTACTGGCCAGTGAAACTCACCTGCCCACTTTGGGGCCCTGCCTCCTGCTCTAGCTAGCTGTGTCATAAGGCCCTTAGAGCCATTCTGAATTTGCAAGAAAAAGTACCTCTAAGTCTCCATTTGCAGCACATATGGACATCAGAAACTTGATTGTGTTTCTCTGGCTAACAAATCTAAAACAATAGCATCTCAAAATGGAGTAACCAGAACATCACCCAAGCTTTTATATTTTTATATATATATACACACATACATATATATAATTTTCTACATAGACAGCAGACTTGTTTTCCTCCTTTCTTTGTGAGAAATTACTGAGAAAAGAAATGAAAAGGGCTGTGCAATTCTTCTCGGGTGCAAGTTTAAAAAGCACTTCAAAGCTCTGAATATCCTAATATGTGCCTACAGCTATCTGGAAAACCATATTCACATCCTAAATTCACCAGTGTGCATTTATTCGAGCCACAAAAAACCTCTGCAATTGCTCTTCAAAAACGTTTGTGTGAAAAATTTCGGTGAGTTTGATTCATGAGCGTGCCCCTCTCATCAAATTTGCTCTGATTTTCAGGTTCAAACAAACTCAAAATATCAATGTAAATCTCAGTCAGAACAACAGAGTATCACTTTTGTTTGTTTGTTCTGGGGAGAGGGGTTTGGATTTGAAACCACTTTGGACCCCAATTATACAAACTCTTCCCAGGCTGACTTAAAACAAATGTCCATGTGTGCTCAGAAAAATTCACAAACCTTAGCAAAATGTTGATGAATCTGATCTGAATGCTGCATTGGCAAATAAACTCAAATCCAAGTGAGATTCAGATAGTTTTTCAGGTTTTCCTACAAATATGAGACAATATTATTCAGTGTCCAGATGCATTAGAAATTCAGAGAAAGAAGAATAAATGGGGTGAGGGGGAGACAGAGAGGAATCTGTTTCAAATGGAACTTTTGTGGGTAGAAATATGTGACTTAAATAACTCTGAAATTAAATCAGGGTGGAATCGGTGAAGTCTAACTTGTCAAAGAATTAACCTGAATGTTATACTTTATTTGGTATTTTAAAAAATACCATATGAAAGAAAGCCGGTAAAAACATCAGGATTGTTCACTCTACCTCCTCTGTAGTATAAAAGAAATTTTCTGCCATATGGTCTTAAATCCCATGATAACACATGAATAAGATGTTAACGAGGACAATATGTTTTGGCTTTTTAATATGGAAGGATATTTCCATGTCCAGAATAAAACATATTGCAAATCTGTTTTTTTGAAACTCAGCTTTCTTTAAATTTGTCTAGGAATGAGAGTCTTAAGCATGTGATTCAGAATATTAGTAACACCAGGTACAGACTATATCAGTATTCAGGAGCTCTTCTTTATATTTCCTGGAATGCTTAAATTAAAGCCAGACACAAAACGGCTAAGCAATGACTCAACACACAAGGGGCTACCACAGAGATTGCACAGCACTTGAGGCTGGGGCTACATTCCTGGCACAGGTGAAAGGCCAAGAAACACAAGTGCATTTCCAGTGAGATTTCCAGATACTGACATGCTAAGCAAGCAAAGTAGACAACATGCACAGACTGAATTGGGAAACTGGAAAAGATGACATTGCCAGCATTCTTGGCAAAGTCCCAGTGGCAAGCCATTTCAAATAAGCAGTGGGTATTAGAGTAATATTTGTATCACTGGGAACATCAGTAACAGCAGCAAAGCCAAAACAAAGAAAGGAAAAATAACAGAATTTTAATAATATATAAAAAAAATCACAATGTATTAGCTTCATGCTGATGTTATTTCCCATATAAATTTAATGTGCGGGAATCATCACCTTGTTTGTTGGAGGTTTTTTTAAGATTATTTTTGATAAACTGAAATGGCACTTTAAAGTAACCTATATTGCAATAGTCATAGACTCATAGACTTTAAGGTCAGAAGGGACCATTATGATCATCTAGTCTGACCTCCTGCACAACGCAGGCCACAGAATTTTGCTCACCCATTCCTGCAATATACCTCTCACCTGTATCTGAGCTACTGAAGTCCTCAAATCTTGGTTTAAGGACTTCAAAGTACAGAGAATCCTCCAGCAAGTGACCCATGCCCCCTGCTGCAGAGGGAGGCGAAAAAACTCCAGAGCCTCTGCCAATTTGCCCTGGAGGAAAATTCCTTCCCGACCCCAAATATGGAGATCAGCTGAACCCTGAGCATGTGGGCAAGACTCACCAGCCAGACACCCAGGAAATAATTCTCTGTAGTATCTTAGATCCCATCCCCTCCAACTTTCCATCATATACCACCAGGCCCCTCTATTACCATAGTCAAAGATCAATTGCCAAAATTATGTTTTCCCATCACACCATCTCCTCCATAAACTTGTCAAGCTTCATCTTGAAGTCAGATATGTCTTTTGCTCCCACTGTTCCCTTGGAAGTCTGTTCCAGAATTTCACTCCTCTGATGGTTAGAAACCTTTGTCTAATTTTGAGTCTAAACTTCCTGTTGACCAGTTTATATCCATTTGTTCTTGTGGCCACATTAGTACTAAACTTAAATAATTCCTCTCCCTCCATGGTATTTATCCCTCTGATAAATTTATAGAGAGTAATCATATCTCCCCTCAGCCTTCTTTTGGATAGGCTATACAAGCCCAGTTCCCTGAGTCTCCCCTCATAAGGCAGGTTTTCCATTCTCTGCACCTATCTAAGAATCTAAGGGAACTGTCTTTACCTCATGAGACAGTAGGAGCTTTTCAGATTACCCAATGTGAGCTTTCAGAATGGTGAAAGCACTGTAAAAATGACTGACGTTTTAGGACTAATTTCTGCTCCTCACTGGTGTACATCCAGATTAAATCCACCAGCCTACTAAAAATTTCCCATTACTTCTGGCTAATAGGTGTTATATTTCCCCTTTATTTTTACTTCAGTTACTCCAAATGTACAGTGGTGAAACTGAGGGGGGAATTTAGTCCACTGATCACCAGAGTGGTGGAGGCCAGAGTACTTTGCTGATTTCTGACTCAACTACACCTGGCTGGCAATTAACACCACCATTTATGTCTGCACTGAATTTGGCCCAGTGACATTCACAGCCCACATACTCCTGGCTGAACCGGCTCAAAGAATCTGAATGACTTTGAGGGAAACCTAGATTTGTTTCTAGAGGAGACAGCAGAGGAAGACAAGAGCAGAACAGTCCTGTGGTTAAAGCACTAGCCTAAAACACAGGGGCTCTGGGATGAGTTCCAGCCTCTGCCACAGACTACCTGTAACATACTGGGTGTGACAGAATATGCCCCTGTGTTCACACCCTATGCGCTATTGTAATAATGTTTGTACAAAGTATGCCTTATAAGGTAGCATTTGAAAACTCAACTTGCTAGTCATTATTGTTCAGGTAAAATATGTGAGGCAACATTGTATGTGAAGAGTCCCCTGAAAGGTGTTATCAACACATTTTCCAAACCCCACAGCCCTGCCAAAACACAAATTGGCACACTGGTCTGTCTTAAACAAAGGAGGGTTTGCTCTGCTTAATTTGTATTTAAGCAGTAAACATTCATCAAGCAGGAAGAGAAGACAAAGTTCAGATAGGTGAAAAAAAACAACAGGAAATATCCTTCCACATAGACTCTATCATTTCTGACTTTTATGCCTCATTACTTGTACTCACTTAAAATCTCTCTCTTTGTAGTTAATACATTTATTTTACTGTTTTATCCAATCCAGTGTGTTTAAATTGAAGTGTCTGAATAACTATTTGGGATAATAAGATGGCATGTTATTCCCTTTAAGGAGTAACTGGTTTAAAATATTTTTACTGTCCAGGAGAAGGCTGAGTAGAGCAAACATTTCTGGGGAAACAGCTGGGAATGGGGTACATTGGGGTCACCTTGAAGTATAACTAAGGATAGTGAGAGTCAGAGTGTAATCCTGGTGTGGCTGGCAAGCTGCAGTTACACACAAACAACCAGGGTGTAGCTTGAATGCTGGAAGGCTGTTTGTGAGCAGCCCCAGAGTGGGAGCTACTTCAGCATGACAGTGCAGGGCACTCAAGGTTGTAGGATGGGGGCATGACACAGATCCCTACTGTCTGGACTGTACCCTGGCATGTCACAGTGGCACAGTAAACTAGGGCTTATGCACAGCTTGTTATTTTAAAATGAAGTTTACACTTTAAGCACTGGTCTCCACTGTACCCTGGTATGTCACACTGGACAAGTGCCATGGGCCCAGATCCTCAAAGTATTTAGGCACCCAACTCATTGATTGTAATGAGAGTTAGGCACCTAAATATCTTTGAAAATCTATGACATGATCTCTTTTTAAAAAAATCCTTCCTTGAGGTCAGGCTACAGGATTACAATGGACCCTCCTGGCCCTTAAAAATCTCTGAATACAAAGGGGAAACACCCACACATGCAGACTGGGTGAGGGAATGGTCAAACTAGTTTGTATAAAATAAAAACTACCCTGAAGCTTTCCTCCTTCCCTTGAAAGGAGGACTCAACCTTCTGTGGTTCAAAGGTTCAGTACATTTTTTAAAAAATTGTGTGTGCTTCAGATTTTTCTGCTTTCAGCCAGGACAGTGAGAAGGAATGCGTGAATACCACAAGAAAGGCTATTTTTTGCATTATTTCCAATGCAGCCAAATCCAAGAAGTACTGGAAATCTCATGACAAATCTTGTTCTCACAAAATTTCCTGCCCAATTTCCAAATCAAAGAGGTTCTCATAAGCCTGTCTGAACTTTGGATTAACGGTCGTACTTTGACACTTTGTTCAAATGAACCTCCAAACAATTTGCCTATCTCACTAGCTAATATGAAGCAAAGATTCCCAGGGACCAGGTAGGTGAATTCAAAATCTTATGCTACCAGCCAGTTATTAAGCTGATGATCTCCTCACAGACCCTTCAACCAGACAAACTCACATCCCCTCCTATTCTTTTCTGGAGTCTTTATGGAGTGCTGTGTGGCCACTTCCCCTACCTCTTAGTTTCAGTAGATCTGGTAGATGAGTACATCAAGAACAAGTGAAAACTCCTACTTCCTGCACCAGCAGTTGCTAAAATAAAAGCTATGGCTCACAATCTCCTTAACAGCACTTGAGCTACAGAACTAGGGAGTTGTTAGCAACCATATGCTAGAGATTATGGAGAAACTGAACTACAAGTGTGCAGTTGCTAGGAAACTCACTGTGACTTCCTAGCTACCACCCTATCTACACAACCCAAACTTCCTACTTTCTCAACAGCACAGTTTGAGGTGATTTTGGAAGTACATTACACAGCTAAGTAGGGTAAAAATACAACACACAGCTAAGAGGGATGGATCAACAAGAATTTGTTCAGACTTGCAGGATGAATGGATCAGATTCCAGTGGCTATCTTGGGCACCCAGGTGACAGCAGAAAATATCCACTCCCACTTGGGAAAAAAATGGAAATGATTTGTCTGGCAGGTTGAAAAATATTCTTTTGAACATGTGGAAGGGAGCATGAGTAAGCTGATTTTAAAGCGTTTATCATTTATATCTTCTAGAAGGCATAATTTCCAGGAATAAAGTAGTGACCACTATTAACTCAATTTGTGTTTCCTGATGCTGTTTTATTACTTTTATAAGCATCCCAAATCACTAAGAAAAACATAGTATAGTCCACTGTTAGCAAATAGGGCCACTATAAGCTTAAAAGAAACCCAACCAAACACAGAGCTCTGAACATTCCCATGTTGGTGCCAGTCCAAAAAAAGAATGGAGAAGATACCCAAGTCCTGAAAGGTATGATATTAGCAACAGCTAATTTACACAATTTCTATTCAGTTTTAGGAAGAAGAGCTTGTTTTAAAGTTTTTGTATTTTCCCCTCAGATTTACAATGTGATCCAAGTCTTCTTACAACATCCAGACATTGGCATGTTAATGTTTGCATAATTCTAATAGACTAATCATTAGACAACCAAATTCTCAATTTTGTCTTGTGACTTCTATGAGAGATCTGCTTACTTATTCCAGGCTAAATTTGTCCCAAGCTATTGATGTTCCCTAAGTTTCCATTTATTTTCTTCCACATATAAGAAACGCTATTAGAAATGTAACAAATGCTCCATTTTAAACTCAGAATGGAAGAGAAAATATGGTAGTGGTTGGATAAACCAAGAGCAACAAAAGCAAATAGGAAATAGCCATTCATTAAAAACAAGTCATTTTCTCTTTGGTCAGCATACTGTGGATTTCTGTGGCAATCAAGTTCCCTACAAATCCTGTGTCGCATCTTTGGGTCCATCTACTGGTCTTATGTGTTATCACATGCAGTACTACACTGGATATTTAATAAAATTATCTTTAAATTCAGCTGGTGAATATGTTGTGATGAAATAACCAAGTGACTGAGGTTGATAGTCATGAGTTTGGGATCTCTTATATGCAAATTCTTATGTAGCTCACACCGTTTGTACATATATCTGATTAATGAAAACCACTAGCTACATGAAAGACTTTGGGCTGAGCTTTCCTCTCATTTATCCCTATGCAACTCTGCTGATTGTCGCTGGAATATACCAATAAAATGACACAGAATTTTTGGCCCATCATTTCTGTTATGCTTATAAATTCAGCTGCTATCTCCAAAAATTGACAGTCGGTAGATGTAGCATCCGATACATCCAGAACAGCTAAAGTGTTCTCACCAGGATGATCAGTCATGTTTGCTTCATTCATAACATTTTATGGAATCCCACTACATGCTGACAAAATTTCACGTACCATTTTATGTTTCAGATATTGCTTCTTCAGCAATTATACAGAAATTCTATCAATAGAAACGCTGTCTTTAATCCAATAAAAACTTTTCACCTTTTCTCCACTGTTGTGTACATATTCCCCTTCAGGCTGGATTTATTTAATATATTGGGGTTATTCAAACTGTGTATTAAAAATGTTAACAGATTCAAAAGTACACCCCTGAAGGGAGCTAGGGTGGTCTCCCTCCGAACCAGAGGGTAAAGAGCCACCCTTTGAGCCTGAGTGGGCGGGGCCAGACCAAGCTGGCTCCACTCTTGGAAGGGGAGGGTGGAACAGGAAGTACAAAGATAGGGCAGCACCAGGGAGGGAGACGAACATTGAAGACTGGCTGTTCCCTGCAGACCTTGCTGCCGAGCTGGGGATGCCCCAGACCAGGGGGAACCTGACCTGGAGGAAGGACTGGGACTACCAGGACTGCCAGCCACAGAGTTCCCCGAGGGACTGCAGTGGCCAGGCAGTGACCCACGCCAGAGTGAGCTGGATGCTGAGGGTGAGCTGGAGCTGCCAGCAGCTGAATACCCTGATTCTTGCCGGTGCTCCCCTGCCTCAGGGGCGCATCAAAGACTCTGGCCGGCGCTCTCCTGCCTAAGGGGCACGTCAAAGACTCTTGCCAGTGCTCCCCTGCCTAAGGGGCGTGTCACAGACTCTGGTCAGCACACCTCCCTACGCTAATTCCCTCGTGACCGGAAGGTATGACCAAGGCCTGGCAGTAGCTCCCCACCATCCCCAGTGGCTCGGCGGGCCAACTGAACCCGGTTACACCCCCTCACACACACACATACAAAAACAATTCAACAATCAAAACCAGTATACTGAAATGACATACAGATAAGAGAAAAAGGATCTGATTCTGATCTCATCCCAGTCAGGTCACTCTCTCTTAGTTCTCTATAATGCTCATCATTGTCATACCTAAGCTGACGTCAGTAAAGTGACTCCTAATTTACATCTGTGTAAGCAAGTTTCTAACCCAACAAAACCAAATGCCCTTGCCCCGCCTCTTCTCTGAGGCCCCACCCACTACACACACACACACGCACACACACACATACCACCTCTCCCCGACCTCACTCCCTTGCTCTTTTTCACCAGGCTGGGAAGAGTTCCTTTTCGATCAGGTGTTCCAGTTGAAAACCGGACACCTGGCAACAGGTCGGAAAGATGAGGAAGAACTCTATCCGCATGTAAAATCTGTTACTTACAACCAGCAAAGAGCATGAAAAAAAATTTCTGTCCTTTTCTAACATATACTTTATGTTATGTTAGATAACCATAATGCTTTGTACTAAGTATACATATATATTCTTCAGTGAAGAAACATTACCAGCAGTCTAATACTGACATGAGAAATGACCAGTAAGATCCATTTTTGCAAACTTTGCCAGAAACCAGTAAGAGTAGCTCAGATTTCATCATTATGAATCAGCTTTATAAAGCAATGTGAAATGTGCTGAGACTGCAGAAAGCTGCTCCAAAAAGTTGTATTATTATTATTGAACATTCATCGCGGGGTAGGCATCTGGAGGCTAGTCTGCTGAGATATATATGCAAATAATGTTGTCCGAAGCCATTGATACTAGAGCAAAAGTGCAGATAACCAGCAGGAATGTTACAAACATCCACAGATCTGATGCAATCGCAGAGCGTATATTGCATTATCAGATTACATATAACAAATCATGTTCTAGCTCCACCTTTTAGCCCCAGATTACATACTGGAGGGACATTTGCCCTGTGTATATCTGCAGGAAATACTTCCAGTTGCTAGCTACAGAAAACAAGGTATGTATCCCATTCCATTTTGGATAATATCACTTCTGCCAGTATTAAATTGCACTAAAATTTGACTCAGAGTTTTTATGCCATTTTCCAAGGCTTGCTGAATGATTGCAAAGAGCTTTGAGATCTTTAAAAGAAAGGATTGTTATTTTCATTTGTCTGCCACATCATATATACACCAGTGTAGCAACAATCAAGTAATGAAAGGGAATGCGGGATCAGCTTTTCAGAGTTCCAAGATATATACAAACAGTACCATATTGTGTGTGTACAGAGATGATTTTGACTCAGTACTTATGATTTTTGTGCTGATCTTATGAAAAAAGCTGTTTTCAAAGATGCTAGTGCCAGGGCAAATATTAGCAAAGAGAACAGAAAGCTTTGTTTATTGTCTCTAGGAATGAAAATGTTTGATAACAACCGCATTCACACTAAGAATGAGATAATGCCAAAAATATATATATCCTCTTCCCCGTGGTACAGCCCCTGCCACTTAATCATTAGAGTTGCTAAATGCTAAATCACAGTGGATGAAAATCTGATATATTTGAGGGCTTATTTTAAAGGCAATTAAATAAGTTCACTTAATTTTGGACTATCCTGAATCTATCACAGAATTTTCTTGTGCATTATTTAGTCCTATAGTTCATTAAATTTGGATGTGCAGAAGAAAGACAATGCTGTAAGGATATTTTTGTAGGCCAGCGCAGACAGATCTGACCTCACTCCAAAGCTATACAGTTGTGTTCTCTGGTTGTAGGTCCAAGTTTGGGGGTGTGACTTTCTCTGCTTCAAACTTCTATGGTCAACTGCTTCAAGTCAGCTAAGAGAAAGGGGTTCTTTGTTTGTGGAGTGAAGTAGGTGACCCAGCTCTCAACATGCAACCGTTACCTCATCTCTGAAAGTGTCAGCACTCCTGAATTCATAGGCCTTAAATCAGAAATGGATGTTCCCTCATTGGTGTTAAATTGTGCCAGCAGCTTTCCAATTACGAACTGAGCAGTAAAGTCTGGATGTGATGGTTATGAGTGGGAACAAGGAATTTCCAGAACTGAAACTGGAAGTAGGAAGTCAGAACACCTTCTCAATTAATGTGCAGCATCCCTATTCGACGTTCGAAATTAAATATCCTCACATAACTTAGGGCCTGGACTAATAGTCAAAATACTCTTAAGTAAATAATAATGAAGAGTCTCACTTTACAGAGTGCTTCAAAAAATCCCAATTCAACATTCTGCCTTTCCCCAGTGTTTGACCAATTTCAGCATGTTGTTTTTAAATAGTGGGCAACATTTGATGAGCTTTATGTTTTGAAATTTGGGAAGACTTGGAAGGGGTTCTTTGGAGCGCTTTTTTTTTTTTGTGAGGGGTGGTTAATGAACTTAATTCGCTTAGACTGAAGGAACAAACTAATAACTAAGAATAAACCCTTTCCCTAGGAGATGCGGTTAAATAAATTAAGAAGAATTCTGTTAAAACAACTTACAAGATCACAAAAAAACTAGCAAAGAATACTGTTGGACAAGATGACTTGGAAGGGACCCACAGTCCCTTCCAAGTCCTATGATTCTATGATTATTTATAGATAACTATTTTGTAGCAGAATTTGATGGTTCAAGGAATTGTCAAAAGTCCTTTAGGCTGCCATTTCAGATTCATCAGTGACTGGGAATTTTTAACATCTGCTGTCTAGTGTACAGCCTCTATATTTTGGTGGTCTCCATCCAGCTCCAAGTGAATAAGTATCCACATCACTGTCAGTCTAACTGGCAGTATCAACAGAGATTTTCCGGAATCTCAAAGAGACCAAGGGCTAAAGGCTAAATGACCTTAGGCCGCTATCATACTTGGAGCTGTACCCTCCACTTCAGACTTGAGGTGCACTGACAGAACATGGTGGATAACTTACACTTTCACTTCCAATTCCGTATTAGTGTTGGGGATAAACAGAGATTGCATGGGGGTACATAGGCAGATTACTGCATATAGGTCTACATTCTCAAAAATGGCTGCTTACATTTTCCTTGCAAAAGTGGTAATGGCTTGTGAAATTAGGTTTTATATGCACAGTTACTACCTAGTTTTTGAAAATGCAGCTGAAAATAGGAAGGACAGTTTATGACAAAAACATTTCTGTACTTTCAAAACCTTTCAAATGCATACAGCAACAAAAACCAGAAATGTTAGAGTAAAAAGATGAGAGTGAGTGTGAATGCACAGTGATATACTACTACTGAAGTTTTATTAACACATTGTGGGCCAATTCTGCTTTAACTTTTACTAGGGTAAACCTGGAATAATACTATTGAGGTCAGTGGAGTCACTCTCTAAATTTACATCATTGTACAGTAACAGAAAGTGGAACTTGGCTCTGTGTGTGTGAAATCTTTATTAAAGCCTTGATCCTACAAAGAATGATGCATGTTTAACTTTACTGACATGAGCAGTCTCACTGAAGCTATGGTACACTAAGCCAGACCTTTGAAGCCTTAGTTATCAGTTTGCATTTAAAAAAATAAGGGATAAATTGTACAGATGTATAACTTTTGTGCAAGACAAAACCGTGTTGAACAGCAACCTTTATTGCAAATTCTACAATTGCTTCTTATACTGATTTCTGTCATCCAACAGGACTTTGACCCTTAAAATAAATAAATGAATTAAGCACATCAAAAGCTGACTGAAGTCCTTAAAATCCTGTTGCTAACGGCTCCTTTCGAACATTTGTATGTAAATCTCAACATGCATATGTCTGCTTCCTTTTTGATATTTGCCATTTACAATGCACTCATGTTACATGACATATAGAAGCTTTTGGGCTCCACATTCTTTGCTTACACTCCTAAAACTTTATGGGAATGTACTATTTGCATTCTGTTCACATTGCTCCATGCAGCTGGTCTGGTTGAAAAACTGTATGTGACACGTATTACATTTCAGGTATGTGTATGGGAGAGAGGGGTGAAAGGTAAAGATCAAAGTACAATAAACCACCTATTCATTGGTCAAGAAAAAGACAGATCTCATATGCTCTAGGATCTCCCAATCATATGTTGCATAAGTGCCTGAATGCTTTCCAGTCCTAAGATAAGGTAGGGGTAGGAAAGCAAGTGAGGCCAGCAATAAGGGGCTCATATCTTTCCCACTCCCCATTGTGTTTTTCTGTATTTGCTGAAGAAAACAGTGCACAGGAACTTTGTGTTTCGCTTTTCTTGTTGCCTGCAATTACCCATGGCACTCACTTTCTGATATGTACATCATTGCTCATTCTCTCAGCATCATGCATGCTGCTCCCCATATACAAGAAATTTACATCACAATTAGTAATGTTAGCATCATTTTCCTCTTTTAAATCCCTCATTAAAAAGCTGCCTCAACTGTGACCTCTACTGTCATGGGACTCTCTACATTCACTGCTGTGGCGCCTCCATGTGACTCATCTGGGGATTAGCTCACCCCTAGTTTGACATCTCCTCTTGTGATTTCTTGTGCCCCATGTTCCAGTCTTTCACTCAATGGCTTTTCTCACACACCACGAGCTGCAGCATTTCCTCTTCATGGTTTGGCCCTCTGCTCTCCCCGCAATGTGCTTTTCAAAGTCCACTGCCCTGTCCATGCCACTCCCACAGTGGCTAGTAGGGGAACGCAGGCCCGCCCTCTCCCAAACCCAGCCAGGCTTCAGGTTTAGTTATGGTTGCATATCCAACCTATACCTTTGTGCCCAGGTAGCAGGCTTCTGGCATTTCTCCCCATTCCTTTTGCTCAGCCTGGCTCTTCTGGCTATCTTTTTTTCTTACTCTGGAGGTAATACCTCTTTTCATGTCCCATTTCTCTTCTGGAAAAACATGCACATCCCTTTCCTGCTCTTACAGCCGGTGGAATCCTTCTGGGCTGCCTTGCTTCCCTCTCTTCAGGACAAACTTTCTCACTGCGAGTCACATAGGGGCATTCCCTTATCAGATGTCCCCTCCTTCCACAGCTATAACACTTTCTTGGCCCGGCCTCAGGCCTCCTAGCCATGAGGGCTCTTCCCCATTTTAGGCCTCCACAGCCTCGACCAGTCTCTGCCCAGAAGATCCTCAGCAACCACTGTTGGTTTTTTGGCCAACTCTCTCAATATCCCAGGTACAGCTGCATTTCTCAGTGTCTTTGCTGATACTCCAGTACCTGGCACAGTACTGTTGATAAACAACGTCCCTGTTGTTTATCAGCCCCCCCCTAGTGGAAGCAACAACTCTTGATTCCAGCCTGGGAAGCTATTACTGCCCCCTGCAAAGAAAGCTTCCATGCAGAACAGCTTTATAGTCCTTCTTCTCTGTTCTTTGCTACTTTTCCTGGTTTCCTCATCACCGGAGGTCTCTTCACTCCACTTCTATCTGTTAACTAATGTCTCTCACCCTTGCATTGGAGATGACCAAGTGCACAGTCTCTCACACTCCCCTTGTATCAAGGGTGACCATCATGCCAGTGCTCTCCACAAAATGGTCCCAGGGTCGCTCCACTCATTTTTGTGGCACATCCTTGGGGCTCATCTGGGAGTTAGTTCACCATTGGTTTGATGCCTCCTTTTGCAGTTTCTTGATCCCTATGTCCCACCCTTTCACTCGATGACGTCTTTCACACCCCATAAGCAGCAGCACTTCCTCTTCATGGTTTGGCCCTCCAGCCAGATCAATAGAGCTTCCCTGCCTTTGGAGGTATCAAAATCTCTAATCAAACCCCTCAGGCAGTCAGCAAAATCCACTTTCCTGTCCATGCCACTCCCACAGTGGCTGGTAGGAAAACCCAGGCCCACGCTCTACAATGTGTTCCAGCCTAGGGGCACTGCAGTCAGCAGCTAAGGTCCATGAGGTCTCACTTCTACTGTTGTTTTCTCTGGGCTGCGTCCTACTGCTTGACCTCAAGCCTGAGAGTGACTGCTGAATCACTCTCCCTGCAGCTCCTTGCTGCTCTCCTCTCCCTGGCTTTATACAAACCCAGCCTCTCCCCATCCAGCTAGGCTTCAGGTTTAAATTAGGGCTGTATATCCAGCCTACACCTCACCCAGGTATAGCCCATCCTGTCAATTTGCCCCTTCTGAGCCATTTTAACCCACTTTCAGGGATGCCGTGGGGCGTACACCCCATTACACCTACCTACAAACCACAAGCATCTGCCAGTCCTATGACATGGTGACCTAGGGTTATCTTCAGCATTGATATTTGCATATACCCATCTTTACTAGTAACTTTGTTCCCCCTCTCCCCTATTCCCCAAGTGTCGATTGTACTTTACCATAATCCTAGATTGTTAGCATTCAAAGGCAGGGAATGTCTGGTTTATTGGTTTGTACGGTGTGTAGCACAGTGGGGCCCAATGTCCGATTGAGGCTTCGAGGTTCTACTGCAGTTGATAATATATTAAAAGTCATCCCCACTACACTCACTACACATACTTTTTCAAAGCAAGGACCTGTAACTGCAAGACAGTCCAATTACTCAGTTATTTCACCCCCGCCAGAAGAATTCAATTATTTCTGACAAACACAAAAGTATTTGTATGTTTTATGTATGTGTGTTATGTTTAAATGTTCCAAAAACAATTAAGAACAAAATGGAATGTGTGCATGAATTTTAATTAGCCTATCCCTCTTTGCATAGCAGCTTAATCAAACCAGATTATTTGTTTTGTTTTAGTGTAGCAACCAAAAAGTGGAAAGAAAATAGAGATTTTTCTTAGAGAGATTTTTCATAGATTTTAATGCCAGAAGGGACCACTGTAATCAATTAACACTGAAAAGATAAGATTTTTTCCCCCTGGAAATGGCGTATAAAATACTGGAGTACAAACTTTAAGGGAACTAAAAAGGACAGGAGATCTTAAAACTGTAGAACCTCGGTGGTTAGTTGAAAAACTTCTAAAGAGGGTTTTCATCTCCAAATACAGCATAGAAAGTGTTCTTGGTGGCATCTCTTAGATTTTATTTTCTAAGTTCACTCCCTTCTCTGCTACAGCTGTTCAAAAATCATAAGATTTTCCTCTTCTTTTTAGTGTGAAAATTTTGCCATCCCACCACCATCATTTCATTTCTTCATGAAATTTCAGGTTAGTTATTCAGATAAAATGTGAGACATGGTTTGGCCCTCACCAGGTGGTACCTCAAAGAAAAAAAAGAAAATGAGGAAAAGCAGAACTTAGTCTTTTCCTGTATTTTTTAAACGGGACTCCTGCCAAATTAAGTTTATGATATATGCAGAGCAAGGTGCATAGACAAATTCATCATCTTGCATAGCATGCACCATATTATCCTCAAAGTCTGAGGTCATGAACAGAACGAAGAAAAAGATGGTCAACCACTCATCTATCACCTCCCTCAGCTTCTACAATAGACTACATGGCAATATTTTTTGAAAATGCCTATGCACAGTGGCACCTTGCTGGCGGTGCCAGCTGCTGCAACAATACAGATACTCCCTCCCTAGCTAAAGCTGATCCAATGGTTACTCACATATAAGCTGTCAGTCATCAAACAGTTGGTGACCAACAACTGGTGACCTATGACTTGTCCAATGTCGGCCGTGAATGTGCTGAAATGATCTTTCTCACTCCTCTATCCAAAAATACCAGTGGTTGGGAAAAAAGATGGCAACATTTTTGTCAACTTGAGATTCAACAAGACGGGTATATGAAGTTTAACCCAGGCAGAATGAATACAGAGAACAGAAGCATTATTCTACAGAAATAATCAATAGCAGCAGATGCAACAGGATCAAAGAACAGACAGAGAAAAAAATATTAGGCACTACTGCACACCTGAAATAGCAAGATCAGTGGCTGCAGAGCCTCAATTTTGTCTCTGAGCAGCATGACACAGGGAATGTAAGCACTGCTGAATCTGATCTGCACAGAGTGCACGCAGGCACAGGACTAAAGATGAGCACACCACTCTTCTCAGCTGCTTTTGTGACATCAGCGATAGGGGTGAAACAGAGAAAGCAAAGAAAAAGCAATGGCTGCAGGAGTAGTTTGGTGCATATAATGCTGCTGCAGTGCTCTCTGAGCAATGGAGACACTTACCATGACACAGTGCCTATGAGTGAGGTGGATTTTAACTCAACCCACATACTTCTCCTGGCCACTAATACTGGATCACCATTTCTCATCAGTACCATACCTCCTGGCCAGTAGCACTCAGTACCCTATCATTAATAGTCTTGGGGTCCACAGCAACATGATCATCTTTTCCAGATGAATAGCCACAGAAATCTTCCTCTCCAGATCTGATAGCATTGGCATGTTACACTGCCAGAGCAATAAATCAGGACATCCTGATATTATTAATAATTCTATTTTAGACCAACGTGTTTATTAGAACACTGCAAGATGTGTAGCAACCTGCATGTAATTTAGAGGGAGGAGCACAAGTTGCAGGCGGGAGGAGTTTGAAGAAGGCACCAGGAAGTTAGTCCGTGTGCAAACAGCTGGAATACTAGATGCAGTTGCAGCATCTCTGTAAATAGTTTTCTTAATAAGCAATGAGTTTGGTTTTAGAAACATGGAGTCCTCTCATGTTATTACCAAGAACGCAATGCATGAAACAACAAAGCAGCAGTCCCTAAAAAATGAAGTGTACCACTCCATAAGATGTATCCCAAAGAGATGCACAAATTACAAGGTGGATTTTCTTTTCTCCTTTGCTTGTATTAAACAGCAGTTTGTTGGAGACAAAGAGTCTCAGAAGGCTAATCCCCTCAGTTTGATTCTACTTGCTTTTTGCCTAGCGCTAATATCTAAGCATCCACATTCTTCCTGTCTCTCGTCTTTTCTGTTCTCCCCAAGATAGTCCAGTGAGTCTACATCTGTAGCCCCTAGTCTCTACTTCTTTCCCAGTGTGCTCTAGGGTTTGTTACACAATGAGAAATGCCATGCCATTTCCTCCCCTTCCCTAATATCAGAGTAGTTCAGGGAAGTACAAAGTGGCTTATTTTTCCATATACTGGCCTGAAACACTAAGCTACTCTGCTCCACAAGCTTAGCTCACATTTTTCGCTGTGTGAGTACACTTATATTGTGAACTGTCTTAAGAGCAGGGAGAGAAGGGCTAAGAGGAGTCTGATCTCTCCACCACTCAAAGTTCCCCTAACCACCCCTCCGGGACCCCACCCCCCCCCCCCCCCCCCCCGTGCCCTGGGGGGCGCAACCCCTATCCACACCCCTGACAGACCACCAGGACTCCCACACCTTATCCAACTCCCTTCCCCCATTCACCATCCCCTGACCATGCCCCCCAGAACCTCCACTCCATCTAACTGCCCCCTGTTCCCTGTCCTCTGACTGCCCCCCAGGACTCCCTACCACTTATCCAACCCCCTCCCTGGCCCTCATCCCTTATCGTGCTGCTCAGAGCAGCATGTCTGGCTCCACATGGAGCCAGCCCCGCCCACTAGAACATTTCCCGTGCGGCACGCTGAGGTTGGAAGGAAGTGGGACAACAGGGGAGGGGACATTGGCTGCCTCCCCAGCCAGGAGCTCAGGGGCCAGGCAGGGAGATCCCACTGGCCGGATGTGGCCCACTGACTGGAGTTTGCCCACCCTGCTCTAGCAAAACACATATTTGGAAAAACAGGACTAGCTTGTTAACAAGTACTGTGTTCTCCTGCATCTCCTAAACTTTAGTGATAACTTATTTTGACACATCTCATCTGCCCTGGTGATCACCTGCACCCCATCAACTGAGCTGTGCCTCTTTTGCAAAATGAGCATAATAATTATATTTCTTATACCAGTTTTATGGGACTCAGTTAATTCATGTTCCTAAAACACTTTGAAGTACTGAGATAAAAAATCCTGTATATATGTGCAAAGTATTATTAAATGTACAAGATTATGGCACAAAACTAGACATTTCTATCTAAAGATATTGTGATTGCATTTAAAAGGTATCTTTATTTAAATTACATGATAAATATGTAATGACATCCATAGTGTATATTTTCTGTGACATAAAATTGAATTGTATGTCATGTACATTTTTTATATGCGGTGACATATTGGGACAAATGTATAGGATTCTCTCCACCCCTCTCCCTGATGAATCTAACCTGGTAATACTAATTTTGCTGAATATTTTCCAACCACAGTCATTTAGTCAGACAAAAAATAAACACCTATTTCATGTAGTGAGCTGGAGTAATGTACATCCTGTACTCATAGTAAAGGGGACACTTTGGAGCCCAGTTGTTTTTCCTTTCAGTAAAAGTTTACCGCTTCATCACTTACACAAGGTTAATATAGGCTCTATACACCAAAATATACTGTAGTGTCCATAATTTGCCTGTGTCAACAGATGCATCATACAAGAGCCTCCAAGGGCAATTAGTCCATTTCCCAAAAGTTCTTACCTTGCAGTCACTGGCAGGCCTGGGAACCATGGCTTTAAACAAATGTGAACTACATTTGTGGAGTTTAAATAACAAATCGATTTATTTTTGGCTTGTGCAGCACAGCCGCTAAGTAAAATTTAGCATCTGTAAATGGCCTCTGTGTCCAAGACCCATCTTGAGGGGAGGAAGCTTTATGGTTGGCCCGTCTCCAGAGTTTGAGGCTTCAGGCAACATTCCTGGGATTTGCTGTCCATGGACCCTTTTTTGCTATGATTAGGTAGGTCTCTGTTAGAACTCATGGCAGCAAATCAATGTCCTTTTCATATTACTTGCCTTGCTTTTTTAACCTGTCAAAGCTCAAAAGCCAGAGAGGGCCATGCTTCATTCCAGCTATATATCATACTGGTAATTTCCCGTCGATTAACAAATATGCTTCTAGTGTTTACTAGTGGTCCTACCCTAATCCTTAAGTTCATTCACCACTTCCTGCCTGGCAGAGATGGCTGTGTGATCTGTCCAGGGAGCAGACCAGACATGTGCTCGTGGGTCAGCTAACTCTGGCAATTGTAAGACATAAGTACAAGGGGATAAAAATAGTACCATGCCGGGAAAACTCTTCAAAATATGTAGCAGCTAATGTGCCTTCCTAAGGAATAAAATAATCAGGTATTTCTTTTTGTGCAGAAAGCTTCCCAAGGCTTCAAGCAGAAACTTGCAAAAGCAATAGACTTGTCTGCTTAGCAAAGCAATATCTAATACCATGCTTAGTAGGCACACTGAATTGCTTTTTATGAAATGGAGTAATGAAAAGTAAAATAACCATTCATTCCTTAAGTGATTGAAGGCAGTGCTATAGTGTCTCCATGTGGGTGTAAGGTGATTTCACTTGCATGCCAGGAGTAGAAGGGCTTGTATAAACCCTTCTAAAACAATAAGTGGAAGGTATTATACAAGGCAGAAGTGAGCTACTTTTTTTAAAAAAAAAAAAACAATATGTTTGAGAATTGGTTAGAATTGTTCAATGAGTATAAAAATAGAAATAAATTAGACATGAATAAATTTAGGCTGGAAATTGGAAGAAGGTTTCTAGCAATCAGATGAGTGAGGCTGTGGAACAGCCTGCCAATAAGTCTACTACTCCTAACTAGTTTTAGGATGGAGTTTGAAAACTTTATCAATAGGATTGTATGATGGAATTGCCCGAGATAGGGAGATGGACTCAGTGACCTTGGAGGTCTCTTCCAGTTCTATTGGCAGTTTTAGGATCTGATCCTACAAAGGGTCATGTACCTGTAACCCACAGGTGAATGTGTATTACAAGTCCCCCTCCATGCTCAATCAGCACAGGATATGAGGCCATTACAATACTAGCTACCGAGCTTTCGCTCAAGCTGTAGCAGCTCATGCTTTTAGCTCTAGAGGTCTCCAGTTCAATTCCCAATGTGTCAGCCAGGACTGCAGCCATTGTACACACAGTAAACATTACACATGTGAGTGGTCTAATTGGGATTATGTAGTGTATAAAGTTATGAATAGTTTTGCAGGATCCAGGCCCCATTTTGAAGGATTCCACCTGCAATTCTTGGAGAATTAAGAACCTAGAGGCAAAGACACATCTTAAACCTTAAAAAGTTAGAAGTAAGAATAGCATAACACAGTGGGTCATGCCATGGTTCAAGAAGGATTCCTTGAATTACAGAGATAACAAGATAACAATTCTCTCTTTATTCATTATTAGTTCATGCAACCCAGGCTAAGTTATACGTAACGACCTCCAGAACACACAGGCAGGACTCAGCTTCCTCCTAGCCTATCCTTGCCATCAAGACAACAACATAATATCAAAACAAGACAACTTAACACTAAATATTCAGCAACACCTGCTGATGGAAGTGCTGTCTGCACTGATCATTACAATATCTTAGTTTTTAGATGCCAACTTGAGATACCTGGGGGTAGCCTGATTTTCACAGGGTAGCAGGATTCTTCTGTTTATTCATATTACCAGCAGTATTTAAACCTTCCATATAAAATAAATCTGTTGATGCCCTGCTGGTTCATTGTAGTAGGTAAGAGCTCATTAATTCCACTATGACATAAGGGAAATAGAAGTGACTCTTAACAGAATGAACTCAGGAGCTAGTACAGAGGTACTGAAGTGAAAATTTAGGGGCAGCCAAACTCAGAGAGGAAGCTTAAACTGAGACTTATGTTGTATTATGGTTTTTTATTTACCAGTAAAAGCAAGCTACAGAAAGGAGTTGAGTTTGGGCCCTAAATCAGAGTCTTTGTGCTCTGTTGAGGAGACTCAGCCCATGAAGATATAAAACATCTCTTGTGTGTACAGTACCCAAACATTACAATGGCTAGAAATGAACAAAATTCACAATATTTATTTCACAGGATGTGGAATGAAAATTTGAACCATTCATGTCATATTGTTTCAACAAAAGCCGCCACATTTTACTATGCACAAAATTTCAGCAAAAAGACTGTTACCACCTAAAACAAGGCAACTTCCATGTTTTTGATGCAAATCCATCTCCCAACTTGAAAATTGCACATTTTCACTTCATTTGCCTTAACAAAGTTTCCAGAAGAATGGACTCAGTTTTAAGCTTATAATGAAATGAGAGAAAACAATATCCAGTTCATACACTGCTACTGGCAACCTGGATACACAAGACAGATATCAGAATCATGTCCGGATAATTAGGGTTTTGGTCCAAAAGATGATACAGGTTCTGTATTCTCTTCCAGTTTTCATGATCTAACTATATACAAAGTGGAGAGTGTAAGAAAAATAATGTCTACCATATTACAAGAGTCAGATTCCAATTCTGGAACAAGTTCTCTTGGGGGGCTTCAATGGGGCTCCATGTAGGAGCTCACCCATTGGTTCACTCCATGGAGGAGTTCACCCGTTGGGTCACCCATGAGAAGCTCATTGGAGTCTCAGAGCATTAGAGATTACTATGTAATGCAAGCTGCAAGTAAACTTGTGTAAAACTTTACTGGTGATAGAAGTGCCTGGAGCTCAGTTGTCAATTCATACTCAATGAGCCATCAGTTCATTGCTAATTGAAAGAATTGATATATCGCCATGAACATTAGTGTATGCTCAGTTGACTGAAATGCTCAGTCTGGGGTTACCAACCCTCCAGGATTCTCCTGGAGTCTCCAAGAATTAAAGATTAATATTTAATTAAAGATTATGTCATGTGAGGAAATCACCAGGAATATGTCCAAGCAAAACTGGCAACCCTAACTCAATCTTATGGACCCTGCAATCAGTGCTCAACAGGAGCCTTCAGCCAGCATGCAGATCTTCAGATAACAAAACACCACTCTCATTGTAATATATAGGAAAGTCTCGCTTAAGAAGAAAACAGCTGGAGCCTTCGAGTCAAGGATACTGTCCTCAGATATTTTCCTGTCATTATCTGCTGTAAGGAAGATGAAAGCCTGTATTGGCTGATAGAGAACTCTGATCAAAAAAAAAGATGGCTTTTTGGAGCACATTAGAGGTCTGAATTTCAGAAGCCTACAGCTCATACTGGGCTAAATAGGATTTGTAGGTGCTCAGCAGGACTGAAAATTCACATTAAGTATTGGCTCCCTCGCCCCAAATCTTCTCAGCAAAGATTTGATAACAGAGTGCTATAGTGAAGCGTTATTTTTGAATGCTTGTAACTGATAGCAGTCAACTTTTAAAACATTTCAGTCTATTAGCGGCTAGCCTACTGCTAGCTGAAAAAATTGATATTTTTCATATGGGGGAGTATTTTGTATGAAAATGGTCAGTTCAAAACATTACACAAGATTTCAGTCTCAAGTGTTTGCCATTATTTTGTCAATTTTGCCATTTCTTCTCCCCTTCCAACACTCAAAAAAAAAAAAAAGTTTTGAACACTGAACACTTGCCTTTCCTTTGGCATTTGTTATGGAGGGGGGAGGTATCCAATAGGACAGCAGATAGCTACCTCAATGTCTCTAAGGGTCTTTAGTGTCAGGTATTCAACAGTGTAGCAGAAGAGGGCTCAAGAAACCGTCCCCCTCAAAAATAAAACGAAAGATTCTAGGTGGGAGAGACACCATTTTTTCCTGTCTCACTGATTGTTGTTTTTTCCGTGGTGCTCCACTCCCGTTAGTAGCTTCTGTGTGCTAGTGGAGAAAGACCATGGAATGCACCTTAATGGCAGGGGTTGCCTGCCAACATGTGAAGCAAAGACACTCTCTCCTGGCTATTTGTGAATGAATGAGGGAGAGGCTGGTTGGTGCAGCTGCTGGGTCAGAGCAAAAGGGACTTCTTATTTAGCCCTTTGCATTAGAAGAGCAGTCTCCTGGCTCAGACTGCAGAACACTGCCCCACAGTGTACACTCTTTTTAACTTTCTCTTGCCACATATTCCCTTCTTCCAGTGCAGTGTCAAGCCCCTTTTATTTACAGTACTGTGTAAACAGCAACATGGGACCCCGGATTGTCCCTAACTGACTTAACTGTCATCCAGTCAACCAGGCAAACAGGATTTAAAAGGAGTCTGCATGGTGGGATCTAGAGGGGAAAAAAAATCTTTAGCTAGACAGCAGGAAGGGTTCTAACTATTTACCTAGTTAATTATATGGTCCCCATCACTGTAGTATGTATGTGTGTGTCTGCGTGTTTAGAAATGATTGAGGGTAAGAAGCTAGGTCAAAGAACTGAGTTTTTTTATTGAATTCTGAAAGTGGTTAGCTCCATGACTGATTTTCCAACTGAAGTCACATCCATACACCTCCTGCAAGTCAGAGTAACAATGCATATTTCCAAGATGTGGCTCCATAGTCTGGATCCAGTTGTATGAACATTCTTGTTTCTTGCACTTCCAATCCTCTCCCGCATCAGTCTACAGTTTCATTATTCTGGAGGAAAGCAGCTATCATGGCTGCCACTGTGGGCTTTGCATATCAAGATTGGGACCATGAACAGGACTCTGTGCACAGTGGGGACCCAGTGCAAAGAGCAGAGCATTGGGGTGATTTGCATAAAACAACCTTAGTCACCAAGTAGATGCCCCCTTGTAAAAGTTGGAGCTTTTTCACGGTGCATTCCTTCTGCTGCTTGAATCACAATGATCTTTTTTGCATCTGCTAGTTTGGGGCTCCATATTTCTGGCCATTTGCAGATGAACGTGAGTGGGACGTTGGAGGTTCCCACCGTGTTATTTGAGTGTTCAATAACCATGAGGTGTCGAAAAGGACCTGAAGACCTCCAGTAGATTTAACAGTTTGAGACTGGGTGTCCTCAAGAAATCATTGTGATAAAGGACACCAATTCTTCCAAGAGATTCCCCTCTTCCTATGAGCATCTCATCAGTCTTGCTTGCTTGTCCTTTAGACAACTGCTCTCTAAGTCCAGGAATTTATTTTGGCTGAACAATGAAGGAGATGGTGCTGTTTATGATTAATGTAAAGGAGATATGGAGCTGAGTGTCAGCTACATACTCCTGCCATTTTGGCTCATGTTGTCTAACTTTACTTTTACTGTGGCTTCATACAGCTGTTGTATAACAGGGGAGAATCTGAGCCTTAGGGAACTCTGTATGTATAATGACCTTCTAAGTTCACTCTGAGATGGGCCTGAGTAATTTCTGCGTGTTTTCATTCTCTCCTACAGATCCTGGGCGATGGGAACTATCCATAGTATCAAATGCCATTGAGTTCCAGCAGGATGAGTATAGGCATGCTATAGCCAGTAGGAGGCAATTCAGATGAGCAAGTGCTGTATGAGTGCCATGCCCTGGCCTATTACTGAGACAGAAAGGGCAATTCAGATCTTTATTTGCCATGTCAGTCAGTGTCCTTCGATAGAGTGATTAGAGATGGTGTTGCCTTTGAGCTAACACTCTCCACTCCCCCAAGATTTTGTTGGTTCAGATAAAATGGAAACCGGATCTTAATTATTTGGGGTTTGCAAGGGTTTCACTTTTGTTAATCCCATTTTAGTCTCAGTTATATATTGCTGTGTTATTCTAAGTGTTGCCATAATAATGTGACTTCTTGAAAAACTGTTTTTGATTAGAAATTCCTTGATTAAAGCAGAGTTAGAGGAATAGTGCTGCTACTCTCCACATATGGTATATTTAGACTATATTAACGTTACTATTCACTATTCTTGATTCATCATTACTTTCCTGCTTCTTCATGCACTGGTGATAATATATTATTTGTACATCCCCCCCAAAAAATTTTCCTCTCCTAAATGGAGTACTAAGAAAATGGTTTGCAGTAGCAGCTGAGTGCATCTTAATACGCATGACGGCACCAACTGTTTTTTCTTGTTTTTTTCCCCTTTAAGGTGTTTAAAATGACTGCAGCTGTCAACCAATTGCTTTGCCAGCCAATTGCTGGGTTTTTTTAATTGTTATGGATTTTTGTGCACTATTGAAAAACCCTGTTAAATTAAAATAGGGTAGAATGGAGAAGAAAGGAATCTGTTTCAAACACTAAGATGACAATGTTTTCACATTAATAATATATATTAGAAGATTTCAGCGTGTTTTAACAACATTGATGTGAACTGATGGTGTAATAAAGTGGTCTCCATTCAAAGGAAACTCTTTCAGTATAAGCTGATTTCATTAGGACAGTAATGTTAAGACTGTAATGTAAGTCCTATGATAAGGAGGACTCGCTGAATGGAAAACACTGCAGTAATACAAGTCATTGCCCCTGAGTAGGTATACTACATACTTGCAAGCTCTAGACCTGACCACAGGAGTCAACTGAAAGATGTTCCGTTGACTTCAATAGTATTTAGCTCAGGCCCCAATGGGAAATTTAGTTTTGTACTTTTTGAGGCTAAACTGAATTGAGAACTTGAATAAGTGTCAAAATACTGGCTTTCATTCATTCTGAGCTCCTTAATATAGGATTCATTCGTTGTTTTAAATTAGGGAGAAAAATGATTACAGTGGTAAAAAAAAATTAATTTGTCCAGAAAGATTCTAAATTTTGTCTTCTTTTATCTGAGGTTTAGCTCCAAAATAATTTTCGGATTCTTGGTTAAGGAATGCCACCTACTGGACAAAATAAGTTTCTTTTGGAAAATGGAGAATCCTCTGCTTGGAATCTGAGTATTCCATCACCCTGGAAAACTGATGAGAAACATGTAGCAGTTTTTCAAAATTCTTTGAAAAGGCACAATGTGTCCAGAGCATTTATTTATGTCCAGCCTCAAAATCCAGAATCAAAACAATTGAAGTCTTTACACAAAGCAACTAAGGCCTGGTCTACACTAGCGGGGAGGGTCGACCTAAGATACGCAGCTTCAGCTATGTGAATACCGTAGCTGAAGTCGATGCATCTTAGGTCAACTTACCTGCCATCCTCACGGCGGCAGTGGTCAACAGCAGGCTCCCCCTTCGACTCTGCCTTGTGCCTTTTGGCGAGCTGGAGTTCCAGAGTTGACAGGAGTGCTTCTGGAGATTGATTTATCACGTCCTGACGAGATGCGATAAATCGATCCCCAATAGATCGATCTCTATGCATCGATCCAGCCCATAGTGTAGACAAGGCCTAAGCTTGGGCTACTGTAGCCTCCTCTCCTTATTCTTCTGTCCAGAGAAGAATATACTACATAGCTAGACAGAGAAAGGTAGCTCTGTTTTACAAAGGATTTTGATATTTCAGAATTTGGGTTCATTCTTATTTGGAACAAAACCCCAACACCTTGAAATTCTCTGTGAAAGGGAATGAAGCTTTCCCTTTCCCAGTAGTCCATGTGACGAGTTGCCATAAAAGAGAGGACCCAGTAGCCTAGGTTTCCTGACTCCAAGGCAGTCTGCCTGGCAGACTGCCCTGGAGCTGTAGACCTTTGTAACAATGGGGTCCCCAAGCAGCCAGATCCCAATTCTGATATGCAAAGCCCTCGGTGGCAACCATGAACTACTGTGGAGCCAAGCAGGCAAGCTGGTAGGAAACCAGACACATTTCCTGGTCACTTGCAGAATTTCAACAAAATCAAACCATTCTGCACAGACCATTCACAATTTACACGTTTTATCTTGATTTTTTTCAGTCAGCTCTAATACTATATAACATTCAAATTATAAAACAAAGATGAAAGCAGTCAATATAAGGCATCAAATTCATCTGTGATTAATTTACTTCAATAGCATTAGAACCAGCAATTAATTCCAAGTCCCTTCCCTAGTCTGTCTGATCCCTGGGTCTACATTTTCATAACCTTCCACCAAAATAATGTATTTTTGCACTTCTCTATATATTTCACTGTGGTTTGCATTGTTATTTACTAATATATGGTTTATGGCTATATACCCACACTTTTTACATTGGTTTGCAGCTTCAATACTTGTGTGGTGGCTCTGCAACTCTTCTGGGAATTTCACAGCTATATCACTGATGTCAAGCATTTTATTCCCATTGTAATATGACGTCTTTTGGAAGTAAAACTGAACTTGGCATGTCAGTAATGCACCAAAGCAGCTCAGTCATGCAGCATTTATGACTGATCCTATTTTGACTGGTGCTCTTGGAATGATGCTCATAAAAATATAATGCAATCCACTTATGTAATATACACCTTGGTTTCCATTCTCAAGGTTCTGAACGAACAAGTGCCCTCACATTCTTCTGCACTGAATTTAATGATCCATTATGATTGAATTATACTACATCCACCAGAATGTCCCTTTGCAAGCATAGCTGTTTATGAGAAATCAGATTGTGGGAACTCCCAGAACAAGGGGCATTTTGTAGGCTCTTAAATTAAAGCTAGTAGTCCTTATCACTATAATCTCAAAAACCCTTTTCTTACAACATGAAGACTTATAAAGAAAAAATGATGAATGACCATTTGAAAAAAGCACAAGTTAAAAAAAGAGATATCCTTATGATGTTAACAAGGCTGTTTGATCTATAAATGGTCAGTTTAATATAAATCTCATTTTGACTACATTACAATGATCAACTCCAGTCTCCTTTGGAAAAAATATATTGTGCCAAATTCTGCTCTCACTTACATTGTGAGAGTCCGGCATGGCACTGTTGACTTATAAACACTAATTTAAGTGACACTGGTCTGCATTACCTATATGCTGTATTCCTTTAAACATCCCTATACGTACTTCTCATCCGCCATTTATTCATTTAAGAAAAGCTGACTGGATTCTGAAGTCAATGCTCAAGCAACACTTCCATTGATTTTGAGGAGAGTTTTGCCTGAGGCAACATAGGTGCTGGGGGACACTGCCACACCCCCACCCCACCCTTGGCTTGATGTGGTTTCCATCAGATACAAGGTTTACAGTTTGGTTCAATGGCTCTCAACACCGCCACTATACAAATTGTTCCAACACTCCTATGAGTCAAGACTCAGGAATTTTCGCCTGGCCTTATTATTGATAATTGATCATTGATAATTATCAATACATCATTATAAAATGTGACAGTTTCTGATTACAATATGACCATACAGAGCATTGTTGCAACCACCATTATATATTTGCAGCAAATATTGTACAAAGGTTGCAAGTGCAGTATCTATTAAAAGGTTATGATTTGCTGGTTATGATTATGCTATCTATATGCATGTGCCATTTTTGTATGTGAAGTTATTAGTATTGTCTCTATACCCATATTTCTAATGGCTGCTTCTGCGGGGGGAACGCCCACAAAGTAGTTAACCATCAGATCCTGGAGGGCCTATTCAAATTGAGTAGCCCATCAAAAGAACATTTAACTGACAATGGACCATGGAAGACACCTATCTACACTTAATGGCATGTCCTACTGTGACTAGGCGAAATGCATGGACATGGATCTTGCCCATGTAACTCCAAACTCCATCTTGTTGCTGTAATTTTCCACAGTAAGAACAATGGGATGCCCTCCACATGAAAAAAAGACTATAAAAGGCAGCTGCATTTTCTCCATTTTGTCTTTACTCCTGCTTCTTACTTCTGGAGGAACTTTGCTACAAACTGAAGCTCTGAGCAATAGACTGAATGACCCACCCAAGCTGTGGATGTACTCCAGAGATTTGACTTAAGCCAGAAGTTTATTCCATCACTGCTACAAGCCTGAACCAAGAATTTGCCATTACTGTCTGCAATTGATTCCTTTAACCAATTTTAACTCTCACCTTTCTTTCTTTCTCTCTTTTTATAAATAAACTTTTAGATTTTAGATACTAAAACAGAGGTGGGCAAACTATAGCCCATGGCCCAGATCTGGCCCACCAGCTATTTTAATCTAGCCCTTGAGTTCCTTTGGGGAGTGGGATTTGGGACTTGCCCTGCTCTGCGTAGCTTCCGGAAGCACCCCTCTGGCTCCTATGCATAAAAGCAACCAGGAGACTCTGCTCCACATGCTGCGCCCCGCCCCAAGTGCTGCCCCCACAACTCCCATTGGTCAGGAACATCAGCCAATAGGAGCTGCAGGAGCAGCACCTGCAGATGAGGACAGCATGCAGCAGAGCTGCCTGGCCACCTCTCCACATGAGGACAAGCTGCTGCTTCTGGGAGCCACTTGAGGTAAGCGCCGCCTGGAGTCTGCACCCTGAGCCACCCCACCCTGTATGCCCCAAACCCCTGTGCCAGCCCTGATCCCCTTCCCACCTTCCAAACCCCTTGGTCTCAGCCTGGAGTACCCTCCTATACCCTCATCCCTAACCCCACCCAGAGCCCACAATCCACTCCCTCATTCTGAACCCTTCATTTCTAACCCCACTCTGGAGCCTACACCCCCAGTCAGAACCTCATCCTGTACCCCAACCCCAATTTCATGAGCATTCAGGGCCTGCCATACAATTTCTATACCCAGATGTGGCCCTCGAGCCAAAAGGTTTGCCCACCCCTGTACTAAAGCATTGACATCAGCATGATTTTTGGATAAGAGCTAAGTTATATATTGACTTGGGTGTGTGTCTGGTCCTTTGGGATCGGAAGAACCTAATATCTGATGAGACTGGTTGTAAAGAACCACTCATCTCTGAATCCAGTGTTTTTGGTGGTGATATAAGAATTGGAATGCCTGAGGAAACTGCCTTTATGTTTTCTTGTTAGCCAGTGTGGTGAAAAAGGAGTTTATTTTTGTGGCTGGTTTGGCATATTTTATAAAAGAATAACCATCCGTCTTGGGTTGTGTTTGCCCTATTTCTCAGCATTTCGTCCTCAATTTGGCATTCTCAGTTATGACTCACTAAGGCACGATTACATAAAATATATTGTTATTCCAAAGTAACGTCTCAAAAAACTGTAGCAAAATTCCTGTAACATTGCACTGCTTTGAGTTGTAACTGTAGGGGTTTTGAGTGCGTTTTTTTATTTTATGTTTTTAAATAAGAACAATGGGCTAGATTGTTCCAGTATGGGCCACTGGGTAGAATGCAGCCCTCTCTGATACCACTTCATTCTTAATTTCATCTGGCTGAATCAGAGGTGGAAATGGAGGCTCCCTTTTGTAAACAAATTCCCACAGTATGCTGAACTCATGGTCCAAAGCCTGGCAGACATTGTGAATGTTATAGGACCATTTCTGTGGAATATTGTATTTCTAATGGCTGCTTATATTCTTAAGTGGCTGAAAGCAAGACACTCTCAAGCTTTTGTTGTGATTTCAAAGGGGCACTGAGAGTCCTTAGTTAACAGGGGGTCAGCAAATTTTCAGAAGTGGTGTGTTGAGTCTTCATTTATTCACTCTAATTTAAGGTTTCACATGCCACTAATGCATTTTAAAGTTTTTAGAGGTCTCTTTCTATAGGTCTATAATATATAACTAAACCATAGTTGTATGTAAAGTAAATAAGGTTTTAAAAATGTTTAAGAAGCTTCATTTAAAATTAAATTAAAATGCAGAGCCCTCTGGAAACAGTGGCCAGGACCTGTGAGTGCCAGCGAAAATCAGCTTACTCATGCCATAGGTTGCTGACCCCTGTGCTTAGTATATATATGAAGTACCAAATCTGCCAGCAACCAGAAGGCGGCAACGATGATTTTCCTGATGAAGTAATCAGACACAGAGTGAGAGTGACTTGGGTCAGAAATAAGATTCTTCTTCCCTAAACTCATGTTTACCTAAGCCAAAGTGTTACTATTATTGTTGATATTTTGAGATCATATTCTAACACAGCTCCCATTGTGATACCGGAGTACAATTCCATTAGATTCCCATTCTTATTCAGCAGGACAATTAACCCCCATACCATTCTATTGCCCTGTATTATACCAGGTATTATACCATAATGTTGCAGTTGTTTCTAATGGTTCTGTATTTGGTCAAATTTATCAAATCTGTCCAAAATCCCTTTCTGCAACAGGTCTTCCCCTCTCCCACAGAAGATACCTGAAGGAATGCACCTACCAGCTGGCTATCTCAACAAAGTCAGCAGAAGTATGCCCACTCACCTCACCCTAAAGTCACTGAAGGGGAACTAAGAAAAAGTCCATTGGCTCTTTCCCCCAGAAGATGGGAAAAGATTAAGGAGAACCCAGCATTTTGGAAGGAGTCCTATTGAGAGAGAGCCCAATTTGCCCCCCTCCAGCCCAAAAAACAAGAAAGTATCAAATCCAGACTGAAAACTCACCCCACGTTCACCAAAAGTATCTTTGGCAAGATTCTGGTTCACCACAAAATTCTGCTTGCCCAGGGCAATCTCCAAAAGTTATGAAACAGCAGTTTTTCTTCTTGTGGGTCTCATTTCATGCTCCTGGCAAGGGGTTCTCAAACTATTCCTTGGTATGGAAAATATCTTAATTAATACAAACAGATCACCTGTTCTCTCTATCCATGATCAGGTGGGCCACCTTCCCATCCACGTTCATTATAGAATGAAATTCCTGTGGCAACTATGGTAATTCCTGCAATGCTATCAGTGACCTGGTATAAAACATCAAATCTTCACTGATAAAGTTTGCAGATGACATAGAAATTGGGGGAGTAGTAAATAACAAAGAGGACAAGTCACTTTTACAGAGTGATTTGGGTTGCTTGATAAACTGGGTGCAAGAAAATAAAATATATGTTTTAATATGGCTAAATGCAAAGATATACATCTAGGAACAAAGAATGTAGGCCATACTTATAGGATGAGGAACTCTAATACTTGGAAGTGGTGACTATCAACCAATACTCCGAGGTATTTTTCAATCAGCTGTACATGATCTCCTGATTCAGTGCTGTGACCAAAAAGGCTATTGGCTATTGCTGTTCTTAGAATCATATTATCATATGTAACCCTTCTGCCCATCAGAGTTGGCAGCAACAAGGGCCGGGTTCAGTATCCAGGGGTTCCATTCCAATAACACAATACAAAACCGGCTCGAGCCCCCACCCAGTGACCTGAGACAACCATATACCACCCCTCTGGGCGTCTGTAAGAGACAATGCTTCCCCTCTTGCAAGCACAGAGTCTGAGTGTACCAAAAGCCTTTTAATAACAGAGAGAAACAATGTGGCATTAGACTGGGGAAACACCACAAACAGGATTGATAAAACAAACCATGAACCAGAAGCCCCCACTTCCAGCAAATAGGCTGGGTCCTTCCCTTTGGCTCTTGAATCCCACAACCCCCAAAATCACCCAATAGTCCCAAAAGTGCAACAGCCCAAGAGTCTCTGTTCCTGGTCAGTGCAGAGTTCAAAAGTCAACTTGCAGAGTCTTACCTCCCAGCCTGGGTGGAAGTGGAGCGTAGGGCAAGGGGCACCTTACGTGGTCCGAGGCCGACTGTGCCGCCTCTCGGGGGGGTTCCGCTGCAGCCCTCACCGTAAGCCGCTCTGCTCTGCCGGCCATCCTACAAACCACTCTGCTAGTCGATCCGCTAGCCGTCCTGCTAGCCTACACTTGAACTGCTCTGCGGCGCCAGTCACTCCGCTGGCCGCCCTGCCAGCTGACACCCAAACTGCTCTGCTGCACCAGCCACTCTCACGAACTGCACCCAGGAACTGCTCGGCTGAGTCCGCTGCCAGTCGCACAAACTGCTTGGTGCCACCAACATGCCTTTAAGTTCCCCCTACTTAACACAGTGCTCAGTGGTTTCAGCTCTCAAGTGACATCAGCTTTTAGTAGGAGGGCCTTAGCACAGGTACACCAGCAGACCCAAAGTGGATTCAGCTTAGCAGGCTGAGTCTAGACTCCTAATAAAATAAAAAATTAGCTTTAACATTCAACAGTGGAAAGAGGCAAGGTGCAACAGGCCTGTAGGGCCCTCAGACAATACTCTCACCAAAAAGTACAGAGACCCACCCATAGCCTCTCTCAATCTCAGAGTGTTCTGAAATGCCTGGCCCTTGCCCAGCGAGTGCTACCTAGATGATGGTGAGTCCCTCCATCATAACAAGGGCCAAGTACATGTGCATAGTCCTTCATTCACATAATCAGGGTAACATCACTTTATCATTCCTGCCTCAATAACATAGAAACTGGGGCTCCCACATCAGCCGAAGTGGCCATGTGGCCTGCCGTGAGCTCAGGCTAGGCGCAGTGGGTGTGCCTATGCAAATTGATCAGCCCCGAAGTTATTTTCCACAACTGCAATTCCCATAATTCACCACCAGATGTCAGAATAGATCTCATTCCTGACACTGCTTACACATAGGAGTGGAGGGACCTTAAGAGGTCATCTATTCCAGACCCCTGCACTCATGGTAGGACTAATTATTATCTGGGTTGCATAAACAGGGGAATCTCGAGCAGGAGTACAGAAGATATTTTACCATCATATTTAGCCGTAGTGCAATCACTGCTGGAATATTGTGTCCACAATTCAAGAAGAATATTGATAAATTGTAGAGGTTTCAGAGAAGAGCCATGAGAATGATTAAAGGATTAGAAAACACATCTTGTAGTAAGAGACTCAGGGAGCTCAATCTATTTAGCTTTTCAAAGAGAAGGTTAAAGGGTGATTTGATTACAGACGAGAATGGGGAACAAATATTTATTAATGGTCTCCTAAATCTAGCAGAGAAAGGTATAAAATAATCTAATGACTGGAAGTTAAAGCTAGAGAAATTTGGACTGGAAATAAAGCACACAATGAGAGTAATTACCCATTGGAACAATTTACTAAGGGTCATGGTGGATTCTCCATCACTGACTATTTTTAGGACGTTCTATAGTCTGTATAGAACTGTATAGGAGATCAGATTGAATGATCACAGTGGTCCCTTCTGGCCTTAGAATCTATGAATTTTTAATAGCTTATGTGGAACATTTAACACATTTTAACTGTCTTTTAATGTGATTTTTTTTTAAGTGGCGCTAACTATGTGACCTTCTGGCAAGTGTTCCATAGATCACCAGCAGTGGTCTATGTACCACAGTTTGAGAACCTCTGTTCTTCTCTTCCTGATTTCACAGCGGTACTGAGGAGACAATCAAGCAGCTATTTTATCAGATAAACATTCACCTTCAATATAGAACTGGTCAGATTCCCAGGTACTTCATGGTTATGCACTGATCAGGGGCGAGTCTAAGGTTTTTGCCACCCCAAGCGCAGAAGTTCCACAGTACGCCTGCAGGAGGTCCATGGCTGCCACAGATTTGGCGGCGTTTCTGCAGGTGGTCCACGGGTCCCACGGCCTCGTCGTCCCCGCTGCAGAAATGCCACCAAATCCGCGGCAGCTGCGGACCGCACACCGAAATGCCGCCGAAGACAGCCTGACTGCTGCCCTGGCGGCGAACGTCAGGCCTCCCCCCATGGCTTGCTGCCCCAGGCCTGCATTGGGAGCACTGGTGCCTGGAGCCGGCCCTGGCACTGACCTACAGGTATGTTGAAGGATAAGGATAACATTTCCAGAGACTGCATAAAAATAAGGTTAAAAATGAATTTTTCAATCAACTCTCAGTGAAAAACAGTTTTTCCCCAGCTAATAGTTATAGACTCTTTGTTATCATAAATTTGATAAATGGCTTTGTAATTTGAGTCAACATACATTTTTGGTAACTTAGTTGAAATACGTTTGTGAATAATGGCTACTCAATTGCTATTTTTTTAATGCTGTTGTGCAGGGAGGAAAGTTACATCCTGAATAATCTCACTCTCGACTCTTGCTAGCAGATACTATTTCATTCATATTGACTTAGTTCTTTCTGGGAGACAGAAATAATAAAATGCCAGATCTGTTCCCAGCTAATGTACTAAGGATGGTCACACATGGAAAACAAACATTAATTTGGAGGGAGGAGATATGCAATGGTATCCAGTGAAAACACTGCATGGAGAGGGGGGTTGTTTGTCTGAGATCAGTAGAGCAGGTTGCATCATAAACTCAATTTCCCCTATGGAGCTGACCGTGCGGAGAAGCCACAACAAACCAGCTCAAGTTTCCATTTTTTTTAAAAAAAGTTGAGTTATTTGTGCAGGATAAAATGCTTACTACTGTCATTTTCCAACCTGACCCTATTGGATTTCAGATATTTCCCTTTAGGCTTTGGTTTCCTACAAGAATACAGGGAGTATTGGGGCACTGTTACAGACCTGGAAAACTATTTATCAGATATTTCAATGGAATACTTCATATTGCAATGCAATAGATTTTCAGTTCTGATAAGAAGTGTTGAAATATCTGTTTCATTTACACCAAATCACAGATCAGAGCCTTTTCTTCATGCGGACATGCCATCCTTAATCTGCTTCCCCTATGATATCCAAAGAACATGGATTGAAAAGTGATTGACAAGCTATTGGGTAACTTGGTCATTCCTTTTATAACCATATGTATTTTCAAGAGATTGAGTAAAAATGCTGTTTTCCAACAGTTTACTTTTACATATTTTCTCTCTGTTAACATGAAAAGACCATTTATTAACCATTTTGTACACTAGTTATAAATGTACCATACCATACCATCAAGTGTGACTGGTATGGTTTCAGAGTCACAACTGAAAGATTGTCTTGTAAACATAATCCTAGCAACATCTATGCTGTTGTGAACATTCCTTGTACTGGCAGTAAGGAAATTATTATCCAGTAGCTGAGTGTAAGCCTCAGAGCAAGGACCATCTGAAGAGACTGTTCTCCCTATCAAAAAGGGCAACATTTTGAATCCAAAGATGGAAGAATCCAAAGAAGACAGCACAAAATTTTGTATATTTGTTATACGCTGTAGAAATAAAAAATAGAAAGCAATCACAGGAACTATTGCAAAGAGGCCTTTTAGAATTTACTGTTATTTATTAATTATTATTACATGAAAGTATGCCTCCAGGAGGATACCACTGATACACCTCACCCTACAAAGCCATCACAACCACTAACATCACCTAAATGTCCAAGGAAGGAGCCAATATGTTTGATTCGATTCATACAGAAAATCTCCCTCAGTGTTTTTCTGGCTTACAGTACTGATTCCACTTCTGTGCCTCCTACTGTATCTCCGCAACATAATCATCATCCTTATAAATGTATGGTGCACTAACTCATATCGTGGATCTCCAACCTTTAGCAAAAAAAAAAAAAAAGTTTCTCTCCAACCATGCCTCAGTCATCATCCTTCAGTTGAAGGATCATTTGCCAGGGACCATTTATCAGCATAGTACAAAATATTATTTTTCAGTAAGAGTCAACCAGCATCCTCAACTTTTAAAACAGTACATAGACTACTAGTTACTCTTTTAAATTCACATGTCCATCTACCTACCCTAAAAATAAAGGCAGGGAAAACTTTCCCTACTCATTTTCATAGATTACAAGGCCAGAAGGGACCATTGTGATCATCTAGTCTGACCTCCTGTACAACACAGGGCATATAGAACTTGCCCAAACTAAACCCTGGATCAGATCTTTTAAAAAAAGACCCAGTCTTGATTTTAAAATGGTCAGTGACGGAGATGCACTCTTCATAATTGTTCCAGTAGTTAATTCCACTCACCATTAAAAATTTACACCTTATTTCCAGTCCAAATGTGTCTAGCTTCAAGTTCCAGACATTAGATCTCAGCATTAGATTCTAATCTAATCTTGAGGAACTCAAGAGAAAATTTGAAACACTTACTTCACTTAAACCAAATACAAATCACGAGAAGGCTTATTCAGGATACATAAGCCAGAGGGAACATTATCTTTATCAGAAAGCTGCCTTCACATAATAGTAAAATACTCTCTCTCCTGTCAGTCACAAATGATATTGGAGGACTGAAACCACCACTAAAACTGAAATCCAAAAGTTGTGGCTTAAGACCAGTGTCATCTGAGGGCAAATGCCCTCAGTAGTGGAGAATGTTCTGAGGGACATATTCATCAAAGCACTTACCTCCTCCTAACAAGATCACCTCAGTCTTGCCTGGGGTGGGGGTGGGGGGTCAGCTTCAATTGTTTCATTGTCATAGCTATGGGAGAAATCTGAGATGGTGCTGTTTATGTTGCAGTGTTTTCTTTTAAATGTCTTTTGGTTGAGAAAAAGAGAGAAAGAATATGGAAGAGTTTTTAATCATGGTGATGTGTTATTTTTCTTTTACTTAACATATAAATTATGGATAAAATTCTGACCCCATTGTAGTCAATAGGAGTTTTGCCATTGACTTCTGTGGGGCCAAGATTTCACCCAATGTGTATGAGGGATTTTGATTACCACTATCAAGGGGCAAGGAAGGAAAGAGTGAGAGATAAATAGATGCTTACAGCTGCTTGCTTAATACAAAACCAGTGATACACACCCTGAAAACAATTATATCACAAGTGAAACTGTCCATAAATATTACACAGACATGTCACTGATGGACTGAAATGGACATCGAGGTTCAGTCTTATAGAACAAGACTGAACGTGCCATCAGCACAACATTCAGTATGAAACAAGAATAGAGTGACCATGTTTGTTTGTGGTGTATGTGGGGATTCAGCCTGATGATAGAGTTGACAACTTTCTAATCAAACAAAACCAAATGCTCTTGCCCCTCCCCCTGCCACACCTGCCCTACCTCTTCTCTGCGACCCTGCCCCCTCTCACTCCACACACACAGACAGACACACACACCATTGCTTGCTCTCCTGCACCCTCACTCATTTTCTCTGGGCTGGGGCAGGGGGTTGGGGTGCGGGAGTAGGTCAGGACTCCAGTTGGTGGTGTGGGCTTCGGGTTGGGGCCTGAAATGAGGGGTCTAGAGTGTGGGACGGGGTGAGGGCTCCAGCTGGGGGCGTGGGCTCTGGCATGGAGCTGGGGATGAGTGGTTTGGGGTACTGGAGGGGGCTTTGGAATGGAAACAAGAGGTTCAGATTTTGGGAGCGGGGCTTAGGGCTGGGGCAGGGGGTTGAGGTGCGGGAGAGTGCGGGGGGATGCGGGCTCTAGCTGGGTGGTGCTTACCTCAGGTGGCTCCCAGGCAGTGGCCCAGTAGGGTTAAGGGGTCCAACTCTTAAGTGCAGGGGCAGCTAGAGAACTCTGCACAGTGCTTTCTGCCCACAGGCACTGCCTCCACAATTCCTGTCCAATGGGAGCGGTGGAGCTGGCACTCAGGGCTGGGGCAGTGCACTGAGCCTCCCTGGCCACCCTTGCACCTAGGGGCCACCAGGGCATGCAGCCACTTCTGGGAGCCACGTGGAGCCAGGGCAGGCAGGGGACCAACCTTAGCCCTGCTGTATCACCAACCAGACTTTTAATGGCCTGCCAGGATCCCTTTTTGACCAGACATTCCAGTTGAAAACTGGATGCCTGGCAACCCTACCTGATGATGTTGCACTGTCTTGGGGTGAAAAGTGAGGAACTATTTCAACCTTTGTCCCAGATCTAGCTATTGGCCAGGCACAGACATTGGCTGATGTGGAAATATGGGCTGGTCTGTAATGATTCAAACTACTGCCCTCCTTGCAAGTATACACTGCAATATGAGGAACTAACATTGTGGCAGAAGGGAAAATGAATAACTTTTATTATTTTATTTAACTGTCACTTCCAGTAAACTATTTATTATTTCGTTCTAAATAGAAATGTATGAACTGACTGAAATAAAAAGTAAGAAGAAAACTGATCTTATATCCAAAGTCTGAATCAAACCTTTTGAGAACCAAAAGAGTTCAGATAACTTCTCCATCACTTTTACTGTTTTTATTTTTGGCATGCTCTGCACTTCCTGGATCCAGCTGGAATGGACTGGAAGTAATAGTACAGTACAGGATGTTTCAAGAGATATCCTGTTCTCATAAGACTTTCAGTACGGGCAACTCTTCCAGACTTGAGGTTAAGATAATTCTTCTAATAAGGTTCAGAAAAGTATCTCAGCTTTTGGAACCTCTTTGAAGTTCATCCACCACAAGTGACCATGCAAGTGGGCTCTGATTTTTTAGTGAGAAACTTAGGAACATTCAGTGCTCATGTGTTTGAAGTTAGGCACATGCTTTGCTAATTGGTGCCATGAACAGGGAATGTTTATTTTGTTTTCAGATACCCTCTAGAAACCAACTTTACTGGTTTCCCTTAGTTTGCAACCTACCCCATCATCATCTCTGCTCTGGAGAAAGATTTGCCAAAATATGAGTCTAATGTTAAGCTCCTAACCTCATATTTAGGCATTTAAGTGTCCTGATGTTCAAATGTTCAAAGTACTCAGCAGCTGTGATTGACTTCAGTGGCAATTACTGGGGCTCAGTACTTTTGAAAGTAAGTCCACTTATTAACATGCCTTCTTTTGGGTTTGGGAGCCTAACTTTAGGCTCCTATTGTCACAGATCTTGGTCCCCGTATGTTAGAAAAATGATGATATACAAGGCATTATATCACTCTGATGGGCCATAATATGAGTGGAAAACTGCTTCCTCTGTCCACAGAGTGTTAGACATTTTTTACTCTATAAAAAAGTTATTCATATAGCTAAAAGGGCATCCTACAAGGTTGCATCCCTCAGCCAACCTACATGAAAGCAGTCAGGGGCAGTGATTGCAGGTCTGAGTGCAATATCTGACTTTGGTTCTGAAATATCATATCTACTAAGACCAAGAGATGGATGGGAAGCTGGAAGGACATTTGCAAGAGGACCAACAGCCAGAATTGTCTAGGCCATTAGGGAGCTGTCAGGATTCCCTCTGACCTTTGATATTTCCCTAGCAATCAAGTGAAAGGCACATAAAAATCTTAGCAAGCACTGTAATAGAAATACATCTGATGAAGAACTCTTTGGAGCAGAAGTTTGCACATTTGTTGTCCTCTTTGGGAAATAGCTCTATTGGGGGAGTCACACACTGGCAGAATATTGGTTCTATAATGGGCTTTTGCAGTGGTTCGTTGCTGTATAACTGCTTAACAGATATGCCAGGTTGTTGCTGGCTTCTGAAAGGGGAATGCTACATGGTAATGACACCAAGTCTACAGCTGGTAGCTTCATAGAAGAGAAAGGATGACTGAGCATCTCCTTGTTTATTTATATAATTCATCACAGATGTCCGAGGTCCAGGATGTGCATACAAAGCTTCAAATCAAGATAGTTCAGGTGGGCACCCCAAGCAATCCTTAAGCTATGTGTGTCACCACTCATGAGGGGGCACAGAAGGGAATCATCTTTCACACATTCTCAGGGACCAGCCAAAGAATGAGTTCTCAAAGGACTTGGGGCAGCACTGCGACTCTTGTTCATGTGATGATAGGATGGGGAGCACAGCAACCCCAGCCATAGTTATAAAGGTTACAGATGGAGTCTGGCAAGTGGGGTCACCTACATACGAGAGGTTTCACATACATACATGCCTAGTAGTCCCAGACATGCACAACATCAGCTTTGATTGTAGGTTGTTTGTCATTGGTTAGTGAGATCAGAAGCTGTGCTCTGGGAGGTAAGATCTTTCTATCTTGGCTCCTATGAACTGTATCCTAGATGATAGTATAACAGGCAACTTCTCTTAGCTCACAAGATGTCCTAATTGGGACTGTTGCAGCCTCCTACTGAGACCAGGTTCACTGATAAGCTAGTCGTCCAGATACAGGTAGATATGGATGCCCAATGAGGTAGATCATAGTAAGTTCAATAGGGCCATAGCATCATGACATTTAGATATGGCTGGCTTATCTCATATTAACCAGTCCAGTGCTGTTCCTGATGTGATAATGGCTGAGCCCTATAGAGCCAGCTGATCTGTCTGCAGTATCATTCATAGATCTCAGGGGAGAGTGGCTTCTGCTTGATGAAGGCAAGAATGTGTGCCCCAGTGATGGAGAGGAATAGATCTGAATAGGCACCGAGGTTTCCATCATTCTGGGATCTGCACCAGCATCAGAAAATGTCCCAGTATTAAAGCCATTTCCAGTTCTTCCAGGGGCACAGCAGGTTGGTTGCAGACGTTAATGACAAAGGATGATACCAGGGTCAGTGCTATGAAGTTTTTACTAGGTGCCACTGTGGTAGGCTAGCCACAGTGTGGTGTGGGCTTAGTGGTTTCCTGCCCAAAGGGTTTGGATTCATATGGCCTGTCCCTCCAGGAAGGCAGTGAGCTCCATCTAGAGCATCTACCTCTATGTTTGTGGGGGACACTCTTTCAGTGCGAAGTTTCATTACCAGACATGTTGGCATTGATTTCAGTGCTGATGTTGCCGGTTTCAGTGCCAGAGGTGAAAATGTTGGTGTCGGGTCTTTTCTCCATTGGTCTTCAGCATTGGGTGTCTGCTAGTCAGGGTGCTTGACAAAGTTTAGCTGGATTCTGAATTCTGATGCCTGTCTTCTTCAGATCTGAAGAGCCATTCATAAACCACTGCAGTAGATGAAGTTTCAGCTGGGCATCTCATAATTTGCACATCCTCGATGAAAAGGACCAGCATATCAAGCACCTATCTGAAATATGGGTATCTTCTAAACCAAAGATCGGAAACCTAGGCATGCGGCCCCCCAGGATAAGCACACTGGGCGAGCCTGGCCGGTTTGTTTACCTGGACCAATCTCCAACTAAATCCTCCGAGCCAGGGCTTTGTCAAGCCTGACCTTAAAAACCTTTAAGGAAGGAGATTCCACCTACCTCCCTCAGTAACCCATTCTAGTGCTTCACCACCTTCCTAGTGAAACAGTTTTTCCTGCTATCACAACTTAAACCTCCCCCACTACAACTTGAGACCATTACTCCTTGTTCTGTCAGCTGCTACCGCTGAGAACAGTTTAGATCCATCCTCTTTGGAACTCCCTTTCATGTAGCTGAAAGCAGCTATCAAATCCCCCTCATTCTGCTCTTCTGCAGATTAAATAATCCCAGTTCCCTCAGCTTCTCCTCATAAGTCATGTGCTCCAGCCCTTTGTTGCCTCCACTGGACTCTTTCCAATTTTTCCACATCCTTCTTGTTGCGTGGGGCCCAAAACTGAATATAGTACTCCAGATGAGGCCTCATCAATGCGAAATAGAGGGAAATGATCATGACCCTTGATCTGCTGGCAATGCTCCTACTTATACAGCCCAAAATGCTGTTATCCTTCTTGGCAACAAGGGCACACTGTTGACTCATATCCAGTTTCTTTTCCACTAGATCCTTTTCTGCAGAACTGCTGCCTAGCCACTCAGTCCCTAATCTGTAGCAGTGCATGGGATTCTTCCGTCCTAAATGCAGGACTCTGCATTTGTCCTTGTTGAACCTCATCAGATTATTTTTGGCCCAATCTTCTATTTTGTCTGGGCCCCTCTGTATCCTATCCCTACCCTCCAGCATATCTACCACTCCTTCCAGTTTAGTGTCATCTGCAAACTTGCTGAGGGTGCAGTCCACGCCATCCAGATCATTAATGAAGATATTGAACAAAACCAGCCCCAGGACTGACCCTTGGGGCACTTTGCTTGATACCGGCTGCCAACTAGACATGGAGCCATTGATCCACATTATGTCAATGTTATGTCACTAACATACCTGTAGAAATCCTTCTTGTTACTCTTAACATCCCTTGCTAGCTGCAACTCCAAGTGTGATTCGGCCTTCCTGATTCCACTCCTGCATGTCTGAGCAATATTTTTATACTCTTCCCTGGTCATTTTTCCAAGCTTCCACTTCTTGTAAGCTTCTTTTTTGTGTTTAAGATCAGCAAAGATTTCCACTGTTAAGCTAAGCTGGTCGCCTGCCATATTTACTATTCTGTCCCAGTAGGTTCCTCCAACACTTGCACCAGGAAATATGTATACCTACCGTAAGATACACACTAACACACTCTTGAAGAATTATTATTTGCTACATACATGTCAACCACCTCTCTAAATTTTTTCGCATTACTCCACTATTCCAGACTCTTAATGGATTATCATCAGAGCAAAATTATGGAGCAAATATTAACTCATTTTCCAACCTGGAGGTTTTCCTGCAGTGAGCAATTCTCGAAAGTTCAGAAAAAGGAGTCTATATAGTGTAAGGAGATGATAGATATGAAAAGCTAAATCCTACTACTGAAAGTTTTTCAAGTAGACTTATTATTGAACAAACGGGGGGAGGGGTTCACAATTATGTGATCAGTCATGTGAAAATACCCATCCTAACCAGGAACTCTCAGATAGAAATACAGTAAAGACTTCTAAGCCTGTCAGACATAAACATGTAAGAAAGTCTTGACAAATCTCCCTGTAAAAGGAGCATCAAGTGGATCTATTCCCTGGTAATGAAGTCTTCTGAGAAGCCCAATTGCCCTTTTTAAAGTAAATCTGACACCAATAAACTGGACGGAGAGGAACAATATAAAGAAAAAAACATGGGGAAATACAAAGAAATCCTGAATCACGAGGAAAGCAATCAGAGACAGAAATAAAATAAATATGTAATGACACTCAAAGAAAGAGGGGTATTAGTGGATGCCAAAAAGAATGATAAATAAACCTCATTCTGGTCACACTTCCATTTGCTCCTGTAAATCAGGAATAACTCCACTCAAGTCAGTGGAGTTACATCCGTGCCAGGACGACGCAATGGAGATCAGAATCCACCTCTGTCTCCTATTGTAGTCACCACTGATTTAGCTATCATCACCATAATGGATGATGTCTCTTTGTAGTTGATACTCCAACTATTTGAATCTGGATTAATTACACTTGTATCTGGGTAAATCCTTTGCATTTAACAAAAGATTGGCACATATTGACAGCAAATATGAAAGACTTTCAACCTTGTATATTTCAACAGCTTGTGTTTTCTATTTATAGAAGTCAACTTGGGCACACATTTGCAACTGTATGTTGATGTCTGCATTCCCAAAAAACACAGAATCTTTGCAGCATATGAGTATTCATTGTTGTTGCAATTAAGTGAATGTAGCAACTTCAGAGAAAAATGTGATTCCTGACCTAATTTGTTTATCCTTCCAAGTTAAATTGACTCAGTTATATCCATTAATTTCATCTTTGTGCCTCATCAGGGTGGATAATTAGGTTTGGCTGGGAACTGAAAACCTTACTTAAATTGCTTATGGTCATCTAATTCTGGTAGTCTGCTTGGACTACTCATTTCCACAATGCCAGATCTGGCAGTGAGGAGACATTACAATATTTGGCAGGGCAAAAAGTTTCTGATAAGTTTTGTGCACCATCTGAGCTAGATTAAAGGAAGTATTGTCCCACAGAATTTTATTATCACAATGATGAAAAATATAGATCATTTGAATTTGGAGATCTAGAGAGGAGGAAATGACAGTTAGTTTAGTTCATTTTTGAAAAAAATGTGACCAAGTGTTTTTGACAAACCAATGAGTTAGACATTGGCAGTACAGTGACTATTTAAACAAATATATACATAAAATAATTATATTTCATTCGACTGACAAAGGGCACCAATCCATAAACATTTTATCATTCAGATTCTGATTTGTTTAACAGATTTCTTTAGGAAAGAGTGAAAAACATATCTGCAAGTTCATTTTTCAGCTGTCTGGAATAACAGATGTGGAATGGGTTTCTTAATCCTCATTTTGACCATTACTAATGGACTTCAAGCCTCATGAAAAAGGGTGAAAGGGTTATTAAAACAAGCAGATGTCTAAGCATGTCTAATGGATTTAAGCTACCAAGCTGAGAAGCACTGTAGCTGGGTCTCTGAGCATCGCTAATGTCTTGTAGCCATTTCAAGTTTGGACTTTTTCCAAAGACATCCTGCACTTAAGAATTCAGTTCTAATTTTCATAGACGGTTAATGTTTTAGGCAATCTGTTTTGTCAGCTTGCTGATTTTAGAATAATTGTGGTTAGTAAAGACTCCTTCACTGTCTGTTCTACAACAAGCTGAACACTAACTAGTGGGGAGGGAAGGGAAGCCTTGAAAAAAGCTCTTGCTGTGACATTGATGCAGTGCCCTGCCCAACAGAGATCACCACCAAACTGCTGCAGTTTTGTTTTCACTTAATTTTCCTTTTTATTTTTTGCTGTTCTGCACGTAATCTGGCCATGTGGCAGTAATTAGAGCTGTGTAAACCCTAAAACTTATTCCTTACCAATTTCTTGCCAGAGGACTCAGTGTCTTTGCTTAATTGGGTCAGCTTATATTTGCCAGCCCTCCAACCACCAACAAAGGTACTTGGAGGCAGATCTTCCAAGCTCAAGTAAGGGCAACGGAAGAGCTTGGAAGAAGCTCCACTAAGCAAGAAGGCAAGACTTCACATTGGGGTTCAGCTACAGTCCCAAGAAAAGGGGACTTTGGGATAGGGCAAGGGTATTCCCAGTGGATCCATAACTATACATATCCACCAATCAATTCCTTCCTTTCCTGCATGATTCAGAGCCAACATGGAGATTACTGTGGAATATGAGCTCAGAAGACAGACAGAAAGTGAGGGGGCAAGAGGTGAGGGGAAGATATGATTATTTTGTTCTCTCTTCCATCCTTGTGACCCAGTCTTCTACACTGGCTTTTCCCCGTTACTGGTGGTGAATCAACATGATGCTTCAAGATTTACAAGAATGGTGGTTACAGTATGAATTTTTCTCCTCAAGAATTTAGGAACTCTACTAATTAGGAGACAGAAGATAAGTTTCTCTGTCTGACTGTCTTGGCAGAACTCACCACCTGAATGCCCCCTCCCAGGAAGGCCTGATGATACAACAACTCAGCTCTGTTTGCCTCTTAAGGTTCAAGTGGACTGCTCTGTTGATTTGACCCTCTGGCCAAGTCAACTCTGTCCTATTTGGGGGTGGAGTGAGGGAGGTGTAAGCAAAGAGACCAATAAAACAATCTTCATATTCGGCGTAAGCCAAAATAGTCTCCCATCACTGCTGGGCTCAATGCTCAGTCCTTTTTTGTGGACTCTCAGGCTTCTTCCTCTCTCAGAGTCCAAACTTAGTCAACACAGAGTGGGCACCTGCTTCCCACCAAGCACAGCCATCTGACTTTCAGGGTCTGCCCTTCCTCAGCTCCAGCTTTAGACCCAGCTCCAGAGCCAGGCTTCCATTGTGCACCCACATGCTCCTTGTAGCTCTTCTCTTACCACCTAAGCTCTCTCAGTCTTATGTACAAACCACACAACTTCCTCCCAGCAAAGCCCACAAATTAACCTAACCCAGCCAATCAATATCATCCAGAGGAGGCAGCTGAACTGACACAAGGGTGGCTGAACCTGATTAACCTTAAAGGGCATGAAAATCATTTTTCCCTTTTAGTATTAAAATGCCTTTTAAACTTCTGTCAAAAAGGATGATGTTTCAAATTTGCTAAAGCCAGACAAAGACAGCTACCCTGAGCAGTGTCTCATATTTGAAGCTTTTCCTTCAGTAATCCCAGCAAGAACCTGCCAATTTAATTTAGTTGCCTGGTGAGGCTGAGGGGAGGGAATCATCTTGCAATCAGAAATTTTCAAACAACAGAATTTGTCAATTTCAAAATCAAAGTTCCATTTTTTAAAAGTTCCATGTTTAAAACTGGGGGTGGGGGAACTGTTTAAAAAATTCTCACTGAACTTGCACACGACCTCTGGCACATTCAGTGTTTTTCAGTAATAAGGGACACCATCTATTTAAATCCTATATGCCTGAGTCAGTGTAACTTGTGTTGCTTTCTTACTCACACAGCCTTACTATTAACCTTCGAGAGAGTTAGGATGCCCATGCTTTTTTCAAAGAACAGAATAACTCGCAGTCAATGATTTTATTCATCTACTGGCGCTTGACAGGATATTGTTCTGCTGTGGCTTCACTCCTTTCTCTCAGAAAGATTCCAGAGAGTAGTACTCTGCTATTGCTTTTTCTCTACTCAGGGGCTCTCTGGTTTGAGACACCCTGTCACAGATTCTGTTGAATATTAAAGAGCCAACTGCACTGTTTTGTATGCAATATAAATAAAATCAGTTACAGCAATGCAAACACCCAAATATTACCTGGATACAGATGTTATAAGTGAGATCAAAGGGGACGTGAGGCTGTGATGAGTTATGCTCCTCAGACTTTGCAGTATGTGGATGGCCCTCCACTTTAAATTTCTGATTTCCTTTCCTCAAAGCGAGATATAGAATACTGATAGACATAGGCCTGAGCTGTTCTCATATATAATTGCAATTAAAGCTGAAGTGTTTTTATGGCTTCCAATTTTCAGTTTTAACTGATAAACACAGATGAAACACCCCCAATACAAAAAAAAAAAAAAAAAAAAAGGAAAGGTGCCTATCCACTAAAACAGAAAATCACCAGAAATCATAGATTATCAGGGTTGAAGGGACCTCAGGAGGTCATCTAGTCCAACCCCCTGCTCAAAGCAGGACCAATCCCCAATTAAATCATCCCAGACAGGGCTTAGTCAAGCCTCACCTTCAAAACCTCTAAGGAAGGAGATTCTACCACCTCCCTCGGTAACCCATTCCAGTGCTTCAGCACCCTCTTAGTGAAAAAGTTTTTCCTAATATCCAAATGGCTACTTGTAGCTAAGGGCTTGTCTCATGCAGCAGTAACAGACTACAGGGATGAGAGTTCCAAAGCACGCAGACAAGTTGCACATTAATTGGTCTGTGTAAATCAGATGGTATACACTAAAAATTCCCTACTGCAGTGGTTCTCAATTAGGGGTATGTGTTTCCCCTGGGCTACACAGAGGTCTTCTGGGGGTACAACAACTCAACTAGATATTTGCCTAGTTTTACAACAGGCTACATAAAAAGCACTAGCGAAGTCAGCGCAAACTAAGATTTCATACAGTGTTTATACCACTCTATATATTTACTGTACACTGAAATGTCAGTACAATATTTAAATTCCAATTTATTTTTTTAATATGGTAAAAATGAGAAAGTAAGCAATTTTTCAGTAACAGTGTGCTGTGATGCTTTTGTATTTTTATGTCTGAGTTTGTAAGCAAGTCATTCTTAAGTGAGGTGAAATTTGGGGTGCACAAGATAAATCAGACTGCTGAAAGGGGTACAGTCATGTAGAAGGGTTGACAGCCACCGTCCTAGAGCACTTTAACATAGTGCTGTTTCAAAGCACATTAGGCAACATTACAACGAGATTACAGAATATATAAAGAGAAACACCTCCTCCCCCGACTTTTGGTCAGCTATATAAAACTCAGATGGGTGAACTTGAGTGCCTTGTATTAAATGAGGATATTGATTTAATAGGCATCACAGAAAATTGGAGGAACAATGATAATCAGTGAGACACAGTAACTGGATAATATATACATAAACTTATATATACATATACACATATACATACATATATACACATATACATATATATATATATACACACACACACACACACACATAGGAATGAAAGTAGGTTGTGGTGATGAAAGTAGGTTGTGGCGGTGAGGACGTGGCAATATATGTGAAAGAAAGTATAGTCTCAGATATAGTACAAATTTTAAATGAATCAAACTGTATTATAGAATATGGTTAAAAATTTCATGCTTGAATAACAAAAGTATAGCAGTAGGACTATACCATTGACCAGGATGGTGATGGTGACTATGAAATGCTGAGGATGATGTGAGAGGCTACAGAAACAGAAAACTCAGTAATAATGGGGAATTTCAACTATCACTATATTGACTAGATATATGTCACTTCAGGACAGGCTGCTGATAAAATTTCCAGAAATTAATGACTGCTTCTTGAAGAAGCTAATCCTTGAATGTCAAAGGTAGAGCCAATGCTTGATTTAGTCCTAAGTGGAACACAGGATCTGGTCCAAGAAGTGAACTATACAAAAATGAGAAAGCTAGTTAAATGGAAATGAAAAGGAAAAGTTACAAGCGTGAAAAGCCTGCAAACTGCATGGAAATATTTTAAAACCACTCTAATAAAGGATCGAACTAAATGTGTACCCCAAATTTTAAAAAAAGTAAAAGGCCCAAAAATGCAGCATGGCTAAACAGCTAAGTAAAAGAGGAAGTGAGACACAAAAAGACATCCTTTAAAAATTGGAAGTCAAATCCTACTGAGGAAAATAGAAAGTACTTCTCACATACTCAAGGTCTCCCTAAACCTCTGACTCCCAGAAGCTGGGACTAGACAACAGGGGGTGGATCATTTGACAATTGCCCTGTTCTGTTCATTCTCTTTGAAGCACCTAGCACTAGCCACTGTTGGGAGACAGCATACGGGGCTACATAGACCATTTGTCTGATCCTGCATAGCCATTACTTATGTTCTTAACTTTTTAAACTATCACCTGAGTAGTTGCAGAATGGTAGTCAAATGTGCATTTGGCTGTTTGAAAGACAACTGGCACCATTTATGGAGTAGGTTGGAAGCGGCAGGAAAAAAAACACATTCTGGGCATTATAACTGTATGTGTTTTTCACAGTGTGAGAGCAAAGGGGAAAGCCTCAGCGATGGATACAAGGTTGCAGAGTCTTGCTTAGAGGTTCAAGCAGCCAACAAGACATCCCATTCAGAGCACAAATACAAGGAGAAATGCTGTCAGGGATGCTTATTGCACATATTTTGAGTTATGAGCATGTTAACTGTGGGAGAGCACTGAGGTATGGTGTGTGGCTGGTTAAAGTTTAATGTTCCCTATGTGCAATTATAAAACCCTATGAATTATTTCAGCTTCATTTAAAGGATTTTCTGTGTTAAATGCCATGATGACCCATAATGGATCTGTTATAAATAGGTTTACTGTGAGAGAACAATAAAAACTCAGTAAAGTTTTAATGAAACCAATGGAAAAATATCTTTGTATCTGGAAATACATTTGACAAACAAATTAGGGAACTGGAGGACCTGCTGACCTAGCAGGAACATATTTTGTAAGAGGGCATTTTGGCTCAGGACAGTGTCCATGAGTTGCCTTCACATCTCTGTTTTTCCACACTCTCCTTTGCCATGGTGATGCTGTTGTTGACCACACTTTCTCTGGCCGCTGTGACCCTGTCCTTGGCCACTTCCCTGAGCTGCTTTTCTTTCTCTCTCTGGTTCCTCATATCAGCCTCTCAGCCAGCCTTGTTTTCCACAGTGACTCTGTCACAAGTTCTGCAAATGTCTCATCCATAGCTGTGCGCATGGGATGTGCCAGGTGCGCCCAGGAACACCCTAATGCACCTAATAAACCTGGGTGAACATGGGCATGTGGCTATTCTGTACAACCTGCAAAACAAAAAAATGAAGCAATTTCTCAGTCTTAAATTGTGCTTTATCTCCCCTGCAGGAGAAAGTGCAGAAAAAATAAATAGTGTCCTATAATGATTAATCAGCTACAATGCATGTTACAGGGCATTTGTGTCTCATCAGGGAAGAGTATTGTTTGTATCTTGACTGGGCTTACAATGTGTACTTAACCCTCATGTAAATTACAAAAACTAACCAATTTTCTTTTCCTCCAAGCACTCGCTCAATATACTGTTGAATGTTGCACAAATGAATGCTTTTTAAAACTGAATTTGTCATGGGAGGAAGGCAGACTGACCGCGCCATGCTGGTGGTGCCATTTTGAAGCAGCAGAAGGGGTGGGGCGAGAGGCAGGTGAGGACTCCTTGTTCACATGTGCCAACCATAATTATACATTATAAAGACAGTTATTTACATGCCAAAGTTCACTCCAGAGGAACTGACTCTTCAGTCTTGGCCTGAGTTTCTGACTGCGACTTGGGCCTAGCTAATGCAGAACAGGAACCAGGCTCCATTGTTACTGGGAAGGAAGAGGGCTGGGTTTCCAGCTGGCCATCGTAAGAGTCCTAAGTCACAAAAAGATTCTGACTTTCAGGGGAAAGCTCCCCTCCAGCATCCTCCTGCTCACCTCCTAATGAATGAAGCCAGTCGATTTCAGTGGTAGGGGAGAGACTGTGGACAGCAGGTTCCCAACAATGTCTGGGATGGGTCATACTCTAATTGTATAGAATGCACTGGGTTTTGTTTTAAAACAGTAGTATTTACAGGGCTCATGCAAGATGAGGGCCTCACTATCCTAAGCGTAGATAAATATAGTCTGCAGGAGAGAAAAATGAGGCGGGATTTAATAGCTGCTTTCAATTACCTGAAAGGGGGTTCCAAAGAGGATGGATCTAGACTGTTCTCAGTGGCAGCAGCTGGCAGAACAAGGAGTAATGGTCTCGAGTTGCAGTGGGGGAGGTTTAGATTGGATATTAGGAAAAACTTTCACTAGAAGGGTGGTAAAGCACTGGAATGGGTTACCTAGGGAGGTGGTAGAATCTCCATCCTTGGAGGTTTTTAAGGTCAGGCTTGACAAAGCCCTGGCTAGGACAACTTAGTTGGGGATTGGTCCTGCTTTGAGCAGGGGGTTGGACTAAGTGACCTCCTGAGGCCCCTTCCAGCCCTGATAGTCTATTATTTTAGTCCTACGCATAGATAAACATACTAACCCTGAAGATGTCTAAATAGCTATGACAGCCAAAGGATAGAAAAAAGAAAGTTTTATTCTTGTTCCAATTGAAAGATGGGGAATAGGGACATAGCTCGACTTCATGACTTGATTAAAGTCACACAGTAAGTTGCGGCCAAGCAGAAGACAGAACCCAGGTCTCCTTAGTCCCAAATCAGTGCTTAGTCACAAAAATGTCCTTCATATCAAATAAGAACTGGTTGGCCATCTTGAGCATTGTCTTGGCCCTTAATCACAAAACAATTTTTTTCTTAAAGCAAAATAGAAAGTAAAGACAAGTGCCAAAATGAGAAGAGTGCTGAGCAAAATTTCAGGAAAATTAGTATAGTTCTTCTGAAGTGTCATAAAGCAGAATTCACAGGTAAAAGTTAAATCTCTTTCCCCTTTCTTTAAACTACAATGTGGCCTATTATAAGATAGGACAGTGAACTGAAACTCAGGAGACCTGGGTTCAAATGATAGCTTTGCCACTGATATGTTGGATGTCTTTGGGCAAATCACTTTACCTTCCTGTGGCTCGGTTTCCCCATCTGTAAAATGGGGATGATACTACTTATCTCCTTTGAAATGTGTTTTAAGATCTATGGATAAAAAGCGCCATGTAAAAGTGAGGTATTAATAAAAACAATCAATATATAATCACTTTATTATTATTATTATTGCTTTATTATTAAATCAAAGTTATACCAGGGCTGGAGTTATATTATTTTTTATTTTTGTATTAAAAATGGTGGCAGAAGAGGCTGATGAGATCTTTAGTTTCTTTGTACCATGCTCTCTTCATCGCATCATACAATCATCATATTAGATGCATTAGAGTAGATGATCTTTAGTCTACCTGGAATCTTCTTCACCATTAGCTACAACACTGCAGGCATCAGAATGGCTCAACAGAGGATGCAACAATTACTTCCAAACTCTTTCATTTAAGCTTATGCTTCTTAATTTAAGATATGCTTTTGTCAAATGCAAGTTATTCATTTCAATAACTGGGTGAAATTCTATGGCCTATGTTATAGAGGTCAGACTAGATGATCTAAGGGTCTCTTCTGATCACAACTGTAAATTTCCTCAGAGCAATGCACCTCTTCTAGTTTCTCACATTCAGAAGAATGTATGATCATCGTAAAGAGTAGTTTTAGACTGAAAATAACTGCTCTATTTACAAAGGGGCAAAAAGGGGCCAAAATGTCAACAGGCAGATGGCAATTTAAGTTCTGTTAAGGGACCAGCTGAGATGTCCCCCCACAACAAAAGTCTGCTTTTGAAAATCAACTTATAGTAGTTTTTTGTCAAAAAAACAAAGCATAGTCTGAGCTCAAGACTCAGGAGCTACCTAGTCCTAATTCTGCACCTGTGGCCAAATCACTTAAGCATTCTGCCTCTGTTTTCCTATTAATAAAATAAATAAATAAATAAATAAATAAATAATAAAATAAATAATAAACTGGGATAACAAATACATGCTCCAGTGAATCTTGTGATCTTCATAAGTGTGGAACACCAACAACTTTCGCTCTTCCACAGACAGCTGTGCTCATTACTATTAACAGCCCTTGACTTCTATAGTAGCTGCAGAAGCCATGCATATTTCATATTTAAGTATGTTTTAAGCATGAAACCACTATATAAACTTTGTTTTAAGTACAACGCAAATTAAAACTAGGTGTGATATTCAAAAGCACTCAGAATTAGATTAGATTTGTTCCCTTTGAAGCTAATGATAAAACACCCATAGACTTCTTTGGATACAGAGTTGGGCCAGCATTGAGTGCTTTTGAAAAATCATGCCCTATATTAATAACATGAAGTTAAAGTTGAAATAACATTATGTTGTTTATTCTCCACCCAATTCACCCTGCCTAAATATGGCCTATAATTTATTAGCTGTTCTCCTCTCAGCAAGATCTTCTCTGGACCTAGCCTGACAAAGCCATTGTTAGCTAATTTTTACAGTCTCAAAATGTTGCAGTGTTTGCCAGTGAATGTTCTCATCATCCAATATAAAGCTATTTATATTTCAACTCTATCCTGATCAGCAAGGCATGAACACAGGCCCGGCTTTTCTCACTGCAGTCGGTGCTGGGCCTTCACAAACAGTTCAGTCAAGTTAGTGATGCACCTGAGGTGGCATGGGGGAGGCAGACCTTAAATTGTGCCTTCATCTGGAGTTCATCCTTTTTTCTGAATACTGTTAAACGATCCTTAAAAAAACATGCCAGCCCTCAGAGGCTCACAAAATATGTTTCTGAGAGACCATTTTTTAAGTAAGGAATAATAGTGAGTACATGAAGTATCAAAAAACCCAAAAGAACCTCTCTGACACACTAAAAGATCCTTTGACCCCATTCCTTCCTCCATATAAAATGACATAAATTTAACACAACTAAACTATAAATATACTCGGTATATTTTTAGTTACAAAGCATAGGCTTTTCCAAGATAAGTTTGCTTGCCAAAATGGTGTTGGTTATGGGAAAGCATTTTTATTTAAGTGGGAGAACAAGTTAATAGAGTCTTGTGTCCCACCCCATGGCCCTGATTCAGCACTGTACTTAAGCATGTGAAAACCAAGGAATTTGAACTCAGGCTTAAGTGTTTTGCTAAACCTGTGAGCACATGCACATATGCCCTCTGGTGAGTATACGGAATGTATTATAGGTTAAGGGATGGGGAGGGGAAAGAAGAGAATGTTTATGGGAACCCGTGTGACACACTATCGATACTCTGAACCATATCCTATGGAACTGAGATAAAAAGGTTTACTAAATTAAGTAATACCTTATTGAATTAAGGTTACTACCTTTGGGATATATTGTATTAAAAATACAATTCCACAACAACACATACATAGTTGCATGTCTCCTTCCATGGGAAGGATCAACAGGAGAACAAGAGGAAGAACAACAGGAGAACAATAGACAAATTCACTTATGTTGTATCGTTTTGAGAGAAGCTGCCCTCTTGTGAGGTCTGCATATACTAGTTCAAATTTGATTCTCCAGGAACCAATAATGAAAGGATTTTCAAATAGCCATTTTAAACAGGCTCAGGACTTTCTTTCTAATCCAGCAAATGGGAGGATCCCTGGTCCATGCAGGGCCCCGATCCTTAGGGTACAGTTGGAAGGACTGGGCCTACTAAGACTCGATGCTTGTTCTGAGCTGAAGTTGTGATGAACTTCCAGGAATCCCCTATGGTAGAGATTTGAAGAACTGCTCCTGCCAAAGCCAATGTTAGGGTTGGGGTTAATTCTAGTAAGATTATTAGCATTCACATATCAGAGAGGTAGCCGTGTTAGTCTGGAATTGCAGAAGTGACAAAGAGTCCTGTGGCACCTTAAAGACTAACTAAAGTATTAGAGCATAAGGTTTCGTGGGCTAATACCCACTTTGTTGGATGCATGCAGTGGAAGTATCCAGGGGCAGGAATAAATAAGAGGCAAGGGCCAGGTTAGAGATAACAAGGTTAGTCCAATCAGGCTGAACCAGCTTGTTACCTCTAATCAGGGAGGATGAGGTCCTCCTCTAGCAGCTGGTCTGGTCCCCTCTGGTCACCTCCAGATCAGCTGCTAGAGGAGGACCTCATCCTCCCTGATTAGAGATAACAAGCTGGTTCAGCCTGTTTGGACTAACCTTGTTTTCTCTAACCTGGCCCTTGCCTCTTATTTATTCCTGCCCCTGGATACTTCCACTGCATGCATCCAACAAAGTGGGTATTAGCCCACAAAAGCTTTACTTTACTTTAGTTAGTCTTTAAGGTGCCACAGGACTCTTTGTCACTTCAGCATTCACATAGGTTCTTTCATTGTTTTGAATATGTTTTCTACCGCAAGAATAAAGAAGGCTTGCATGGAAGTGCTGTGTAGTACCTCATAACTGTAAGAATTACACATTAATTGTCTCTAATGAGAAAGCAAGCAGGTTTGGCATGGGCAGCCTATCTCTGCTGGGGATAACACAGTGGAAGCAAGGAACTGTGCAGCCTGAAACTGCCCCAGCCGGAAGGGTGAGAGAGGCATGTCTTCAACCAAGAGAGGCAACAACTGAGAACCTGGACACCAGAAAATAGATGCTCTTGCTGGATGAGTGAGGGGAAATACAGTTGCCCTGAATTGTGAGCTGTAAAGTGGAAGATACTCCTATTTGTCTTGTGTATTTAATGAGGTCCTTGTCCTTCTTCTAAATTCTCTGATTGTAAAGAACCCAACTGCTCATGTACATGATACTCATGAAAATGAGTTCAGTAATGGAGATTTCCCCTTTAGCATTCTGCATTCCCTTGCCCCCACATCTCCTCAGTAGCATTATGCCTGAGTTTCATTTCCACTTATGGTAAAAACAAGTGCACTAACATCAGCAAAACAAGAAGGCTGGGATTTACCTTTGAATGAAGGGAAAGAGCAAAATTTCACTGGGTTTTGCTGTAATATGTGGTGTTTTCTTTATGGCTCCATGCAAAATTACTGTATCTAAATTTTGCTAATCCAACACCATCTTTAATAGTTTGGTGAGCACAACAATGTTCCAAGAGTAGGCTTTTAACTCTAATATACAGGAAGGTCATTATCATAAATCAACTGGTTCTAGCATTAAAATTGTATTCAAACTCTTCTTGTGGTACAGTCTGCAAAGAGAACAGCAAATGGAATTATATAAAGATTCCTGGAAGCAGAGGAGTTGGAAAATCTGTAATGAAAGAGTGGGAAATTATTCAAATCAATTAGTTAATCATTAAGATTAAAACATTCCCTGACACTGCAATGAATTTTAATTAGTTTAATCTTAGTGACCACAGCGCCAAGTGGAGATGCCAACACATGGGCCTTGGCATAGCTTTCTCACAATAGTTGTTCCTAGCTTTGGGCTGCAGAGCCAGCAATGATTTCTATGTCTTTCTTCCACCCTCTTCCTCATCGACCCAACATCCCCATGTTCCTTTTGTGCATTGAGGGTTCTAACTTGTGACCAAAGATTTCATTTTAAATCCATTTCTTGAGAACCAAGAGGTATCTGTAGTCTCTTCTCATCTGACGCCTATTAGGTCTTTGGCTGCCTCAAAAAATGCAAGAATCAGAGGGGTAGCCGTGTTAGTCTGGAATTGCAGAAGTGACAAAAGTGACCTATTTATACCTGCCCCTGGATACTTCCACTGCATGCATCCGACGAAGTGGGTATTAGCCCACGAAAGCTCATGCTCTGAAAAAATTTCAGTTAGTCTTTAAGGTGCCACAGGACTCTTTGTCACTTCAAAAAATGCAATAACTAATTCTTGTGTATAAACTGTAGTTGTGCATCCCTTAAATTTTTTAAATCATTCTGTACAGTTAAAAGTTGCTTAATGGCTAAGTACAGTAGATAGCCAATTAGGTTCCTTAGCATTTCTAGATATCTCGAGTACTCCTATCGTTACCTGTGTGTTATCTAAAGATATGCTACTGATACTTTATCAAGGGGCTCCCCCACTAAAAAGGTGCTAGTTAGCCTGTGATAAATTCCATACCTAAGTGTGCATGTTCTAATAAAAAGAAAGGTGAGAGAAGGGGAAATGTTTTCTCTATTTAAAAAAAAATGTTCTTTTTTATCTTATAAGTAAGGAGGTGACAGAGCCTCTTGGCAAACAAACTTTTATTAAATGCCTCAATATATTTTTCCTGAAAAAATATAATACACCCAGCTACAAACACAGCAAATGTTTCCCTTCCTTCTGAGGCAAATACTTCAAACGTGCCCTAATACATCTTTCAGACAATAATATCAGATAATTCAAATAAGTGCTTTGACATTTACACCCATTCAATCATTAGTAACTCCACTGAAGTCAAACTGGACCAAAGAAAAACTAGTGAGAGGATCAAACCCTATCTGAATGTCATGTTTCTTATCACGCTTAGCAAACAAAACAGAAATAGATTCAACCTCTGTAGCATAGCACACTCAGATTTCAAAGCCATGAAATATAAATACTAACTCATTGTTCATGAAACTCACCACAAAAATACCGTGAGAGGGAAAATTGGTGTCCTGAATCCCTAGCTGCTGCTTCTTTAATTAGAAGTACCTTATGGAAAATTCACACAACTTACTGAGCATTGATGACATCTACTTTGCACTGCACAACTTTGAAATTCTTTAAAATCTCCTTGTAAAAAAGTGGATCTTTGTTTCCCAAGCTATAGTCTACCATTCCACAAATTACTTGTTTTAGTAACAATATTTATATCCATATGCTAATTAATCACATTCACTGTTTTGCAACATCGCCTTTTGGGTTTTTTCAGAACATAAAAATGGCCATACTGGGTCAGACCAAAGGTCCATCTAGCCCCGTATCCTGTCTTCCAACAGTGGCCAATGCCACGTACCCCAGAGGAAATGTACAGATCACGTGGTCCATCCTCTGTCACTCATTCCCAACTTCTGGCAAACAGAGGTTAGGTTCACCATCCCTGTCCATCCTGGCTAATAGCTATTGATGGACTTGTCCTCCATGAACTTATCTAGGTCTTTTTTCAGAGTTTAAAATGACTAAAAGCAAGCATGCAGTTTCTGAACTCTGTCTGCTTTTTTCATATGAATATTTACTGCTTCATAATAAATTCATTTGTTTGTATTTTTTATACACCAGGAAACAAAGCCATATTATTTTCAAGTTTGAGTGTTTCAACTAGTCTTTTAAATGCCATCAGCGAAGGGTTTTTGCAGCTCCTCAGACACAGAAAGTTGTCACATAAGCTTCCCTATAGTAGCTTTCCCTTGACTCTTACTGCTTTTCTCTCCTGACACCATCAATAATAGGGGGTCCTTCCTCCAGAACCCTTCATGATGGTCCTACCCATCTTTCACCAACCAAGCAATGGAAGACTTCAAGGATCCACTGGATGCGGAGATGGTCTACCTGTTCTCCTCAATCTTTCCACACCTAACCTCCCTATTTGAACTTCAGCAACTGCTACACAATTACAGACCAACCCAAACAAGAGAAGTGGATGATGCTTTAAACGCTGACAGCTCTGGAAGCCTTGCAAACTCAGATGCTTTAACTACCATCAGTCCAACCTCTAAAAATGACACAGGACAGAGAGCATTTCTAGACCTAAAGTGTAATGACTGTATAATTCAATATTTCTAGCCCTTCAAGGGCTGGAAGTCAGAATGCTGTGCCCTCCTCCATGACTGTGCGTTTTCCTTTTCTCATTGTAAAGAGTGCCTGTGTTTCATCCAGAAGGGGCACAAAATATCAGACTTTAAATATGTGGCGTTGCTATGTCTACAGAAGCTGTAACTAGTACAGGACATAATGTTACTTCTCCAGGAAATTCTGCACTTGGGGAAGAAGAAGTAAATGATACTGGGGCAGGCTGTTCAAATATAGCAGTTTTTTTAAGGTAGTCATATTAGTGGCCAGATGAAGGGGTCAAAATTTCAGGATATATAAATGTATCACAAGGTTCTATAATTCTGCATATGACCATTACTGCCATATATGCAAGGTTAAACATATACACTAGCCTTATTCATCAGAGCACTCAGGTGACACAAAGTGGTCATACATTTGACATAACTGATGTGACAAAGCTCCAAGTTTGTATTTGTGGGTCCTGCGCTTCCTGGCAGATTTAGAGACCTCAGAAACTCATCTAGGCCCCAGAGTGACCTCCCTTTCTCAGTATAATTGGCAAGAGTCACCGCCTAGTGAGTTACCTTCATCACAGGCCAGTATGGAAGATGGGAAAAAGGGGGAGCCCGGGCCTGCCCTCTACTCCGGGCTCCAGCCCAGGGACCCTAATAGTATCAGCTAAGATGGCTGACCTTTTATCCACAAAACACAATACAATTCCCTGGGCTATTTCCCCACAGCAGTCTCCGCTTCTTCAAACTCCACTTCACCCTTACCTCAGGGCCTCCTTCCTTCTGGATGATATGTTGTCCACCACTCAGTCTCACCAACAGCACAACCTCCTTCCACAGCTCCTGACACCCACAGCCCACCTGTCTAACTGGGAGATTTTTATCTGGTTTCAGCCAGTCCCTGATTGGCTTCAGGTGTCCCAATCAGGCTAGCTGTTTCTACTCCTTTCTAGAAGGTTCTTAATTGGCCCCAGGTGTCTTGATTGGCCTGGAGTAGCCTTTGTTTGGCTATCCAGGGAACAGGGACCTGCACATCCCGAGACTAATATACCTGCCTTCCAGCACTCTCCTATATCCTTCTGGTCTGACTCCGTCACACTGGGAAAACATTATACTGGGTTAATGGTTGCATTGCATCACCAAAGTGGCACAAAGCAGCCAAATTGTGTTCGTGAATCTGGTCCTCAAACACACGATGTAATAGACAGGAAGAACACAAGAAGTGGAAGCAGATGATGGAGAGGATGGACTCTCTCTAACAACAAAGTAGTACTCCATAACATGCCTGGAAATTACCATCCTTTGTCTGGGATATCAGGATTTTCCTACTCTTTTAGTTCCTTATTTATTGCGTGGCTTGCATCAGAAAGGACTTAACTGCAAGACTAGATAGTCTAGATTGATGTTGTTCTGTCAAAGTGTTAGAATTGGCTCTATTAAACTAAAAAGTGAAACTAAAAACTAAACCTAATCTAAAGGAGACTGTAAGCCAGGTACCATCCCAGGACATTTGCTCCAGGGCTAGGATGGTAACATGGGCACCCTGCCTCGGTTTTGTTCTGAGGTTCCAAAAATAACTCAAACACAATGTCTTCTCCCTCTCTTGGAGTCTAATTTATTAAGCACCAGCTGGTTTCCAAAAGAACCCACCTTTACCTCTTAAGTTCAGGGCTCCACAGCTCTCCTTCTAGGAACTGTGTCCTTTTAGGTCCTGGCCTCCCAGGCCTACAAACTCTTCTACCATTATGTTCAGGGGACTGTGGCTTTAAGTTCTGGCCTCTCTGGCCCATAACTCATCACTCAAATTTAGGGGTTGCACAGGCCTCCTTCCTAGGGCTGGGGACTGGCTGATTTCTTCCTCACAGTAGCTCCCCTGATTGGGCTTGAAAAAGGAGCTGCCTTTTGAGTCATCCACCCACACATCTGAATACTCCCTTCATCTTTCCAAGATGGGTCTAATAATCCCAACACCTGTGCACGCTGGCCAGGGGAGTGGGGAGCCTTGTCCTTCACAATCTACAAAGCTCCTCCTGGTCACACTATCTTAAAGGGTCAGTACACCATTATAGAGAGAAACATTTCTCCTGAGTGAACAAAAACAGATTGTAGCCTCATTCTGATCTATATTGTCTCAGATGAACTAGACCCTGGAGTCCATACTCCATCTTCCCTTGAAAAATATATTGAGAGGTCTAAAGATAAATAGTTACCAATAAAAAACCCAGGAGGGACTAATTGAAAAACTGTAACACTTATATGTCAACAGATCTGGTGGACATGAATTCTAGTTTACCAAAAGAATAACTAAATAAATGACTGTTGTTTTTAAAAGTGAATACTGGGAAGATACCAAAATAATGCAATATACCAAAGGAATGGAAAAAATAAAATGTGGTACAGATCTTTGAAATAAGAAAGAAGACTGAACCTGGCAATTATCACCCAGTACATCTGATTAGAATACTCAGTAAAATCATGGAACAAATATTAAGAGAAAAAACTCTCTTTTATGATAATTTATATTGTAACCAACGTTTGCTAGGGGCTTCACAAATAAGTAAAGAGACAAAGGGCAATTCTGCTCTCAGTTACATTGTGTAAACCTGGAATAACTCATTTGATGTTAACAAAGTTGCTTTAGATTAACACCAGTTAATCCAAGAGCTGGATTTAGCCTAAAGTTTGTGTTCTGGGGAGTTCACTTACCTGGACCCTAACAGAACTGTGATCAATAGGCAACAAGAATTTACACATAAAATTCATCTAGTGGATTAATAGAGAACAATAGGTGTAGTATGGAATACATGACTTTATGACGTTTGAAACAGTGTCACACAAAATTTAATTTGCAACTCTAATTCAGATTGGCTTGAACTGACTACCAAATATATTGAAAACTAACCAAAGGATAATTTCATAGATTTCAGAGTTTAACACCAGATGGGACCATTAGGTCCTCTAGTCTGACCTCCAGCATATTACACGCTATTTAATTTCACGCTATTTAATTTACCCCTATATTGAACCCAAGAAGGCTACTTAGACTAAAGAATTTTGGTCCTCAGGAGTCTAAACTTTTGTGTGCCACAGGCAGAGATCAGGAGAGACCAAGGCTATACCAATGCCCAAGGCACTTGCATTAGGAGGAATATATGAGGTGAAGTATGCCCTTAGATATATTTCCCCTCCCATGTCTCTGTCAATCTGATATGGGGGAAAAAATCCCTCCTGAGCCCAGATTGGTGCTTAGCTTGACTAAGCATATGAGCAAAACACACCAGTCAGGCATCTAAGAAAGAGGATGTCTGTATCGCCTCAAGAGTGCTGGTCCACTCTGCCCAGTGTCCCATATCCAGCTGTAGCCAATTTCTCATGCTTCAGAGGAAAGGAGAAAAAAATACATCCAGTCAATCATTCATGGGAGAGAAAAAAAATCCCTTCCTACCCACTGCAGGTGACTGAGTGAAGCCCTGGAGCATGAGATTTGATTACAGACATATCTTCATGCTGCAAGTCACCTCCAAGCTGCACATTTAAGAGGATGTTGAGGGCAATGCAAGCAATCCTGTTCTCTAAAGGGAAAGGGATGGACAGGGGGATTCATATATTCACAGATAATGAGGAGTGATATATTAAATTAGATGGTGATTGGGTACCAGATAGCCTTATTTAACATCTTCACTACTGATCAGGAAGTGGGGCACATTAAATAATTTAGCTGATGACACAAATTGGGAAATGTTGTAAAGAGAGATAATTTATACATTGGAGGTTGAAAATATGGGTAGAAAATAATAAAATTATATCACTTTAGGGAAAGAGAGATAAGCTAAGATTAATAAGATTAATGGGGGGGAAATCATCTGATAAAAATAGTCATTAGGTAGTAGAAACCTGGGAAAGGACAAGCCCCCCCCCCCTCAAAAAAAAGAGGTTAGACTTGTTTATATAAACAGTAGAAACTTGGAACTCCAACCAAGATTCTTATGTGCTAGGCAATGTACAGATAAGAGCATAACATAAGAATGGCCATATTGGATCAGACTAAAGGTCTGTCTAGCCCAGCATCCTGTCTTCCACCAGTGGCCAATGTCAGATGCTTCAGAGGGAATGAACAGAATAGACAATCATCAGCTGATCAAACCCCCGTTGTCCACCTCTAGCTTCTGGCAAACAGAGGCTAGGGACACTCAGTATTGTGTTGCATCCCTGCTTATCCTGGCTATTGTCCATTGATGAACCTATCCTCCAGGAACTTATCTCGTTTTTTGTGGGGGCGGGGGGTTGGAACCTTGTTGTAGTTTTGGCTCTCCTAACATCACAGGTTGATTGTGCATTGTTTGAAATAATTGCTTTTGTTTGTTTTAGCCTACTGACTATTAATTTCATTGGGTGACCTCTTGTTCTTGTGTTGTGTGAAGGAGTAAATAATATTTCCTTCTTCACATTCACCACACCAGTTAAGATTTTATAGACCTCTATGATATCTCCACTTAGATAAGTAACAAAGGCACCAATCCCTACCCTGAAGAATTTACATTCCAGCTGTCAGTTAGAACACAACAAAGAGATTAAACAAAGAAGTGTGAGAAGGTTAGGAGCACAACAGAATAATATGAAATGTAATACACAAGCAGTAAAGGACCAGCACCATTATGGACTGCATATAGAGGTATCATGTCAAACAGCAGGAAGGTAATAGTCTCATTATATGGCTCAGCCAAAGAAGAACCAGAACATTTTGGTTAACTATTGGGGGAGGCAGCGGTGCTTTGACAGCTGAGATCTCTTAATTCGTCGCATAGGGAAGGAAAGCAGTAGAAACTCTGAAGCACAAGAAAAAATGAAAAGTAATGAATCATTCTGCACTGACAGCTTTGTAGGCTGGAAGACTTACAGTGTCTGCATTGACTTTATTATGATATTTAGAATGGAAATTGTGCTGAGGTATTTATACTCTACCACAGTAAATGTTTTTGCTTTGTTCTTTTGGTGCCTACGGTGCTACAAATTAGAGATGGAAAATACATTAGTCTCTGTTCTTTCTAATCAGTTTTTCTCAGCCCATTTCAGGAAGACAAAGACTTCTTTGCTGTTGGTTCTTCCTACATTCCAAATGACTTGCCCAGATTTTCACAAGTGCCTGTTGGCACCCACTGTGCTAGCCAATTGGATGAAGTTACCAGAGACCTATCTCAAATCGGATAAGTCATTGTCAGACTTGAAACTGCTGATCTGTCAACATAAGGCACCACCTTAGACTTCTTATGTCAAAACCATGTTGCTGCCAATCACTGTTGCCCAGATCCCACCTATATTTTGCAATAGATTGAGTCAGGGGTCAGTAATCTAATATTTATCCTAAGGTATTATTTTTCCTTATTATCCCACATGCGTCATAGACGCCTGCTCCTTTTCTGGAATCATGTTTTTCTATAAAGAGTTTTGAGGCAATCATCCATTTTCCCCCTACCCTTTCTGTTTTAGGGCATGCCATTAAAACAGTGACCAGTCAACAGCCAGATGTAATATAGCACATCATTTGTAGCAGAGGGGGAAAGTATGCCTCAAACCACGGCTTTCTAGGAACCTCAATCACTATTCCAGGAATAATATTCATGGTATATTCCATATTAAAACCATGACTGCTGGGTGCTACATTTCTTCACATATGCTCCCAGCACAGACTGCACTTCTGAGATTTTTGCAAACTGTGTAGAATTAGATCCAGTCTGTTCTCCCACTTAGTAAATCATTTTTATGGCTGGCATCAACCATAACTGCCACTGAAAAGCAGCCTTGCTTGTCTGCCCTCTGACATGCATTCGTTTCAGGAGACAACTCCCTGCCTATGATACCTCACTGTGTCAATGTCACCACTAAAAAAGGCTGATATTTCCAAATCTTGGAAAAAATTAGCTATTCAGCAATGACAAGATAAAAAGGTACAAGAAAATTTTTTAAAAAAGATTGAAAAATATTTGTAATCCCTTCACACCTCATCAGCATTGCCACGCAAAGTTAGAATATACTTGTTTGGTTGGTTCAGTAATTCAGAGTGAATTGATCCCACTTAAAGGAAGGCTCGCCAATGATTCCTCCATTCAGCATTCTTGGTCCTTTCTAGCCATATTCATTTACATTTAATGACTTTATTTTCCACATTGCTTTTGCAAAGTAGAGAATAATTATGAATTCCATTTTACCATATGGGAAACCAAGATGCAGAGAGAACTTGCACAGTGGCAAACAGGAAGCTCATGGCAGAACCGGCAACTGAACCGAGATTTCCTGAGTTGCAGTCCAGTGTCTTAACCGCAAGGTCATCCTTCCAGGTACCACTTATAGCTGAGAAGCTATTCTGTTTATAGATATAATATTATACAATATTTGGGACAGAACCTGGCCTCCCCTCTATCCTCTTGGCACAGCCACATCTGCCCAAAGGGGACAAAATGGTAAATTAAGTAGTCAAGTCTAGGGAATACTCAAAGTGACACGATTAGCTATTTCACGCTTCTGACCTCCCAAAGCAGACGTTCGTGAGTAGAAATGTGCAGCCAAAACTGTAATGAATTGTGATACTGCCTCTCCAAAATGAGCCTTCCACCATTGTAATGCATCTCTCATGTCATGCAGGCACATTCAGGGTCTGCATCCTCAAGAGTCTGTAGGAGTAAACTTGTCATGTAACTAACAGAGTGTTGTGCTTATATCCCTGGTCTCACGAGTTCCTGAAGTACAAAGCCTGCAACATACCCACAAATAAGATACTTTTGGCTACCTGGCAATGAAAGAAAACACAACAAAAGCTGATCTAACTTTTGCTAGGTTTTGAACTTGCTCCCATCTGCCTAGAGGATTAAACAAGGAAAAGGTGGCAGAAGGCAACCATGTCTAAGTAAACTGAGCACAACTTGTGAACACTTGAAGACGCGACCCTGTTAATGAGAAATTGGAAACGAGATTTTATAAACAAAAACTTTTCTCTAAATTACCCCTTCACAGAAGCTCTGTACCATGTTAGAAAAAAACATTCTTCAGAGGTAAGATGAAACTGAGCTTATAATGTGTTTTGCTGCCTAATGTGCAACAGCAAATCTATGTAACTACATAAAGAAAACTGAGTAGGAGAAGAACATGCAAAACTATCCATTAAGCAAATAAGGGAAAAAATTGGTCCTAACCCTTGAACAAAGTAGAAAGAAAGCAGAGATTGCATTAAGCTATGGATCAATCTGCCACCAGGCCAAGAACGTAATGATAAACCTACGGAGATCAAGTCCCCAATACAATGTGTTCTAATTTGGGAAGAATGTACCTACCCTGACAGATAGCTAAATTCTTTCCTTTTTTTACACTTCCACACTTGTCTTGCAAAAATTATTAAATAAAATGTAGTCGCTGTCACAGAAATTAGACACAAGCCACTTAAATATAGTGAACTCAAGGGAATTTGCTCATACATTGTCTGCTTCTTTCAAATCCACACCTACAAACTTTATTGGCAACTTTCAGTAGTCAATACAAAATCCCACTTCTTTCCAAACTGCCTTCTCTCCCTCAGCAAATCGCATGCTCACAACAGAGGGAGCACAGAGCCAAATGACAGCCTAGTGCTCACAAGACAGAGCCTTTATAAAAGAGTTTCCCCTATCTCAAAAGCTCCTCTCTTGTGTATGTATTTCCATCTCTCTCATGATAGCTATTTCAGTTGGTCTCCATCTCTGCAGCTGGCAGAATCAAAAAGGGGTATTAGGGAAGAATTTTGTTTTTAACTTTAAAGTGGTTTCTTTTAAAACGTTTTGTTATTTTCAAAATATTTTTATAAGCGCTATTGGTGGGGTATTGTCTGTAGGGAAATTTCTGCTTTCCTAAATGCTTCACACCGCTAACTGCCAGAAAGTGGGGGTGGAGAGGGAGGAGCACAGCTGGCAAAAATATTGACCATGGAAAAATATTTTCAGCAGAGTACTAAACGATTTTTTAATAATGCAGTTTTTTATCTTGGGGAAAGACTCAGTGTTTTTTTTTTATTCTCAGACATATTAGTAATATCCTGGAAAGAGCCCTTCCCATATTCTAGACTGAAACAGCACTATGTTAATGAGCACTAGAGAACTTTAATTTGTACCACAGGACTGTCAGTGTGCAACACGCTGGTGTGCTTTAGAAATTACACATCACTGCAGCACCATGAAGACAAGCCTTAGATCTTTGGCATAACTGAAGAAGAGACAGTCCCTCAAAACTGGGATGAAGTTTTACACAAGAACGAGCACTTCCTGGGACAGGACTTTGAGAGTTTTAGGCCCTGCTGCTATATAATAAATATATATGGAGATATGCCTATCTGATAGGACTGGAAGGACCTTGAAAAGTCATGGAGTCCAGCTCCCTGCCTATACTAGCAGAACCAAAGTACTGTCCTCTGACAGATTTTTTTGCCCCAGATCCCTAAATGGCTCACTCAAGGATTGAGCTCACAAGGCTAGGTTTAGCAGGCCAATGCTCAAACCACTGAGCTATCCCTCCTGACATGTGTACAGACCCTGCATGCACACAGGAGGAAGGATGATCTTCACTGGGACTCATGGCACAAGTCCTCAAAGAACCCATTTTGAAGCACTTTGAGGGGAGGAAAGTGATCAGGAACAGTCAGCATGGATTCACCAAGGACAAGTCATGCCTAATGAACCTAATTGCCTTCTACGATGAGATAACTGGCTCTGTGGAGGAGGTGAAAGCAGTGAACGTGTTATTCTTTGACCTTAGCAAAGCTTTTGATACTGTCTCCCATAATATTCTTGCCAGCAAGTTAAAGAAGTATGGACTGGATGAATGGACTATAAGGTGGATAGAAAGATCATTGGGCTCAACAAGTAGTGCTCAATGACTCGACGTCTAGTTGGCAGCTGGTACCAAACAGAGTGCTCCAAGGGTCGGGCCTGGGGCCGGTTTTGCTCAATATCTTCATCAAGGATCCAGAGGATGGCACAGATTGCACCCTCAGCAAATTTGCAGATGACACTAAACTGGGAGGAGTGGTAGATACGCTGGAGGATAGGGATAGGATACAGAGGAACCTAGCCAAATTAGAGGATTGGGCCAAAAGAAATTTGATGCTGTTCAACAAGGACAAGTGCAAAGTCCTGCGCTTAGGATAGAAGAATCCTGTTCACTGCTACAGACTAGGGACCGAATGTTTAGACAGCAGTTCTTCAGAAAAGGACCTAGGGGTTATAGTGGACGAGAAGCTGGATATGAATCAACAATGGGCCCTTGTTGCCAAGAAGGCTAATGGCATTTTGAGTGTATAAGTAGGAGCATTGCCAGCAGATCAGAGACTTGATCATTCCTCTCTGTTCGGAATTGATGAGGCTTCATCTGGAGTATTGTGTCCAGTTTTGGGTCCCACACTATAAGGAAGATGTGGAAAAACTGGAGAGAGTCCTGTGAAGGGCAACAAAAATGATTAGAGGGCTGGAGCACATGATGTATGAGGAGAGGCTGAGGGAACTGGGATTATTTAGTCTGCAGAAGAGAAGAATGAGGGGAGGATTTGATAGCTGCTTTCAACTATCTGAAATGGGGTTCCAAAGAGGATGGATCTAGACTTTTTTCAGTGGTAGCAGATGACAGAACAAGGCATAATGGTCTCAAGGTGCAGTGGGGGAGGTTTAGGCTGGATATTAGGAAAAACTTAGTGCAGGATCTGGGCCTCAGTTCCATATGGCAGGATAGCATGTACACAATAAAGACGTGAACTATTTATTTTACTACCAAATCTTAGTGGCTGATGCAAAGCCACTTATTTTGCTGGGTTTTGTGGAAGGTTCAGGGTTTTTAAAATGAATTCTAATTCTAATGCCACCTAGGGGGCTTGTAGGGAAGTGTGCAATTCAGTCAGTCTGGCAAGACCCAGCCTAGAACAAGGTGTGGTAAATTGTGCCTATGTGCTTTGGAGAGCAGCCTGCTTTGTCTCTCTATCTCTCTCTCATCCTTTTTGGTTATTGTTTGTTCTCTTTCTGGATTTTAAGTAGTAGTGATACACTACCAACTTCCAGCACGATTGTTTTATGTTTTTATCTAACTTTTCTATGTGTATGCTGCAAATACAATTATTTTGATATTTTGACCTGAATATTAATCAAAGTTTACTTTAGGTTTATATATCATAGATTTGTAGACTTTAAGGTCAGAAGGAACCATCATGATCATCTAATCTGTTGTATCATCTTTACCATACGATGCATGCATTGAATGCCTCCAATAGTGTTGGGTAGATAAACATCATTTTTTGTCTTTAGGTGCTCTCCCTGAAAACTTGCATTGAGGAAAATTCAAATTGTTGCTTAAATTGATGCCAATTTTCTTTTAAATCCACCAGACACATAGGGAGTACATGCAACATCTTTGGTTCAGAATAAATGCTGATATGATGCAATGTTTAGTTATCACTAAGAAGGGTAGGTTGGCTGAAGAGATGGTACAGCACTTCTATTACCTCTTTGGGATGTCTGCTTGTGCAGAGCCTTTTGGACAAAACTAGGTTATACCCTGAGGTTAAGCAGATATTAATACAGTCCCTCCCATAAGTAACTTTGCCTCATCTCATTAGCATAGTCACTCCCACGTTTGTAACTATCATTAGTCATTTTTAAAACATTCTACTCACAAGGAAAATTAGCAGTATCAGTTTTTCATATGCACGTCTTGCATCCACAACCCACAACTACTGGCGCTTCAAGATATACATACTCTCTCAAGCACCACTGAAATATTTTCAGTTTAAATTAATAATGAGATGTTAAAAATGTGTACCCTTCTTGTTTTCATCTTTTGCGGTAGCTTTTATAACAAAATGTGAACCTTTAAATCATGGGTGGTCAGTGACCCGGCCATTGAGGAAGGATAGCTCCCAGTCTCTCCCTTTGTGCCCAAGGCCTCCGCCTCATCTGCCCCCACTTTCCCCGCAGGAGCCCAGAGCACCCCCACCATGGCTCCCAGCTTCAGCACCAAGCGGTCAGGGGAGAATCTGGTTTTCAGTGTACACTCACTACATTAGTCTTGGCAATCTAGATGGGACTCAAGGGCTGGGATGCTTAAAGAGGTTTGTATTTGCCTTCTTGGTAACCAGTGTGCTATTACAGAAGCTGTTTGGTTACTGGCTTGGTGAATCTAATTATAGAATAAACCTCCAGTTTCGGGGAGTGACTGCCCTATTCTTTGCAGCTTGCCCTGAATACGCATTCTCAGTGTGGCACCTCCAGGCACTCTGTCACAACATCTTAGGAACATCTGTTTAACATATTGCTGTGAAAACTGTGAAATACCAGAAATGCTCATTAAAACTAATAAGCTTGTAGCAAAGCTACAGACTCTCTGTCTCAGCCCTCTACTGAGCCATGTGGACTCTTAAGTCCATATCAACTACAAGGGCTCGATTTGCATGCACAGACTGAGCAGTGTTGTAACAAGGCACACTGCACACCATTTCTGCAGTTATTCCCTTCTCTCAGGAGCAAGCATGTGTTACAAAATTCAGGGTCATCAATTCTACGATATGATGAAGTGCCACGGGCTGGCATAAATGACAGTTGAAATGCTCTACAAATTGATAACTGTCTTATGAACCTTGATAATCTTCACCATTTAGACACCTCTAACTTCAGTTTGTTCTTATGTGGGGCGGGGGAATTATTTTAATGAGTTTTCCGCTGTATTTGTAGCAGCAAGCCACTTTTCCAACAATAACTATTAATTATCATTAAGTACTGAGAGCACACATGTCTCTCTGCAAGGCACAGTAAAATAAATGGTTGCTGTCCTGAGAAGATGACCAGGTAAAGAACAATTCTCACAAAAGAGAGAGACAGATTTTTTTCAAAAAGTATTTAGATACCTAACGATGCAGATACACACTTACTGGGATATTCAAAAGAACCTAGATCCCTAACTCCTAATCTGAACCTTAGTTCTTAGCCTTGTCTTGTCTCTTCTCTCTGCTACAGACACCAGGGTTCCTTACTTGCCTCTTCAGCATGGTGTATTACTCACTTTTTTGTGGTGTTTATCTAATGCAGACTGTAAGATCCTTGGTCAGGACTCTCTGGAAAGTAGTAGGCACACCAATGATGGTCTTTACACACACAGTGAATACAAATCAAGTTTTTTCCATTTGTAGAGATATTACTTGTTCTAAGGGTATTCTGCATTTTCAGTGCAGGGAATATCTCTAAACCTCTAAAACTGGAAGGAGCTTTTAACATGCCCCCGCTCTGTGGTTGTGGTGTATAGATCTATAAATTGCACTGTTGTATGTCTGACACACACAGGAACAGACATCTATCTATGCAGTGCAAATGATATACTGCAGATAGCTACCTAGGGATACTATATCTTGTATAAACCTATGGCATGATGTAAGCACTTATAAGACATTTGTAAAAAATGGGTAACACCTTAAGATGTTTTATGGTCCAGGATCCTGAATTTTGAATGCATTGAGAGGAATTAGGGCAAAAGGTGAATGCCTTTAACCGAACTTGATTTACCATTATAGGATTAGGCAATTATATGGACAATGAGACTATTTACACTCACATTAGATAGGATATTTTTAGAAAGTACTTAAACACTCTCATGTTCCAAGGCATAAGTCAACCACTAGCTCACAGGTGTTAGGAAGAAACTTTCCCTATCCTGTAAATGTCCACGGTCGGGCTCCTTCCCAACTTCCTCTGAAGCATCTGTTACTGACCAGTAATAGTGGAAGGACCCTGGACTAGAAGGATGACTACTCTGATCTGATACAGCAATTTTTATGTTCCTACATACCTGTAGAACTTATCTTCTTGAAGTTGCATCTGGCATACCTATTTATTTTTACATTATTTTATTAAAGACATTCTTCTTCAAGATGAATCAGTCACATTAATATTTTGATGAAATAGGAATCTAATAATTATTTTTCTTGATAGCGCTTTTCAAAAGCATGCTAGGTTTTTTTTTCCTTCTTATCCACTAGGTGGTACTGCTGCCCTTAAAAAATAAGCTATTGTGATCAAAGAATACAAACTTAGTGCTGGATTTTTATGAAATTTTTGTCGTTATTTGCTAATTTCCTCTCTTTCTTACAGTTAATTTCCATATCCAAGACCAAACCAAAAAAAAAAAAGGAAATTTTAAATTGAGATTTAATGTTTTAGTGACTATTCCATTACTGGAGGGCCACAATAACCTTTTAGAAGCAGGACTGAACATGAACCATAAAGTTCAGATCTAGAGCCAAACTTGCCCAGAGTTGATGCTGTCACAGCATGGTTGAGTGGGGTTGTCATTCTTCCCCCAAGAACAGACTATGGAATCCCAGAAACACCCTCCTGTTCCTTACTTCTGTGTTTCCAAGATGTTAGCCTGTTAATCTGTTCCTGCAAGGTGAATAGAGGGGGCCTGCCCCAGTAGAATTGTCAGGGTTTGCTAAGGATCTCCCTCCCTGTGCCCTTCAGGAAATTCCCCACAGCAGACTAGATCTGTTCATCCTTGGGAGGACTCAGATACACCCCTCCACTTAAAGGAGTAACACCTGGGCAGTACTTTTCCAAAAACAAGTGTTTTCTTTATTTAGTGTAACCAACTTTTCCTAATACGTTTAATCTAAACCTAAATTAAATCACAAATCCCTTAGCACTAGTATACAAGCTAAAGTAGCCAAGACCCTTATGTCATACAGTTGGAATGGCTTAAGTGATTATGCTGCGCACATGGTGATCAGTCATATGCAGGACACTGACAGCAAATCTTAATAAACCCTAAAGTTTATACATACAGAACAGTGAAAGATTCATAACAGGAACACACATCTTTATTAACCCAAACATACACATTCATTAACTCCATTTCTATTCTATAGTCTATACTATGACTGGCATGCTTACTCTCTGTCCGCTTCTCTCCCTCTGTTCTGTCAGGGTCTTTCTGCTCTGTGCCAGTAGCCCCACTACTGCTGCTGATTTTGCTACTGGTTCTTCATTCTTTTATGTTTCTTCTGATCTTCTTCTGGTGCTCCTTCCTCTTCTCCTGCTTCTGACTTGACTGACTTTTGCCTGCTGGCTCTCTGCCTTATATACAGGTTTTGGCCTATTCTGATTGGCTTGTTTTTCAAGCTTAGCATTGGCATATCTATCATCCTGCCTTCAGACCCTCTCTGATAGGTCTATAACTATGGACCAATCACAACTACTAAATCTGGCTGTCAATCAAAGCTGTTACACCAGTCTTAGCATTATGGAATGTTCGCTATTATGGAATGATGACCTTTACCTCGCTTTGGACTCAGTATGCCTGACTGACCTCTCCCTGCAGTTTTGGAGTGATCTTTACCTGACCACAGTCTACAACCTTCCCAACAACATACCAGCCATAGGCTAACCTGCTTAAACTGCCAATTTATTGTCCTTGGCTGTGTGCCCATTTACAATTACAAGACATTTAAACTATAATCCACCAGTTTATTTATTTAATATATAATCATTAACATATGCATCTTAATGTTAAGGTCTACTTTGTTTTTTCCTCTATTTTCAGTTAATAGTGGCAAAGACATTATTTTCAGCATTGTGCTTAAGAAACAAAATAGAGCAGCTCACAACCATTTTCATATTACCATAGATTAGCACATTCTGGAAGTGGGGAAGCTGGCTGCAAAGCTGATTATTTGGCTAGTGTGCAGAGTTAAGCAGCTCCACAGTGTATATAAGATGGTGGCTAGTGCGCTAGCCAACCTAACTTGGGTCAAATGAGACCCCCTCCTCTCCTCTGCCACAGACTCTGTGCCTCAGATCCTCATTGGCAAAATAGGAATAATAGCACTTCCCTACCCAGGCAAGTTATATACGCTAAAACGTATGAGGTGCTCAGATAGTATAGTAATGAGGCCCATACCAATACATAAGATAGATCAGGTCCTATGTGGATGTTTGTATCTTAGGCCTTGTCTACACTGGCACTTTACAGAGCTGCAACTTTCTCTCTCAGGGTGTGTGAAAAAACACACCGCTAAGCACAGCAAATTTCAGTGCTGTAAAGCGCCAGTGTAGACCGTGCACCAGCACTGGGAGCTACACCCCTCCAGGAGATGAGGGTTTTTTTAGAGCACCAGGAGAGTTCGCTCCCAGCACTCTGCTGTGACTACATAAGCCATGTGCAGCGCTTTTACATTGCCAGTGTAGACTAGCCCTTAGGCCCACATCAGGGGAGGGGGGAAGAAAGAATGTACTAATTAGAGTGGTTACAGACAAGGGTAGGTATTTTGTTCTGCTGCCTAGATTTTGATATTTGATTGTGTGGCTTCATGGTAAGAAGTATTGCGGGACCATGTATTGGCTAAAATGTACCAATAGAAAGAGGATGGCAAATTGGAAGAGGGGCTGTGGTTGGAGCGGTCCCTTCTACAGTAGAAGAGTAGTTTTTACATTAAAATGGTATATTACTGTGAGGCTATACAGCTATTTAGATAAAGTCCATGAGTGCCAAAAAAGAGTTATAGGAATAATATATATTATGTGGTATTAGGAATACAGACACATGTTGAGATATTCAAAGCAACTAAGGAATTTAATTATTTTTCAGTAGGAGTTGTATAGCTAAATTTCTTGATTCACTTTGAAAATTTCAACTATCGTATTTTACATTAGTAGAGGATGGTCGGCGCTATGGGTAAGAGTCTGAGTTACCATTATTTGTGGAACCTTGAAGTGTGAAAACTAGATGTTGATGGAGTCGCTAATTTGGAACAGAGAAAACATGGGTTTGCAGCTACTGAAAATCTTATAAACTCCCTGTAGGACGTCTAAATGACAGCTACAAGAGTTGTGAAAGGCCACGCATAGAGCCACCAGAGTCTGTACTGCTGCAAGCCAAGCAGGGGAAAGGGGATCCTTAAGCCATATAGCCTGTATAAATCTATTACACTCCCCTTATTTCTGTACCTCAGCTTAACTCTTTGGTGAAGCACAGGCCAGAGTTCACTTTCCAGGACTTTTCAAAAAGCATTACATAGAAGCCATGTCGTAAAATGCTACTGTGGCACAGGTGCAGCATGGCAGCCATGCTGCTGTAACACGTCAGAGTAAACTCTCACTACAGCGATGGGAGGGACGCTCCTGTCATTGTAGTTCATTCACCTTCCCAAAAGGTGGTAACTAGGTCAACAGAAGAAATCTTCCATCAACACAGAGCTGTCTACACCAGGGGTTAGGTCAGCTTTGCTATGTTTCGCAGGGGTAGGATTTTTTTACATCGCAAGAGACATGCCTACGGGCAAGTATGTTTTCACTGTAGAGCATCCCAGAGTAATCCCTCAGGGCTATTGTATGTAAAATTCTGACAGATGTGTGTTAACTGTTCCCAGCCAATTCTGAAGAGAATGCCTAGAGCAAATGCAAAATTACACAAAATAAAGCAAAAAACTCCTCTTCCCTTTCTAGTGCCTGACCCCAGCCCGCCTCATCTATGAGAAGGAGTATGGGGATTTGTTTAGTGTGTGCAATGATAGGTCTGTGGGGAGGAAGCATGTGGGAGCTCCCAGAAGTATGTGGGTGGCAGTTGTGGTTCTGGTTCCAGTGGCCAGGCAAGGGGGACACAAATAACAAGCGAGATAAATGGGCACTGACTCTGCCACTCAGAGCTTCCATCTGGAGACTGAGGTGAAGCTGGGACCAGCAGAGCATCCTCTCCTCTCTGATCCATGGACAGCTAATCAGCAGCAGCCATCTCTCTGCCCCAAGAGGGGCAGCTCCCCCGAGACTGGGGTGCAGCCTCAGTCTCTTGCTAGGCCTGAGGGAACAGAAGGTCCCTTGAAGAAGGCAAGCAGGGGAGGGAGAATATAAGTGGGATAGGAGAGTAGTCACTGGGGCTAATGGGAGGCAGAGGAGGAAGATATAAGAGGGGATGGAGGTGCCTGGGAAGAGATCTCTGGGCATAGAGAGTGGAGGATTGGTAAGGGTGCTGGAAAATGAAGCAGTAGGGATTGGGAATATCCATTGTATCACTGAATGGAGAATGGAGAACTGCGGGTTATTTGAGGGCTGCAGCACTGGATACATTTCAAGGGGGGAACCTCAGAAGCTGTCCAAGATATTTTGGGGTGGCTAACTGTGGAGGGGATTCATGAGCATGTCAAGGCAGGTTTGCACCTATACAAATGTATTTGTAGTGTGAGTGTTTCAACAGCTTGCGGAAATTTCTAGTTTGCCCCCAGAGATGTATGGTTTTGAGATGTATGGTTTTAAAATGCCTAAACCACCTGTTACAATTAAATGTCTTAGCAAGGAATCTGAGCATGAGGAGATGTGTGCTGCCGTTATAATTTCATGGCTTGTATAGCTAATTGTTAGTATAGATTGGGGTCAGCAACCTTTCAGAAGTGGTGTGCCAAGTCTTCATTTATTCACTCTAATTTTAACTTTTTTAGAAGATTTCTTTCTGTAAGTCTATAATATATAACTAAACTATTGTTGTATGTAAAGCAAATAAGGTTTTTAAAATGCTTAAGAAGCTTCATTTTAAATTAAATTAAAATGCAGAGCTCCCTCCCCCCCGGACTGGTGCCCAGGACCTAGGCAGTGCAAGTGCCACTGAAAATTAGCTCGTGTGCTGCCTTTGGCATGCATGCCATAGGTTGCCTACCCCAGTGTAGATTCTGAACCTTTTTTCCCTCTGAAACATGCACTGATTGTAAGCAACAGAGAAACCAAAAAAGTTTACGCTTTATGCTTGTTTTTATTTCCAAAAAGCTTTCAGTACCAGCACATAATGCTTCATTTAAAAAGGTATTACACAGAAACTGGAATTTGTACTGGTTTTATTTATATATGGTCATTTGAGATATTTCATTAAAGTAAATATAATAAAAATAAAACATTTTAAAGGGATAAAATGAACACACATTTCCCAAACAAAAAACTGTTTTAAACAAAAAAAAGAAGAATTTCATGGGACTCTAAGAATACCATATGCTTTCTTAGTAAAACAAACATTTAATGCACATAAAGCACATAGTAAATTGCATACAACATTGTAAACAGTGTTTGGAATACTCTGAATATCTATTAAACAAAAACTATTAAAGAATGAATCTACCCGAGTTCCTTATACACATTTTCCCCTCTCATTTTTGATACAAACATTCAGTGCAAAGTTTCAACATAACATTTTCTACACTTCAGTACACACATCAAAACACTTTCCCCTCTGATCTTCTCTCAGGGGTGATTTTTCAGTCTTTATAGTGTGACCATAATATATACTATGGGTCACCTGGGCTTTTTAGAGCTTGAGAAATGTCATGGTCTCAGGCATTTCAAATACTTCAGAACCCTGTGAGCAAATAGCCTGGGGAACCTCCACAGCGAGCAGCTTTCCAGCTCTCAGGTTAATGTCTAACTAGGTATTAGTTCCTGGTGAAACAAAAGTCTGTAGCCTGTATCTAAAGAGGCACAGGGATTGGGATCAGTATATGAAATATCCATTCCCTGGGTCACTATAAGGCTTTTAGAGTTTCTCAAATGTGGCTACCGTGGCTGCATGTGGCCATCAGGAGCTTTTCTTGTGGCTACAGTCTACAGTCTGGGCTGTGATGGGAGAGGAGAGGGACCAAAGTAGCACCTTTTCCCCATCCCTGTTGCTCCTGGATGCACCAGTTTGGTGTTGGTTACCGGGGCCACCAGCAGGAGACACCTGGGGCACAAGACTGTAGGTGCAGGCAGAGGGTGAGTTCCTCACCTTCCCATGGGTGGTGGGGTTCAAGCTTTGGGCTTCAGCCCTGGAGTGGCAGGATGGCAGGCTCTGGCCACAGGGCTTCGGGCTCTGTCCGTGGACCCTTTCCTCTGGCCATGAGGCTTTGTGCTATGACTTCAGAGCTTCATGTACTAGCCCCCTGCTGCTTCCCCTGACCCACCATCCAGGGCTTAATTTGTCACCAGGCTTTCCAGAGCTGAGCAAGTCTGCTGTGAGTCTGTCTGTCTGTATGTTTGTTAATATCACTTTTCACAACAGACATACTAGCTAGCAATAAAAAAAATTACCACAATTTGGATGCATGTATGTGCATATTTATTTGGTTTTCCTAAAGCTCATTAAGTATTTTTGGAAAAAGCATGTGAGCAGCCACCAAAAATATTGTCCTGAGGACCCCTAGGGCAGTGGTCTCCAAAGTGGGGTGCATGCACCCCAGGGGGTGTGCAAGACAATCCATTGAGGGGGTGGCAGGAGGAGCGCCAGTGAAGCAAAAGGCAGTACATTTATACATAAATATATATATATATTGGGGGTGCATGCTCATATTTTTTTTATTGATAGGGGTACGCGATCAAAAAAGTTTGGAGATCACTGCCCTAGAGCACCACCATCCTCCATAAGCCCAGCTTATTCAGACAAAAATTCACAAACCCTCACTTCACTCAGCTCTGTCCCATTCTTTCTTTAATTGCAGGAGAATCCCAGTTTAGAGCAGTTAGCTGATGGCCAACTGCAAGTTCCACAGGCTCTGAAGCCTCTCAGGGTGATAAATGTTCTCCTTCCCCCCCACTCCCCATCTCCAATCCATAAAACACACTGTGGAAAACAAACAATCATAAAGGGCTTCCCTAGTAAATTAACCTGGAGTAGCTCTCACTTGTATGCAAGGTGATACAGGGATAGGGTGACCAGATGTCCCAATTTTATAGGGACAATCCCAATTTTGGGGGCTTTTTCTTATATAGGCTCCTGTTACCACTCACCCCCATCACAATTTTTTACACTTGGTGTCTGGTCACCCTATACAGGGAGCAGGGCACAGCCCACACAGTAGAAACAACTCTTAGTCCTGCATCAATCAGCTCCGAGTCCAAAGGGCTGTTTTAACTCCTCTTTGATTGGCTCAGCTCTCAGAGAGTGACTAGGGTTTGACCTTCCAGGTATGTTGCCCACAATGAAAACATCCTACTCTACTGAGCATATCTGGTAACTACCACACCCAGTTCTGGAAGTTTCTGCGTTGCCCTGCCCAGCAGCCCTGCTCTCTGCACTTGTGCAAAGGCACAGAGTATCCCACTTATATTCATGTCTCCTTCCCCATCATAGGCACGGAAAATAGGGGTGCACTACAGCATCCCCAGGTTTTATGCAGGGCTACTAACCTCACGCCCAGTGCTCCACCCCCAGCTCAGGTCTCGGGGCTGGCCCTGCCTCCCACTCCTCAGCCCTATGTCCAGGGCCCCACTCCCATGCCTGGGTCTCTGCTTCTGGGGCCTTGGCCACCGACCCCACTTTCCGCTCTCAGGCCTCCATTCCCAGAGCCTCAGGCCTCCATTTCCAGAGCCCCATGCCTGGCCCCCCGCTCCCAGAGCTTCACTCCCAGAGGCCCGCATTCGGCCCCCCAGCTGGGGCTCTGCTCCTGGCCCCCATGTGGGGTCGCAGCTGCCATCCCCTCCCCAGGGCTCCGCTACTGGCCCCACGCCCGCCCCCAGCGGTGGCCACAGCCTTGTCCCCCTCATCTTGTCCGGATCCCCCACCTCCCAGAGACACAGCCTTACTCCCAGCCTCAGCTCGGGGATGTGGGGGGCAGACAGGGTAAGGGATCTGGCTTTCCAGCGCCACTGTGCACTTTCCAGCACCCCTGTGCACTATGAAGCATATAGGTTACACAGACTTTCTAGTGGAGTTTGCTAGTACAAAAAGAGACCCTGTTATTGTCCCTCACATGGATTCCTGAGTACTGGTTATCTTTAATCCTTCTTAAAGCCTTCAGCTGTGGACATTTTTAAACATATTTTGACCTGGCTCCAGTATGAACTTGCCTTCCTGTAATCCATGCAAGACTATTTGCAAACTTTACAAGCTCACGGCTTTACAGAGTTCGCAGCTATGGAGAAAATGTATCTTCAAGAAAGATTAATTGAAACTGGAACAGATGCTGAGAAGGGCTATTAGGATGGTCAGTGGAATGAAGTGCCTATTTGACAAGAGGATCCTAAAAAGGCTTGGCCTGTTTAGCCTAGCAATATGAAGGCTGAGAAGTGATATGAATGCTCTCTACAAATACCTCAGGGGTAAGCACCAGAAAGGGAGAACTATTTGAGCTAAAGGCTGCTGTTGGCACAAGAATAAATGGATATACACTGGATATATATACAGCACAAATAAATTTAAGCTGGAAATTAGACAATTTCTAGCCATCAGAGGAATGTAAAAACCTTCCAGAAGTGACAAAGAGTCCTGTGGCACCTTAAAGACTAACTAAAGTATTAGAGCATAAGCTTTCGTGGGCTAATACCCACTTCGTCAGATGCATGCAGTCATCCAGTTAGATGACTAACCTTCCAGTTAGAGTAGTGGGGGAAAACAACTTAACTGGCTTTAAGATCGAACCAGATGCATTTATGAAAAGGGTTATATGATGGCACTGCCTGTGATAGCAAGAGACTGGGCTTGATCCAGGACGTCCCTTCCAATCCTATGTCCCTATGTATCAAATTACTCCAAAAAACTTACAATCACACTTCTTTAAGATGGTGCAGTACCCATGCTTCACAGAAGCAGAATAATATCAAAATTATTGCTAGCCTTTCCTTAAAAACAACAGTAAAATTTCTGGGCCAAAGTGTTTTTGAAATCTGAGGTGAAGGGAAAAATTAGGAACTTTCTTGAAAAGTGAATAGCCCTCATTTTTACACTCTCACCCTTCTCAAATGCTTTGCCCAGTTAAGTTCAAACTTTCCCAAAATACCCTCCCCAGGGAAAATATCATGTGTGAAACTTAAGGCTTTGTGTAAAGCTAGAGGGGACCCAAATAGTGCTTAAATGAAAACGCAGGCCACTTTTATTAAATGCTGGTTGCATGAAGGCAGGCTCCTAAATTTATGGTTAGGAACCTAAATAAAATGTAAATATATTAACAAAAGAGTTTGTAATATATTAACAAAAGAGTTTGTGTCCTGGTACTAATTTTTTAAAAAATACCCCGTTTTGTATGAATTTAAATTCTCAAATCCCTTTTTTTAAAATACTATGTATTTTGAAAGTTGTTCACAAATCTCCACCTTGAATATGTTTATTTTTCTATTGCTTCTGATAATTATCCCCAAAATATTATTCCAAGTGACATGCTCATGTAGACTTTGCCAGAAAAGTTTCAACATACAGTTAACAAAAAGTTGAATCTTTCTCGAGTCATAGTGGATAGTACTTTCCAAATCTCTTATTTATGGAACATATTAGTTTTTCCAGGCTTTTCACTAGGGGTTCAATTTTTCCAGCATTTTCAATCAATCTATCACACTCAAGAACCACTCTTAACATCCATCTTTAATTAAGTGAACTTCTAGTAATGCCAGGTCTATATGGATGGATGCAGTTCCACTTCTGCATTGTGCAAATAGGACATGTGGGGGTGGGGGTGAAATCACATCACTACCTTATTAGGAGTGCCAACAGAGTGACAAATTGTCAAAATTTGTACTCTGTGATCAGGAATTACAACAGAAAAGAATGAAATGTTCCCTTTCTGATATTTGTTTAATTTTATCAAAAATGACAGAACCAAGCCAACTGTATCATTATTATTATTATTATTAATCTCTATTACCATGGTGCCTAGATACTGTAACTTGGCTGGCCACATCCTATGAGACACTTTGTGGTCTTGGAACATTCTAAAGGCAACCTGCCTCAGTTTCTCTTCTCGGATTGTTCAATAAACTCAAAAACACTTTTGTCCTTTCCCATCCATTTTGAGGTTCTGCTTTAGTAAATTAAACATTCAAAATAAAGTTTTCAAGTCCATCCAAAAGGCACAAAACAAATGTTTCTCTTCCTCCACCCAGACCTTCCTGCCTGGGGCCTTTCCTCCTTTGTTCGGTCACTCACAGGCTCTACCTGGTCCTGCCTGGATTCTCAGCCCTAATGCTCAGGATTCTCTGCTAGACCCTGCTCACGTCTAGCAGTCTTTAATTGCTGAACATTCGAACCCACCTACGCCTCCTGCTGCTCTTTAGCGGGCAATCATCCTGAACTCTCTCAAAGTATGGTTCATGGTGTACTCAAAGTTGGCTAGCTCCAGCCCTTAAGGGGCAAGCCACTCTGTGATAGAGCCTAATTATGTACCAGAACCCTATTGTACTCATTTCTGATTAGATACTTTTTTATCAAATTGATGCACTGAGAGTTGTTCCCACTTAACCTTGGAAAGAAGCAACACAGGTCTTAGTGCCACATCTACTCGATATTTGCCTTTATTGTGTAATAAGCACTTCCCTCTGATCCAGTATTGTTCAGTTTGTATTTCATTTAAGAACAAAAACTGATTGGAATACATGTTTGGGGGCTAGATCCACAAAAAGGACTTCCCTTAGCATTGCAAAGCCTAACTTTAGGTACCCTGTCAGAATAGAATCCACACCCCTGAGTTAGGTGCCTACTAGGCTCCCTGTACAATGCCTGGGAGAGTTAGACACCTAGCAGTGGGATTCACTAAAACCAGCATGTTAAGTAGAAATGCTGCCTAAATTAACCAATAGGCCTATTGGTTTAAGTCCCACCCCTCTATGCAACTTAACTCCAGGTCAGAGGGAGGCACCTATGTCTGCTGGAGTTAGCTCAGCACTTTCTCAAGATGAACCAGAAGGTGGTGGTGGTATGGATACCGTGTCTTCTACCTCCTAGAAAAGTGTCCCATCCATGGGCGATGGCATACTCTGGAACAGATTCTCTCAGGCTATGTCTCCACTGCAAGCTAGGGGAGCGAGTCCTCTGCTCATGTACACACACTCACGCTAGCTACAATAGCACAAGCGGAGGCACAGTTGAACAGTGCTGAGTACGTACTCGTCTGAAAGCAGCGAGCATGTACTTGGCACACCTCAGTTGGGCCTCCCTGCCATGGCTCAGCCATTCCTCCACTGCCCCTACCATTGCTACCCTGGCTACATTCCTATTTATTCTTGCGTTAGCACAAATATGTGTATACAAGTAGGAAAATCACACCCCTAGATGTAGCCTGACTCTCGTCCCACTTTTTATTAAATACTTAAATATTCATTTGCGCAGGGAGTGGAACCTGGGTCTCCCTCTTCCCCAGGTGGGTGCCCTAATCACCAGCATATGGAGTCTCTCTCACTCTCTCACTCAATGACGTTGCAGAGCCTGCCAGGAAACAGACTCTACGTGAAGAAAATGCACTTTAAGCATTACAGTTACTAGCAAGTTTTCGTTAGGCTCTGTGAATATGTTTGTCTTCATCTGGTTTTACTCATAATTTATTCTTGCATTGTTTTATTACTGTATTTATATTTTCTTTATTAGATAAATCTAGAAATAAAGGCCTGACTTTCTTTTTTCATCAGAGCCCAGGCACCGACTTTCCATTCTGTTGAGGGAATGCTCAACCCCCAGCTCTGCTCCAGGCCCCACACCTTCCTCAAGGCCACACTCCCGCCCCACCTCTTCTCACCCCAGCTCCACCCCCACCTCACCTCTTCCCACCTCATTCTTCCCCCCTCCCCAGAGCATGCTGCATCCTCACTCCTCCCCCCGCACAGACTCCTGCATGCCATAAAACAGCTGAATGTGTCCGATGGGAGGCACGAGGAAGGAGAGGGGAGGTGCTGATCAGCAGGGCCTGCGGGGGGCAAGAGGCACTAGGGAGAGGGGGAAGTGCTGAGTGGGGGGCTGCCAGTGGGTGCTCATCATCACCATATTTTCCCCATGGGCAGGGGAGTGGAGGAGCACTGCCAGAGAAAAGATATTTTTTTTTAAATATCAAGCCCTCACTAAGAATTGTTCATCAACAATCTAAAGACAAAGTTAGTTGACAAATTATTTCAAACAAGTATACTTAAGAAAATTGATTTGTTTATGGAGCTTTCATGGACAGAAAGCTAATAAGTAGGTCCAATAATTATACTTCACTCTCTGTCTTTATAGCACATCACAATTGTTCAGTCTTAGAAAGCTTACTTATTGAGGTAAGACGATTATTTACTGAGGTAAGATTACTTACTGAGGTAAGACGATTGTTCAGTCTTAGAAAGCTTACTTACTGAGGTAAGTATTATCACTGCTATTTTACAGATAGGTTAATTAAGGCAGAATGTTTATTTAATTTGCCGGAGTCTATGGAAGAAGCAGGGTCAGCAATGGTATTAGAGGTCTTTAGCTCCCAGGTTGGCACACAGATCACTAGATCACAGCGAACAGATAGGTTTAATATTCTTTAAAGCCTCGTCCAAAGCCTATTGAAGTCAACTGGAATCTTTCCAATGGAATCTTAGCTGGAAAACAATTTGTGAAAAGTGGTTTTAGCCATACAAAATGGAGAAAAGCTGGAGTACCTCCAGTATAAGAAACTGCTTGGCCTGGTTGTCAGAGAAACATACAGTATATGTGCTTCATAGTCCACCAGCCAAGTTTGTTGAGACCAAAACAATGGAGTTATTCAGGAAGCAATTAGATGCAGTTCTGTGGGAAATATTGACATAGGGATAAAACCTTAGTGGGCAACATGCCAAATGACCTTCTGGATCCTAACACTTGTTGCTATGCTCTCTTTCTGTAGGCAACAACAAGGCATTGCGGTGGGGATACACAGAATAGGTTTTAGCTTTACTGACTGCAGTAAATATGAGCATGAAATATTAAATTATGATGTAAACAAATGACAGAGTACATTTGATAATTTTCCTCTGTTGGCTATTATAGTTAAGTGCAGTTTTCTTTTGTTTTTTTAACTTCCTGTAGGGCTAGACTGTGACTGGCCTCACACATAGGGTTGCCAGGTGTCTGGTTTTTGACCGGAACGCCCAGTAAAAAAGGGGAAAAATTAGCAAGTGCTCTGCACCCACCAGCAGCTAAGTGCTGCTGCTGCAATTTGAACCCCTACAGAGTGAATTCCAACTCAGCCAAATCTCCTACTCAGGAAATAGCTGTAAGAGAACTCTTCTGAACCCACAGAAACCTGGGCCCTGGCTTACAGCTACACTGTAGTCTTTTACAATAGAAATGTTTATCCCAGTAAATTCTTAATGTTATTTTGGACCTTATCAAACTTCTTTAAAGAAATCTTTTCAAAACACTGATTAAAATATCTTGAGGGCCTTTTGAAAAAAGCAGAGAGAGAGGCTCATAACATAAAAACTAGATTTTGAATTTCCCCAATTTGCTCGGAGGGATAGGTTCAGGCATCTCCCAAAAAAATGCAAGGTACACACATTATTTTGAACTATTCATGTTTGGAAAGTTAAATTATTTTAACTTCCAGGTACATCTTGCTGATGAAATTTACTGATAGATATGTAACTGAATAACCATAAATGACAGGAATTTATTTATTCTAACTGAGAGCACCATGAAGAACACAGAGATTAGATGAAGTTGGGATTCTAGAGAGGATTAGGAAAAAAAAATCTATTAAAACCATTTGCATGGTTATTCATAGATTTAAGAAAAGAAAAACAATAAAACAGATCTTGAGCTGGCTCTCTAAGGTTGTATTGCAAATCTCTGTAGAAAATAAATTGTTCTTAAGTCAGACACTTTTCAGTTCTAATTAGGGCAACCTGGTGTCCAGTTTTTGATGTGAACACCTGATCAAAAAGGGATCTTTATGGCTCTGGTCAGCACCGCTGATGAGGCCATTAAGAGACCAATCGGTGGTGCTTCGGAGCTAAGGCAAGCTAGTTCCTACTTGTCCTGGCTCCATGCTGCACCCCAGAAGTGTGTGGGGCTCCACGCAGAGCCCTCACCCTAAGCATTGGCTTCGCACTCCCATTGGCTGGGAACTGTAGCCAATGGAAGCTTTGGAGGTGGTGCCTGTGGGCAAGAGCAGCACACAGAGCTGCGTATGTGCCTCCACCAAGGAGCCAAACCTGCTGGCCACTTCTGGGGTGCAGCACGGAGCCAGGACAGGCAGGGAGCCTGCCTTAGCCCTACTGCACCACTGACCAGGAGCTGCCAGAGGTAAGCCCATGCCTCAACCCCAAACCTCAATCCCTCCCCCAGCCCTAAGCCCCTCCCCCGAACATGGATCTCCCTCCTGCACCTCAAACTCCTCATCCCCAGCCTCATCCCAAAGCCTGTTCTCCAAGCCAGAGTCCTCATGCCCCCAACCCACCTAAGAGCCTCCTCCCACATCCTGAACCCATCTGTCCCACCCCCAGCCTGTAGCCCCCTTCTGCACTCCAGAACCCTCATTCCTGGCCCCACCCAGGAGGCCATACCCCCAACAGGAGCCCTCACCCCCTCCTACATCCAACCCCCCTACCCCAGCCCAGTAAAATCAAGCGAGGGTGGAGAAGGGCAAGTCACTGAGGGAGGAGTAATGTAGTGAGTGGGGAGGGGTAGGAGGCAGGGCCTCAGGGAAGGAGCAGGTTATTATTATTATTATATATATGTAATATAAGAATTTGATAATGAGAAGGTCTTACAAAGATGCAACAAGGTGCAAATAAAAATATAGTGTGGTGTTTTAAATTGTGAGCTACATTTAGCCAGATCAGAAAAAATGTAGATTTTCAAAAATATTAGTCCAGTCCTTAAGAGACACAAATACACCATTTTATTGTCATTTTTGGCTTTGGCATATATTGGAAGCTTTTATGCAACCTCAACAACTCTGACAAACTTCACTCGTTTGAATTAAGTGGCACCCACAGCTATTTAAAATGAATAAAGAAGGGTAGGTTTAAGATAGGACAAAATAACAAAACCTTTCATTTAAAGCATTTCTCCACAACCAGAAATATGTATATATGTACACATGTGGAAGGCGAAAGAAGAGGGAAATATACTCAAACCACAAGCAATATTTCTGCATCAGGCTTTTAATCAGTTTAATTCCAAACTGAACATTGAGAATCTTGAGACAATACAAGATCTATTCTCTGCCTGATGCCTGCACAAAGCTATTAATATTAAAAAGGAGAAATACGTTTTGAGGCTGCCCTTGCTTCTATGAACTACCAGCTCCATAAATGTCTAGCACATTTCTGTAACAACTCTCAATGTTGCTGTAAAAAGAACCAGGCACTATTGGCATATGCAAAAAGCATCATATGAATGTTAATTTTGAAGACAAAAGAAAAAGGACAGCTGGAGAAACACAAAGGAAATTCAAAGCTTTCAACTAAAATTTAGATGGAGACATAGTCAAGATATAACAAATGAGGGCTCATCAAGGAAGTAATTACAGGCAGGCCCTACTTTGCGTAATTATTGAAGGAGCCTTTAATTTGAATTTCTCTGCTCTTATTACTTTATAGCCAATACACTGCTATCCTTTTTGCTGAGTGAACTAATCATTTTTCCATACATAAAGTAATTCAGTGATATAACATATGTTGATTAAGTACGAATATAGACCAATCAATTGAGAAGTTAAAGAAATAATGTCAGGAAATTCCTTCTTTAACTAAACTATAACAAATAGTTGTGTTGTTTGAAAACATGCCTAAGGAGATAAAATACAATGTAGCTCCATCGATGGTACACACACAGGGCAAAAACCTGGACTCTTTCAGTATCTTAGAAAAATGAACTAATAGAGACATTTTCATGAAGGAGCAAATTTACTCTGAGTTTGGAATCAGCTTAGTGCTAAGGCTTATTCTTAGTAGGTGAGCTCCTTCACTGGGAACCGAGGGCACTCAGCAACTCACAGGCTTGACACAATATTTCTAGATTCCAAACAGATTTTTCTTTTTAGCATAATTTACTTAAACTTGAATCCATACACATTTCCAGATTGTCACAAGAATAAAATCCAATCAACTGAGATGACTCCTTCCAGCCCCCGCTCCCTCCCAAACAAACCACCTTCCCAAATGTATGTCCATTTGCATTTTTCTATGAATATTGCTAGGTATCACTCAGCTCCACAATACAGCAAATCTTTTCACTTTCTTTATGCTGTGAGGCTGTGGATTTTTAATTCTTCCAAAAAAAATGTTTTAAACATCATCATCTATCATTTCAATTTTAATATCACATGGAATGTACAAGTTCATGATTGGTATCCTATTATGCAATCAGAGGCAATCTTCGTCCAAAAAAGGGTTTCAGCCTTAGAAAATAACAAAGCGGGCTATACAGATGCACAAAGGAATGTCTATCACATAAAAAGATGATTCACAGAAACAATACATTTGAAGTTTCATATGCAACAAAAAGCATATACAGTATTACAGAATTTGAGGTTAAGCAATTAGCTCAAAGGATTAAAGCAACTGGGAAGATGACAAGATCCAATTGTTACATAAAGAACTGTACTTTGTACATTTTCAAACTAGGCATTGGGGCCAGTACAATTCTGCCATCTGCTGGAAAAGAAGAATAAACTTTAAAATATTAGCAAACAATTTTAAGGCAACAGTATCTATTTAATAGCAAGTCATTATTTAAAAAAAGAAGTTTAAAGTAGTTTTGGGTATTGCATCTGCCTCTAAGTCCCCCTACCAATTCCTGGGATTTTACAATTATGGCTTCCTTTAAAAAAAAAAAAAAAAAAAAATGTCTCTCTTTTCTGTATTGTTGGGTAAAAAACATCCAAACAAGTGAAACTAGCAGATGCCTGTAAAAGTAAAAATTAGTGAATGTGACTATGCTGTCAAATGTGGAAAAGAAAAATTGAAAAAAAAATCAGTCATTTTTGTTACTAGTCTCTCAGATATAGTAAACTTCTGTGGTCCTTATAAAAACAATGTGTTAGACAGACATTAGCCAGAGGAGTGATTTTTGTATTAGTGCTGTCTCTCTAAAATTCAAGGAAACATGAAAGTCATGAATGAGCAAATTTATTTCGATGGTCTTTAGATCAAGCCCTTAGAAATATAAAACAATGGCACTAGTGCCATAATAAATAAATAACAACAACAAATACCCAACTCAGTGCTTTATTTCAGCAGCTCTCAAAGCACTTTATATAAGAGGTCACTATCATTATTCCCATTTTACCGATGGGGAAACTGATGCACAGAGAGTGTAGTGAAGTAATTTGCTCAAGGTCACCCAGCAGGCTAGTAGAAAAGCCAGAATAGAAGGAATAGATCTGGAACTCAGATGTTAATTTGTTTGTCTGTCACCCCTCCACACACAGAAATGGACAGAACAATTGATCCCTCTATATTTGATATATTTAAATGTATTTCATACATTGTGCCGTATAACACATAATCCAATGTGCATGCTGCAGTGTCTTTTATGCTACTGAAAACACTACATATATATGTTGTGTGTGTGTGTGTGTGTATTATATATATATAATACACACACACATATACATATACACATATACAAACACAATATATATATATAGTTTCACATACATGACTATTATTTTATCCCATTCTCTCACTTTCCTGTGGTTTTCTTTCTGATATTGCTGCTATGTGGTACACACCCACTAACAATTCATCCATATGCTAACTTTTTCTACTTTAATTTGGATCAGGCAATATTGGAATATATGCTAACCATTGGACACATACATAATGTGCGATCCATCATAGTATGAAAAGGTTGGTGAAAAATATCATTCCACTGCAAAAACACCAAAGAGGAGGATTCCCACCTTGTCTGTGTTTGAATAGCTTTATGAGTAATACAATTAAATAGGGTATTTGGAAGAGAAAACTAGTCTGACTGACAACTAGAGTGAGGCAAAATAAGGAATTTTTCAGTTCTGTGAAAATTTTGAAAAGTCAGAAAGAAATTGTATTGGGTCAAACACAATGTTTTGTTCTACCTGAAATAAAATGTTTCAGTTCAATTTTGAGTAAAGCATTTTGATTATTCAGAATTTTGTTTTGTTTCTAAAGAAATAGATAAAACCAAATTGAATTCACAAAACATTTTGCTGTTGTCAAATCTGACTTCTTCCACCAAAAAAGTTTCAATTGAAAAATTTCACCTAGTTCTCTTGACATCCAGTTGCTAAGATGCTAATACATTAAAAGATCAGATCAATGAACAGTTACACTGGAGGAAATCAGTCCAACACTGATTACAACAGTTCATAGATTTATAGAATTTAAGGTTAGAAGGGACCATTATGAATAACTAGTGTGACCTCCTGCATAACCCAGGCCACAGAACGCACCCAAAATAATTCCTAGAGCAGATTTAAAAAAAAAAAAAAAAAAAAAGTCCAATTTGACTTTAAAATGATCAGTGATGGCCACCACCACAGCCCTTGGGAAAATATCCTATGGAGAAGTACAAACTGAAATACAGAATTCAATAAAACATGACATTTTTGAAAACATGTCTGGGTACAGAGACATCAGAAATAGGACTGTATGAAAAGAAGAGGTCATTCCTGGGGAAAGCTGCCTTCTGACTTAACAAAAACCATGAACAAGGTTAAACCACCAAATGTTTTGAATTTCTCCGGCCTAAACAGAGATGGTCTATTCTTTTGGGCATCGCTTGCTGAAAAGATATTCTGTGTTCTTTGCTATAAAGATAGAATTATGGGCACAATTAGGACCTATTTCCTGTCTGTCTCTGACACTGCTGATCAATTTATTTTGTAATATGGTCAGCATTATTAAGGGGATGCAGTCCCATAGACAGAGATTTTAGAGACTGGGACTTTGGAAATCTGGGCTCTATTCCTGGCCCTCGCATTTATTAGACCTGCCCAACTGGGTCAAAGATATTACCTTACCCACCTTGCTTTCGCTAATATCCCGAGACCCACATGACAACAACAAAATGGCACAACCTCTCTGTGCCTCAGTTTTAACATAGGAATAATAATGATTACAGCATCTTTGTAACAAGCTTTGAAATAGAGATGAAGAACACTATAGAAAAACTAAGTGCAATTTTTATAGACAGCCTATTCTGACATCTTGGTCCCTAAAATTCTCAAGCTGATTTCTGTGTGTAACAAAAGTGCAATCTAAAAAGTGAAACGCTAAGGGTCTAATTTTCAAAGGTGAGCACCCGCCACTTCAAAGTGCTTCCTTTGGAGTTGTGCATGGTCAGCACATCTGAAAAGTCATAGCCTAGATAAATATCGGTGTATACTAGTGTTCCTGCCATAAGAGCACAAATTCTGTTAAGAACGTATTGTGAAACTTCTGATAAAAGTTATATAAAAACATGGAGAAGAGCAGCATTGTACTACATCCACCTTAGCAATGTTTGATGTGATCTCTCAACTGCATGAAAGGCTTCTCATGAGCAAAACATCTTAACAACTTGCTCTTGTGTCTCCCTTTTTACAGACATTTTGCATGATCACTTTCTTTCTCAGAATAGCTTTTTCTGATCTTTTCTTATTCTTTTTCTCCTCCAGCACTGCTCAGGTTTTAACAAAGACTTATAGTGTGGCTGGATCATTTTTGGTCATTGTCACTCAAAAACAAATGTTAAACACTGATTAACACATTATCATGGGATTGTTAAAGCCTAGTTAGCTAATGATTGCAGCAATTAGGTCCATCTGCCTATGTGCAGTTTTGAATGGGAGCTGGCATTTCTCGCCATGTGAATAGCAGAAATAGGCAGCACACACACAGCCTAATGAGTATAAAAGAGGAATATGCTTATTTAAGATCACAATTTAAATAATATGACAATATCGCTGAAGTACCCATAGAAATGCTGTCTTACTTGGAAATGGTTTGATGTTTATTATATATATATATTCTCCCACAAATTAAAAAACTTTGTTAGCTTCAGGTTTAGGTTCCTCAAATGCATTTTCTCTTAATGCAGTCAAACAAACTACATGCTAAAATAATTGCAGCATCCACTTCTGTATACTTCATCACACAAACACTCTTTAAGGAGCACAGAATGTCCCTCATGCAAGACAGGTGGCAGGTAATAGGAAATAGGAAATGCACATATAGCCTACAGAATGCCAGCATGAGGCAACTGAGTCTATTACATCCTCAAGTCCTCACCATGTGTGGCTGCTTGTGAAAGCGGGATTTGAAGGCTGAGAAGTTTTACTAGTTATGTGAGTATAGTTAGACCAGTGGTTCTCAGCCTACAGCCGCAGGCCACTTGTGGTTCATTCAGCACCGAGCTGTGGCCTGTGTGACATCCTCAGGGCCCCATTATTTGATGCTACCCACAATGGTAAATAGGCTGAAAACCACTGAGTTAGACGCTTGTGTTGGTGTAGTCCTCTGAGGGGAGAATCACGAAGGCCCCACTTATAGTCATTTGCAGCATTTCTGATCACTCTGCATATGATTGAGCTTTGCCCACAGAGGCATGGAATGTCAAACCTGGGGGGGTCTGGATTGCTGGATGACATGAGAAAGGCACTGACTATGTTGGAAACTTGTTCTTGCCGTCTAGAGGTGATGCTGAGGTTCTGAAAAGGAATTGTCCAGTCTTGTGATAAGATGGAAATAGAACCTATACCTCCCAAGTGCCCATCTACTAACAGATCTTTCTGTCTCTCTGACTTATTAGCTATTCACTGGTTATTAGTACTGTCTTAGCTCTGCCTCACAGTTATGTAAGTCTGTTTACTGGATCTGCCTTACCTGCTAGTCAGCAAGTGCCTGTAGCCTTATCTCTGCTAGACAGGCTAAAGGTTTGTTTATCTTTACAACTTCTTAATACGGGAACACACCCTGATTTACTGGGTCTGGCTATTCAGATGCAGCAGCTCAACCTTCCCACAGTTCAGCCTATTCTCCCCCTCTCATCTTCCCTATCTTGGGGTTTTGTTTATTTCTCCATTTGCTGTTCCCTGCTTGTCTGTGAGAATGGGGGCACTTATTAGTTCTTACCCCCGTTTTCTCTGTACACTCCTCTCCCCATTTTTCTCCTTCTCAGATCTGCTTTTCCACCCCGCTCCACACCTCCCTTCCCTCTTCTAACCCATTCTACCTGTCCTCCTCCTCTCTAAGCATCTCTTCCTCACTACTATTTTATTCTACTCTCTTCTCTTTGACCCAGGTCTCCTTATGCTCTTCTTCTACCTCATCTCTTCTTTCTTTTGTCTGGTTCCTCCCCCACTATCTTTCTCCCTACCTCCCACCCCCTCGTTTCTGACCTGGCCTTCTCTCTGCTTTGCCCCTAAATATGCTGTAACCTCCATCTCCCCAAAATCCTGTGTCTTGGATGGGTGTGGGGGAGGGAAGAGGAATCAAAGCTCACAGAGAGAGAGTGTTGTCCAGCAAATCAGACACTGGACACAGGGGACCTGAGTTCTATTCCTCGTTTGGCCACTGGCCTTCTGTGTGACCATATGCAAGTCACTTTGCCTCTCTGTGCCTTGGTTTCCCCTTCAAAAATTTTAGTGCAAGAGAGGGCGGTACAGAATCCCCAGGTAGCCAGTCACACTAACTTTCCAGCAATTTTGTGCAGCCAGAACAAAGACTAGAATGACATCTATTGAATACTTTTTTCGCCAAACTGCTTCTATAACTTTACTTGATCCAGCTCGCAATGGAGTTTGTGGGAGTCTCTTAACTCTGGGATTGGCCCTGCCAAGCTGATGGGGACTGGGACGTTAAAGAGTCTCACTTTCCTTTAGAGCTCTTCATTCGCATATTAAAGTTTTACCCAAAGAAGGCACTTCTGAATAGGGAACATGATGCATCCAGAAAGTCAGTTTGCTTCCTCAAATCTCAGAAAATATTCTATTTGGAAGATGCCTAATAAAATAACAATAGAACATTCAGAACACATTGTACTGTGAAATATGCCACAGATATTCAAACCATACAGGAGAAAAATAGTGAACTACGCCCTGTAAATAAAATATGTCATCATCTTGTCTGATCTCCTGAATTACTACAGGCCAAAGAACAAGTTTCTGGGCCACAAGAGATAAAAGGATTAGCCTGTAATAATCCATAAAAAATTCCATACATGGACCAAAGTGAGTTGAAATAGAGTTTATGTGCAACCTTTCTAGATAGAAGGGGGAAAACACAAATATCTGGAGCTAAAAGTAATAATAATATACTGTAAGGTATATCGTGCAGTCACTGGATTATTTGTAATACTGAAATACTAACACAAAGCTTCCAAACAGAAGCAACTATTGCATATGTCCAACGTATCAGAACAACAGCATTTAATAAAAATAAGTTGGGCATCACATATATATAATCAAGGCACAAAGATTTCTATAGCAGAGGCACAAGGTGACAATTTTCATAAGGTAGGCCACAACTTTTTAGACTCTACCCTGACGAAGAGTTCACACTGCTAGCTCTGTTATACCCTAGACAATTCAGTTCTACACTTGCATGCCTTAGGTATTCAGTTCTACATTTGCATGCCTTTTTAGTCCCCCATGCAAAAATGCACTAGATTACTGAATTGAGTTAATGTTTCCATATAGCAGTGGTCCCCAAATTGTGGGATATGCCCCCCTATGGTGGTATGGAGGAAACTGCACACAGTTCCACTCCATCCCAACCTCACTCCACCCCGGCTCTGCCTCCCTCCTCATTCAGCCCCCTCCCCTAGTCCTTCTCTGCCTCCAGGCCTAACTCTGCCCTCACTCCCTTTCCACCCCTTGCTGCACCCCCACACCAGCTCCAGCCACAGCTCCACTCCACCCCCTGCTCCAGCCCCCACACAGCTGTGCCCTCATTCCCTTTCCATCCCCAGACTAGCTTCACCTTTCACCACAGGCACCAACTTTCTGATTTTCTTGGGGGTGCATAACCCTTGCTCCTTCCCAGGCCATGCCCTCACCCTGTCTCTTCCTGCCCTGTTTCACCTCCTTCCCCAAGTGTGCCATGCCCTCACTCTACCTCTTCCTGCCCTGGCTCCTCCTCCTCTGCCCCACCCGTGCCTCCTGCCCATTGCTGAACAGCTGATCAGCAGTGGGCAGGAGGTGCTTTGTTTGCCAGAAACGTACACAATGATTGAACCATTGAGTTGACAAGACGAGATGTTCCTGTCTGTACCTACATAATAGCAAGTCCCCATTAAAACCTTGTATGTTCAGTTCTACACCTGCATGCCTTTTCGTGACTAAATAGCATCCTCCATGCGCTGTGCTACAGAACAAAATGGCATAAGGAGTAACTTTTAAATATATTCTTGTGCCAGGAGATATGCTTTTAATCACTGGAAATTGCAACTAGTTACAAGTCACAATATGTTGTTTCTTTTCTCCAATTCTCGATTCACCAAAGCTTTTAAACACATATATAATCTTCTCTCTGTTCAGCAATTAAACACACACCAGAGTGTTACCAGCTCATGATTTCATTGTGAATCTTGTGGTATTTGGTATGTTCCTTAAAGCCCCAGCTCCTGGAGTCCTGTGGTTACGTGAGAATCAATGCTTTCATTTTCATATAAGTTTCTAGCATTTTATCTTTGTGGGGAAAAACTTGAAAATATGACCCTTAAAGGCTCAAAAACAGAACGCAAAGACAAAGAAAACAAACTTTATTATTATTTTTTTAAAATCTCATGATTATTATTACCCAAGGAAACACTTTTTCAATGTTCAGCCAGTAATATATACAAATAGGTGTTGTGATGGGTTGGATCACAGAAACACCTTGGGGCTGCCAATTGATGTGCCAAGACTACTTCTGCCCCTGCTTCCTTGCCCTGCCAGCTTGGGACTCCAGTACCCTGCCTGGTTTGAGCCAGACCCGCTAGCTTGCTTCAAACCCAGACCCAGGCTTGAACCATGTCCCCTAACAGCTGTAGGCTTATCTGGAAGCATCTTAAGAAATGTTCCTGTCTTTAATACTCAGATGCTCAACTCCCAATGGGGTCCAAACCCCAAATAAGTCCGTTTTACCCTGTATAAAGCTTATACAAGGTAAACTCATAGATTGTTCACCCTCTCTTACACAGACAGAGAGATATGCCTCACTCTCTCCCCCCCCCTTACTAATACATACTCCTGGTTAATTAATAAGTAAAATGTGATTTTATTAGATAGAGAAAGTAGGATTTAAGTGGTTCCAAGTAGTAACAGACAGAACAAAGTAAATTACAATACAGACCCATTTTCGCCTAACCTGTTTACATGTGAATCCGCTTAATGCGTGGTAGCTCCATGCCTCCCAGTGCTACCTATTTAACATGCGAGACTCATTAACATTCGATACTGGAACTTGCTATGTGGTGCTACAGATTTGCTCACTAACATAGAAATCGACAGGAAGTGCGAAGTGGAAACGTGTTGTAGGCCTATTAGCATTTCCTCTTCCTTTTGATCGCTGATATTAGTAAAGATGTATCATACATGCTTAGTCATAGGCACGCTAGAGAGATATATTTGCTCAGGAAAGGCTGAAAGGAATGCCACTAAGTGGGGCAATTCTTCAAGTCCAGGTGACAAATTTGGAAATCTAATGGGGGATGAATCATTCCAAGCCAGCAAGAGGTTTATAAGTCATTTTAAAAAGCGTCCTGGCATAGCACAGATATTGATTTCTGGAGAAAGCCAATCAGCCAATGAATTGACCACGAACACGTTTCCTGCCAAATTAAAATCCTGCAGTATTTGGGATGCTGTGAATACGTATGTAACCACAGATAATTATGCATGTACTGTGTATATAGATATCTTAAGATATTTCAGATGGTCCTCTTAACCCAAGGTCCGTTAACACACGGTCGTGACAGCTTGACCCCTGACATCCACATGTAAATGTGTCTGTACTGTACCAATAAAAAAAACACGCAAATCTCTCTCTAATACAGTAATAAAACTGAGTATAGATAAAACCTCACCCTCAAAGGTGTTTCAATAAGCTTCCTTTTACAGAATACACCCCCTCTAGTCTGGGTCCCGCAATCACTCACACCCCCTGCAGTTACTGTCCTTTGTCCAGTTTCTTTCGGGTATCCTTGGGGGTGGAGAGGCTATCCCTTGAGCCAGCTGAAGACAAAATGGGGGGGTCTCCCAGGGATTTTTAGAGACTCTGGGTGGACACCCCTCTCTCCTCCTGTGTAGAATCCAGTTACAAAATGGAGATTTGAAGTCACATGTCCATGGATGACTCAGAATTTACAGGTAGCAGCCATTGTTCACGTACTACCTTGAACATCCTCAGGTAGATTTCTTATGTGGATTGGAGCCTCCCAAACTCTATTGTCTGTTAAGTGCTTCTTGACTGGGAATTTAACTTGCACATTTCTTTCTCAAGAAGCTAACCAAATGCTTTTACTAAGGCTACTTAGAAATCAAGCAAGTACACAGCCAGTATTCATAATTTCAGCTACAAAAATGATACATGCATACAAATAGGAGGAATAGATTCAGTAAATCATAACACATTACCTGGCATAAGGAGCATAAAATATATTCCAGTTATATCATATATACATTTATAAGCATATCCCCATAAAGCCTTATGGAGTGCATCGTCACAGGTGTGATATTTACTGAGAAATTTGCAGTCATGCTACATCATTACATAGGGTTACGAGATGGAGACTGATGCTATCGATCTGATCTACTTGCAACATAGATCCACCCATCACCATGGTATTTGAACATTATTATAGAAGCCTTTAAACAACAAAAGAAACATACTCAGACTTATAGACTTTAATGTCAGAAGGGACCATTATGATCATCTAGTCTGACCTCCTGCACAATGTAGACCACAGAATCTTACCACCCACTCCTGTAATAAATCCCTAACCTAACTCTGAGCTACTGAAATCCTCAGATCATGGTTTAAAGACTTCAAGGTGCAGAGAATCCCGCAGCAAGTGACCCATGCCCAACGCTGCAGAGAAAGGCGAAAAACCTCCAGGTCCTCTGCCAATCTGCCTCGGAGGAAAATTCCTTTCTGACCCCAAATATGGTGATTAGCTGAACCCTGAGCATGTGGGCAAGACTCACTAGTCAGACACTAAGGAAAGAATTCTCCGTAGTAACTCAGATCCCACCTCATGTAACATCCCATCACCAGCCATTGGGCCTATTTACTACGAACAATCAAAGATCAGTTAACTTTATAGTTTTTGTAGCAGTTAGATTTGGGATGAAGTCTTTTGTGGAATTCAGGTAAATCATTTCTTTTTTTCCTGTAATTCAGTATTTCAGTATTGCTGACATCCAGCATTCAAAAAGCACAAGTCTGACCATAAAACCAATAAGACTGACTTAAAAGCCATGACATTTTTAAAATAATAATTTAAGGTTAATTTTTATTTACCTTCTGGTGGTGGGGCATTTGGGGTTCACATTTTCAAGCTTTAGTCTACATCCCTGTTGGCTAGAATTTAACTTTATTAACAATTAAAACAGATTTTCAGGTAATAACGAAACCAGGACCTTTAAGAAAAATCCCAAATTATAATAAATTCACAATAAAACCATGAGAGCTGGCCAGCTGGGTACTTTTCTGTGAAATAGTGCTGTGTTCAGTTGTCACAGTGTGTGTCTCATTTAACTAAACAAATCACTGTCCTATTGATATGCTTTTGGTATTCAGTTCAAACTTTGAATAATACAATGATTTGCTGTGAAATGTTGAGTTTTCAGTTGCGTTTAGAACTGTTTTAGTAAAGCATGCCATTGAAAATAAAACAGTGTCTGCTGTATAATAAACGTGAGGTCTACTTGCCTTCGGATGTGCAAGATGGGATGCACTTGAATATTTAGCCTGCTAAAATGCTAAATTACAATTTCACCACCAGGTGGCAGGGTTTATTCATTCACACATTCCCTTCCAATGGAACTCACCTCAGTATAGAGAGCTATGGAAAGCCACCACCCATCACTCTAGGTCTCTGGCTGTGTATTTAAAGAGGTCCTCCCACCATCTGTTTCTGGAAAGTACAGTCAGAGAAAGGCTCCTGCCTCCCATCCACATATGCTCCAACTGCTGAGTGCTGTGGGGAAGAGGAATCTGACTCTCTCATCTGTGAAAAATGTCACACAGGAAGCCACCCAAAGACTTGGCGGCTCTCAGTAACCCCACACAGTTAAAATCACAACAATTGGGACAGAAGGAGAATTGAAACAATCAATCTTTATAAAGCAAAATTCCATCATTTCATTTTTCGTGTTACATACACGAAACATGTTTAGTTCCACGCAAATAGAGTTAAACGCATCCATTTACATCAACAGCACCACAATCCCTTATTCATGTACTGTCAAATTTCATTAATTCAGCCTGTTCTGATCATGTTCCATTTATCAATCCTTGACTGAGGTAATATTCCATCAACTTTAAAGGAAGTTGCCCCAGAGCTCCTGATGGGACTAAATAAGGAGGTATTTCAGACATTACACTTTGACCCCTCTTCCTTCTGCTTCTTTGCCATTGACTCCTGGGGGAGAAAGGTCTGGCTCAAAGATACAGAATGAAATGACGACACTTAAATCTTTTGTTTTCCTTGTTCCTCAGTCTGCAGATCTCTAGTTACACCCCCCCACACACACACATTAGATGACAAGGTAATATAGGTCAAAGCAAGAAGAGAAAATTAGATAGAGAGGAATGCAAACATTAACAATTATTTTATTATGTTTTGCAGACTGTAATAAAAGTTTGATCCAATATTATGCAGACCAGAAATGGAAACTATTTCACATGACCAAGGCCTTGGTACCAAAGGTTAATCCCAAATCACATGATAGAGTCATCCTCCCCTTTACACACTATTGGTACATGCAGGTTTAGTTAAGACTTTAAAAGCATATGGAAATTAAACATATACCTCAGTTCAAGAGGACAATGAAGGTGTCTTGCATACAGTCCCATAACCAATGTTACCAAACTTCGCAACTTTATCACAGATCTCACAGCATTTTTTTGTTTTCTATTCAAGCCCCAGCTCCTGAAGTCAGGTGATTACATGAGAAACTCATCTTTCATTTAATCCACCTTTATAATCCACATTAAGATTCACATTTTCAAGCTGTTCTCCAGAACAAACATGCAAAAACCACAAGGCAAATAAGAAGACATTTTGTTTTTTCATCTCCTGATTTTTAAGACAGTCTCATTATTTTCTGAGGCCTGACTCATAATTTTTGAATGCTTGGGATTGGCAGTACTGCATGGAGACAAAATATAACAAATCACAACAGTTGTGAACAATCACAATCTTTTCTGCTTTGTTCAATTTCCTGTTTATATTCATAGCCATGACTGTAATTTTAAAATGGATTTATCAGCCTTCTTCTGTGGTGCTGCTTACTGTACTGTACTAGCAACTTATAAGTATTAATGAATGTATTCTCACTACACCTCTGTGAAGCAGGATGGTAGTGTTATCACTATGTTACAGATGGGAAATAGACAAGTAGACTGAGGCCCTGAGACTGCAAATAAGTTGGCTTAACTTGACAACTGCAGTTGAAATCAGGGGGATTACTCATGCTAGCAAAGTTAAGCATTGTACTTAAACGTTTTAAGGATCAGCGCTTAAGTTATAAGCCAATTTTTAGAGATATTTAGGCATTGCTGTGCTCGGTGTTGCAACACCTAAGTACCACTGACTTTCAATGATACTTAGGTGCCTCCATCAGTTACATCTTGCAATGCTGAGAAGAAGAATGTCTAAATACGTTCAAAAATATGGGCCTAAGAGACTTGCCCAAGGTCATGCAGGAAACTTAACTTGTGAAAGAGCCAGACATTGAGCTCAAATCTTCTGAGTTCCAGTCTAGTGGGTTAACAATATGATCTGTCTTCTTCTCTCAGGAAACTTTGCTAGTTCCAGTACAGCAAGTGTTATGAGCTTTCACAACTGAACTGCACTGCAGCATAGAATCCATTTGGAATATGTGTCCTTTCTCCCGATACCTTCCCCAAAATCCCATATTGCCTCTCAGTCTGTGATGACTTAGACCTCAAGCCTTCAAATATTATAATGTGTAACTGTACTTATCGAGTAGGTTTTTTAAGTCATTGGGGCTACCCATGTGATTAAAGTTATGTATATGGAACAAGTTTGCTAGAGTCTTAGCAACAGGGAGCATCATATGTCTAATGAGCTAGCCAAATACATCCATAAGCAGAATTCTGCTCCTTTCAACATGTCATTCTACCAAGATAAAGTGTGTGACTCTAGCACAGAGATTGTTATAGAAAAGGGCTGTACATTATTATTAATTTCAGGGGACATAAACCACACTTCTTCCCCTACCTCTGACCTTTTTCTGTAAAACACATGTGGATACTTATTCCAAGAAACAACAATAAAAATAAACCCAGATGTTGACTAGTTAATTAGAAAATACAAGTTCAAACACTCCCAGAATAGGGCATGAACAATTGCAGAACGCACCACTATTGATCACTGACCACACATGCTGTTGGCTAGTCATTGCTCTCAACATTTTCAAAAATGGCTTCTGATTTTAGGGTGCCCAGTTTTGAGGAGAGACGCTGACGCACCTTGGGCCCGATTTCCAAGAGCCCCCAAATCCCCTACTGACTTCAGTTGATATTGTAGTTGCCCAGCACTTTCTGTACATTGGGCAACAGCTGTCAAAAATTGGGAACCAACATTTGAGGGATTCAGTAGGCACTTTTGAAAATGTTAGCCTTAGTGACAAGACATAAAAATATATTTGTGTTATTAATCACATTGATCTTGTGGATCAAGAATCAATGGAGCCCAGACTTCAACCAAAGCCAGCTGTGCTAGGAACTGTACAAACTAAAAGTCATAAATAGTTCCAGCCCCAAAGAACTTACAATTGAAATAAGATATCAGAAAATGTGTTAGAAAATAAATAATTAAAAAGAACCCCTAATTTCTTATCCTAAAATAGGAACTTAAGAACAGGCTAACTTATGGTCCTCCTACACTAGTATCCTTTTTTCAAAAGCAACCAATACCAGATGCTTCAATGGAAGGTATAAAAATCCCTACAATGCACCTGAATTATAAAATTTTGTACCACAGAGGACATTTCTCACTAGCCCCAACTGGATAGATTGGATTTTGCCCTGACGTTTGAGAACAGATACCCCTGTGATGTTATCCTGGCTATTAGATCAGTGCAGTAGAGTTTGTTTTCATATGAAATTTGCAATCATTTTTTGAAGATTGCTATGTTGTTCACTTAAATAATATCCATGGGTTAATTAAGTACAATCTAAAAAGGGAGTTCCCTTTTATACATTTTAAATGTGTTGCCTTTAAATTCAATTAAGTGTCCCAATGAATAAAGCAACTTCCCTCTTACCCTTATGTGGCATTAAGCTGCATTTGATACAACCCCAGTATTCCATTTTGTGGGGAAATCAGTTCAGGGGCTCTACAGTGATCAGACTGGTGAAGCTCAAGCACAATATACTTCAGCTTCATTACTAGTCATGGGATGAGGCCCAAGGAATGAACACAGTTTAACAGCTCTGGATGATAATAGTGCCTTTTATCACCTCACCCATCAGAGAAACACAACAGCCACTGAGCAGAAACATGGCAGCTTTTTATAAGACTAGGGCAGCATCACAAAGTAGCAGTGGGGAAGACTATCTTTCAAACACTGATCCCACAGTCAGAAGAAATTAGGTGGGGATAATAGAATCACCCAAACTGAATCTGGGCCAGGGATAACACCTAATTTTTGCAGATGTGCCATGACTACTTTAATGGCCATCCACAGTAAAGATCTCAGCTTCACAGCTTATTTGAACATGGGAACCTCCACAGCATGGAAAGATTCCTCAGACATCAAACAGCATTATGTAATCCTGATGCTACACATAAAGCCATCACTATCCATTTTTCTAGCACTTTGGTTTACAATGTCAGCCCCCCAACTTAGATTTTGAAAGCAGCCACATTTGAAGCCAAATGTGACAAGATTAGCACCTACTTCAGTATCACACATTTTGAACGGATTATAAATTAACAGTAGGCAGATATTATTGGACAACAATATCAATAAGATTCCTTAAAAGAGTTATTTATGCTAAGGCACTTCAGACATCCAGCCTTTTTTTCCAGAAGTTGTCCTTGCATCAGCATTTCTCCACACATAGGCAGATAGGCCACCTTTTGCTGCCAGGAGAATACATAACTGAAATCAAAATACTTACTGACTAGAAGGAAGAAAGGTGCAGCTTGCAGCACTCTGCCAAAAAGATGGCCTCCTTAGGGTTGCAAAAGCCTATGTCTCTGACATTTAAGGGGCCAACCTATAATATGCTTGGCTCACCCAGATTTAAAGGTCCAGGTGTCAGAAAAGTCTTTGCTGGGAAAGGCCCCTGTAAAATGCTAACAATGGTGACTGGGAAGCTAAGGAGCTTCTAATACACCAGTTAAAAGGGCTTCACTTGTGTTTTATTTCAGTGTACTGCTGCGCCATTGTTTTTCCTTCAATCTCCCATGCTCTCTTACACACATAGCATGCCACTGCTCCATTCTCTCTGACACACTGGTACCCCAGCTACAGACGGCCAGAGAGCAACAACTCAATTTCATTGCCACTCATGAGATTTTGACATTTGTTTTCAGTCTGCCCTTGAATGAAACCAAAACCTTTCAAACGTTTTTCACATAAGCAGAATTGTCAAAATGTCCATGATCAGATTGAAACCTGAGCTCATTGATTGGGGAATGTACTTGTGTGCAGCCTTGAAGTTAGGCAAATAGTTGGGAATGTGGGAAACCCATGTTCAAGTCTGGGATATGCCTGATTCAGAGCAAAGTCCCTCATTCCAGATCACTCTGAGTGAGGCAGAATAGGGACTAGACTATGAGTCTCCCACCTCATGTCCTAACCACTGAGCTGTAGAACATAAGGCCATATATTTTTGGTCTCAGAACAAGAAAGAGTAATGGGAGTGAAATCAGAACGCCTGATTTACACTATCAGAATGGGCTTGTCCTTAAATGGCCTGGCTCCTTGAGTAAATACCAGGCTGTCTTCTGGGATCTGTTTGGAGCTGCCTCTTCTCTCTTCCATTTGAAGTATCAGATTTAAGTCTAACCAAAAAAATAGCTATGGTCTGTCTGTAAGATGGACTACTAAAGCACAGGATTAGGAGTTACAGGGAGATCCTAATTCAGGCAAGAGACTGAAACAAGAAGGTCTGCAAGCTGCATATGAAGCACTGCACTGAGGTTCTGCCTCAGAGACGCTCCTGGGAAGTGGATTCAAATGCATCGAGTTTTTCCTTTTCAGAACTGCTGGAACACATTCCTCAGCAAGGCCTTAAATGGATCCACCAGCCCATGCAGAAGCTACTTCAGTTAACAGTCTCAAATCCCTTCAGCCCTTATCTATTACACATCTCCCCAGGCTCAGGTCAGCTACTAGGGCTGGGTTTTGGCTTGAGAATTTGGCCCATGTTCTCATACTGTCTCTGAGGAGGAGGAGTATTCTAGTAACTATAGAGCCAAGTATTTGCCATAAACCTAAATTATGTGAACACACATTAAATATTTCTATAGGTGGGGCATGTGACCTGGGTTCTTTTTTGGTGCCAACTGGCAGCACGTGGGTGTACAGGAATCCTCTGGGAAGGATAGCTGCATGATAGCTCCCCAAAGGGTGACATGTGAGATCTCTACTGACAGCAAGCCTACTGGTCGTCACAATCACTGTGAACTGTCTGTATGGATAATATTTAAGAAATTATGTGTCTATACTGAAAATTGCACTCTTCAGGCCATGGAGTTAAGACAGGTCACCAGATGGTGACAGACCTCAGAGATGGTCCTTTCAGGCAGGACGTAACTGACACCTATCTCCCAGTCTGGCCATACATGCACTGTGTATTGTATGCCTCACAGTATATGCCTATTTCCATACTAAGTCAAGTGTTACCTGAGAACTTGCTAAATCTACACGAAAGGACATCTACAAGGTGAAACAAACACCAGGGGCTGTCCTGTTTTCACTAAAGACAAAGAATTGGTCTGGTATATCTTGGCATACAAAAGGACACTCAGAATCCTTCTCTTAGGAAGCAACCTGACAGTGTGCCTGTCTCATGAAAGAAGGGTCACAGCCAGCCTGCGTGTGTATTACATATGGATGGCTTGCCCAAACAGGGCAAGCAGTACCAGATGTGGTGCATCTCCCTTTGGAGTGCACCAACCAGCCACCTTTGGAGCACTGCTGCCGGAAGTTCCCAAGCAGCTGGGGGGTGAGGGCCCAAGGAGGTGGCCCTGCCCACGTTCCACCTCAAGGCCCCGCTGCCGCTTGGCTTCTTCCCCCAAAGCCCCACCCATGCTGCTCCTCTTCCCCTAAGGCCCCACCCTTGCGCCACTTCTTCCTGACCAGCTCCGCCCCTCCTTGAGCCCCCTCACGTGCTGCGTGTCCCTCTCCACCCCCCTTCCCCCACTGTCATTTGCTCTTAAGGCAGGAAAAAAATGACAGGGGCAGAGAAGAGTGAGTGGCAGGCAAAGTTGCCTCGTGGGAGGGGACAGAAAGGAGCAAGTGGCAGGTGGGGGAACGAGGCAGAGCAGGGGCATGAAGAGGCGGAGTGTGGCGAAGCCTCAGGGGCTTTCTTAAATAAATGCATAGTTGATTTCACTCTGTACAAATCTAAGCCCTGAATTTTAAGCAGAGTGGTGATCTGAGGTGGAACTGACAAACTGGAATGCACTGTTTCTTTGGCAGCAGCAGATCAGTGAATACTGCCTGTGTCTGGTGAACCAGGAGCTGGACAGTCCAGGTAGATGCTCAGAGGGCTTGAGGGTTGGCATGTGCCTATCACTAACCATTACAGTGACAGTAGGACCTGCAAGACCCAAGGGAAAAGCTCATGTTCCCTGTTGGTAGTGGCTCTGATTCCTGGAAGGTATGGACAAGGCTTTCTCATGCTAAGGGCAGGGGCCCCGAAAACCAAGGGCAGCATCACAGGCCGAACGCGAAGCTGTTGGACTCTGGGGAAAGTTCTGGACCAGGTCTCAAGGCCTGACCTCCTACTCTAGTAAGTACCCAACTCTCATTGACTTCAGTAGAAGTACTTCAGGACTCTCTTCATTAAGCTGATATGAAAAGGTTGGGGAACTAGCTTTCAAATGTATAAAACAAGAGGGCTGTGCTGGTACAGTGTTAATTTATATCACTGGGTTATACTGCTGAGAATAAACATTTCAGTGGACTAATTCCACCTCATTTTACAATCCCTGCCCAAAGTGCATCTTGTTGAACAAGAATATTTTCCGCATATAACTTCTCTCCGCAGCACACCTGTCATCTGAATTAAGAGTAACTCAGCGCTCTCGTACCATGCAAGTGATTGCAGGAGACAGCCCATAATTTAGATTTAACAAGGCGGTTTTTGCAAAGATATAAGCAGCTGCTAATTAAAACCATTTTGAGGAGGAACAGTTATGTCCCTAAAATAATCTTACAATGTTATTGGAAAACATGTACAGAGATCATTTTGTTTTTTCTAGAAATCTAAAGTTCGAAACATCAGAATGGTACCCCGAAATTAAACTGCAAAAATGTATTTAAAGATTAAAAACTGAAGTGGTGCCTCCAACTTAGCCTGGGCATGTAGCCCATTCACGCTGCAGGAATGGTGTACACTTGAGACCCAGTACTACAAATGTTTCTCCACATGCTCTGCTCTGCACAGGAAAATTCTACGTGAGGGGAAGCTGTGAACAGAGCTTGCAGATCTGTTATAATTGAGGCATTCAGTGCATTGGATGAAGTATACCACATCTTGTGATAGCCATCTGTAAGATCCCTGGATATTGAAAGGTGTGTTGTGGCATGTATTGATAATTGTAGCAGTAGAGCTATGTCTACAGGTTTTGCATCTGGTGTTATGGCAGAGTCTGGTGCCCCTTTAAGCGAATGTGTCCAGGTCTTGGTGGAGTTTGCTTCTGCTGATGAGCTTGGCGAGGTTGGGGATTGTTTGAAGGCCAGACCAGGAGGTTCAGAAAAGATTTCTTTCAGGATGTGGTCCTCACTGAGAAGGGGTTGATAGATGACAACTAGGGGTATGCAGTAAGAGATGGATTTTTTGTTTTTTTCCTCATTAAAGCAGTTCTCTTCGGATATTTGAGTGTCCATTCCATGATGCGACCTACTTCTCTAGTGGAACGTCCTTGTTTGTTTGGTGAAGGCAGTTTTACATGTTCTAAGGTGTGTATCCTAGATTTTCTCCACTGAGCATATTCTTGGTGTCTGGGTATGTGGCGGTAAATAGATTCTTTGGTGTGTTTGTGGTAGTTACTGGCTATGTGAAGGTATGGGTGGCGATCTGTGGTGTCTTGTATATAGTTAGTTGTCTGTGGGGTTCCATTGTTAAAGCTCATCATGATGTCTAGAAAGTTTATGTTGGTGTGAGTGTGTTCTAGAGCGAGTTTGATGGATGGGTGACAGACATTAAAGTTTAATAGCAGCTATTAGCTCACCCACCTTTTCTCTCTAATAACACAGGACCAACATGGCTACAACAGCACTGCAAATACACTAATTTTGTAATCCTGTAAAACATAGGATTGCCAGACTGGATCACAGCAGTGGTCTGTCTAATCCAGTATTCTGTCTCTAACAGTGGTTAACAGCAGCTGTTGAGAGAAAGGAGCACCAAACCCTGCAGTAGTAATAATGGGATAATCTACCCCCAGGGAAAGTTTTCTCCTGACCTCAATAATTATAGACTTGTACCCAGAAACATGAGGATTTATATCCCTTTCAAAACTTGGTTTTTTTTGTTAATATTCACTTTTATAAATATGGATATTCTAGTTATAAATATGATGCCAGGGTGGGGTTTTCTTTACAATACGTCCAGGCTGATGGTCTCATGCTATCAGGTTAATAATTTCTTGTGTGAAAAAACCTTTCCTTGTATCAGTTTTGAAACTGCCACCTCTCAGTTTCCTTGAATGTCCCCTTATATATCAGTCTCTGACCAGATACTCAACACAATTAATATCAACAAGGGGGAAGGAAAGCAACTCCAAATAAGGAAAGAACAGATTAAGGGCATGGCTACACTTGTGCATTGCGTTAAACCAGCCTTCGGAGAGAGGCAGTCTGTCCACACTGACAGCTGCAAGCGCACAGGCATGGCCACATTTGTGGAACTTGCAGCTGCCTTGGGAGTGGTGTATTTTGGACAGCTATCCCAGCGTTCAAGTGGCTGCAACGTGCTTTTCAAATGCCGGTCAAGCTATTGTCCATGTAGTAGTCTGGTTAACTCTGACAAAGACCTTTCGTGATCAGTTCCCAAAGCCCTTATGCCTACACTTCACATCTGTCCTTAATGATGAAGAACAGTCATATGCATTGAATGAAAATATTCCTCCATTCTCTTCCCTATAGAAAGGGCATTATCAACACCTTTTCTTACTGCCTCAGAAATATGGAACGAGAGCGTCTAATGACTGGATTCTTAAATTATATGACAAGTATCAAATAAATACATAGTTATATTTCCCAGAAGGTCAGCTGATAGTTTAAGTTACTGAGTACAGTATAGTTCAAATATGGATTACCTTATGAAGAGCAATTCCTAAACCCTAATGAAAATGCAATGAATACAGTGCCAACAAATCTAACAACTACCCTTAGGACTAATTGGAGTCTTCCTGAAATACAGGATTCATTGTTGATTTTAAAGAAAAGGGCTACTCCAAACTGCACTTTTAAAGAAGCAATGGTTTTTTGCTCTCACGGAGTTTTGTTCTGTTCTCTTTTACTTTTCTCTTTGGGGGAGAGTGGCAGTTCCAAAGAAATCCCTATCACATTGATTTCCCCGGCATATATCTGCTGAGAGAAAAGTAGTAAACAAAAATCTTTACTTAATCAATGTACTAGCCACCACCACACATAATGATTATAATTTGATCCATGTGTTCCAACATACTCATTATTACAGTGCCATCTGTAGCACAGAAGGCCATAGAGTGGGAAACTATGAATGGGATTTTGACAAGACCAGCATTGGCCTGACTGCTCCCATTGAAGTAAATGGTAGAACTTCCACTGACTTCAGTAAGTGCGGCACTGGGCCAGCACTGAATGGTTTGAAAATCCTATTCCACTGCATTAGGTGTGTGAACGATAGTCTCAATTAGGCTACAATTCTCTTTGGCACAGGTCCTATGTCATAGTGACAGCCTTGATTGGGGGTTATTATGATCGAGGACAAAACCTTGGCTCAAAATGCCCCTAGTCAGAGTGAGCAACTTGAAGCCTTATCACCTGAGGAAGGTTATTCAATCACTTCAAAACATTTTCACACTGTGCTGTGAGATTTCAAATTTATAATTTTATTATAATTTGAATAGAGCTGATATTTAAAGAGCAGAGAAAATGACTATACAAAGAATTTATAGAACATTCATTTACATACTGGATACTTTTTGTTTTGTTTTTTACAGTTTCAAGAAAAAGGCAACAAATGTTCACTAATAGGTAAGGCAGAGAAGGAAACACTAAAATTTTAATGATACTGCTGGATACATGGGAAACATTTAATTAAAAACCTTTAAAAACATGGCTTTCTGCATTTCTGTAGGCTAACACTGTAAGAATATAGTAGCACATTTAACAAGCAGGTTAATAGGAGCGTGACTAAATATATGTGGCAACTTGCTGGCATTACTTTTGAGACTGCATATACACATCTATCAAAATCCTTAGAAGGAAAGTGCTATGCTATTTAGTCATGTATTTACCATGAACCAAAGTTTTATGATTGTGTTTATGTATATACTACAGTTATATTTACTGTACTATTTTGCTTTGTGTTTTTAAATATATTCCATACGAAAACAAAGCATGTGATAATATACCATAAAAAGGAACACATGTTAAAAAAGGTCTCTTAGTAACTATGGTAATTTCCTCCTTCCCATTACTCAGCACAACCTAAGTTCCCAGGTAAGCACCTTGAAGAGCCCAGACCTGAATTCCTAGTGCTCCTAAAAGGCCACCAAATTCAGAGTGTTTTTAGAATTCACAAGGAATGCAGAATAAGGCCCACAGTTCCAAAGCCTGTCTACTGGAAATCAAACTTTCCATCTTCAGCAGAGTGGAGCCAAAGGCTGCACAGAGGCTGACACCAGCTTTTATGGAGAGGCACTCAAACCTAACTTATCTCACACAGAATCTGAGAGCCATAATTCACACAATGAGTTAGACTGGATGCGGGTCCTGAGTGAAGAATCTCCAGCTGGAAAATGGAGAAATTTCTGTTGAGAATATTAAGTTCCAACTGGCTAGCTAGGTTTCAGAACCAAGTAATGGATCTATTAGCCTTCTGGCTCCTGAGGACATTGGTCCTCCAAATGAAACCAAAAGAGACCAACTGTAACCAACAGAGACCAATTTGTTTATTCTAATGGAACCCACCAGAATTCCTACTTGGGCCACTGGTCCCAATGTTTTTGAAAGGGATCAAGGATACCAAGTGAACAGCCTCTCTGCATTCTTTTTAGATGGTACAAAAACATTGTTTAATTAATCAACCTGTTTGATGGAAGAATGAAAGTATTTGGTACAAATCAGAGGCACTTGCCATTGTTCCTTCAATGGTAGCTTTACTTTGAATCACCTAACCTTTCTATATACATACAATGCTCACTGTTACTAATGTAAGCCACTTCTGGGTCCAAATACATTACCCCAAACCCCCATACAAATGTATACAATTATTTACACTGAATTCATGGTTATACAAATTATTTGGTAACAAATTTTGTCCTTGGCCCCTGCCTGTGGTTCTTCTAATCCTAAAAAAAGGAAGCTGTTAATAAAAGTTAGAACAACATGCGTGTGTGTGTGTGTGTGTGTGTGTGTGTGTGTGTGTATCTATACACAGATATAGATATGCAAACGGTTTTTGGATCAGGATAAGTCGGAAGTTGCTATTTAAGCCAACTCTATAATTTTTCCTATCCCTCCTAACTATGTCTGGTAAAAAGAGATTGAAGCAAATTAAGCCTCAAAATGGGGATAGTTACCACTCAGCCCACTGTGTCTTGTGACTGTGTGCACAGAACACTGCACCGTTTTATACATCAGGTCACTGATGTGTAGATTTGGCCCTCAAACCGAAGGAACAGAAGTGTTTGGCATGTCAAACAATTGGGACTTTCAGTTGTCTATAACTTCCAATTCCTGTTTCTAGACCTGATCGTATTCCCTTTGGGTGAATGGGAATTTTGCATTAGACTTCAAATGGGCCCTCTGCTCTCACAGAAAATTACTACAAGTCACCTACCCTACTTTACAGTATATATATTTATGTTATAAAAACTACAGCATAACATTTATAAAATACAGATGCCACTGTGTTGGCTTACTTGGTCATATGAAGGACACGTGACAGACTGTCTTGGACATGGGTAAGAGTAACAAAAAATATTCTTTTCCCTTTTGGATTTCTTGATGGAAGAAATTATTTTAAAAATTCACCTACAAAATTTAAAAAACAATCCATACAAACTGAAAAACAAAAACACAAAGCCCCACCTTTCATTAAAAAAAAAAATCTGTCAGAAAGAACCTATGTATGTAAGAAACCATGAGGAGGGAGGACCAATTTCATAGTCAAAGCATTATTTCAGAGACACATGACCAGGAAGTGGTTTAATACTGTAAAATAAGAGTCTAAATATGAAACTCTATAGTAAGGCACAAGCGACGTACTATACTTATGCAAAATAAAACTAAGAAGGGAAAGATCATGAATGGCTTTACTATGAGAACACTCATATAATATATCAAGATTTGACGTCTACTATAAATAATCTGGCAGAGGCAAAAATATAAATTATATAAAATCATTTTCTTCTTTGCTTTTCCCTCATTTTTATCCCTTGATTATTAAAATTCAGCATCTTTCCTGCTTAACTCTTCATATAAAAATAACACAAACACCATTAACAGAATACATCAATCTTTCTCCACATGACTTTTTTTGGTTATCCCTCTCCCATTTAAAAATATACAAGCTAAATAAACTCAGCCTTCTTTATACTAAACATGGAGTAATCCTGAAAAATCCATGTCTCTGCACTCTTCTTAAAGGAAATCAACCTGCACTAACCTTCCTAACGTACATCTTCCCCCTTCTCAGTCAATGCTCACCATTATCATATAAAGATGAAGGGAAGAGCAAATGGTCCTTCACAAACCACCACTCTCTTAAGAGCACTGGTTTGCCAGGGCTATAGCTACCACTGATGCAACTGTGGCAAGCATCTAAAGAAGAGAATGCATGTGGTTCTAACAAATTTTCCTACAGAAAAAAGATGTGATCTAATGAACTGGCAAATTCTACCTTTTCTGACACAAGATGGAAAATGGCGTGTGAAAATATAATTAAAGCCCTGCACTATAAAGCCTTTCATCTCTGTTTAACACAGATCTGGATTACGCGGGTTTTGGTGGCATCCAATTGCATTCACTCACAATTTTGCCCTTTGATGCAAAAACACAATGCTTTGATAGGTCAGAGGCATCTTCAAAGAAAGGACTGCACTCTTTGTAACATTATGCAGATGGAACATCCTCTGCTTTCCTTCTTGGGAACAGTTAGGTTTGGATAACATAGCTGCAAACTCCCAAGAATGCCTTTTCTCCCATGCTGCCTTCCCCCAAGTCAGTGAAGAGCTCTGAACCAAAGGCTAGGAAGGCTTCAGATTTTCTTCTGGGAACCAATCATGACCTTTGATACAAAGTTCACAATGGCACTGGCGGGTTGCTCTGGATCATGCTCTGCAAATAGGTGGCACACATTATCCGTGGCGCTGCCTTGCTTCCTTGCAACAAATCCAAACACTCTGCAGGAGGCAAAAACAAAAACATGTTATAGAACAGAAGGCAGCTTATTTCAAAAGGTTTACTTTCCTCCACCAAACATTATTTTTTGGAAAAAGAAAGTACTTTGCTGCAGGGTTCCAGTGAATTAGCAACATCTGACTTTGATTGCTGTAAACGGAGACCATGTGTTCAGCAGTAGGTAGGGCACAGGACTGGGAGGGGTAGGAGGATACAAGGGGGGAGAGAAATCAAATGATCTTGTTTCTATTCCTGGCTCTGTCACTGACTCACTCTAAAACTCTGGACAAATCACTTAGACTTACTATTTAAAAAGCATATGCTAATTTTGTGTAATATGTTCTGGGTGTCCAACATGGCTTTATTGGGAAAGTCCTGATTTTTGGGTCTCTCTCTTATATAGTCTCCTATTACCCTTCCACCCCCATCCCGATTTTTCATATTTGCTGTCTGGTCACCCTAAACATGACACAACTAGGCCCTGAACTGCAGAGGTGATGAGCACCTAGAACACAACTGAAGTCAATGAGCACACTGGAATGGACTTAAGTACTCCTTCCACCTCTCAACAGCTGCTTCCCCTACCCCTTCCTTCCACTTTTCTATCAAATAAGAAATCTCTTCATTTAGAAGACACTATAAAAACTAATTTTTTTCTAATTTTGAAGTCCATCCAACACCCAAGATGACAGTGCCCTTTTTAAAATGGATCTAGAAATTACAGTCCTCTTGGACAGAATAAGACTAATGAAAGTTTCTGTATAATGCCCCTCCAAAATCCTTCAACCCACAACTAGAAAGGACCCATATCTAGGCAGTTTCTATCCCCAGACACTTTAGTTCTTGGCCTTACTGATCTGCCAACAAAAAGGTACCAATTGTGACAGTGTTTTTTACTATGTGGGCCAATATTCCCTAGAAACTGGACTAGACCATTTAATCATTCCACATTAACCAACAAAGAGTTAACAACGTGTCGATCCAGCCTCAGACTGGCATCGTATAAATGCAAGATTCTATTTATAACCCCTTACCAAGCCTCTCAACTATCTAGGTAGCATTTTGAATATCCATTGCACTATTTATGTAAGAGAGAAGTGAAAGAGAATATATAGAGAAAGACACTGCGTCCTTTTCCATATGCTTTGGGAGTTCCAAAAATATCCCACTTTTGCAAATGAAGCCAAAGTCAAAAAAGAAAATTTGGTACCAACAAGACTGTCAACAGTAAGGTAAAACTGCAGGTAATGGCACTTTAGTATTTTCAGCATAACAGATAAAGTGAATGAGCATGTGTGGAGCAGGGAAAGCAGTTAAGTGGGGGGAAAGTTCTGCCACAATAACATTAGCATCGTCTCAAATTCCCTATAGCAATTATTTTAAACTTAAAATTCACTAAATTATTCAAAGTAGGAAGCAAGAAACTTTTGGAGTTACTGTTCCTCCACACAATACTCGATCCAATATTGGGTATATTATTTCCACCTTAATGTGTTTTATGCTTTTAGTTAAGGATTAAAGTAGGGTTTGGGAACTTAAGAGAAAACTTGAAGTACATCTTCACGTCTGAAGTATTTTCTTAAGTTAAGAAGCCGTTCTTAAATGAGATACAATATAATCAAATAAATACACAGACTAGGAGCACTATCAACTTACTTTGCTGAAGGTCCCTCTTTCATCCATCTTGTTGCATGGAGATGGGGAGTAGCAAGAGGTGGGAAATACAAAGGAAAAAACACATTAGTTTGTTGTAGGTCAACATCATCAACAACATCTATTAGAAACAGCATTCATTATCCTTACTTTCTGTCCTGTGGATCCAAAGCACAGAAGATAACAGTGTTGACTGGATAATGTCTTCGGAAAAAGAGTCTGATAGAAGAGAATAAAATAAGTTTTAAACAACGTTATGACTCTAAAATGACTCAAGAAATAGACTAAACTCCCTGGGCCAGACTGCCAAAAACTCAGCTCCCATTCAGATACCAAAATAAGTAGCGAGATTTTCAAAAGTGTTCAGCACCTAGGACTCTGTCACAATAGGCGTTGCTGGGTGTTGAGGGCTCTGGAAAATATGTCTGCATATGTTACACCGGAGTCAATCTTAAGCGTTACTCCTTCCAGGTACTGAGTGCTGCTGAGTGCCTTCAAACATGCATGGTATAGCAATTGAAGGTAGCAGCACCTTTCAGAAAGCACTCAGCAGCTTGAGAGATTGAACCCTCAGTGCAGAAATAAGGCTCATGGTTATGGTTCTATTTATGAACCATACCTCTGTGCAACCACTGACTCATTTAAATGTCTAAGTAATAAAAGGATCAGTAACGTGAGGATGGAACTTCATAACCACATATTTTTAAGTTTAGTAGCTTATTCTTTCCTTTTTGGCTCCTACATATTGGCAGAAATAATCCTCTGCCAGGCGACAGGTTAAGAGACAAGGAAATATCCCACCACAACAAAAAGAATAAACCCATGCTTGTTTTCCCAATAGCTTAGAATAATAATATAAAGATAATGGCCCTTGAGAGACAGGCCAGAAAACTCCCTTCCAATGTTCGACTTGGTGCCAGAATTCTCAAACCTGCGTGTCTGAAGTTGGATAGCTAAATCAAGGTGACTTGAACAGGAAATACGAGAACACAGCACCTCTGAAAATCAGGCTACGTTAGGTATCTAACATTACCAACTCACATTTGAAAATTGTGGCTTATGGTTTGGCCTTCCAAATTCAGACCTAGCACAAATGACTGCAGCTCCATTGAAATCAGTGGGCCTGAGTTTGCCCTGTAATATTAAACAATCTTTTCCCCCTTACTGAGCAGTTTTCAAATATTTGGAAAGATTCAGACTGTGCAGCTACTCTAGCAGTATTCAGCAAGTGAACATAATTTTTAATACAACAATTTCCATGCACTAAGCACACCAAAGCAATATCTTGAATACCGATGGTGCAGCGTCCACTTGAGCCAACACTGCTCTGCAGCAGTGTACATTGGGCATTACAGGCTGATTCAGTGAGCAGGATGGGTGGGGAAAGCTGGCCAGGGCAGTGGAATTACCTTGTATTCTGTTAGAAAATGTTATATGAGATAATTAAATTCCACCTACAGAACATCGGGATGTGCAAGCTGCCATGTGGATGAAGTGTTAGTAGCTCAGTACCACATTGAGCCCAATCTGATGTGGAACCTGATTCTCTACTTATTCAGATCAAATAAAAGGTGTTACTACTATGTGAGCCACATATGGAGACTGTATAAAGTGATTAGAGAGAACAATTCCACAGCAGCTTTATTAGTGTACAGTGGTTAGGGTGATCAGATCTCCCAATTTAATATGGATAGTCCCAATATTTGGGGCTTTCTCTTATATAGGCACCTGCTACCTCTCACTCCCGTCCTCGTTTGTCACAGTTGCTGTCTGGTCAGTGTCTGGCCAGAGCCAAAACCCCCACTTCACTTACTTTCTTTGATTATCTGTCAGTGTGATCCCTTGAGCAGACACCTTGAAATGGACAACAGTAGAGATGGGAGGCGGATCTTGCATCAATGTTATGCTCAGGGCTTTCTGCACTGCCTGATAGCCTGTGAGGGACTCCATTTCCACAGAGTTTAGATACCAAACATTGCATGCTGAAAAGAACAGAGGATAGGATTCAAAAGCTAGGTTTGGTTTTGCTTAGCTGAGTCCTGTTTGATTCTTTTTGTGTAATGAACTTCACAATTTTCCACCTTTGCCAACACAGTCAGGCTGGTGGTGAAGAACAATTACTAACTAACAATATGTTCTTGTTCCAGTTTCCCCTTGTCATTTTCCCCTTGTTTGTCTTGTCCCATGGCTCTGCCTTAACACAAGGTTGTAAATCTTTGGGGGCAGAGGCTGCCAATCTTTTTCCTTAAATGTTGAGACAATTTGCTTAATTTAGAGTATCTAGCCCAATGGGGCTCTGATCCCTCAGTGGAGCCTTTAGGTACTACTGAAATTCAAATCATGAATACAAATTGACAAAACACAACCACAGCATTGAGAGATGGCACTCCTGGGAATGATCGCAGCAACCACTCGGCTGTGGGAGGAGGAACAGAGTACCCTGGCCTTACAACGCAGTGACTGCAGCTAATACAGAAACTTCAGGATCCACGTTTGCAGGGTCAGTTCACACGTATTCACACTTACAAACAGTATTTAAATTGCATGCAAATGAAACTATTCACTTGTTTGGCAAGACAACAAGGTCTTCTCACCAAAAATAAAATAAAATAAAAGACAACTGTTCTGTAATTCTACTTCTCTTTATTTTCAGAGGCGTTTTTGTGTGTGTTATAATTTCAGTTCAAAGTAACTTTAAGAAAACTAAAAATTATTATTTCATATCATTTGAGTCCAAACTTTAAAAAATGCGTTCTATTTAGGGCATGCCAGCTTTTGGGAGACCGACTTGAGTTCTAAATCAATATCTGTAATTCTATGAAACCGTAGATAAAAATCTAATCTACCATCACACAGTGTTTCAGAGCCTACTGCTATTAGTTTCAGTGTTTCTGTATGATCAGTGGTTCATAGAATTTCACATCTTCCAATAATTGCTCTACAGTTCACTGTGCAATATCTCAGTGTACGTGACACCCGACCTCTTGTACAAAAATGGTAACTGGCATTCAAGCCCTGAGTCAGCAAGCTACGTAAGAGAACTACAGTAGAATGTCGGGAATGAAGATTCTTTGTAACTCGGAAATATTCATAACGCTGAACAAAATGTTATGGTTGTTCTTTCCAAAGTTTACAATTGAACATTGACTTACTACAGCTTTGAAACTTTATTGTGCAAAAGGAAAATGATGCTTTTAACCATCTTAATTTAAATGAAACAAGCAGAGTTCCCTTACCTTGTCAAATCTCTCTTTAAACTTTCACTTTATTTTTTTAATAGTTTACATTTAATACAGTACTATACTCTATTTGTTTCCTTTCTCCCCCACAGCCATGGCTGCTTGAGTATGTACTTCTGGTCCCAAATGTGGTTGACTGATCCGTTTGTAACTCTGATGTGAAGGCCAAGACTACAACAGAGGTCAAAAAAGAACTAGATAAATTCATGGAGGATAGGTGCACCAAGGGCTATTAGCCAGGATGGGGTGGGATGATGTCCTTAGCCTCTGTTTGCCAGAAGCTGAGAATGGGCGACAGAGGATGGATCACTTGCTGATTTCCTGCTTTGTTCATTTCTCTGAGGTACCTGGCATTGGCCACTGTCAGAAGATAAGATACTGGGCTAGATGGACCTTTGGACATTCTTATGCTCATAACTGAGAGAACTGGGATTGTTTAGTCTACAGAAGAGAAGACTGAGGGGAGTTTGATAGCTGTTTTCAACTACCTGAAAGGGGGTTCCAAAGAGGATGGAGCTAGACTGTTCTCAGTGGTACCAGATGACAGAACAAGGAGTAATGGTCTCAAGTTGCAGTAGGGAAGGTTTAGGTTGGGTATTAGGAAAATCTTTTTCACTAGGAGGGTAGTGAAGCACTGGAATGGGTTACCTAGGGAGGTGGTAGAATCTTCTTCCTTAGAGGTTTTTAAGGTCAGGCTCGACAAAGCCCTGGTTGGGATGATTTAGTTGGGGTTAGTCCTGCTTTAAGCAGGGGGTTGGACTAGACGACCTCCTGAGGTCCCTTCCAACCCTGATGTTCTAGGATTCTATGAACTCTGAGATCCTACTGTACACACATGCTTAAAGTTAGGCAGATGCTTAAGTACCTTGGTGAATCAGGACCTAAGGGACAGAGGATTAGATAATCCAGAATAATTTCTTACGATCAAGTAAGAACCTTTCTAGAACCATAAAGCATGTTTAATTCTACTCTTCAGTGCAATCAGCACTGGTTTAATGCAAATACTAACAAAATTTGTGTCCTGACACAAACATTGTGCAGCTGTTCATGTTAGAATTTAAAGTTAGTTTACATCTGAAAATACATGGCTCTTTCAAACTACAAACTGTTTTTATATAGACTGAAAAAGCTTGTGATTCCAGCAGGACTATCAAGCACATTTTCTGCATATTTTCAACCCACTCACTTTAACTTGGGCTGTAAGTTAATGAAGAATTTGGCCCAAAGGTTGACATTCCAACTTAAAAGATGAAAAGGATGAGAAAATCAGTGATGTGAGCCAATTATCTGCATTTAAATTCCACTTAGTTCAGCTTCAGACAGGCAGAAACAAAAAATTTCCTTATCATGAATGAAAAAAATGTAAAACATATTGCTGTTTTTGCCTCAATCATTGTTGTTTGAATTAATGATAATTTATTTAACTGAAAGAGAAATTTCAGGGAAACGAGGGAGGGAGAGTTTGAAGGAGCATTAATTAATGATTTCCTCTCTATAATTTATCTTTCCAGAATTCTAAACAACACTTCAAGTTATGAACCCTCTATCTTTCACATGATTACTCTACAGGTTTGATTCAAATCTATAGTTTTGCAATCGAGAGCTTTTCCTCACAGGAAACTAGCCTGGATTCACGGTCACATTTCTAATCATTTGTGATGTTCACATGGAAAGATTCCCTTTCTTTTGCAGCAGACATTCCATTGGGGCCGACAGTCTCATATGCTTTTGTTCCTAAACAAAACAGCTAACCTTTTTGCTGTGGATAAATCTCCAACGGGATTTTACTGCCTCTCTCTAAAGTCTGTTCTCATTTACTTTCTCTAGACAGAATAAATAATATGTCATCCACTTCCTAGACATTTTGGGAAGCACTGAAAAGAATGTCAAATTAAAGATTGCGGTGTATCCTTATGATTAATACAATATTTTGGTGGAACAATCTGAAAGGAATCTCTAATTTTGGTGTATAATATGTATTCTTATCTGATACGTGGCACAAAGGGGAATCAACAGCAGCAATCTCATAGAAACTGCATTGGGAGTAAGCTGAAAAAACAGATAGTTGTGTGATAGCATTCTCCCTACAATGTAGTTGTCCTCTCTGCGTTCTATAGCTGCTACTTTGGAGTCACATCTATTTGAGCTGGGGAAGAGAGCTAGGCACATTCTTCAATATGGCACGTTCTTCAACTTTATTGTAATTTATGCTACTTCTGGTATATCATTCAGTGCCATTTGGAATGGGCATTCCCACAATGGTCTTAATATACATTGGAAGGAAAATCCATGTAGATTAGGAAACATGGAGCGCACAAGACAGTGTTACGAAGCACAGGGGAAGGCTGGGAGGCTAATGGAGTAAGGAGCTGTCCATTGGGAAAGCCAGGGATCTCTGTAAGTGGCGTCTATAGATACCAGACCTCTAGACTTTTGGGAGTTCTATTCTCAGATCTGCACCACCACAGAGCCTGCCCCGCAGTGGAGATAATGAGATACAGCAGGCACATGATGGAGGCCTCAAAACTACCTGAGAAGCAAAAGACTGGGCACTTACATTCTGTACTGGGATAATGGACGGCATCACTCTTCTCATTTAGCTGTAGAAATGGCTAACCTAGCAGCACGTATTTTTGTTTGATTTGGGTTAGGGCAGCAGTTGGGGATTGCATCTGCTTTAATCAAATCATAGTTGTTTACGTTAAAAGCTCTGCTGCTTGGGTATCTGTTTAGAGTCTGGGCTTTCATGCTGAACTCCATAGAATGTTTGTGTGATTGAATTAAACAAAGTCAATGTGAAGGGTCACAGGCTATCAACTCCGGGATAAGACATACCAAGTGGCAGGGCAAAAACATCATGTCCCTTCCAACTTCCCTATTCAAGTCCTACGCTCTCGTTTCAAAATTAGATATACCCAGATGGTTATTAAATTTCCATCCAGTCAAATTATCTTTGATGTGACATTCCCCAGATGGAGCTGCCTAACAACTAGTCCCCAGATGAATAAAAAAACCCCAAGCTATTATTTCTTTTTCCCCAGGAAGGTTACATGCCCTTGATAATGAGAACCCAGCTAGATCTCAAGAGGAAATGTGTGCCTATTATGCTGAATCTATTCATAGAATTTTTCCTCTTAAATTCCTCCTCCTTGGCTCCAAGTCTAGTGGCTACCACACCCGCTGCAGTGGTAATGGCAAAGAGAAATGCCAATGCATGCTTGCTTCCAGCATAGTGTAGCCAAGACCGATCATTGCCGCAGCCACACATTCCTGCTCAATTACATCATTTAAAGTGCCACTGCACTTTTAAAAGTCAAAACAAAACAGATATCTGCATAATCACCAAACAACGCTCTCACTCTATAGCTGCCTAGCTATGACTCTTTGCCAAATGCTCTATAATGTATCAGAGCAACTGTACAGCACTCTGACAGGTGAAGACTAAAAACCACTTGGTCAAGAGCTTTTGGTCTGTGGCTTCTTTGGTCTGCGCAGGTCAGTGAGGAGGTGACATATATAGCACCACCTCTCTTGATCATTAGACCACCAGATGCCAATCTGATTCTGTGGTACAAAGGGCTTGGCTACACTTGCACGTTGTACTGCAATAAAGACGCCCAGAGCGCTCTACCTTACTCCCCCCATCCACACTGGCAAGGCATGTAGAGCACTCTGACTTCCTGGCTAGAGCGCTCCTGGTACTTCGCCTCGGTGAGAGAGATAAGGTCTGATGCGTATTGGGTGAGACATTTCAGCATCAGTGTGAATGAGGAGTTACGTTACTGCGCTCTGATTGACCTCTGGAAATGTCCCATAATCCCCTTAAGCCAAGTGGCCACTCTTCAATTTGTTGTGAAATCAGCTGCAGGAATGTGGAAGTGCCCTTTCAATGCTTCATTTCAGACAGAAGGCTGCTTATCGGCTCTGGGGCAAAGCAAACAGTAAATGTTTGCTTTGAGTGAGTGAGAGAGAGAGGTGAGGGATGGGGAGGGGGTCTGAATTTACAAGACAGCATGCTGGCACACTCTCAACACCCCAAAAACCCACTCTCCCCCACACATACACAACACACTCCCTGTCACACTCCACCCCATCCCCTGCATTTGAAAAGCATGTTGCAGCCACTTGAATGCTGGGATAGCTGCCCATAATGCATCGCTCCCAATGCAGCTGCAAGTGCCGCAAATGTGGCCATGCCAGTGCGTTTGCAGCTGTCAGTGTGGACAGACTGCAGTGCTTTCCCTAGTGCACTCTCCAAAGTTTGGTTTAACCCAAAGCGCTCTACATCTCCAAGTGTCAAGCCCTTAGAGCAGCCTGAAGGCTATTCTAGCAGTCAGGAGTCACTGAGATGTAGGAGTGATCTGGTTCCTTTCCTCAAGGCATGGCCACTGCACTTGGGGCTGAGAGTGTGGTAGTGCAGTGAGTCACTATGGCAGCTCTGTGCATCCAGGAACTGCCGCATGCTGAGGAATCCTCTCTGTCACCTAAGCTGGCATTAAGAGGTGGTTTTATTTTGCTAGAGTGGCAGGGAGCTGCTGCATCACAGCGAAGAATAAGGACCCTTAACAATAAAACATGATGACCAAGGAATCAGATACTTCTTTTCTTTGCATCATATCGTCTCGGGTGAAGAATGAGCATTTTTAGTTTTGGCTACTAATGTTACAGATCTACATGCTGCAGACAGTCACACACATGCACGCTCATGACTAGAAACCTGGTCCTTCAACACAGGTCTCCATCACTTTGCTGGCAGTAATAGCACATCCTTCACTCTGTGGCCAGGCTCTAGAGGGCAACATTGCACTCTCACTCACATGCACAGATCTGGTACATTACATATGTCTCAATGGCGTTTAATTTACCCAATTCCTTTTTTCATCCTCAGACTCCTGTTTTCCGTTTTTTTCCTGCTTGTAATGTACATTTGGTAACAATTGTAATTTTATCAAATGGAAGAGAAATGTACTGACCTGCACCCTGCTTTAGGAGCTCTGCTGCTGAGTTTGCAGCAGTCTGTGGAGCTGTTTCTGCGATCTCCTCCAAGGGATCTGCAAATATGAACCACCACACACAATTTTATTGTGACTTGGATTGCGAGGTCAACCAGAAGGTCAACTAGGAGTCGAGGTCTTGAAATTATGACCTCATACACTGGATGACTCCTTGCCAGAAACACTAAAAAAGCCTGCAATGCAAGATACCATCCATGATGTGTGATTACTGTGCTGCACAGTTTTTTTGGGTGCTAGTAGCAGAGCACTTATAACCGTGTGATTTCATGCTAACCACAGATATTTATGTATTAGTGCTGAGACATCATCATGTCAAAATGCTTTTTTAATTAACCTATATCCTCACTTACATTACAAAAAATTCTTTTATAATTTTAAAATTAATTTAAAGAGCTATAATTTATACTAATCACTTTAGCATAGCACATTGCAACTTGATCAGTGAAATCGATCTAGTCAATTTACTTTTTCTTGCAGCAGCTTCTGAATCAACATTTGCAAGTACTTATGGCATCACCAAACAGAGAAATGTGTAGGCAGTAAATACAGCACTGGAAGGTTTGTTTTAGAATCTTTCTGCTAGAATTTTTTTTTAAAAAACCTCAGACACATTTTGATTTTTCAGTTTTGTAAAAGTCTGTACAGAACCTGTGTTTGGGGCTATATGTTGATACGACACAGTTTCTTTTTCAGTATGATCAAGAAAAACAGAGGCCCTTATTCACTGCTTACCATTGGACCACTCACAAGCTAACAGTTAAGTACATGTTTAGTGCTGTATGAATCAGGATCAGACTAAGAAACCACATACAGTTCATGCTTTAACTCCATCTTTCCATTAAAAGGCTTGATTGTATCACACTAGATCCATTCACTTCACTGCAGTAGGTTCATCCAGGGCAAAAAGACAAATGTTTCAACCCTGAACTTTCTGCTAGAACCAAAGGAACTTCCAATTTTATCTGATAAAGAAAGGTGGTGTGAACACATCCATCACAGTAGTTTTTCTACCTATCTATCTAAAGACAGATCTTTGATCCACATTCTTCCACGGTATGCTATTGTGCTTAAATGGCTTCATTAAGATATTTCATGGATTTACATATTTCGAATGCTGTGTTAGAGTACAGACATACAGACTTTCGGGATGGAAAAGTTTAGGAGTTCAGTGGAAAACCACAAGCATGTTTAACATTTCAGTAATACATCTGGTGTTTGCTTTATAGGGAAGAATAAACAGAGAACTGAATTATGAGCCAAAAATACACAGAAGCTTTTTTGGTGATGTGCTAGAGAAGTTTATGGTGTCACCACAACCCCAAATAGAACTACAGTCCCATAATCCATGTGCTCTTTAATATTTATTTATTGCAATATTTAGACCTGAATAAATCGCTGTTTCTTTCCCTCAACTACTCCCTAAAAGAGGTATCTGCTTTTTTTTAATCCTACTTTTCCCCATTAGAGGACTCTTGCTACTCATGCTTAAGTAAAGATTGGTTGAATTAACTATACCCGGGTGTGATGTCAAATATACAAAATACTTTTTTTAAAAAAAATACTGGATTGCAGTGGTAATCACCATGAGTTATATATGTTTATAACTGGGGCATTACAGTACTAATCAGTTCTGAACTACAACTTGGACAAAAGCTGATGGCAACTGTCTGATATTCTTTCCTATGCGTTCTTGTTCAGATCTTTACCCTGACATGTTCACCTGCCTTCAGATATAGCTATTTTGTAGCAGATCCCTGGTTGCATATCACTTTTATTTTGTATTTTGACTAGCATACCTCTGTCTGGGATGAGTAGTTTGCAGGGTAATGCCAGAGGAGTAATGGAATGTTGATACACCAAAGCTGTCAAACTCCCTGTGGTTAAAAGAACAACAAGACAGGCAAGATTACTTTTTGTGCACAAAAAGATTGCTACGAGAGAATGCTTACGAGGTATGCTTGCTTTTCAATAGTTTACAGGCTAGAGAAAACCCTTAAAAACATTGTTTTCCTCTTGGCTCCTAAGACACTTTAACAACTACCTTTTCTGGTAATTTTTAAAAGATCCATCTTCTCATAATTTCTTGTGTTTAACTCCTTTTACATGAACTGCAGTCCCCTTTCCCTCATCTTATTAAATACTAATTTACTTTAAAGAGAAAGATGACAATGATAATGTGCTTTACAAATATTACCGTATTAAGTCTCAACATCCATTAGAGCAGCTAAGAACAAGCTAAGCAATCTGCCCAATGTCACACTGTGGCACAGTGGAAAAGCTGGGAAAATAACTTAAGAGTCATAACTTCTGCTGGTCCCTGGCTCTAACCACTATGTAGCCGAGTCAGTTTGTGATTTAACGGTAAAAAGAGCAGAAAGAGGAATTTTTCCACCTCCCCAGGTGAGGCTATCTGCATGGTTTCCCACATTAAATCATGCCTCCTCCTAGTTAGTGCCCTGAGGCACCATTTGCTGCAACTATATAGCAAGGCCTAGATTTTCAGTTCCAACTAAGGGATCTGGACCCTCTGTTCCCATTAAAATATCAATGCACATTTTACACTATATTTGGAGGGTGGCTGGCCAGTATATTAACGCAAAAGGAAGTTGCCTTTAATTCCAGACACTGAAAAATACCCAGTCATTATTCAGTTCTGGAGATTACAGATTGAATTGTTTTTTAATTATTTTCTATAGACTATCAACAAGTGCTATAAAATCAGAGTCCAGGGCCCAATTTGCCAATTGCTGAGCACCTTCCTTTCCTGATATCATCACTGGGAGTTGATGGTGCGCAACAATTCAGACATTTGGTCCGTAATGAGCCCTCTGTGGCCATTGAGGGGTCCTTTGTAATGGCTGGGGGGGGGGGCAGGGAATGGCTGGATGCAGAAGAGGGTGGCATCACAAGTGAACTTGGAGATGGGCATGAGGATCCCCCATTGTGAAGTATCCCCATTATGGGTAGCACCTTGTATGGGCAGAAAGAGCAGTCTGTGAAGTAGCTATACAGACATGTTGCCACTCCACAGCTTGGGCAGGGAAGATTCCTCCCAGTTCAGGCCCCAAATCATCAGTCTGACCTGGCTACTTGGGTTGGATGCTGGGCAGATAATACGTGTCTGTCAACATAATCAAAGCCAAGAAATGTACAACAAAGTATACCAGGGTGCATTAGTACAGCTCAATAGCTGCCAGACTGTGCTTAGATACCAGTGCAGCTTGAATAGTGATGTTCCTTGTTAACACTTCTGCAGTGTAGATTCTGATGGGAGAAATACTGAATGACGGTAACCATGCTAAAACACAGCCTATGTAAAACACTAACATAAACTGCCACATCATTTAGTAAATAAGAGGAGTACTGTAGATGGATAGTCCAGTGGCTGGGTCTTTAGCCAGGGACTTGGGAATCTGGATTCAATTCCTTGTCCTAGCACAGACTTCCTGACTGATGTTGAGCAAGTCAGTTAAAGTACAATTTTCATAAGCACTTATGTGATTTAGGGCCCAAGCAGCGTTCCCTCTAATTTGCACAACTGAACAAGAGTCAATCAAGTGCTGCACACTTGATTAGTAGAACCGCGCACATCTGGCGACTTGTGTTGAGGTGCCCTTCCCCAATGCCTCCACCACGCTGCTCCTGCCCTCTGCCTCGGAGCCTCTGGCCAGTGGCTCCTGGGACCCTCCTGCTTGCTGTGCTGAGTGGGGAAGGTGGAAAAGGGGAGGGGTATTTATGTCAAGGTGTCCCCCTCCCATGTAGCCCATCTCCACAGAGCAGGGGAGGAGGGACAGCGCTCGGAAGTTATCAGCACTGCTAATGACTGCTGCGGTCTGAACAAGCCTTTAGACTGTAAGTGCCCTTGTGCTTAAAGAGACCGCGCATGGTCTCTCATATACTTCGCCAGTAGCCAGCACACTGTGTCTGTCTCTCACACTCACACACACAAACTGTCTCTTTCTCTCCTCCCCCAAATATACACTCTCTCACACACACTGTCTCTTTCACACACATCTCCCAACACATACTTGTGTTATTGTTGTTACTTCTTAGTACTTCTTGCAATGCACATATATTCTCTGTAATTTTATTCTTTCAGAGTGCTGTTCTTTTAGGGTTTTAACTGGTCTATGCATTTCATCATTTGACTTCTCTGTTATGCTTAAATTTAATGTATTGAGTAGAGAGTTCTCAAATGCCGAACTTAGCCAGGCTGGAGTAATTATCTCTATGGTAACTTTTTAAAAATATGTATTATATCTAATTTTTTTTTAGATATAAAAAAGTTTCCATGTGCAAAATTCATTCTGCACATGGATGGAAAAAATTAGAGGGAACATTGGACCCAAGTCCTATTGCAAGTCAATCCCCATCTTTAAAATGGAGGTGACAAGACTTACCTATCTCATTGGGGTGTTATGAGGATAAACCAATTAAATGACTGTGATGTGCTCAGACATTATGGTAGTGGGCCATACAAGTATCTTGGACACATGCTTCAAGTTAGAGGCAGGACTGAACTAAAACCTCAGGTTTGAACTACCTCCCACCCCAAACAGTGACAAAGTTCATATTTTATATATAAGTTTATAACATATATATAAGTTTGTTGTGTGGTTATCTTTACTTCAAAGAGAAGCTGAAATCAGTACATCTATTCCTTCCATGGAAGGACAGTCCCACAGAAGCGATGTGCTTTCATCACATTACAATGCTCTAGTTGGAATGTCCTCTACTACAATGTGCTTTATTTTTTTCTATGTGGTCATATAGATTAGAAGGCCATTATCATGACAATACTAGAATAGGTTCCTGCAGAAACCATCTCACAATCTTTGTGTGACATTTCCTCTCATGTTCCATTCCATTCTATGCTATGAAGCAGCCTGGCTGTATGCAAAATGTCCTCAATTTTCATATCCTGTTGACATTCAGCACTTACCAAAATATGGCTCGTTTGGGCATCCTTTCAATCGCACTCCCTTATGGGTGCATTCGATCAGAAAATGCCTGACAAGCTCATTTGATAAATCCCCAACTGTGGAAAAAAGGAAAACAAACATATGAAGTAAGCCAGTGAATAAGAGATGGCGGTCACAATTTAGAAAGTGTTTATGATAGCTGCCTTCCTTAGAACAAGTGGATGCTCTATACATAGCATTCAGACAGTGCACTAGCTATTCTACTGCTGTGTCACCATCCCCAATGAAACAGGCACTGTATAGCACGTTATCTACAAACAATCATTTTCAGGCTGTAACAACTCTGCCTCTGGTTGACACTTAGGTGAATATCAGTGTCCAAACGTCCAGGATGTGTTCCAATATTTTATAGGAACTGGTAGGTCAAAAAACCAAACCAAAACAAAATGGCTGGTGGTTGTTTTTCCTCCTGAAAGTAAGGGAAGAAATAGATGGGGCTGGAAATCAAGTCAAGACAAAAATTCAATAGCATCTATAAAAAGGAAATATGGAAGAAACAAGGTCAGAAATTATGATGTACTCACTAATAACAAGAGCTGGCAACCGGGTTAAAATGAGGAAAACAAAACAAACACACACACACACACCTCGTTGACATAGATATAAAACTAACAGTAGGCCAGGTCTGTACTCGGATTGAAATATTAGAGTAAGAGATTTACAGTGTGCCAACTCTCATGATTTTATCACAAATCTCATGAGAGTTGATATTTTAATTAACAGCTCACTTCACAGAGACAAGGTTAGATGAAATCTTGGCTTTCATTTAGAAAAAGAAAATTTCTATACATCACGGTTGGTTGCAGAGACAAGCTTGAACTGCAACTTGAGTATAACCTAAATACTCAAAATCCTGGAGGCAAATCAAAAAGACCCCAGAATTACCCTTAAAAAAAATCTCATTAATTTTAAGCCAAACTCGTGATTTTGGGGGCCTGATTCATGACTTTTCAAAGCTTGGGGTTGGCAGTAGTGAACATATAAATTTGGCACAACACATCGGCAATGAAAGAGTCACTGTATGGTGATGGGGCAAAGTGGCCCAATAACAGATGGATTCAAACATCAATAAAAAGATTACAAATATTCCCCTTGTCTCTGATCTTATCAGTCACAGACCAAGAGACACATGACATCCGGCAACCACATTTCATTGATGATGTTCAAGCCAGCATAAATGAGTTCATTGGTTTCTACAGCAGAAATAGTCCACAAGCCAAAATTGGCCCTTGAAAAACTGCTTATAGGAGAAAATTTGGATCCTTTATGATCCACAATTCCAAAAGAAAAGGTAGTGTTGGGGAGACAAATTTCTGCTCTCTGGGAAGGGCTGGTGGGAATTAGACTGCCTGGGAAACTTAGAGCCAGTGGTACAGAAGTTGCTGGCCATCTCCCTGCTTTTACAGCATGATTTATGTAGTTTATGTAAGAACAGGAAACAGACCGATTGGTTCCGTCTACAGTAGACTTTCTGAAGTTTCCCACTATTGCTACCATTTGTGCAGCTCAACCTGTATTAGCAGCTGAGCTAGGGTAGAGAGATTGCCAGCACCACTGGTACTTGAACTACCATGTCATGTAGGCCTTCTCAGGCTCAAGTTAGACAACATGGTGGTTATAATACCCACAGCCAGCCTTCATTAGAGTTCTTAGTTTTGGAGCTTCATTGTCTAGCACTGATAAGAGCAATGTGGCTGTTTAGCTGCTGTTAGGTGACAGAAAACAAAGAAGAGGAATAAATGGTAATTTTTCCTCAAGGGAAAAGGTTAATAGCAAGGGGTGTCTCAAGGTTCTGTACTAAGTCCTGTATTGTTTCACATATTTATTAAAGATCTAGGAAGGCAGGATGAGGAGTGAGGTTTCAGACGATACAAGGTTATTTAGGTTAGTCAGGATTGGAGAGGACTTTGAGGAACTTTGGGGAGACCTAAACAAGCTAGATGAACAGGGAACATGATGGTAAATGGAGTTCAATGTCGATAAATACGAAGTAGTGTAAATTGGAGGGAAACTCCATATGGTTTACAGGGTTCTAAAGTAACTGTATCAACTCAAGAAAGGGATCTAGGTGTCATAGTAGACAATGAAGACCACTACTCAATGTGGTCACAAAGCAAACAAAATGTTAGGATACATAAGGAATGGAATAGAGAATAATATGGAGAATGTTCTAACATTGCTATATAAATCAATGGTGCAGCCTCATCTGGAATGTTCTGCGCAGTCCTGATTATCTCATCTCACAGATACTACAGAATAAAAGGGAGTCAGAGAAGGATAATGAGAATGATCAAGGGCCTGAAAAAAAAAATAACAGGAAGAAAAACTGAAAAGATTGGGATTGTTTCTTTTAGCAACAAGATGATTAAATGGTGATGTTACGGAAGAGAATAAAATAGTGAAGAGTATCGAGAAGGTAGATCAGGAACTACTGTTCTTCATGATTCAAACACAAGAAGAAGGCAACTTTGAATTAAATTAGAATGTGGCAAATTCAAAACTGACAAAAAGGAAATAATTTTTATCCATCGTGTAATTAGACTCACTGACACAGGAAGCTGTTGAGGCCAAGAACTTGGAAAGATTTTTTAAAAAGGGATTTTTAAAATGTTTATCTGAGTTATATTAATGATACGTTTTTGGAAGGTATATTAAACCTTATGTTTCAGGATATGTGCCAATCTCTAATTATTAAAGATCAGCATGAATGTGAGGGACAGATTATCCCACATCTGTCTATTTCAGGGTTATACCTTGCTCTGAAGCATCTGGTACTGGCATTATCAGGGGCAGGATATTGAACTATATCTACTGGCCTTCGGTCTGATCCAATGAGGCAATTCCTATGTTCCTATGATCCGTTTAAATCTGAAACAATGAAATCCAAGCGCCAGTCCAAAAGTGCACTTGAAATAATTGCAAGAAGGAACAAAGGACAGAAACACTCCAAACAGACAATAACAGCTGCTATTTTTCAGTCAACCCAATTTCCTGCAGTTCTTTACCTCACCAGGCAACATTTACCAATGTATACAAAAGGGTTCTGAAAGAGAAAAGTAGCAGCAAGGAGGTCAGTAGGCATGATCTGAGCCAAGAACACATCTTAGACACTGCCTCTTGAGTTTCCATATGCTGCCTAATGTGTTCCATATGCTCTTTTCATTTTCCCCTTCCGGACTGACAGATATAAGTTACGACACAGGAGCCTGGGGGAACACATCTGCCACACTGCTTCTTGTTTAGCTACGCTAATTTTTCTCAGATTTATTTCTGATGTACTGTTGTCTCAAAACAAATTCCCAGGCCAAAAAAGTTCCATCTTCCATTAAGACAGAAGTTGTGCATGGTGGTATATGGCATCACACTGAGCCTTAGATAAAAACCAGACTTCTAATAACTGAGGAGGCTCAGATAGTGAGTTGGTGTTGGATTCCTGTTAGGACAACATTGTACAGTATATGCATATCTAAGCTGTGTATATATAATTACTGACCTCTGTATGAAACCACCAAGCATAACACAAACATGTTCCACAATCCCACCAGGAGAAATTCTTATTTGCACTGCAAGGAATCCAAACTGAGATTTCCGATTTGATTGACTAAGAATTGCATGTTTTTGATGTTTTAACTATGGAGAAGGAAGGATTTCCCTGAATTCTAAACAGTAGATAAGTCTTGCACACTCTGTATGACAATGTAAAGATGGGAGTCATACAATACCTTTCTTGTTTAACTGCAAGACTGAAGGAGGAGGTGTAGCAACTTTCATTGCCAGGCCATAGGCTCCCCTGAAAGAATGGCTGTCTCGAACAATGAATGACCCTGGTTCCTTGTCCTTCAGAACGGCAATGGCTGCAAAGGATTCAGAGAGAGACTGAGAAGAGTGTTTCAGACCAAGTAATAAACACAAAAGTGCCATTCCAATTCCTCATTTAAAGCACTAATCAAGAATGCTAGGTTCTTTTGTCTCCCTCCCCACTGCCTTGGAACAGAATCAAAACCTTGGATCCTAATTCTGGATATGATTTTGGAATCTATACAACGGTCAGACAGCACCAGATTGTTAACCCCTTGCTCACACTGAATAGTACCATACTACAGGTGTAGCTTAAAGGGCTCACAATCTCACCTACAGGTTTTTACTTGTTCAAAACACTGTATACACAAAAATTAACTAATTCCCATAATATCCACGTGAGACAAGAAAATATTATGTAGTAGAGACCAGGCAAAATCAAAACCTCTAATCTTTTTTTGGGGGGGAAGGGGTGTGGTTGGGGAGAAACATACTCTCAGGCTGGCAACACTGATTTCAAGCCCTGATATGGAGTATGTTATTATTAATACTTTGCAAAAATGGTAAAGGTTTTACAGGAAAACACCCTTTCGGAGACAGAACCATCTTCTCTTTCATCCTTTGAGAGACCAATTTAGAGACAACTCAGCAAACAATAGTTGGCAAATTGGCAAACACTACCTGGCCTGAACATACACTAACAAGTTCATAATTCCCTTCAGTCAGAGAAGGGCCAGCACTTTCCTTCTCCAATGCTCTGTCCCAGCATGCATGTGCCTTTAGGCAAAGAGGAAAAGTTGATTCCTGAAGCTATTTTGTTTGCTTGTTAAAAAGTGTGACTGGGAGTATGGCTATAATAGTCAGCGTGAGTAGAAAATGCTGCTCTCTCTTCTACACAGCCCCAACAACAAGCACACATTTGCATCATCCGCCAACAAGACAGCCAAGTGGCACACAGTGCCAAGGCATTACAAGGTACACTAAAGATATTCTCTCCCTCCGCTCTGATTTTAAGCAGGGAAGGAAGTGTAAATAGCCATATACTTGCATTCTGAAATTGGAATACTTTTTGTGCTGTGATCTCTGCCTAGGGACTATGAGTTGGACAATACATAGCAAGACTGGCTTCCAGATAGTCTGCTGGCTGCCTTTAAATCAAAGTGCTCTGTAGCCCAGGGTCAGGAAGCCAAGGGCTTAACTTTTCTTTGAATAACTTTGTGGCAAAGGCCAGAGTCATATAACAGCATGCAGAATGGTGTGATTCCTCCTAATTCCTCTGCCGAGTTCTGACTACTTTTCAGATTGTATTTCTTTTCACTCTTTGCTTAAATTTTAACCAGCTTCCTTCATGTCTAATACTCAGCAATGCTGCAAAGAAAACCCAGGGAGAGCCCGATTCTGATTTTGGAGTCTTTACATTGTGCATTGTGTCTTGTATGCACATGGCAAGGTCCTTCTGCTTTTTGTGAACACAATAAAGTTTTCCAAGGTAGGAACAAATGTTAAATCACAGAAATTGCATATACACCGGTGACTTCCTGCACACACTGTATAACTATACAGGCAAATCAGGGAACTCCATACATGAATACTCAAACTCCTGTATGAATAAGCAAATGCAGTGATTCGCAAGTTCATGTAAATTTTGTACTGCTCATCTATAAGAGATGTAAACATGGAGGTGGGTGGTGAGGAGAGACAACTAATAGATTACTGCACTAATATGTGTTGAGATTAATGTGGTGAATATGCAAAACTGCAGTTCAAGACAGTGTTTGCCTAAGGCCTTGATTACACTGGCACTTTTTAGTGCCGTAAAGCCTCCAGGAACGCTATAACTCCCTACCCGTCCAGACTGGCGAGGCACGTAGAGCGCTATAAACCCACAGTTATACTGGTCCTGGTAATCCTCCCTTCCAAGAGGATTAACAGTATTGCATATTGAGTGCTCCGTATTATCTCCAGTGTGAATGGGTATTAACAAGTGCTTTGAGTGATCTCTGGAGATGCCCCTGAGCCATTTAATGCAATTGACGTCTCTTCCCTTTGTTTTGAACTCGGCTGGAGGAATGAGGAAGTACCTTTTCAGAGTTTCTCTCTAAACTCGGCTAATCAGCAATGCAAACATTTATGGAGTGAGCCTGTGTGACAGAGAAGACTAGCAGGCTCTGTATTTCAAAGGAAATTTATCTTAGCAGCCGAAAATCCACTCGCTCTCTCTGTCTGCATACATACAACACGTTCCCCCTCACCCCTCTCGTTTGAAAAGCACGTTGCACCAAGCTGAATGCTGGGATTGATACCCATAATGCACCATTCCCCGTGCCGCTGCAAGTGCCGAAAATGTGGCCACGCTATACCGCTGGTGGGTCTGAGTGGACACGCTATAGTGCTATCCCTATAGCTGTATACGAGGGCAGGTATAACCAAAACCGCTATAAAGCTGTAAGTGTAACCAAGCCCTAACTCTTCTAACTACGTATTAGATCACAGTTTCCCTCTGTCGTAGGATTCCTCCCTCAGGCAAAGGGGGAAAAAGGGCCCACATCTCCCATAATGTTAGTATTTTTAAAAAGGGGACGAGAGATTATATTGGATGGACAAAAGTGAATATTAAACTGTGGGGAAGCATATCTTTAATGTGTTCAAGCAGCAGCCTGTTAGTTTTATTCCTTTCCTCTTTGGGCTCAACAAGTCAAGAGTCATCCTTTGAATGTTCAATTCACTAATGGGTCCTGGACTAGTACATCCTACACCCAAGAAGTGTAAATCTTCTGTTTTTTACTATCATCTTTCCCACTGTGCTTGTGCTTTTACCTGCACTGTAAGAAGCTGAAGACGACTTCACGGTCTGAGAAAGTATGTGCTAGACAGATCCAGCAATTCATCATTTGTCAACAGCTGAAGGCTATATTGGCTATGGTTCAGTGGGACAATGTTAAAGGCCTTCCAATCAGAGAACACTATGCTTTGACTATAAAAATTACGTCTGTTTTCAACAGCCTCTGTTGCTATCTGACATGCAGTCCTGATCTGGATCAGTCATAGAGCTGTCCTATTCCATTAAGCAGGACTCAGACTACATTACGCTACAATTTACTTACTTGTATGCGGGGATTGCTTTCTCATATACCAGCTGTTTGTAAAGCATATAGCACACTGTAAGTGCTATTGCAAAGAGAGAATGTAATATATGTATTATTATATTACCTTAACTCTGGGTGTGCTTGTAAAATGGAAATGGAGTTTTCCTTGGGGATCTACAACGTAGGGACATCCAAATAAATAAAAAACTGTTAAGATTATAAACTTCTCCAAAATTCTGCAGCAACAGTCCGAGGCATCCTATATATTAATCTTAAACATCACTTAATCACAATCCTCTGGATACTGCACCTATACGTACTCAGGTGAAGCCTCTGACTGACAGATGCTGGGACAAGACAACAGGAGTTGACTCAATTGATAATTGCCCATTTCTGTTCACTCCCTCTGAAGCATCCGGCACTGGCCACTGTCAGACCTAAATGGACCATTGGTCTGACCTAGTACGGACGTTCTTATGTCTCAGAGTGAAATAAGTGAGGTGGAGGGGTTTTTTTGGAATACAAATTCATGTAAAAATTATATATTTATTTAAATGCTCCCCAGAGGATTACAGTTTATTCATGTGTAGGATGAATACAGGCCAGCGGGGACATGGGTTGCGGGATTCCAGATTGCCAACTTTCAGAGAAGTTTCTTATTCTGAGTAGTTTATCATTTTCTTGGATGTCCCTATCCTGCTGATACCCATGAAAAATACTTCCCATTTCCCATCCCCATTACACAAGCAGAGATACAGTTACGGCACTAAAAATTGTAACATGTGGAATGAGCAGAGTAAGTATAGAACCACTGACAACTAGCTATAAAATCCAAAATTAACAGTTGCAGGTAGTGACTGAGATGTCTTGGTAGGGAGAAGCTTGCTCTGTATTATACTTGGTCCTCAGTAATGGTTTTCTGACCCGTTAGCATTAAATTCACGTACACTTAAAAGACATAGGGCTGACTCCATGGTAGATGAGCACTCAGTAAAGGTAGCTTTTTGCTCTGTCTTTCCAAATCCTGGCAGTCAAATTGGCCTGTCAGTGCAAGTTAAAACAGGCTTCGGATAACTTGGTACTGGTGAATAATGATCCCTCTAGCCAGGATCACCCAAGCACATTGTGCTTTCCTCCCCTCGGCATTCCTCCAGCATGCCCTGGAAAGTTCCCCAGTGCCAGGGAGAAGAGAATGGAGGGGCTGGCTGTGCCAGTCCTTAATTCCCCTAGGGAAAATCTTCAGCTGCTGCCATTAAGTCCCCTTTGGGTCATTCCATTTTGAGGATGTGGCACAAATTAAAACCAAACTTCTTTGTCACTTTCTCAAGGGTTGTTTAACAAGCCTACAAATCCAGTCGTCCTGCTAAACTGGGTGCTTGGCCTAAGGACCTCTAGTCTTCCTATTGCTAAGGCCAGATTTATTTTTCATTTGTATGTAAAGAAATCTAGACTCCAGGCACCAGAAATGTATACAGAGCACTCCTGAACAGCCCTTCTGCAGCTGAACACCCCGCAGCAGATGATATTTGGTATACCTTGTTCTCTTGAAATATCCGGCTTGTACCAGAACTTGGATGTATCTTGGACAAATTTTACGGTCACGTGTTTATCAGTTGAGTTTTCTGTTAAATAAAGGTAAAAGACAATTTTAAAAATCAATATAGACCATAACTGTAAAGGGCATTTCCTGCTGCTATCTCTCGTCTTGGACAGTGATCTGCTGAATAATTTAGGAATTCAGAGTTAACCACGGAAGGTGGGGAGGGGGAGGAACCCCACAATTAAACTGGTAGTCCGGGGGAGTTCTGAAGCTGCTTTGAGAAATAAAATATACATCACATGCTACTTTAACTTGTGTGATTAAACCATTGCTCGTAAGCTATGAAATATGAAAACGTAGAGTTATGACGCTATATTAAATATCTAGCTCCTCAGTAAGGCCTGGCTAAGTTTGAACACAGACCAGATGACAAACAGCCACATTCGAAGTATTCTTGCCATGAGCCTAGCAAGGATGCAGGACAAAGCCAGCCATTATTAAGTGGAATTGGCCCAGTCACCACTTACTTGTGGGCTGGCAGCAGAGAGAGGGCTGCATTTGACTCACACATCCAAAAAGACTCAGAGAAAGCACTCTAGAGTTTTGTATTTAGAAATAATATATCTAAAATCAGTGAAGTGTCTCCTCTTACTACAAACATTCACTTCATTCACAATTCAACATCCACTATTTTATAAAGTATCTAACATCCCACCCTGCTCACATGCTCACATAAAAGTGTCAAGTTTAACTATAAATACATCCTGGCATAAAACCTACCTTGCAAAGGGGAAGTGCTTAAAACTTTTGAAAAGTCTGGAAGGACATTTGGGAATGGGATGCTGATCGTGCTCCCACTATGAGGGCTGGAGAAGCCACTTGAAGAAGGAGAGATGGAGCCAAAAGAACGGTCTCCCTCAGAAGTCCTCTTCTTCTCTGGAAGAGGTGGCTGTGGGTGCAGGTTCATTCCATGGTGTTGTTGAATTGTGCTGCTCTGGCTTTTTTGTCCAGAGGCTACTGTAAGCAAGTTGTGGGTCACAAAGCCATTGTCTGCTGTACTTGCCAGTGGCGAGCTCATAGTTTTGGGAGAGCTGCTATTATTGGCCATGAAAGCAGGTTGTTTCTCATCCAGTGGTGGGCTACTGCTTACACTGGTCCCACCATAGTTCAGGTAGGCCCGGGCACTGAGATGGGCAGCAGGTTCTTGTTGCTGGTCTAAGGACGAATCCTCTTGGCTGTTCAAAGAGATGATTTGCAATCCCGGGGACTGGAAATGGGACAAGAGCGAGCCGTCCTGAACGGGACTTGAAAAATCTGAGGACACAAGGTAATTTCCTGTAGGCCTGCTGTTCCCCAAAACTGACAGCTGAGGTGAAGGGGTGGACTTAGCGTTGCTTTCTAGCCAGTGGCATTCAGTTCCAGAAGGGCTGTTCAAAAAGCAAATGTCACAATCAAACCATTCCCATATGCCTTGAAAACATTTTATTGCACAATGCCTTTATTTCAGTCTTTAGAAATAATCTTTAATAGCAATAAATAATAATCTTCACCAAGACAACAAAACCTGACAGTTATATAGCACTCTCTGCACATGTATTCTCAAGACACTTTAATTAACTGAGCTTCACAGCCATGTAAGGTATGCATGATTATCCTCATTTGACAGATAGGGAAACTGAGCCACCGATGCTTCAGAGACTTGCCCTAGGTCACACAATAAGTCAGTGACAGAGCCAGGAACTCCCAGGTCTGCATCTTAACCATAAGGTCATTCATATTACAAAAGAGGGGAGTAAGGTCCATTGGGAAATGGAATTGCATATAAGAAGGGCAAAGAAAATAGTGCAGAACACAGCATGCCACGCCAGAGACACTTTTTCCAAGGTTTTGCTTCACCTATGAAACTAGAGGTTTGAACATTAAACACAGGACTGTTCTATTTCTGAATAATTGTACATATCAGTGTGCAGAAACACCACCACTCTGGACACATCTTTCTATGACAAGAGTTTGGAAAAGCGAAGACAGTTTATTCCCCACCACCACAAACACAAAATTCTAAAAGTCTACTGTACTGAAGCTATGGCTGAAAAATATATTAGCAAGTACTTGTTATAGAGAGGGGGGGTTAAGGGTGGTGCTAGGCTGGCAAGGGAGAACAAGCCTGCAGTGTATAAATGAAGAGGGAAAAATTGAGTTAAGAACTTAAAAAGACAGAGAAGGGATTTAGTTGAAAGGGCACTGTGGAAATGGATGCCAGATCTATGCCTGCCACAGAAACTGCACAATAACACAAGAAATGGAAATAAAGAAATGTAGACAAAATTTAAAAGTTGAAAAGCTATGGGTATTTTGAAAAGAAATGAGAAGTATTAGAAAGAAAGGAACAGTTTCAAGATAAACTTTAAAATGAGAGACTTACAATTTGATTTTTTAATGATTTCATATTACTGGTCTTGGCAATGCCTGATGCTAAGGGCTTAACTCTCTATTGCAATTCATGATTATTTAGAATGAAAAGTCGTATCTTTTCAGACTGCAGTTCTAAGATACATTATTGGGGATTTGTAAATATGATTCACACTTTCTCTGGCTGGAAACATCCTCTCTCTAAGCACTGGTTTTAGAGGAAACCAGCAGAAGGGAAAAGAAACCGAAAGCATCAGGATGCTCATTAAGAGCTTGACACTTCAGCCAGCTAGCATCAGCTAATAGAAGGGCAGTTCTGAAAAAGACACCAATTAGCCATGAATAGAGGTGGTAACTAGACACACTCAGAGATGTGGGAGGCAAGATCAATAATTATCAAACAGTGCAGGGATGGAAGTAAGGGCCAAGTAGCTATCTACCTAGGAGGCTGACAACAGGAAGCCCTATTTGGGATGGCTAGGCAGCTGAAGTGCTGTAACCTCTGCTATTGGGGCTGTTCATAATCTTCTCATTGTTACCCTGTAGCTTCTCCCATATACACTCCTTCAATACATGCATGTAATATACCAAAGAACATGCTCAGCATTTCTGAAAATCAGGTCATCACTCTCCAAGGACTTATCTTCACTGCAAAGTTAAGTTGGGTTCTTACTCAAGCGTTCCCCCTAGCCTGAGCTGCATCCATCCCCAAAAACCTCTTGCTTAAATGTTGCAGTTCTTTATCCAAGTTAGCTTATACCCTCTATCAGGCCAGCCAAAGTCTGAATGTGCTAACACAGTCATTCTGCAGTGTGGATACAGGCCTAATGACACAGTTGGAGATTGATTTTATAAGACCCAAACTTCCAGGTAGAAGAAAAATCCCTGGAAAGTTCCCACCTTTCTCCAGTTGGGATGGGGCTGTTACTGGAAATGGTGCATGCAGATATAAAAGGTCGCTGACACGAAGGAGCCGTCTGCATATCAGCCCTCAGCAAAGCAGGACTGGTGCCCATGGTGCTGTCGGTCATCACAACCGAGTGGTTAAGGCCTTCTGTGTAACTTCGAGATTCTGTAGTAAATGAAATGAAACACAAAATATTTTAAAAACTCTAATTCTCTGATATCTCAGGTGCAGATTTCATTAAAAAATTACAAAATAACGTACAGATTTACTGTTCCCTTAGCCCCTTCTTTTAACATGAAACATGCAATAGGCTTTATTATCTTAATTTAAAAGTTGATCTGATTTAATGAACTTCAAAGATAGAACACTGCATTGACTTGTAAATTTCTAGCCAATGAACAAATGAGAGAGAGGGCGGAGGACACAGAACTTTGCTACGCAAATTGATTGATTGACTCTCCAGGGTATATTCTCTAATCCTTAAGATGCGAAGAGATAAAACTGACTATTTAAAATTCTTTTCTCCATTCCTCACTGCCTAGCAGATGTAAGACAGAGAACAGGGAGATCCGTGAGCAAGTTTCATTTAGATTCAGCACGTACCATATCCTTTCTCCATTCCTTCACTCACTGAATATCTAAGCTTCCTATCACTTTGGCATTTTAGGTACTGATCATTCTCCTTGCTGTTCATTTGTTCAGAAGCAAATAGAAAAGACACTCGATTTGGACTGGGTTGATCTGGGCTTGGTTGCTGTTGATGCTGCAAACTTCAGGTTTGACCTTAGTCATGAGACATGCACACAAGCAAATGTGCAATCCTCTTGATTGGACTAGTTTAGTTAGGTCAGCGCAAACTTCTCCCCAACTCCTCACCCCCAGAATCAGTTCCTAAACCAATTTAAGTCTCGTCTACATCATTTTTGTACTGATTTTAAATATATTGGCTATGGGGGGTGATTTGTTGGTGAAAGTTAAAATCAGTATGAGGATGTGCTTAAACTGATATACAAGTGCTTTCAACTGGTACAGTTTATTCCTACTCCTTTAGAGAAACAAGGTATACTGGTATAACTGTGTCCATGTTAGGGGGCTGTACTGCTTTAACTGTGCCAGTTGCAAACCATTATCATTTAAAGCAGTACAAAAACTGTGTGTAGACAAACCCCTAGTTCAATCTGTACAATTCTCTCATGTAGATAAGGCCTTCCACTCTGATCCTGACAACGCTTAAGCATTTGAATAACTTTGTGTGCATGAACAGTTCCATTGACCTCAGTGTTTGCAGGACTGGAACCTAAATAAGATGATTACAATGGAAATACAATGTAACTACTATCCCTTGAGTTAAGACACTTAAAAGAAGACTGAACAAAGCACAAGGAAGTAGATTGTAGGGAACAACCCTGCACTGCCCCTGGGGAATAGCTAAAATGACCTGAAGGCTCTTTTCCATACCTAACATTTCTGATTCTAGTATCAGAGGGGTAGCCGTGTTAGTCTGGATCTGCAAAAGCGACAAAGAGTCTTGTAGCACCTTATAGACTAACAGATTTTAGGGATCATGAGCTTTCGTGGGCTAAGACCCACTTCATAAGATGAATGTTGTGGAAATCTCCAG
>ML677371.1:12643929-13166507 GCA_007922305.1 Dermatemys mawii | reverse complement strand
AACATTCATCTGAAGAAGTGGGTCTTAGCCCACGAAAGCTCATGATCCCTAAAATCTGTTAGTCTATAAGGTGCTACAAGACTCTTCGTTGCTATTTCTGATTCTGTGAACAGTGAGCTGTATTGGAGAACACCTCTAAAGTGAAGCCTTCCTTTACACTTCACAGAAAGGCAAAGCAGTTATACAGTTTGAAGAGGGAGGGAGGGAGGGAGTGAAGTATTTTAAGACAAATACAGGAGATAACAACATGGGCAAATCTGTGCTTAGACTGAAGACTATGCAAATTCCTTACATAGCACACATATTGTAGAGAAAAGTAATATGTCAACAACCACAAATTTAACTTGCAGAGGGAAGCAGTAGGGAAAAAAAAAATCAACTTCCTGCTACTACCCAGTCCTACAAAGTAAACTAAGAAATACTGCAGGAAGGACTTATTTTAAAAAGAAACTCTGGGGAATCTGAATCTATATCTACTGTAGAGTTGCGGGGCCTGATTCTGGTCTCACACTGGTGTAAACATGGTCAAAATCAGGCTGGCGGTGTCAAAACACCACAGGACCAACCCTCAACTGCTGACCTGGGCCAAAATCAAAGGAGGCTTCTCTAAACTAGGTTTTAGGTGTGATGTTAAAGCCTAAGGACTCCAGCCCTTTAACGCATGCATGATTAGAGATTTAGAAGGTGTTAATATGTTTGAGCTAGAGCCTAATATCACAGTTTTAATGTCTAATCTAGACCTAGGAGACTACCCACCTTCCTTTTCCCAGGCTGTTGTAGGCTGTACAGGGCTGCCACAAGGCAAATACCCTATGAAGTTACTTGGCATGCAAGCTGGAGAGCTACTCAGGGCTAGGGAGCCTATTTACATAATTTCTCCTCTTCTTGCCATATCTCATTGCTGCATAGTACCTGTGGCCATCCCTAAACTCTGGGGTGATTTGCCCTGGGATCATTTTACAGACAGAATAAATAGCTGTCTGGGGCTAATACAAACTCCACAAAACCAGAAGCAAGGCCAAGAATTGACCCAGTATGATTATTTATTTGAATTTCTGACAAGATTCATGTGCTACTGGGTTTGCTCTGTAACTGTAAAAAGACTAGGTAGGTACAATAAATCTCGGGGGAGGGGAGAGGCAGGAGGTGTTACCCTTCACAAATAGTTGAAAGCATCTTATTGAAGTTCCGCTAAGTTCATAAGAGCCAATCCAAATGACAACCAACAAATACACAACATTATTTTTTCTGAGAACTGTGTTATTAAAGGAGATGAATTAGGGCTTGATGCTCTGCTGCTTCAGCCATCATTTCCACCTGAGCAAAGGGAGGACACACTGATGGGTGTAAAGCACTGTCATCCTGATTTAAGTAGCTTTTTACGACCACTTGGCGGGGGCATAAGGCAGTAGAAAACCAGGCACTCTTGCCTGCAAAGACTAAAGTGGGGTCTCTGTTCAACCACCCTCCTACTCCATATCAATGTAGCAAACTAAGCACTTCCCATGAAAGCAGCTTTGTTTATAATTCAATTAAAAACAAGCCTGCTGAGTATCCTGGCTGTATCCTCTATTGTCTGATTTAATGTCTACACTCACAGCACCGGCTGTTAACCCTTTAACACAAGGAACCCCGCATCTATACAATATTATAGATTTTGTGGATTCCCATACTGCTGGGGATAGATACATCATGATAGCATGTTTACCCCCAAAGCATTGGTGCTTCTAATTAAGTGCACTATGCCACTATATCTCTTAGCACAGTGACAAGTTAAAGTGCAGTTCTACTTAGAAAAACGACACTGAAAAATTGAATCATATTTATTGTGTCTCAGTGTCTCCAGGTTAAATCTGCACATCTTACAAGTAAACTGATGGTTTTCATAATTGCCAGTCCTGCAAACTCATCCTGGGATCTGAGAGCCAAACTATTATACATCACCCATAAGAAAAACCTCTACAATTAGAACTTCGATAAGAATTGTGCTGCTTTGTGAGCCAGAACAGAATTCAGCACATTTACCCATAGCTACATTGCCTCTGCAGTGCTAGCAAAATGAAAAAGTGGTAGGCTTCTTTGTTACAGATGTAAGCAGATGACTGAATATACACAGGGAGATCTACTGAATAAGAAGGTGCTGTGTTTCACAGTCACTTTTCACAGCAGAACCATACTTCAAACTGAAACCATTCAAACCACAACATTGCTTATTAATCTCTCTCTGTTAAACAATGTATAGTGACTCAACCCAGCACAGTGACCAGTAGCAAAGATGTGGTGATCCTAACAGCATTTGAATAGTACAGCTCTCACTATGCCAACTTTTTGAGGACGTGATCCCACAATGACAGGGTAAAGAAAAACCCAGCCAGATTCTGCCACGCTTCCTTATGCTTTAACTCTTTGAATTAAAGCATAAGGAAGCATTTCAGTACTGCTCAGGATGAATATGGGTGCAGAATCTGGCCTTTTCTGACTGAAAAAGATAGGCCAGATCCTCAGCTGCACAGACAACTGAGGCAAGTGGTGGGGAAAAGGGCTCTAAGCCATGCCACCTTTCTGCTTCCTTGAACTTGGGCTGGCTGAGGGCCTAAATGTCCCTGGTGCAGCCTAAAGGCTGAATGGATGGGAGACATATAGCCCTACAGCATCCTGGGAGTTGGTTACAATCCCAAGCAAGGAAACTACTACCAACTTTAAAAGGAGTGTACACAGACATAAAGGCCTGTATGATAATTGGCAAATTTGGGCAGTCAAGTCCATTTCTTGAGCCATCCTTCATCCATCCAATCAGGTAATGGTACAAAATACAGCCTTATAAAAGAGTTACAGGAAACCATGTTAGAGGATATTTACCCAGAATATCGCCATATCAATGGTTTCATTTTGAAGGCACATGGAAATGTGTTGTGTAGCTTTATTCTTCCTCTACTCACATTCTAGCTGATGACTCTATTCTTTTAGATAGATTTCCTGCCAAACCCTCATGCACGAAGAATAAATTTAAGACATAAAGAGTGTACCAGAAGAGCTGGGTTCGATCAGATTCTGTACCCTGTAAAAGTCATTTATTTTTTGGACATTTGTGTTCCTCTAAAAAAAAAAAAAAAAAAGCCCACTCCCCTTCCCAAGCACAAAGGCCACATTCCATGAGCTGATATTTTTCTGTTACTGAAGAATTATTCTCAGACTTTCTTCTTCCCTTTGAAATCTGTCTGAAAAAGGAGCACAATACTCCTCAGTGTTCAGCACACAGACTTCAGATCATTTTGCAGTTTGCTTTCCAGATGGCTCCAGCTCCCAAATGGCACCGCCAATGCATTGAGCACAACAACTGCCATGTGGAGATAATCTTGGAAGGGGAGGGGAGGCAGGGGAGATTACTTGAAGACTGCATGTTTCAAGGCTCCCTCCCACACCTGGGAATTTCAGGAATTTCTATGACAGCGTTTTCTATATCTCTGCTGACACAACTTTTCTTTACCCAGGAGACCAAAAGGTTACAGATAGTCACATTCTATCTCCAAGATCTATTTTTATTCTTCATTCAACAAAATTACTCCAAAGGACTATCTGAACTTCTTGTGGGAGGCTTTTACAGGGCTAAAGTGTTGATGTGTGATGCTTGCCAAATATTTTTAATATGCCATAATAGAGGAGGAAATGTACAGCAGGGATTCAGGGGTGTCAGGACACATTAGCTCCATTTGCTGTTTGTAATTAATCAACAAAACAACTTACCTAGGATGTGGTAGATTCTCCCCCACTTCAAGTCTTCAAGTCAAGACTGAATGTCTGTCTAAAAGATGTGGCTCAGCTCACACAAAAGTTTGATGCAGAGATTACTGGGTGAGGTTTTGGAGCCTTGTACACAGGAGGCCCAACCAGATTATAAAAATGGTGCTTTCTAAGCCTTAAAATCTACTGGGGAAGGAAGGAGATGTACTAACACCAGAGAAATGAGAAGGAACTGACTGCACTAAGAGAACAGGAATAGCAGGAGAGAGGAGGCAGATACGCTGGAATGGATCTAATTGAGAGACAAATACCTACCTAGACAAGATACTGCTAAAGGCTGGGGAAAAGGGAAAAGAAGGAAAGTGTTTGGATAGTGAAGTTCATCATGCACCATTTCAGTTTCATAAGGTTTTTAAATTGTCTAGCACAGGGGTTCCCAAACTTGTTCCACGGCTTGCTCAGGGTAAGCCCCTTGCGGGCCACGGAACGCTTAGTTTACCTGACCGTCCGCAGCTGTGGCCACTCGCAGCTCCCAGTGGCCGCAGTTCGCCATTCCCGGCCAATGGGAGCTGTGAGAAGTGGCGTGGGCCTGGCCACCGCTTCCCACAGCTCCCATTGGCCGGGAATGGTGGACCGCAGCCACTGGGAGCTGCGAGCCGTCAGGTAAACTAAGTGTTCTGTGGCATGCCAGGGGCTTACCCTGAGCAAACCGCAGAACAAGTTTGGGAACCCCTGGTCTAGCATCTATTTTGCTAATGTCTCAGTGAAGGGAAAGACTAGCTTTTGCAGGCATTTTAGAAACTGTGTACTCTAAGGAGAGGCTGGAGGTGAGACAGGAGGAAGATTCCCAGTGCTGGGTACGCATAGCACGGAGATAAGAGTAGGAGAAGAGCTAGGAAGTGGCAATTTGGCAAGTGGATTGGACAAAGTGAAGGAAGTGAGCATAAAACAAGTCTATAACAACATTGCTTGAGGGCATGTCTACATTACAAACTTAAGTCGATCTATGGTAGGTTGACTTAGAGCCATTACTGTGGCGGTTTGCGTCAATACTACCCTCGTTCTGTCGGTGGTGTGTATACTCACAAGGAGCACTTCCACCAACTGAAGAGGGATGGACTGTCAGATCCACCTGCAGCTCCCCGCTGGGATCTCAGGTGTCCCCCATGTCTCTCAGCTCCCCACTGGGAGCAAGGCTGCCAGCTCTTGGCTCTCCGCCAGGAGCATGACTGCCCCTGCAGGCACTCAGCCTCTTGCTAGGGCATTAGGGCTCCCAGCGGGGAGCGGGGAGCTTGGGCAGCAGCCTGCTCGGAACTGGGATCTCAGGTGGCAGCCTGGTTCGGAGCGGGGAGCACAGGTAGCAACCCGGCTGAGAGCAAGGCGGTAGTGCTGACATGGACAAAATTAGGTGAGCGTAAGTTGCCTGACATCACCCGAGCTCTGCAATGTAGACCAGGTCTGAGTGTCTGTGTAGTGACAGCCCTATATTTAAGATCTCTGCTTCACCCAGCTTGTGCTGTCCTGTGAAGCATAACAGCAGAAACAATGAATTCATGACAAGAGGATTTCCCCTCCCAGAACAGAGTTCTTCTGAAAGCTGATACAGTGTTAAAAACAAAATTGGCAAGACTTGTTTTTTTTGGTGATGCTAAACAGCTCCTTAACAACCCAGAGCTTAACAACCTAAAGCTCAAAGGGAATAGCAGAATTAAGTCCGCAGCATGAATGGAAATAGGTTGGAAAAGGCGTGTGTGTTGAGGGAGATCCACTTAAGAGAGACTCACTGTCTCATTCACAAGGCAGCAGATTACCAGATACTAATATTCTGAAGTTCTTCAATTGGAGCCATTTCCTATTTTGCTATCTTCTTTCCTGTCCTCCAAACATCAGAATGTCATATATCAGAACACACTGGACTATGCTGCAAGTATCTCATGTTTGTGCCAGATTCACGGGTCAGATCCTCAGCTGCTGTAATTAGCTTTGCTAATTTACACCAGCTGTGGTCTGGCTCGGTTTCCCAACAAGACATAGTGTGCCAAATTCATCTCTGATATAAGCCCCATTGACTTTTGTCTCTTCTATATTTATAGCATGGAAAGCAGTGACATATCAGCTCTAAGAAAAGATGCATACGGTGTTTTCTTTTAAAATTTCATCTGTCAGGGAATGGCTTTGTAGCCTCTCCAGCATAACGTGTGTTGCTCAGGAGCCACCTTTTCCCATTTAAATGGCTTCCACCTTTCATTCAGGACTAAACAGCCCCCTGACTGGCTAAAGTGCTGTTGTCAGCCAGCTTTCATGCATTATTTGGAAAATGTTATAAAGATGGAAGAGCCTTTGAGCAAACAGCCTCTCTTGCTGAGTATACCAGCTAATTTACTCAGTGTGGTTAAAAAAAAGACATAGGTGAACCAGAACACTATTACATTTTCCTGTTCATTGTCCCCAATAATAAAGTGAACTGTTCCCTATTCTTTACCTTCCCACAGATTTGGTTTTTGAATGTTTTCTGAAAGGCTTATAAACAATCACCTGGCAGGATGCTAATCAAATAGGAACCTTCAGATGATTAAGCCCTGAGACCCTGAGCTCATTTTTTTCTCAAGCTAAGCTCCCAGTGAAGCTGCCACTGTCTGATTAAAACTCGAGTAAAGATCTCAGGATTTGGCCTACTGTATGTAAGTTTGTGACAGAGGAACCTATGATGAGGTATGTGAATTTATCACACTATTTATTCCTAGCAGAAAAACGAGCACCCAATAACCTTGTAAACACAAGTCAGATTTTATGACATGGCAGCTGGATATTCTATACTTCAAATCATGAGAGCAGCAGAAATGAAAAATTAGCCTTTATCTGACTTTATTATTTAAAAAAAAATTTGAAAAAAAAAAAATCAGAGGTCTACAAGATCAACCCAAAACACCTTTGTCTCTCTTAAACAAATGGTTTCTTTGTGTTCACTAGTAAAACACTCTACAAATGCAACTATCTCTTTGCTTACTGTTTGCACATCACCTGCCTAAGACAATGAGAACAAACAGAAATGCCAAGGAGTTCACGGTAAGAGTTAGTTTTGCTTAGCCAAAAAATATCATATAAACACTACTAATTCATAGTAATTTTTGAACTCTCACTTTTTTTTTTTAACAAATCAGACTTTGAGGATTAAACTGGGGCCAATATTTCTAAATTGAAAACTTTATTGACTGTCTAATGCAATTTATTCTAAGTTGTGGAAGGATAGCTTTACAGAGAGATACGGGGAGGAAACTGTGGCTCTGGAGCATTCTACGTCTTCCTCTGAATCCATGAAAAACCCCTCCAGACAAATCCCATAAATTCTAAGGGGGCATAATGGATGGAAGTGGAACAAACTTAGACCATTTCTACACTACAGAGTTAAGTTAAATTAAGTTATGTTGACAATCCTAAGTCATTTTAATTACATCAGTTGTGCACATCCACACAACGCTCCTTGTGTTGGCGGAGAGCATCCACAGATTGAGAGAACACGTTGCATTGTGGGTAGCTATCCACTGTGCAACTCACTACCCTCTGCTGCTGGAAGCTCTGTAAATGGATCGTGATGCATCATGGGGGTGTGGTCGCCAGCCCGTGATGCAGTTCTTTCCATCCCACCATTCCATGGGCTTCTGACTTTATTTCATGCTGTTTTTCAACATCCCTTGTAAACTGTGCACCCCATCTCTCTTCCTGAAAGCATGGGTCCTGAACTGCTGACCAGTCTGGTGATGAGAGTTATGAACACAATATGGCTGGTCCTGCAGTATTTCATGAGTTGTGAAACAGAGAATGAATGGAGGGTGCCTGCCCTGCTATCTGCTATTGCAGGGCTCTCCAAACTACGGCCCGGGGGCCGGATGTGGCCCGCGGTGTCGATTCATCCGGCCCCCCAGGCAGCTGAGCAGGCACACGGAGAACTCACCGCTTTCCTCCCCACCCCCACGCGAGGGGTGAGTGCTCCCACAGTGCGGCTGGAGGAGCAAAGGGGGGGGGAAGCACAAGAGCGGCCTGCGAAGCCCCTTCAAAAATCTACCTCGTCTCAAAAAGTTTGGAGACCCCTGTGCTATTGTAAAGGTCACTGGCACGGCCTTTTTGGCCAGTTAGACTTCAATGAGGAAACTATTCCCATGATCACTGAGGCCTGCCCTACTCTGCATAATATTTGTGAAGCAAAGGGGCAAAAGTTTCCCCAACGTGTGGGGCGCTGTGGTTGACTGGCTGGCTGCTGATTTTGAGCAGCCATATAGCAGGACAATTAGATGGGCACAGCAGGTGGCTATCGAATCAGGGAGGCTTTGAAGGAGCATTCTGACAATGATTCCCCGTAAAGTGTCTAAGCATTTGGTCCGGCAACGTGTTCTTGCCACCCTGAATGACACCTGTACTGCTTGCTTCCTGAGCTTTAACTGTAGTGAGCAAATGTTCCTGCCTATAGCCACTGAGTTTGAATGTTAGCACCAACTAACATGAATATGACACAGATCAAGAGTCAATTTGTATCAAAGAATAAAGTTTAATGACAGGACAGAATACAAATGTTTTATCAAACCAGGGACATGGAAATGAGGAACAGTCTCTTGGTTACGCTCTCATAGCTGAGTGTAGCTGCAACTTTCACTGTGCAAACTGTCCCTGGAAGGGAATGGGAAGGGATTCTGTGAGGGACTGGGAACATGTGCGGAATGTGGTTGGGGAGTTTGAGGAGGGCATGGAACAGAGTTCTGTATTGGCTGTAGGATGACCCAGGAATGGATGTGATCTGATTGCAGCATGATGTGGGACTGGAGCTTGTTTGTCTAGCCCTCCGGTAGCTTTATCTTCTGCTCCTACCTACCTATCATCCACTCTTGCCCCCTCTCTTATCCAGGCTATCCACCCTGAGTTTTTCATTAGTTGTCTCCCTCCATGCTCTTGTTTCACTATCTGTTGATTGCAGCACTTTACAAAACATGTCTTCCTTACTCCTTCTGATTCGTCACCTTAACTGACTGAAGTGCTCCACCGGTGTGGAGGAGTGGGTCTTCAAGTGCACATCTGCAGAAGCCAAAGAAACAATAAACAGAGACAGTATTGCGACTGTGCTCAGTCATGAATCACAAGATTTACACACACCTCTTTCTCACTGTCCCTTGGCTGGCACACAGGTCAGCCCCAAATATGGTGAGTTTGAGGGGAAGAAGGAAAATTGTCAAGAAGGGACAAAGGTTCTGGGTAGTTTGTGAAAGGGGTTACTACAAGTGCCTAGAAAGACTATTCTGCATATCGGTACCCTTTTTCATAGACTAGGGTAATCTAACCTGATATCTCATTCCTAATGGATGCAAGAGTACCCCTCCTGCACTTCTGTGCCTTCAGAATAGTTTCATATGCTGCTCTCCTGTTTGCTGCTCTGGTTTCTGCAGAAATAATTGCCGGTTGGTATGGCAAAGTTTCCTACAGCAAGGGGAGAAAGAAAGCATGTCTCCCAAGGAAACTTCAGCAGAAGATTGCAGAATATCAACAGGAGTTTCCTAAAGATCTCTATGGAAAATTCCCAAGACATCACCGTGTACATTAACAAACTTTTCTGCCAGGCCTCCACTACATAGATGCACTGACTCTGTTGTTAATTTCTGTCTCTTATTCCTCCTACGATATAACAAAATAAATGAGAGCTCAACTTCCACACACCATGTACTATCAAACAAACAAAGTGAGCACTCACCGCAGCTCCCCTCTCTTGCATCATGGGCGCCAGAGTGGAATCCTGGGACTGGCTAGACCCCTCCGGAGTGGAAAAGAGGTCCTGACTTTCCATGCCACTGGATGACTTTGCTGTGTGCTCCACATCGTCCTCCAGCTCCACTTCCTCCTCCACTACTTTGTCTTCAGGGTTGAGTCTGCTGGTCGCTGACTCCAGTCCCCCGCAATGTATTCATGGGGCTCTTGGTGGTGGAGGTGTTTTTTTTTGCTGAGAATGGTGTGCAGTTCCTGGTAGAAGTGGCATAGATTTGGTTCCAGTGCATAGCTTCCCTTCCCTTCTGGTGCGCCTGCCTCTGCCACTTGATCTTCACATGGCGTTAGTGCGTGTCTCTTTCACGCCCCTTCTGTTGCATGCCACTAGCGATCAGCGCTGAGTATCAAAGTTCCTACAGCTGAAGCAAAACTGCAACTGGATAGCCTCATCACCTCAGAGACCCAACAGCTCTGACATATTCCTTACCAGAGCGCGTTTGTTGCAGAACGCCAGCATGGTTAGCTGGGAAGATATTGTGCAAACTGCCCAGGCCGTGCAAACGGGTATAAAATTTCAAATATCCCTGGACCTATAAAAGGGGAAGAAGGGGCACATACCTGTGTACTTTCAGGGCAGCGGAGTTCAAACTGCTGATCGACGGTCAGGATGGGTACTGTGGCCTGGAAGTCAAGTAGGGTGACATAACCACACCAGGTGTCTATGTCAGTGGGTCTCAACTGATTGCACATTGTGGGCCGCAGATGCTGGGTGACAGGACAGCAGCAGCTCTGACCCTTGCTGTGCTGAGTGGCTGGCTGCCCACCTGGTCCCTGAGCTCATGTGGCCAGTCGGCTGCACCGCATCCCTGCCATGTAGGGTGGGCTGGCTGCTTGTCCTGGACCCCAAGGAGTGGGCCAGCAGTCCTGACCCTGCGGCTGAACCCTGCCGTGCTGGGCAGTGGGACAGCTGGCGTGGGAACCCTGGGGACTCTGCCAAGAGCCCCGGACCTGAGCTCCTGAGCTCATGGGGCTCGGCGGCTGCCCCAGACCTCTGCCACCTGTGGCGAGGAGGCTTCTCGCCCCATTCCCCAGCCATGTCGCTGCCCCACACCCCGGAGCTTGGCCAGCACAGTGGGAGAGCCCAAGTGTATCCCTCTGCGCCGGCAGCAGGACAGCTCAGACACCCCCGCGCTGGGCAGCTGGGAACCCGGGACCCACAGAGAGCCTTTACCACACAGCTGAGCTGGACTGCAGCTGTGTGCTAACTGGGCTGCATGTGGCCTGAGAACCTCTGTTCAGTGCTGAAGCTGCATCACTCTATGTCACAAAAAGGCCTATGAGCCTCGTCTAGGTGGTTTTATATCGGCGTAGCAGGGGAGTTACATCAGCAGGAGAAGCATTTCAGTGTGTAACCTCCGCTGTTTTGCTGGCAAAAGCTGACTTTTGTTGATAAAACTGTGCAGTGTATGAAAGGCCTCAGTGAGAAGCTACTTGTCGTGTCATGCTTCTCTCAATAGCAATAAGATGCCATAGGTCAGGGCTTCTAAGGACAAATATTTTTGTGGCCTCAGTGTGGCCACCAACTCTTGCTAGTGGCCGCTCTCACACTTTTTCCTAAAATACTTAATTAGCTTCAGGAAAAATAAATATGCACCTGTACACATCCAAATTGTTGTACTTTATTTATTGCTAGATAGTAAGTCCATCATGAAAAAGTGATATTAATAAACATACAAGTATCACTTCACAGTAGACTTACTCAGCCCTGCCAATCCTGTGGACACAGGAGGCAGCGGGGCTGAGGGGGTAGCGTCTGAAGCACCAGAATTAAGTAGCTCCTGAGTACTTCTTTCCTTCTTTTTTTAATGCAACTTCAACTTTACTTGTGAAAAGAAAGATTTAAAGCTAACTGCAAGCCCTGCCCCAAGGAATGAAACAACCCTGTGTGATGCACATCCGTCTCCACACAAGGGCCACCCGAACTAGGAGAACCATGGTAAACACAGGTTTTAACAGCGAGGAAGTAATCTCAATTCACTAACAAGACCTGCTGGGGTAAAGATCTTTGACTTGATGTTATTATTTATTGTGTGCGCGTGCGGTCTAGAAGCACCTAAACATGCTAGGAACGTTCCAAACAAAGTCAGAGGGGGAAAGTCACCTCTGCCTTATGCCACAAAGGGCTGTAGGGCCCCCTTAAAGGAATGGTCTTGGCATAACCTCCCCCGCTCCCCAGCAACAGGTGCAGAGCCAGCATTAGATGTTTCTGTCTCTTTCCACATGAGTCTCTAGAGCAGTGGGGGCAGGCTTAGGGAAAGAGTTGGTGTAGTCGTCGCACTCCTATTCCCCAGTTATTTCTGGGTGCTATAATGGCCTATTGGGCTGATATCAGCCAGGAGCAAATTAGAGCAGCCTTTGAAGCTGCTCTAACCTGTATGGCCCTCGGTGGCCCCAGGATCGGAGAATGCTTTGTTTTTCTCCTCAGTCCCTGTCTGCACTAGTTTGAGCACCCTCACAAAGATGAAACCTTGCCCTCCTAATAGTCCTGCTTTGAAGAGTTTTTAATCCAACTTCTCCATTGATTAAATAAACCTAACACTGATAAATGCAGAAAATAAAACAACAATGTAAGTAGTGTAACTTCCTTGTAAATCACAATTACTTGACCTACTGCACTACAGATTTAGACTAAAATACCACAGTACCAAAAACCGCATTATGTCAATTAAAATAAATACAAATCGAAAGTACGAGCCAAAAGCACAGCATCTTTAAAGTACTGCACTGTAGCATACTTTCATTTAACTCACTAATTTCAGTTTTCACCCAAACATACTACAGATATTACAAAAAGTCCTCCCCAGAGGCTGAAGCAATCAGCTGCACACATTTGGAAGGAGGCTTGCAGATGCTCAGCTATTAACTTAAGTGCAGCCTGGCTGTTTTGGGAATGCAGTCAGCTGCCAAGGCATCTCTGGGAGTTGCCCAGGTCACTACTTAGATGTCAAATGTGATGTTTACTATAGCACTCCTCATTAGGAGAGGGCCACTTGAGCAGCTCCCAGTCTATAGTGCGAAAACAAAATCAGTAACACACTGTTTTTAATTCAGAGCGGCTTAGTCCGCATGTGAGTAGAGATTAAGAAACAAATTAGACACAATAATTATTAACATGCCTGCATTAGATCTTTATCAATCAACAGAGCAAACTAGCCAGCTACCCTAAGAAAGGGCAGGCTCATTCCATTTTTATCCTTTTATATTTTACACTGGCACTTCACATAGAAACCACATCACCAGATAAGTGTTGCCACATGGCTTCAGAGCTTCCAGAACCCCATGAAGTCTGAAACAGTCCTTCAAGTGTTCAGAGAGTTATTAATTAACTTGCCCAAGCCTTAGGGGGAAAAAATAATCTAGTAATCCTTCTCTCATATATTAACGACAAGCTCACGTGAAGTACTGTACAAATAGCCAGGCTAATTCTGCTCAGGTCAACCCCATGTAACCTGTTCACTTCAAGGGGGTTCCTCAGGTAGAAAAAAATGTCTGAATCAGGCCTACTACTGGCTATATTTTCAAAGAGGCAACTGATTTTGATGCTGCAGTTTTGGTGTGCTCTGTATGAATCAACTTGGTTTCTGCAGCTGGTCTCCTAAAAAAAAGGGAGGCACTGATTTTCTGTAGCTGCTTTTGAAAATTCAGGGGGCAGAACAATAAAAGCATACCTTATTTTACTTTACATTTAGCCCTGTGCAACACAGGAACAATTCTGCATTGGCAAGGAGATGGACCAGATGAGTTACCAGATCTTTTCTACATATTTCTAATGTCTGAGATTCCGTGATTCAATCTTTCCTTCCTTCTATGTTTAAATTGAGAAAGATCCTGCAGCCCTTATACAGGCAAAACATCCATTGACTGACTAAAAGTTTTGCTTGAGTTAGGACTGAAGGGGCAACCCCTTTTTTTTTGTTTTGGCTAATTCTGCTCAGTGATGCCCCCTCACACCACTAACCAGCAGCTGTACCAAATGCCCAAACACGTCAAAGTTTCTCTAGGTCACGATGAAGAATTGAGATTTGAATCCCAGAAATAGTTATACAAAACATTTTACACAGAACTCTAATTTAGATGATAAGCTGGATGACGCCAAAAAAATTATATCAACATTTTGATCAAGAGTGGAGGCAAATTGTTTTTTTCTCTCTATGATGAGAGAGAGAGAAGAGTAAATAAGTAACATGACTCATTCAGGAAAGAGACGAAAAATATCTACACCTATGTTTATGCACTCGTCATAAATTTTTTAAAAGTCAGCTCACTTTTCACTTCTTTGAAGAGTAATTCAACACTAGTGTAATCTTGCTAGGGATGCCTCGAGGGAGGGATTGGAATCAGTCTGGACAAAGTTTTTGTAAGCACTCAGTAATTATCCCTATTCCAAACAGTCCCTGTTTTTTCTGTCTAGACGAAAAACGGGTTGCACAAAATTAATTTGTACTCCCTGGGCTATTCCACTGATTCTCATGGACCATTGTTTGTTGTTTACATTGACAAAGGATTTCCAATGATGAAACTTCACAACTATCTCCGTGGATTCCAGATATCGCCACAGAGGATTGTACATTTAAGGCATAACTCTATCCCCTGGTTTTGTTTGGGGTTTTTTTTTTGCACAGTTTGCTAAAGATCTTGAAGTATACTGTGTGTAATAAGAGCCATCCGATCCATACAAGCTCTTGCAAATGCTCATACAAAGTGTCACACAATGCATAGCTTCACCACAGTTGCCAGAGCCCTCTCTTTCCCCCAACCTCACTCACATGCATGCATGAGTACATACATACGTGCACTACCATGCAGATCATATTTCAGTGCCGCTGAGCAGTTCTAGGAACTTAGCCAATGAAAGAAGCTGCACAAAATGCATTTTTGTACAGAGAGGACAAACTGAAAAGCAAGAGGGAGAGAAGGAAAATAAAAACCTACCTATGGAAGCAGTCATGACAGAGATTCGGGCAGTGGGAAACTTTATGGGAGAAAAACAACAAGGAGCTCCCTTCTGCTGAACCAATCTCTCTGCATTCTTTCTTCGCTTTAAGCAAGGGCAGCACACAGAGTAGCTACTCGAATAAGCAGACACTCCAGCAAAGATACTCCCTATATAAACCAGCAGTGCCTCCCATTTTCTTTTCCCAATGCAATAACCTTTACGGCAAAGAGGATTCCAAGTCTCAATCGGGGGGAAAAAACAGGCTGTTGCTCAAAATCAAGTCATTCAGCTGAAGAAAGACAAGACAGAGTCCACTCCATCCAGATGGAAAATAATTCACTGATTGTTCCTGTTAGCTTTGCTGTTTCTGTCACAGCCAGGCTGCTCATTCAGTGCATTCATGCTCTGGTGACTCCACCTCATTTGAATTTGACTCTTTTTTAAAAATAAATCTCCCCCCTCTCTCTCCAGCTGACACACACATAGCTTTGTTCCTCTGCCTCCCAATCTACTTCCTCCAATCGGCATCCAGCACTGCAGGTCAAAGACCGAGATGGCCCTTTTGGGATTACTGCTCCCTGCCTGTTTTTCACTGCCCCTTGTACACAAACCTTAAGTGATTTTTCTTCATTAAACTGACCCCTGGTTCCCTGCCCCCACTTAACTTGACAGGCAGAACTTTGTTTCTTCATTGGAAGTACAGGGGTTACTTTCAAAATACAACTGGCACCTATAGCTGAGTGACTATCAAAATAAAAACCCAGCTGTTAAATATTACCAAGCTGACACTGATAAATTTAGCACCACCAAGAGCTCTGAATAAATTTGACTCACTTCCCAAGATTTCTCAAACAAAACACCACGTGCAGTCCTACCATGTTAGCATCTAATGTCACCCTATTATTGTCCACTGCTGCCTTTTATTTACAGAGCAGGAAGATCAATGGGAAACAGTGCAGTGCTGCAACGGGCAGCACACTTCCTTCTTAGATTGTTCTTCTGTGACCTAGGGCACCACATTTTCAGAAAGGATGACTATAGGAAATGACTTGATAAGGGCAGAAACAAATATGAGGATTTAAAACTTTCCTGTAATGAACCACTCGACTGCATTTGACTGGTATAGAAGAGCAGAATATTTTCAACAAACTTTTTAGTCAACTTTGATAGTCTGAAAGTACACAAATGGCTTGATTACATACACCAGTATGGGTGAAACTCATATATTCAAATATGTGGGCATTTTGCCTACATAAAGGCAAAAGTAATAGACCTAAAGTGTACCCTTTTCTTGCAAGAATACCTATGATTTTTTGTTGTTGTTGTTGCCCACAGCTGCTATTATTGTTACTTGTATCGTTCTAGTGCAGTGGTTCCCAAACTTTAACAATCTGTGAACCCGTTCCACTAAAATGTCAAGTCTCGCAAACCCCCCTCTTAAAAATGAATATTTCTAGGGATTTTCTCCTTTACCTGAGTTTAAATGACAAAAGCAGTGATCTTGGAAATATAAAGTTTGTTTTTATGACATGCTCATTACCATAGGTGTGCGCACAGCGTGTTCCCGGTGTGCCCAGGCACACCCTAATGTCTCAAAAAACAAAAGTGGTTTTCAATGCAGAGTGTGGCACCTATAAAATAAATAAATAAATAAATGAAATTCCCTGTGTGCACACCCTAACGAAATGTGCTGCACACGCCTATGCTCATTACACACTATTCATCATTACAGTATTTTTATTACATGATGAAAATTGCAACACACTTCCAAGATCTCACTTTTGTAGCTAATATCACTTTGAATAAGCTTGGTATAAGACAAGGCTCCTATGTTTCATGAAGTTGAGTATCAGATGTGAAACAGCATGAAGGTATTTAAGAAGCCAACTCAAAGCATTCAGGTCTTGAGCAATCCAGGCAAACAACACATGTTACAACAAAGCTTAAACTTGTTCTTCATAATAATTTTAAAAACAATACTAGCTGCCTATTTAATTTTAAAAACAGCAAAAAATATCCACCTCTCTTTCCATTTCTTATAAGGAGTCTTGAACTTTAAATCTCCTCAGTGTAATAGATATGTTTGCTTTGATCTGCATAGCTCTTGGAATTCCAGGAGTTCCAGGCTGATGGCCCCGTGCAGTCCAGAGTTCCTAGGGACAGCTCTTTTCTTTTAGTCAGGTCTACACTACAAATTCAGTACAAAATCACTACAAATTCACTACACAATCGGTACAACTACGCCACATGGTGTGAAAAATCCACACTCCTGAATGACACAGTTATATCAATCTAAACCCAAATGTAGACAGCACTTCTTTCATTGACATAGCGAGCACTTCTTGCAGAAGTGGATTAACTAAGCTCTTCTATCAGCATAGTAGCATCATCACTGGAACAGTGCAGTTGTGTTGCTGAAGCATTTTAACCTGTGGAACTCTTTGCCAGAGGACGTTGGGAAGGCCAAGATCATAACAGGGTTCAAAAAGGAACTAAATACATTCATGAAGGACAGGTCTATCAATGGTGATTAGCCAGCATGGTCAGGGATGATCCCTAACCTCTGTTTGCAACAAGATGGGAATGAGCAACAGGGTTGGATCACTTGATCATTACCTGTTCCTTTCATTCCCTCTGGGGTACCTGACATCGGCCACTGTCAGAAGACAGGATACTGGGTTAGATGGACCTTTGGTCTGACCCAGTATGGCTGTTTTTATGTTCTTAAGTAGGGATAGATCTATAAACCCATCACTACTAACCAGACCTAATACTTAACCATAAAATTACACATGCAGCCTTGAATTGTGCAGACTACAGACTTCCTGAATGGATAACGTGAATGTTTAAACAAAGCATCCTTTTGAAATGGTAACTAGTTTAAAGAACATGTTTCCCCCAATGTCTTTCCAGCAATTTCTTCCTCCTTCAACTTTGTCTCAGACTGCATGGTTACCTGAGATGATACAGAGTTATTGAAAGTGTCACATCACAGAAAGCAGTCTCTTGATGGAAAATCTGGAAAAAAAAACCCTCCATTCTTTGCAAAGCAAAGGAAACTGTGGTTATTTTTGTTCAATATAAGCCCTACATGTAGGGATTTATGTAAAAATGTTCATTCCTTGTGTCTGTTTTATGGTAATTAGCAAGTGTACGTGAATAAAAAACCACCAAATTTGCCCCTGGTTTAAACATTTCATGATCATCTGCTCACCACCCCTGTATTTCTGCTGAACTGTTGGTTCAGTTCTGAATGCAGCTTTATTCCTACACATCCAAAAGAAATACTATGTAGATTTAGTTCCTTTTGCACATGTGTTACTGGATACGCCTTTCCTCCCATACATATACAAAGAGAAAGAAATATATACACTCAAAGTAGACATTCATAGATATAACTTGATCAATTCATCGATGTGTGTATGTGCTTGCTCGGAGAGACAGGTGCGGGGAGAGTGTCCAAACTCCCCCAAATTGAAAATTTCAGAATCCCAAACCAGTTCTTTGTTATGGGCCCAACCCAGATCTAACCATCTCTAAACTTTGTGGGGTGAATCACAGATTCACACCCAAACTTTGTGACTTAATCCAATCTTTATTCTATCCCCCTCTATCCAGTGGTCATCATTTGTGGTTCCTCAGATCCAGCAACACCAGGTGTAAGTGTGACAACATAATCCATGCTACAATGTAAGCCCCTGCGAAGGATCATGATCTTCTTGAGACTGTGAGGTGGAACTACAAAAGGGAATGTCTGTTTAAATGCAAATCTTTTTGTCTTTAGCTTTGGCATTTGACATTGCTGAACTTGCTATATGTGATCTCATGGGGACACTGTCATTGCACCAGTCGGCTGCAAGAGAATGCTTCCAGCTGCCTTAAAAATGGTTCAAGAGTTGTGATACCGTAAAAATACCTAGCTCTTACATAGAGTGCTTTTCATCAGTAGATCTCAAAGAACTCTACCATAGAGGTCAGTGTCATTATCCCCATTTTACAGAGGGAAATTGAGGAACGAATGGAAAGGCCATTGGCAGAGCTAGGATCAGAACTTGAATATGGCTCTATCTCATAAGCCACACCACAATTTAAACAGACTATTACAAATTAAAATGTTTCCATTGTTAGCTAAAGCTTTATTAATACAGGTTGGGCTGTGTCGCTGCCAGTGCCACAAACAATTTATAAATAAGACGAGGAAGACTTTGTAGCACCTTAGAGACTAATCAGTTTATTTCAGCATAAGCTTTCATGGGCTATAGCTCACTTCATCGGATGCTAGTTGCAGCAAGCAGGCTGCCTCTGGCCTTAGGACAGAACTGTCACATATGCAAAAAAATAAGTTACACTTTAAACAGTGACAAGTTTTTCTTACCTTGGTGAACTTTTAGGTAGTTGAGCACTGCTAGATGGGATGCTCCATAAACACTTTGGGTAAGACCTTGATCTCACTTCATCAGCGAAAATCTAGAGTAACTTCACTAATATTAGCTATACACTGCTTTAACAAAACCACAATTAGGCCTCTGGTGTTCCAGCTACCACACACTCAGAAATTAGAAATAAAAAACAACTACAGCATGAGATCATTTAAGTTGACCCACCTGCCAATGTCAGGTATTACTTCAGGACATCCCTACCCAGAGATACAAAGGGAGGGCAGAGAGGACCAGACCAAAGGAGGATGGACTGTGATAGGTGGGGAGAGATAGGAGCTGGGAGAGGTAGGAGCAGGGGCAGAACCCTGGCGCAGCTGAGTAGAGGACAGAAACGTTTCAATTTAAAAGCTGATGGGTATTAAACTTTGTGTGTACGTGGGGGACTAAGCTGGCTAATGGTCTCAAGTGCATAAAGGTTTTGTCACCACAGCTCTCTACGCTCTGGGCTCCTGCCTTAATGAAAAAGCACCAGACAAGCAACGTCCATTTATGAAAGCCGTTATCTGATACCAGATTGGGTACATGACTGTGCGGGTCTGGATAACTTCTGATAATGATGGATACACGGTATCAAGGAACACACTTAGTTAAATATGCTATCTTGATGTAACTCCCACTGTTCAGAGAACACCAGAGGTTTGATAAAGAGAAGCAAAACCAAGTTTATGCAATCATACACCATCATCCAAACCATGTGACCTGCAAACTGGTGTATGCAAAATTAGGCTAGAAATCTCATGACAACAAATTATCTCATGAGTTTTTTTTGGTTCCTCTTAATACTGTGGTACTTCAATTTCCGGACCCTGCAGACATCAGGAAATGTAAAAAAAAAGAAATCAACCAAAATGTTTCAAATCTCAATAAAAGGATCAGACTCAAGGAGAATAAAGGTTCTGATCAGGTCTTATTTTCTATTAACCCATTCTGATCATCCTAAGTAACAAGTAATGTAATAAGGATGAAGAGTTTAATGTATGTTCAGCTTGCTTTTCACAGCTGTTGAGCACTTGGGGCTAGCGGGAGATGTTTGCGGCAACCACCCCTGAAGATCACCGCTTTATCCTTATCCTTTTATTGAAGGAACATACTTAAACCTAATCAGACCAAACTTGCTTTGAGCTTTCAAGAAATAGCATCTGTTTTTTTAAGCTTTTGCCACATTCTCTGAACCCCATTTTCCTTATATGACCCAAAAACAAAAACATCAAAAACACACAGGTTATGCTTGTGTTATTCCCAGCTTAGCCAAAGCAAGGAGATGATGGAAACCTTACAGGACATATTATTTCTAGCCTGACTTCCCAATTGGATGGTTCTCTGTAAACATCAGATAAACAGCCAAATCTTTTCTGTGCATATCTGAATTAAACCAAACTTTTTACACTTTTGTGGTCCACCCAACTTATACAGCCAATAAGGAAGGATTCGTAAAAGGATGCAGAAAGACAAGGTGGATGGACCTTGGTGAAAGAGACTAGCTTTGGAGCTACACAGAGCTATTCTTCAGCTCAAGAAGACTAATCTCGAAGAATTCTTGGTTCCTGGAACAGTAAGTGGATGAAGAACAATTCTGCTTGTTTACACTAAAAGCTATTATATTTTCTCTAGTTTGTATCTTGTTTACATGGACAACTGACTGCAATGGGTGCATAAATGTAACCAAGAGTAGCACCTGATCCTACGTGATTATATTACATCACTTTTCCTCTGTGAAATATACACAAATTAACTTGTGTAGGTTGGGTCAAAGTCATAACACTATGTGTCTGGTCAGCTCCTTTTTGTACATTGGTAGGAAATCAGCCCAATAAACCTAAAAATCCTTTGTTAGTTTAACTAATCTCTTTAGATTCTTATGCATGTGTAAGAAAAAGCATTCTGAAAAGCTGAAATCATACAAAATATATCAACATGGTAACGACATGGAGATGGGAAGTTCTGTTTAGTCTCAGACAAAACACTACATTAAGCTGGAGTTCAGGTTGAGAGTACACATCAGTAAGTTAAGGATAACAAAAAATGGACAGGTGTTGTAACCTGGGAAAATTCAGATGTTAGGCTGAACTTAAAAGAAATCCAAGCATAGAAAGGCGCAAAAACGCACAAGTAAGGCCCCAAAACAACCTTAAATAAGAGACCTTATGACAGTGGAGGCCTGGCACAGCTCTTCCCTGCTGTGCCCCTGAAATGACTCCTGTGCCAGGGAAGATGAGGTCACCTCTTACAGGAGCTGCTTACACCAGGTTTACATTAGCAGAGATTTATGGTCAACCAAGGGGATTCTCTTTTGGTCATTTACAACAAGATCACACTAGACTGATCATTTCCCTATGCAATCATCTATGGAAATAGCCGAGCAATATGAAAGATTGTTTATTTAACATCTAAATTATACTGCAACAACAAACTCATAATAATTTCTTTGAATTTGCTAGGCTGTGATTTGACTTGAGCAAAGCCATCCTTTGTATCACTTGACAGAGGAATGACAATTATTGTGCTCTCCTCACATGCAGCCAGTGCCTAAATAAACTGTAAAAATCGTATCCAAAAATCTGACAATGCTATTTTGATAGATCAGTAAATTCTCTATTATTGTGCAGCTAAAATGATGATTGTGCAGCATCAATTGCTTGCTCTGGCACTGCACAGAATACTTAACGAGGGTGAATTTAACTTCTCTCTGCAGATGACCTGCATGAGGCCACATGAGGCGCATTGGGACTTTGGGAGTCTTCTATAGTGGGATGTGTTTCACTCTAAAGGAAAAAACAGAAGTATGGTTCTTACCATGCCCAGTTCTGTACATCTCAGGTGGGCTACTGATCTGTTGGCCAGGTGGACTCATTTGGCGGTAATGTGGGGGACATTTCGCTGGAAGAGAAAGAAAAGCAAACACCCCTTTCCAATAAATTTGAGATGCTAAAAGTAACATATTTGTGAAAGGTAAATGATGATGATGTTTCCTCACCATATGGTGTCTCTGGTGACACTGGAAAAGCTGGGGTTGGTGGAGCAGCTTCATTACCGTTTTTGGTTGGTGAGAAGATTCCCCTGTCTACTTCATCTAGGTCTTCCTGGTAACGTGCCACACCCATCTGGAAGAGGCAAAAAGCAGCAAAATGAGAGTGTGGCAAACCTCATCAAGTCTCTGCAGTACAGTGGGTCATTTTTCATCAGACTATACACGCTTTCATATAAACTAACCACTTTGTCAATGGACAGATCTCAGTAAACCAAAGACACAAACACACACACACACACACAAAGAGAGAATGTGACTGTTCTGTTCTTCTTACATCCAGTGACTGTCTGGGATGGCATATTATGCACATAATATGCTCAACTTCTGTTTATCGATGTGGGAATTTGTAACCCAATTGCACTATTGGAAGCAATTTGGGATTCTATGCTGGCCATTCATTCACCCCATCCTGAATAATGCTCTCTTATTTACCTCTTTGGTCTCCCCCACAACAATTAGTGATCCTGGATTTACAGCCTGGTCTATAGCAGTAGGTTTCATCCAGCCACACTTGGTATACGGTGGCTGCCCTGGAACATCATTGTCATACTGTCCAAGACTTAACTTCCTTATTCTTTCCCGTGACTCGTCTCTTGGCGAACCTGTAGTAGCAAATAAATAAATAATACAACAATAAATAAATACACAAGATCTCAGTTTCAATAGGCATGCTACATGTTGCCAGTCAAGTAATTTACCACAGTATCTTTAACAACAGTGATTGACAGTCTTCAGTCACCTATGAGTTACTTGACTATAATCACAGAAGATGATGCTTGCTTAGATTCAGCCTGGCTGTATTTGCAAGGTATTCTGAGTTCTAGAAGACTGGGCAATATTTCCACTGCTGCCCTTTCTAGAAAGATTAAACTGGGAGAGGTCAGTTTTATCTGTGGCTGAAATCTCGCCAGTAGAGGTTGTTTAGGGCAGTGGTCTTCAAACTGGGGTGTGTGCACTCCCAGGGGTGCGTGAGCCCACCCCGGGGGTGCGCAAGACCCCGTTGCCGAGCCCATCCAGGAGACCGCAGAACTCCCGGGTAGGCTATTTTAGTCCCGTCAAAATGCTGCCACGGAAAGCGGAAGCTTCCGCTTTCTGCGGCGGCATTTCGGCGGACATACCCCCCGGGGGACCCCAGACTTTTCCCTCCGCGGAAAGAGGTCGTGGGGGGAAAAGTTTGAAGACTCCTGGTTTAGGGCATCCAACGGCAACACTTTCTGGACATGCCAGCCGGGTTTTGGAAGTGAAGTCAGAGCTGCTGCCAAGTACTGTGATCTCCCAGATAGAAAAAAAACAGACTTTTAGCCACGAGAGGCCCTGTACCCTGCTGATTCCAAGCGTGACTCTAGCTCAGATGTATATAATCAAATATGGTGCATTTACATTATTTGTACTGAAAATATTCACAATAGCTAGACTATTATGTATGTAACAAAGAAAAATCACATCCTTCTGACGATTGAGGAATGGAGCATTGCAGAATAAACTAAGGCAGTAAAATGAAAATAGGGGGTGAGGAAGAAGTAGCATCTTAAAAAAAACAATCTGAAAGTGGCTATTGGAAGCAATCCCTATTTCATCATTATTGTCGGAATTCAAGATACCAAAAAGATGCTGCAGGAGCTGTTGCTGATTAACCAGCATAAAAAGAACATATGTCTAACGCAGTTCTCGAGATACTACTGAGTGCTGCAACTGAAACTGCATATACTCCTAACAAGTCTAAAGATGTCTCTTAAAATACTTCATAAAACATTCCTGAATTTCCAAAGGAGCCTATTTTGATTGTTTTGCATCACTTCAGATTAAGCTTTTCTGTGATAGATTAAAATTGGAAACTAATTCTTTGGAGCAAGAGAGGACTTCTAAAAGACATTCTAAGCAGTAAGCAGTGCCAGACTCGCACTTGACACAGTGCATTACATCTAAACGGGCAGTTGGATCTGGAATCTGCATTCTCCAAACACAACACACTTCATGGACACATCTATTTTCTAGTCTGAAATTCCTGGCAATAACAGAAGTATGAGATCCAGCAGACAGCAGAAAGATTTGAACTACAGCGTATCTTAACCTTCATTAGGGTAGCAAGGCGTGACCACAGTGCATCAATACACATTTTAAAAAAACAAACCCAACCGTGCCTGATATCACAAACAGGCGCCTATCCAGGAAAAGAATATTTTACGCAACATTAAAACATTGACTGGGCTCAATGAATTAAGGAATTAAGAGTCAGATTCTGCTTAAATATACATGTGCAGCTCCTATATATACATATACATCACTGGAAAGTGGAGGCTGACAATCAAAGGCAGAATGTCTCCCATAAATTATACCGTGGAATTTGCACAAGGGCTCAGCTTTACTGAACTTGGCCCCCACCGAAATCAATGAATGTTTTGCTGTTGGCTTCAGTGACATTAACTAGGTCAATGATGACCACTTTTGAAAAATACTACCCATACCGTATGACTTTTAAAATCAGCAGCCAGGCTTACACAGTACATTCTAACACACTCAGCTTCAGCTCATCTATATTTAAATCTGAAGATTCTACAACAAACTGTTTTTGAAATATGGCTTATGGTGTTTACACTGTTAGCTGCAAGCGCAGTGGCGTGGCCAATTAGCAGCACGTGTAATGCCACAGAAAGCAGTGCTTTGCAGTAGCTATCCCAGTATGCAGGTGTCTGCAGTGTGCTTTTCCAATGGGGGTGGAGTGTGATAGGGAGTGTGTTGTATGTATGTGGCGGGAGAGACAATGTGTTTTGGGGGGCAGAGAGTGTGTCAGCATGTTATCTTGTAAGTTCAGAGAGCAGTAGGGGGAAGCAGGAAATCCTGACATCAGCCCCCTCCTCTTTCTCTGGGATCCCATTATCAGATGTACTGAGCCCCTACAACTCCAGTTGAAGGCACATGACTAAACAAAAGGCTTTATCATATAAGCACTTAAAAGAAAACTCCTTTTGTTATAGTTTCAGTGTTAGTTAGGACCTGGCTACACTTGCAGCTGTAAAGTGCTGGGAGTTAAACCAGCCCTTGGAGACAGCAGCAGGGAAAGCACTGCTGTGCGTTCACACTGTGTTCCCTGTGACTGCAGAGCATGTCCATATTAGCAGCTCTTGCACTGCCACAGAGAACAGTGCATTGTGGTAGCTATTCCAGTGTGAAAATGGCTGCAGTGTGCTTTGGAAAGGGTTTGCAAAGCGTAGGGGGCAGTGTGTGTCAGCATGCTACCTTGTAAGTTCAGACAGCGGCAGGGGAAGGGGGAAACCTGACATCAGACCCCACTTCGCCCTCCACCCTCCCTCCCTCCCTCTCTCTCTCTCTCTCTCTCACACACACACACACACACACACACAGCCTCTGCAGCAGGAGCATTCCACAGTTATGGTTTGTTTTGTGTCCTGGAGCAGATAAGAACGCGGGCTGTCAGAAACGGAGCTTTGAAAGGGGATATCCCTGCAGCCGAGTTCAAAACAATGACCAGAGTGGCCACCTGACTTCAAGGGATTATGGGATGTTTCTGGAGGCCAGTCACAGCGCAGTAATGCAACACCTCATTCACACTGACGCCCCAGCCAGGGTACAGCAAGCTCTAAGCTTCTCATGGAAGTGGATTACCAGGAGCGCTCCAGCTGCAGAGTCCAGGCGCTCTAAGGGCCTTGCCAGTGTGGACACCTCAGGAGTTAGGGTGCCCAGGGCTGATTTAATATGCTCTAACTTACAAGTGCAGCCAAGTAAAATGGAAATATTTTAAAGGCCCACGTCACAAAACAAATGTATGCATTAAACTCAAAATTTTAGAAACAAACTCGCTCTTTTCCAGCTAGAATCCATGACTGCAGAATTTCAGAAAGAAAATTTTTTTTGAAAATCTCCTTCTACAAGCCCAATTTCCTCTTATCATTTACTCAAAGGCAGAAGGTGCCCAACTCTCATTGAATTTCCAAGGCACCTAATTTCCCTTTGTGCCTTTGAAAATCTACAATTTCACAGATGGGGAATTATAACCACTTTGCAGACTCATCTTGAGTGATACTAAGTGCCCTCTGAACACATCCCAATGCATCCAAAATTTCTACTGGAACCAGAGCCAGCACAAGGCATAAGCAGACTAAGCAACTGCTTAGGGCTCCGAGCAGTTCAAGGATCCCCGTCCCCCTCGCCCCCATTCGCTTTTTATTATAAAAATTTGCCTGTTTTAGTATTGGGGAGTGGCAAAAATATTCCTGCTTGGGGACTCCAAAGGGCTAGCACCAGTCCTGACTGAAACTGAGAGTGCCCCGGGCCTATAAGGGTGCTCAGCATTTTGTAGTATCAGACACTTCACCAAAGATGTCATTGTCATTCCTATAGTGATACTACTAAGCATTTAAGCTGGATGGGACCCCTTCTTTCTTCCAGCCATCAACTAATTAGTTAAGGAGCTACTAACATCACTCTAGAATCTGAACATTTTTTGCACTGGGAATTTCCATTTTTTGTTTCAAAAGTTGAATAAAGGATGGTTTATGCTCATTTAACCCCAAAATGGCTGAATGGATTTTGCTTATAACCTTAACAGGAGCTGTATTTCATCAGGGATGTACCATGAGATTAATAAGATAATTTCTATGAAGTCACAAATGTGGTTCACAGAGGGTCACCTGTGCATATCTGATATGAACAGAGACATCACAGAAGTTAGACATTTTGCCAGCATAACCCGCAGAGCCTGTGTCATAAAACCCATACATTATAAGCTTCCCCAGAATATCCCATTACAGCAGTTACAAGCTTTTCTTCTAACACATAGCTTACAGGTCTTGATTTTCTGGCAGAGCTACGGGTTTAAAAAGAAAAGATTGCAGTGAGTTGTTCTGTGAAAACTATTGAAAAGACTTATTTATATTCTTCTCTACCACGTACGTCCAGAACTGTGAAGGCTCTGAAACTAGGTAGGTAAACTTCAGGGCTCCCACTTGTGGAACATAGGGAAATATTCTACAATGAAATGTTTGCTATTTTTGAATGAAAAGTGATTTAATGTGATGATTGATATCAACAAAATTTTATCTAAGTTAGACCAGAGGATGCAGAGAAACAAATGGAGAGAGATAGGGCGTAGAATGCAATGGGAGCTGGCATGGATCTGGGCAAGGATATTGAATTTAATGATGAAAGAAAGGAAAAGTCATTGAAGGAATTTATAGAAGTAATGTGATCAGAGCATGCAACAGGAAGATGACCTACACTGAACAGTATTATGAAGCTTTTCCAAAGCTTCCCCATTTAAGACATCAGGCATTTGTTTATTTATGATTATCTGTTTTAAAAAAAATTGCATTCTTCAATTAACATGGTGTAAAGTGCTCTGAGTCAAGAGTTGCTGGATTAACTTTTCCTTTGGTCACCTCATTTACTGTTCTTCCTTATAATTTGTCTTAAAATCTTGGCTGAGCTTCAGACCTATCCCAGGAGTGTGTGTTTATTTTTGAGAGTGCTTTTCCTATACTGTTTGTTCCACTCCACCACCACCCCACACCCTCTCCCACACAGTTAGATATTATTTATCTTTGTAAAGAACAAATGATAGTGTTCCTCAGAACTGGCACCAGGCTAGTGCCAGATGGTTATCATTTTGCTAAGAATACATCTAAAAGGTAGGATGGATGGTGGTTAAAAGTTTATCTGTGGTATTTTAACTGCTTAGCTTTCTTGGAGCACTACTAAATGGCATTATGGCCATTTAAAAAAAAACCTGTCTGATCAACAGCTTGGTGCATTAGTAGTTATTCAGGCTAAACCACAGGAACTGTATTTATTCCATAGTACTTAGCTAGGTTTTTATTTTAACTCCATGTACGTTAAATTCCTGATTACTGCATGTACAATGGTGACCATTAAAAAAATCAACATTTACTATCAGTTACCACAAAGACAACTGAGATAAGACAGTATCTGTTTGTTTCCTCTTGATCCACAGGGTCTGTGGGCTAGCCCCAAAGATAGTTCTGTACAGACGTGCAAGGAAGACAATACTATCACCTTTGGATGGACCAGTTCAGGAGGATGCTCTTCAGGAAGCCCCTTGCAATGATTTTTTCCCCCCCTTAGGTTTCCCATTGGGAGGTGGGGGAAGATAATCATCAGGCCCAAATTGTCCTTACAGTTACAACAGGAAATAACTGTGGATGACTTCTGGTTAGTGACCACTGTAGCTGGCAGTGGTACAGGTCAGCAGCACAGAACATCAAAGTAGGAAAAATACAGTTCTGCCAGATATCACCAACTTTTAAAAGCCTTCTCCTGTTTGTGAAAACAGTAAACCAACAGCCCGACCCAAAGCCCAGCAAAGTTAAGAGGAGTCCTTAACTTCAGTGGGCTTTGTGCAACTGCAAAAATTCATCTTTGTTCTGAAATTGGATTTTTAGAACAAATCATTTAAAAGAACAATGTTGGGTGAAAAACATTTATTCATTTGGAGATAAAATTAATCTCTGCAGAGGGGCCTGTACACTCTTAAGACCTATTCTGAGGATTTAAACGGGATGTGAGTGGCACACAGGTCTTGTGACGCCTTCCTTCACGGGGGATAATTTCCCTCTAGGACCCCAAGCAGTCTTGTAATACTTAATCATGTAAAGTAAACCTTTTCCCTTTCTAAAATTCCAGCCACTTTTCACAAGAGCAATTTATCAAAGGAAAGCTAATTACACCTGATGAAGGGCACTTTGAACAACTGTTTTCAACATGTTTGAAACCAAACTATTCACACGTGAATCAAGGGCATAACAGCATTTCTTGGTTGAAAATCTCTTATCTTTCACTTTCCCTAGGTTGCCACCACAAATAAATGATAATAATATTTAGCCGTTATACAGAATTTGCTCTTCTGTAGGCCTCATGGAATAGGAACCCTTTGTGCTATATTCCAATTCAGCCCCTTTAATCAGATGGCAGGGTTTCCCCTCCTACTTGCGTACACATACGCACAAGCACAGACACTGACACACATACTGCAGTTTTCCAGTTAAAGACATGCATCTAAATTAAATTATTGCTTATAAAATATATATGTAAAAATAAAATCATCAACTTCATCTCCAAGTTCAACTGTAAAGCTGTCTTTAATTTATAGTTTATTTTTACAAAGTAAATTACAATAGGGAGGTTATACTGAGTATGTTTTCTTTTTCCCTATTTTCTTTGATAAATTTTTACCAAGGTTACTAAGCAGGAAGAACGGAGTTCAGAATCCTTCTACTAAATTATAAAATCTTTCAGTGGTCACCCCTGTGGATGAAGCTATAGGTCAAATTAAACACACAGAAAGAATGTAGGAAACTCCCTTATAATCTTGCTTTTTTCCAGTTCAGTCACAAATAAACAAACAATCACAAATCAAGTTTTTATATTGTAGATTAATTTTGTTGATTTATACTTAACCATTAAAGCTGTCAACTGTCTTTAAATTTACAGTCATCTCAAGGAAACAAAGCTCTATTTGATTCAAAGTTTTAAACACTGCCATAATTTTTAAGTGTTCCTATGCCATATTATTCAGCATATATGCTTTATGTATTGAACAAATGTGTGTTTAGAGTGGTTTCTTCATTAGCACCTTTCAGCCTGAGTTTTGCACAGCTGGAGTGCACTAAGTCTTTCTTGACACAATAAAATATTGTTGATTATAAAAAACTACAGGCTTAAGCTAGAATTGACAAGGCCAAGAAAAAAATCAACATTAGTGCTTTTTGCACAGACATGAGAGACCCTCTCTCCTGACAGTGTAACTCACTGCCTAAATAAAATTCCTGAATGGTGTAAATGGAGACGTATTTCCAAAACTAAAGCACTTACATTTCCAGGGGAGACTTACTTCCAGTACTTCCTCTTCCATAACTATGGTAAGTGGCAATTTTTGGTTCATATGCTTTTTTAGATATGTGATGCTATTGTGGAGCTGATCTGACATACAGAATGAATTGTAATACAACACAGGGAACTTGGTGGTGTTTGCATATGAAGGTTCATTTAACTGAGAAATCCAAATATTATTAAGAACATGCTCTGCTCTACTTATGTGCCTATTTATGCTTTTTCATCTAATCCACCTAAATGCAACTCCCAGTGAAAAAACTGCACAGATGAATAATGTCATCTTATTCTCTGAAGATATTTAAATGTTATGTTGCTAAATGACAAACACCACATTTTGACAATGCTAAAAGCATTGAGCCTCAAGCTATGGAAACATAGCCAGTGACATGAAAATACCATAGTCTGAGCCTTACATTTCAGAAGTTTATTCAACTTTTTGTAAAGTTCTTATCCTTAGTAATCTAACCTTCCACACAATAAAAGGAAATAATCCATGGAGCCCTATTCTCACAAAGAACTATATACAGATCTTTCCAACTATCTCTGGGTATGAATGCCTATTATTGCTATTATATGAGGCCATCTGACAACTCTGCAACATCACTTCCTATAAAGAATTCAAAGACCCCACACCACAATTTACTGAGGAATTTAAGGATATCATCAAATCCTTCCCCAAACAACTTCAAGAGAAACACCCTTCTATCATGCTAACACAAAACAGCCTTCTTTAAAGGACAATCCAGACATCCTGCACATATTTTTAACTAATTTTTACATATTTTCTTTCCTATTTTAATATCTTAGTACACCTATTCAGGAAGTGCCTATGAAACTAGGTATGCTTTATATGGTTTAAATTGAGAGACAACCACTTTTTCAAAAAAGAGGCTGCTATACTATACGAATCACATCCACACCTACCCAGAAAGGTAGCAAAACAGAGACAGAACACACCAAACTTGTGATAGAGGAAAGAAATCTTGACGTGTAGACTAAATATCAAGAGGTTCCAGAATCTGTCAGTGAAAAGTCTGGACAAAACTATGCAACATGCGTCACACATTATAAAAGAGTCCAGACTGACACATGTACTGTAAGATATTTTGAGGACTCCAAACCTGGCTTTTATTTTTGTATCTGCAGATAACTACAGGAATAATGTTGAACACAAAAATAATTTTGGATACAAAACAATTCTTCAAAGCTTTCCTTCTACTTTTTAATTTGCAATACTGGATTCTCATTACACAGGAACAAAATAACAAGGCTGTATCAGATGTATGAAAAAGAAATTAAATGGGTTAAACAGACTGTGTTCTGCTTCCATAGCCAAAATTTGGAGTTTGAAACTGCATTTTCTAACACGTAATCACTTACTCCTACAATTCATTTCAGTCTCCATGTGATTTATCTTATAATGATCAGCTGCTAGTAAAAAGAAGGTGTTTTAGTATTTAAGCGGTGATATGAGCAACACACTGTATTTACTAGATGTTCTGCTTTTTCTTAACACAAAGTTATACCTCCTGTTTGAAATGCAGAGATGAAAGCAGTTCAATTTTCAGACCTGGCCTTCAGCCAACAGCAAATCAGTTTTTTACAAAGCTAAACAATATTAGAAGGTTTATAAGAGCAGTAAGAACTTACAGTGGAAATATGAAGGTAAAACTTTCACTTCCAAACTGTAAGAGCTTACACATTTATTCCCAATAGTAATTCTAAACAGAGGGAAGCTTTACATCAGTTTCAATCTTAATGAAAAAACCACAATGGTTAATACGTCAAATTACAATGTTAGAAGCATATATAGGTGGACTGTGCTGTAGGTCAATATGTGGAGGTATGTGCTGCTGTTTGACAGAAAGATATTTGTGTGTAATTTTAAAGTAAATGGCAAGGTGAACAGAGCTTATATACATGTGGTGTGGGTTTATTCTAAATCAAAAGAAAAAAATATATAAAATCCATGGTCCCAGGCACAAATGGGATGTAACTGATTAATTCTTTGGACAAGATACTCATTCAACGCTTAAAAATCATGCTCTGCCTGCCGTGTTGGATAAATGTGTGACGGGCTGGATTATTAAATATCAGGGTAGTAGATGGATTTTAGAGATTAAATATAGCAAATTACGATTAGTAAAAGTTAAAACTGAAAACGCCTTTCTTATGGAGCTCAGAAAGCCTTGCCTATTGTTTCAACAATTCAGCACATGACTTTAATCTCTCAAGCAATATTCCAAAAATAAGTCTCTTCGGAAATTTTAAATAATTTTAACACTGTCCTTTCACAACAGACAATGGTAACGACTAACAATTTATTTTTTTTGGCAATAATTGTTTGACTACAGTCAAGTAACAGAACTTCTCATATGAGGTAGTATATCAAAAACCTAAGGTGTGGCTGCTTGTACATAAATATCAGTTTATCATGTGCTCTGAAGTTCAATCACACATTCACACATTTTGGATGAAACCCTCACCCCCATTCCAGTGCCTATATGCCGAATAAAAGGGCCAAAACAGCATAAAGCAGCCTAGGAGCCTCTCTGCACAAGCAGCATGGAAGACAGCCATGTTGCACAAGCCCTAGCATAGAGGGATTATGTGGGCAAAAAGACCATGTTAGGGAGCACGGGTACAGCATGTAGTACTGCAGGAATTCTAGGCTAAAGGGCTGTTCAGAAAGGATGCCATGACTTAGGCCTACAGAACAATCCAAGATAGGCTAGGGCCACTACCAGACTTTGGGATGGGGGTTAGCTTAATGAAGAGCTTTTACTAACAGGTAAATACATTGTTTAACTGGAATTCTCTGCTCTCTGCCAGGTTTATCTGGGCTCACAGGAGATGGATGAATATTTGACTGTATCTTTGGTTAATTCTCCCCAACCCCTCAACTTACTAACTTAATAATTGAACGAAAAGGCAGTGAAATCTCATTGAACCCTTTTGACTCCTGAACTCCAAGTTTTCCTGGGGCAATTTTGAAGGAATGACTGTTACTCATTGTGCCAGTGTGTTCAGACTCTATGGCTGGGTGTTGCAAGGTTTCTTGACTCTGCTCCTCAGAAGGCAATGACTCTGAAGATGACGTGGACATGCGTGGATCAGTTAGTAAACTTATTTTTCTATCATTCTTATGGACTGCCTACACCATGTCTGACTAGACAATTACACGATCACTTAGATTACCATTACACAATTCTGTTTTGTGGGGATGTCTTCTGAATTTCAAAATATAATGGGCATGTTAGTTTGTTGTGGCAGCATTTAACAATTAAAATTTTACTAGTACTGCATCTGAAGAGATGTATTATTGCTCAGTACAATCAAACATCCTAGGTGAAGATTTCGTGTTCAGGTTTGCTTGAGAATTTATGTATTTTAACCATTTTAAAAATGTCAATTTCCCTCCCAAGCTATTTGGCATGTTGCTAAAAATAACAGTTTAAATATATTTAGATTGATAACCCTTGTGATTTATTTAATTATTCTTACTATAAAGCTGGCCTTGGAATACATTATATCCTTTAAACTATGGTACAGACAGACACAGTAAGAGGAACCTTTCATTTACAATCTCACTTTTCTAAAGCAGTGCAATGAGTAATATTAAGTGAGAATGTTATTTTCCCCCCATTCTGTTTTAGAGCTCAGTGTAGCCATAAGGATTATGACATCCATCATCACAACACCTACATCTGTCAGCTGCTGGTACCACAGTAGTGCGGCAATTAAACATACAAAAAAAAGAAGAAAAAAAAAGGGACTTTCTTCATCATCCAATAAAACCATGGATGAGTTCATAACCAAGACCAGCAAATTCCACCAAGACTCCATAGATTAAAAGAAATTTTGGTTCATTTATGCAACAAATTTTCCCCTTTGTCTTGTTCAAAATAAACATTTGATTGACACAGTTCGTTCATTATGATCAGGCTACGCTTCAGCAGGCAGGGCAAACATTGTCAGAAGGTTGTTAGATACAGGTTATGAGAAGGAAATGGAACAGTGTACAAAAAACCATTAATGGGAAATTAGTTAATCTGAATCATGATAGCTGGAGCAATGTACACAATGATTCAGTAATGTGTACTTGTCTGATAACAGAAGATGGCTTGTTTATCATTCAGTAACCATTGATACATCAAGAAATGCCCAAACAGCAGAATACTTAAAAGAAGGAGCAGTAACAGTTATAACACTCTGTGAACAAAAATTCAAGTGTCAAGTGTGTAGCTTTGTAACAGACGATCCTGCAAATTGAATAAAGGTGAGAAGATGATGATAATGAAGGGAACTTGAAATTTATCTGTGTACAGTATTCATCTGATGCAACTTTTAGCAAAGACTTAAGTACAACTGCAGGAATAAAGGAAAATGTTGTTGATAGTTCACAACAGTCAGCACTGAATTCCATTGTACATTTTGGGGGTGAAATCCTCTTGCTCTCTTTCATGAATCTGAAGCAAAGTGGTTGTTACTCTGAAGTATTTTGCACTATCTATTGAGAACAGGCCTATTCTGATGACAACTTGTGAAGAAAATTGTGACGACACAGATGGAATGATCCCAGCCAAAGTAGTCAACGTGGGACTAAAGAGAAATGTAGATCCACTGATTATACCAAAACCTATTTCCCTCGCCTTGGACACTCTGCCGAAGGATTGCTGCTATACTACTGCTGCTGTTGAAATTTGGAAAGATCTTGAAAAGCCACTGAAAAAAAAAATACTGAACAACAAAGTTAAATTGCAGGCAGTAAAGAAGTAGATGGATCAAGTCTTTAAGTCCACCTAATTTTCTTGCCAATATTCTCAAGCCAAAGTAGGTGCCTGAAGAAGAAGATGCTGCTATGACATGGGTATCTATTAGCCATCATCTATTACCCATCAATAATACCAACCATAACAAATTTCAGGGCTGGGGGTGAACCATTCAAGCAGTACAAGTTTGATGATATTTTAAAGAAAGTCACATGACTGAACTGGTGGAAGTCACTAGCTGAACACCTGGAACCAGAATCTCTTGAAGTGCTAAGTTAGTTTTTATAGCGATAGCCTCCTCTGCATGCACAGAAAGAGTATTTTCTTCATTTGGACTAATTCAAAGTTGAGAAATACATTGAGAGTTGACAAAGCAGGAAAACGTGTCTTTCTCTTCCAGTACATCAGTGGTGGGTAACCTGCGGCCCATCAAGGTAATCTGCTGGCGGGCTACCACACAGTTTGTTTACATTTGCACAGCTGCCCATAGCTCCCAGTGGCTGTAGTTCGCTTTTCCGGCCAATGGGAGCTTCAGGAAGCGGTGGCCAGCATGTCCTGCTGGACCACCAGTTTCAAGATCTAATTTTGAGATTGTTCTGCTGTGGGGGTAGATTTACTGCTGTTGGCACAAGAGCTATGCTACAAGGCGGCTGCTGCTCCACATACCTGCAGGAGGAGAGGTTGCAGTAACTGTCTCCACATCAATCTTCCTTCTACAGTGGTTGGGCCCTGTGCCCCCCAGTTTGTCTTAAAAGGTAATAGTCCATTATTAACCTGGGATATAGACTCCCAGTGTCTAAAGTCTTCACGATCATCTTTAGACATTAGGAGTCTACTCCATCTTCTATCTGTGCAGCCACAGTAACTCATCATCAAGATGAATGAGAGTTACTCATGCATAGTGAAAGAGAGCAGACCTCTTTGTTTCGAATAAGATTGAAAGGATCAAGCCATTAATATATACATTGCTTAAATACTAAAATCTTCAGATTCAGTCAGAGAGAAATATCATCTCAAGCACGGATTAATCAGGACTGACTTTGTAGAACAGCACATTGTACTGTGTCTGTGAAATACGTATGTAAGTGTGTTAATCTTTCTAAAATGCAACAGTTTATGCCCTAGCCGGAATTTTTTTTCTTCTGTTTGTACTTATAAAAATACCTTCAGCACAGTTCATAATGATTTGCAAGTCAAACTACTCTTTCTTGTTCTACACCAAGACTCTGTAGACCAGCGTCTCTCAAACTTTTCCATCCACAGACCCCTTCCGCTTTCCCGAGTCCTCTCACAGCCTGGGGATGTGTCCGCCGAAATGCCACCGAATACAAAAGTTTCCGCTTTCGGTGGCATTTCAGCGGGACACAAATAGAATCTTTCTGATTTCGGCAGCGTCCCAGGGCCGATCCCGCGGTGGTGCTGGGACACCGCAGCCCCCTGTGGGGGGTCTCACACACCCCACTTTGAAGACCACTGCTGTAGACAAGGATTTAACTTCCAATCTGAAATGTACCAGGACCAATTTTCTGCATAGGCAGGATGTGTGTCAGTGGCTAGTAAACAGATATAAAATGCTGAAATTGTGTGTTACTAACAACTTTAATCAGAGGAATGCTTATCCACCTATAACAAACTGTACAGCTGTTGCCATTTAAGTCAATATTTATAATCAGTTAGTACACAGACACCACAATTATGATAGTATATTAAGTAGCACAAATTGATTCTACTTTCCTGTATCTAGAAAGGGAAATAAATGGGATAACCCAGATAGCTCTGTGTTAACTATTGGTACATGCTTTTTTTAAAATTATAACTATAATCTCTAAAATCTCTTTACCTTACAAGAGTTAACACGGGGGCTTATTTAGTTGTGTTGATCTTTAAGGAGTAAAATTAATGACCAATATTTGCAAAGCAATATACTAATTCTGATCTGACACCAAATGTAATTCTAAAGTAACTCAGTCGAAGTCAATGGAGTTTGACTGTTGTAAATTAGGTCAGAATCAGGCATCAACATTAGTCTATGGGATGCACAGTATTTCAGTCCTTGTATGGTAATAGTCAGACCCATACAGAAATTCTTAGACATCATATTTGAACATGCCACGTTTTCCTGTCACTTTGCAAAGCCTTTCAGATGGGCCAAGCTGCTTTCCCATTACACATATCAGTGTAAAAGGGAACATTTGGAATAGCTCAAAAAATTCAGATATGTGAAAGGATTTCTCTCTCTCTACTTTAATGAATACACTGTAGCAAGATCTGTGACAAGAGGATTTGGAAGCCTTCAAAGCTATATTTTTCCATTATCCAAAGGCCCCTGAAGATGCTCCAGACACAGGTAATCAGATGATTAGCTATGTCATTATTATTCAGATTTTTGTTTTTGAGGGGAAGATCTGTTCAGACAATCCAATATTACACCATGCTTCTCTCTGCTGTCGTCACCCATTGTTTTCTTTAGTTTAAACTTTATTTTCTATTCAAAATTAGCTGCCTCACCTCTCTACGGCTTCTTTAAATTCTGACCTTTGCAGAACCAAGCTAAGCAAAAGTTCCCTGGGAGAGCAAGGAGTCCTACTCCTCCACTAGTTACACATGGCAGGCCCACACTGCCTGACTCCATGAAGTATGCTCAGAGAAAGCAATAACCCATAAATGGGGAAAACTGTTATAACTACATTGACAGCTGCTTTATAACATCCATCCTTAAAAGGGAGTGCAGTATACTTGTTTTTTCTTCATACCTGCCTACACATGATGACAGGCACAGAAATCTCTCTCAACCATGGTGATCAAACCCAGCTATTGCATACTTTTCTCTGGAAGATGACTATGCAGCTCAGAGACATATGCTCTGTCTGTTTTGTCAGTTAAACTCTTAAATCATTGAAGTAGAAGAAACCATAACGTCTTACAAGAGATATGGGAGTCAAGTAAGGGGTGATCAAGAGTTTGCTTTTAATTTGGCTGAATAAAGCTAGTGAACAAAGAAGTTAAATTTCTGTAAAGCAGTTTGTATGTGCACAAAAGAAAATACATGTGTCCAGTGGTACGTGTAGGAGAGAGAAAGTACCCCAGGACAAATAAGTGAGAATGTCAGTCCATGAGTGTGAGAAAGTGAATTTAGAAAAAAAAAAAATGTGTGCACACACCTGTGTGTGCACATTTACCCCTGCACCTGCTGGGTCACCGCATAGTCTCAGTGGGTCATCCTTCCAGTCAACCTCACCCAGTCACCATTCAGTCCTGACAGATCAGTTCTCTCCATCCCAAATCAATCACTTTCTATTTTCTCTTCTCCTGTCTCTCCAGATTTGTCTGCTAGGTCTTTGGAGGGAAATATTGGAGCGGAAGGGGGCAGGGTACAACAGCAGTACTGAACCTGGACTCAGACAAGATGACAGTAAGGAAGGAAGAGGCCTACATCAGAGTATTGAGAGCCTGGAGAAATCACTCATCTTCATTTCCACCCCTATGAGCCTAAGCTAGTGGGAATCAGAAACAATCAGAAACCTGGGGCCCATGCAGCTTGTTCTGAGAGTAGTGAGTGGTGCTCTCCCTATAAGCCACACAGCATAACAGAAAAATTCTTCTGTTGGCTTAGTTGCAGCTACGTTAGGGGGCTTTGCCTGCACAGGAATAGCTATGTCACCTTGGGGTGTGTGAATTTTTCATACTCCTAGCTGATGTTGCCATGCTGGCAGAAACTGTAGTACAAATAAGGTCTACATCTTGGTCCAAACTGTTATTTCTAGTCTTGAAGGTGGTGGTGGGGGGGGGTTAACCATAACCCTTTTTATCACCCAGATATTCAAGTTTCCTCACCCACTCAAGGTGACTCAAAGCCAATGGTCAATGAGAGTATTCCAAATTAAAACAATGAAGATCTAAAGGGGAGTTTAGTCTCATTCACTGGCCAATAAATATTTGACCTTTTTGCTAGCCAGTTTTGCTGTGAATTAGGGATGATTTTGTATGTGTTTATGTACAGAGATAAAGTGTACTAAAGTAGCCAACTCATTTCACAGAGTTAAAAGAAGAAAGATTTTAACATCTTTTAGTCACTACACATGGGCTGAATTTAGACCAAAGAGATAGAAAGCAGTCAATTGCCATTAGCAATCTCCTGAGCCATCCAGTCACTCTCCACTTGCCACAATTCCATCAGAACCACACATTTTAATAACACTAAGTGATGATCTGAAAGTCACTCATTGATCCAAAATCTGAACCCACAACAAGAAAAGATAGTATCACCTGGTCCCAACTTTGTTAACAAGTCCAGAAGAGTGATGAGCTCTGAGACCCAACATATCGGAAACCTTATCACTTTTTTATCTAAGTCCCATATAATGGACAGTTCCAAAGGGTATTTTCTAACTCTTTATAAAGGAAGATCTGAGCAGCTATTGGTGCTAAACTATTAGAACTTGAGCATGAATTCTCTCCCTCAACAGAAGTTTTGGAATTAGACTTCTCAACTTTAAAGTCTTATTTTCACACGCAAAAGATTTATATTCTTGAGTCAGCTCTTAAACAGAATTAAGGTTAAAAAGTTATCTGTTTAGTAATAATAAAAATAAACCTCATCTTCTTCAGATCAGTTCTTTTAAATATGCACAAATGAAAAAAAAATTCTAGATCGCATAGACGATAAATCCAGTATTACTGTAGTAAATTATGCATAATTTTTGTTAAAGTACTTCCTTGTAGTATAAACTTCACATTGGATTTCTGCAATATGTTCTATTTGGTAGAGTGCCTGAAGACCATTTGGAAACTACAATAAGTGTAGAATATTATAGACCATTCATTTAACAGGTGCTTCTTGCACAGTCACATTTTAAATGTGCTCCAGAGATTACATTGGCTCCCTGGATGTAATAAAAAAATCTTGATTTTAGTCAATAAAGCCCTAGTACTACATAGGGTTGCCAGGCATCCAGTTTTCGAACAGAATGCCCGGACGAAAAGGTATCCTGGCTGCTCCGGTCAGCCATTAAAAGTCCGGTGGGTGGCGCAGCAGGGCTCAAGCAGGCTCCCTGCCTGCCCTAGCTCCACGTGGCTCCCGGAAGCAGCTAGCATTTCTCTCCAGCTCATAAGCGGAGGCGTGGCCATGGGGCTCTGCATGCTGTCCCCACCCTGAGCGCCAGCTCCACATCTCCCATTGGCCGGGAACCATGGCCAATGGGAGTTGCAGAGGCAGCCCCTGAGGAGGGGGGGCAGCACGACTCCCCACCTAGGAGCGGCAGAGAAATGCCAGCCATTTCCAAAAATTGCCTGAGGTAGGCACTGCCTGGAGCCCACACCTATCCCACAGCCCAACCCCCTGCTCCAGCCGAGCTTCCTCTAGCACACAAACTCTCTCCCAAATCCTGCAGCCCTCCCACATCCTAACCCCCTGCCCAGCCCTGAGCCCCCTCCCAAACTCCGTCCTGGAGCCTGCACCCCCACTCCCTCCAGTACCCCAATTTCCTGCCCCAGCGCTGCGCTCCCTCCAGCACCCAAACCCCCACCCGCACTTTGCACCTCCTCCTGTACCCCAAACCCCTGCCCCAGCCCTGAGCCCCCTTATGCATCCAAACTGCCTTCTGGACCCTGCATCCTCTCCTGCACCTCAATCCCATTCAAGCCTTGAGTTCCCTTCTGCACCCAAAACTCCCTCCTGGACCTGCACCCCAACTCCTTGCCCCAGCCCTGAGCCCCCTCCTGCACCCAAATTCCTTCCAGAGCCCGCACCCCATTATGCACTCCAAACCCCTCAGCCCCACTCTGGAGCCAGCATCCCCAGGCAGAGCTCTCACCCCCTCCTGCACCCGAACCCGCTACCTAGCCTGGTGAAATGAGTGAGTGAGCAAGGATGGGGGAGAGCGAGCAATGGCGAGAGGGGGATGGAGTGAGTGGAGACGGGGCCTCAGAGAAGGGGCGAGGCAAGGGGTGAGGAAATGGTGTTCGATTTTCTGAAATTGGAAAGTTGGCAACCCTAGCACTATAGTACAGTTGCAATCAGCTGGGATGCGGATGGTGAGGCTCCGTAGATGTCTAAGTCTGAGGACTGGGGGCAATGCAATTCTTGGACCAAAGAACAATATTAATTGACATTCAGGACATGGTGCAAGAGGCATTTACGCAGGCTTTGGTTGAGATGGTTGTTTAAAGAGAGTATGGGGGTGTTCAGTTTGGCAGGTATTTTGTTTGCATTCTGATAATGTATTCTTTTGTTTGTATTGTATACATACCTACATTTACAACCGAAATAGGGGGAAGAGAGAGAAAAATCAAGTGTCTATTCAAGGAGGGGTCAGGTATAGACATGCACCCAAATTATTCAGCCTACTTATTTTGGCCCTATCAAAGAGAATTAGAAAGTCAGGAATTGTGAAAGGTGGGTGTAGCTAATCCTGTGCAATTAGGAAAAAAAAAAAAAAAAAAATCAGACTATGCTCCCTCCCTGAAACAAACAACAAAACAGATACACCAAAGGTATTCAATATTTGACTCTTCTTTTTACAGTCTGCTACGGTGTTGAACACATAACAGAATTGTAAACAAAATGCTAGATGATACTCTTAAATGTGTCTGATCACATGAACACGTATTTCAGGTGGAATGCATAAAATTATTTCTTTTGTGGTATAGGTTGAGGTTACAGAAAGAAATCAATGAATGCCAAGAACAACTGATTGTAATAACAATTAGGACTTAGAAACACATTTAATGTGCAGCATGTCAGTTTATAAATTGTGCTTACTAGAATACTCTTATTGGAACTGATTAAATTCTCATCTAAATCAACATAAGGGAGCCTTTTCACTGGTGTGCTTGGGAAGTGGATTACAGCATCAGCACATAACTGTATGTGCTGAACATAACTGTATGTTCAAAGCACAGTATAATACAAACATCCAATGAGGATGTACAATACCCCGCGAGGTAGCTTAAAAAATGCATTCTTCATTTAGATGAGGCAGAAAAAAGTGACTTGCTTAGAGGCATGCATGTTAGTGTGGTAAAGCCATGATTATGAATTTTCTGACTCTTATCACTGTGCTCATTCTACTAGACATGCTCCCTCTTTGTAACTACCTATCAGTGGATTTCTATAAACATATAGTAACCATTGAGCCATATATTCACTCCATAGCTTTTCGTCTTCTTTAATTGCATGTCCACTTCCAGAACACGTCCCACCAAAGATTTCACTTTCCTCAAGTACAACCTGTAGTGGGCAAAATGCTTAACTGGTTTCATAAATGTGATGTAGTGACGATGATGACTCCTTTTTCTTTTTGAGTACTAGAAGTCATGGGCAAAAACCAAACAATTCTTTCTAGGCACAAATCTTTAATCAAAGATTAAGAATATGTGGCTTATTTTATGATTGGTGGACTTCAATAGCTCAGACATAGGTGAGAGGTTTATTGCAGGAGTGGGTGGATGAGTTTCTGTGGCCTGTATTGTGCAGGAGGTCAGACTAGATGATCATAATGGTCCCCTCTGACTTTGAAGTCTATGAGTCTATGCCACTCTCCCCCTTCTCTGGCTCCACTGAATGTCAAAGAGCAGTTTCTAATGGGCAAATCTAACTCTTAATTTCTGACACTGAACTAAGCATTTAAAGATTCAAGTCAATTATAGGCAAATGTATTTCCATCTAAGATATTCCCTGAACAAAAACTGTGTGTGGAAATCCAGTTAAAGTTGCTCAGGTACATTTTCCACCAGCACAACCTTAAAAAGTCAAGAAATCCCTGGCTTTAGCCTGCCCTTGTAACGTGCAACCATGACTTCATCTCCTCCATGTTACTTCACAACATGCCTCCCCTCCCCTGTATGAACAAAAACCTCTGCCCTCCACGCCCACACAAAACACGTAACCCTGAACTGCAACTATGTGGAACTGCATGGTCACTTTTCTAATTGTTCAGGATACCAGACTGGGCTTAATGGTTAATTAGTGTATATGGTGTAGATTTTTACTTAATGGTTACATGTTTAAGTATTATGTTAATAGAAGGAGTTAGTTGGTTATTAAATAGAAACAGGCTGTGACAGTGTTTATTATTTTGCAATGTTGTTTATTCTAGTACTGCTATTCAGGTGATATAATGAGGAAGAATGGTGATGTATTTTGTTCTTTCAGTAACTGGTTTTTGTGGCCAGATTAAATTGAAAACCAGAGGTAATGTGTGGGATTGTTAAACTACTGGAAACCCAAAGGAAAAAAGAGCATTTTAAAATATTTGATCTGCAAAAGTTAGTAGGCTATTTTAATGAAAATATTCATAGGAAGTTCAATTGTGCCATGAAGTGTTATTGTGCCAAATTTGGAGATGAAATTAATTCAGAAATATATAAAACAGAGGGATTTCCATCTCATTTTATGTGGAAATTATAACGTAACTTTAACTTTGGTGTTACTGCTGATGACTCCACAAAACTGCTCACAGTGTAATTAATAGGATTTTTCATTTTTTTTAATTCTCCCTCTTAGAGGAGGAAAAGCAACAATCATGTTTGCAGCTCTTCCACGGAACTTTACTGAACAATTAGGTTTTGTTCAGGAGTATTAAACTGAAAAAAAAACCAAAAACAACAACTCAGAAGAGCAGCATCCTAAGGCACTTAATGATCTTGGGAAAAAACACATTTTTAAAAAAATGATTAATGATTATTCAGTTTCATCCCATCATTCCACAGATCACTATGAAAAGAGGGCACCAGAGATAATCTCTCTCACACTGGCAATCATCTGAAAGTAATAAGTAATGACCTCTGTTCCTGCTGTGCGATATCAAAAGAAAAAATGCTGGGAAAAGCATTACATTCATGTATTATTAAAATAACTTACCATGCCGGGAGAGATTCCTGTTGGTGACCTCTCTTTTCTCACGGAAACCAGGGCTCACGCTGAGCCCTCCCACATCCCCATCAGGGCTGGTGAAGCCATTCACTTGACTTGTGTCCCTGGAGACCGTGTTAATGCGGGTTGGGATAGGTTCGAATGTAGGGTCCAGTTCCAAGATCAGCCGATTCAGCTGCTCAATTGACTGATCGATATCCAGAGTAGGAGAGGACGGCAGGTCCTCTGCATTCACTCCTTGAGCCAGCCCATTTGTGCCCTTCTCAGCTACTAATCTAGATTTAAAAGCCTCAGGCCCTGGGTGTTCTGCTACTTCACTGGAACTTGGCACAGTCCCTAGCCCCCGCTGCACAGCATCTCTGCTGCTGGATCCCCGGGTGGGTGTGTCAGGGATCCTGGGTTGGCTCTGCACATTGCCTGAAGTCTCTACAGTGCTAGGAATGACAAGCCTTACTTCACTCTCGGGGGAGTAGGTGTACTGGTGAGCAGTGACCATCTGCTGTTGGCGCACCCAAGTCTGGGTAGAGTAGTTACTAGGGCCATAAGCCTGAGGCTGAGCAGAAACAGGAGGATTCCTTTGCAGCGGCTGGGATTGCTTCGGATCACCACTTCCAAATGATCTCTCATACAGGGGGTCCACACCTATTCCCAGGTCTGGGGCCACAGCACTGTGGTGGTCCTCTCCCGTGTTGCTTCCAAAGCCATCTGAGAGCAGTGAATTCTGACTGCTCTTGTGGCAGCTGAAGTTTCCAAGGTGGGCTGAGTGCTGCCCTTCAGAGGAGGACAGAGTCCCGATGCTGTCCACACTGTGAAGGTCATGGCTGGGCATCTCATCATCCAGAATATCTGTTTCCCTATCCTTCAGTTTGGTATCTCCGTTCACATGAACCTGAGCAGGCACTATGTGGCGAGTCCCACTGTACTTGCTTTGGGCATCAGTCATATCCTTGAGGGGAATGACTGAGTTTTCTAGGCCAAAGCCACTAAGTAGTTGATCCAGCTCTGCCTTCTCTTGGGGGCTCAAAGCCCGTTTGATTCCCGGTGCTGGATGCTCCTCAGTCTTGTCTGTCCTTATAGAAGTAGTTGAGTGTCCTGAATCACTGCTGACAGATAGCGTATGGTCACTGTGATCAGGGCTGCTGATCACAGGAACCCCCTGGGCTCCACTGGGGATACTAGTATCTGAAGAGCTCTTCTTTCTCACTTTAGCATAAAGACTGCCATCAATAGGACCCTGGGTGTGGAGCACTGTGAAAAGAGAAGCAAGACAGTCAGGGAAAGAAAGGGACAGAGTACTGGATAAAAGCTCTGAACAGCATTACATTACAGAGCTACTCCTGACAGCACACTCACTAATTTTCTTTGTGAACACAGGCTCGTTCTAAAAACCAAACATCAAACAACAGCACTTTCTTGCCCTATGGAACACATGTCAATTTCTAGCAAGAACCTTGCTAAAAACATAGCATTGTATGAAATAGGAGGAGAAAAAACAGTTATGTACACGATCTTGTGGCAAAATACAATCCTCTACTTTTATACTTTCCTAGAAGTGAAATCATGGTGGTGCAATAACAAGACCACTGTTTACACTGGTTTGAAGACCCACACTATTACACACCTGGAATTTGAGAGATATGACTAATATGCATTCCAGTAAGACTGAACAAGGGCTACTGGAACTTTCAAGTTGCACTCTTAACATACGTTTTGCAACTGCCAGTGTGCCAGCTCCTACTAAATATGTTAAACATACTACCACTGATGAACTGCTATTGTTTTCTTTTTGGTACCCAACAGGAAGGACAGGAACTTAATCAGAGCAGGAGTCTGCGTGCAGAGCATCAGAACATAAACAGTATCTTTTGACAGAGGCATGAATACAATATCTAACTAATTTTTTAGGATACATATTGTATATACATGACTCCTTTACAGGGTATTTTCTTTTTAATTTTAATGTCAAGGCAACTAGTTCTCACAAGTCAGAGTATGAAACACAGGGATAGAGAGACTCAGGCTAAACCCCTACTCTGAAAGAGAACGAAAGAAAGACCAATACCTACTGCACTTCTATAACATTTGCCATGGAGTATGAGCATCCTTGATTTTGTCTCTGACCTGCAAAAGTTCATATCTACTCAGACATGCAGAAATTGTATGTAACTGAGAAATTTCATAATATGCAACAATAATTGGGTTGAGGGGAAGCAAGAGAATGTTTCCACTCAATTTACTGGTGTAAAGTGTAGAAACCAACCAAATTCTGCTCCTGACTACACCAGTGCAACACTTGTAACAACATTGAAGTTGCAGCACTGTAAATGAGAGTCTATGTGAATCAGGTTTTATAGGCATATATGCTAAAGTGACACCTGGCTCAAAAATTATGACTCCAAATACCTGCAAACTTACTCTACCTACAGTTTCTACTTAATGTACACAACTCAAAGGGACCGATCAATGGGACCGCACACATATTTAAGATTATGTGCATGCTTAAATGCTTTGTTGGACTGTGATCAGAGAGAACATAAGTAGCCACCTCAACAACTGAAGTTTCATTTCCAGTTTCCAAATCTCTTTTGTGTTCAAACTGTCTATATTTGGCCATGCCCAACACAAAACGGTTTGTTTGTTTGTTTGGAAGGTTTCAGCAAACTTGGTCAATTCGTTTGAGTTACTTGAACATTAAACAAAACCACTCTTTCCACAACTTTTGGACTTGGTTAATTCAGAAATCACTAAAGCTGTAATGCTGAACTTGGCTTGTTTTTATATTATTCATTAAGATTTTAAAAAACACTCTTAATTTTGAAGAATATTGACCCTTAGCTTTAAAGTTATAAAAACGTGAAGTTGTCTATTTCACACATAAGATGTACCTTTCTACTATTCATTTTTAGGATGTAAACTAAGCTCACCCAAACTGAGAGCATCCTACATCCAGCAAGTCTCATACTGAGACTTACCCAGAATGCAAGTGATGTCAAACTAACAACTACAAAATCAACACAAGAAGATCTAATATCATATCACACACATTGCATTCACAATCCAACATATTCTAAAGGAGCTTCCAAACTCAGACTACACTTTGATAGTCATTTAATAGAGGTTATTCCTAAACTAGAGCAACCCAAAGTCGCAGCATTCAAAATATCTGAATTATCCTCACTGTATGAAATAACTGAGCAAGTTGGACTAGGAGGCTGGTCTCACATCTGTGGACATGTTAATACACTGAAACCCAGAAAACAGTGTGTAATGGGCTTTGCAGATTTCCAGACATGGCCATTATTCAAACGAATACAGTATATTTGATTCTGATATATGCATTGTTCTTGGCACTGATGCGATTGTACCTCACTACGATACAAACAATTTTCACTGTTTTCTCTGTATTTGTTTATTATTATATACATTTATTTTAAAAAGTTATACAATAGAACTCAGATAAATTCCAAAGGCAGTATTAAACTCCCAATTTCAACACTGCCCCCTGGTGCATATTCCTTAAAATAAAATTTTCATCTCATCTATAATTTGTCAAATACAATACACAGTATATATTATTCTGCAAATAGGAATATTTTACTCAACCTTATGTTCACGACACATGCATCAAGTCGTATACCTCCATTAATCCCACTATAGAAAGAAATAGTTATAAAACACAAACAAGTTACATGACTGAAAATTCCATGACAAATGGACTGTCAGCGTCTCAACAGTGACTCTCTGATCTTTAGAGAAAATTTGTCAGAACTATTTTTTACATAAGATTCTGAGGATTTCCTAATCCGTTTGGGTTGGAAATAATACAGTGAGAACCCCTCCATGTTATTTCAGCTCTAGCACTTCTGGTAATAGACAAAACCAAGAAGCAGAGAGCAGAACATCTTCCTCTTAAACATTTTAAAACCTCAGAAAAGTTGTATTTGGCTCAATCTTATTTTATCAAGATCACTCCTCCCATCCGCGTTTGTCAGGGATCACTAAAGGAAGCTTTTGATCATCTTCTAGACATTTAGGGTCAAGGAGAATAAATGAAGTTCTCACCATGTTCAAATGGGTACATATTCTGACAGTTCAGGGAGTAATTCTGTTGGGTTTGTTTATGTAGCTCCCACTGATTTTAAAGGGGTTTGTGCAACCATAGGTAGAATAAGTTCCTTAGCTATTACCTAATTTACAAAACTGAAAGTGAATCCTCCTTTTGCTTCAAAGAGGGCTCTCACAAAATTCTCCGTTTGAAAGTGCAATTTTCTGTTGTATGCACAGCCAGGAAAGTAAAATATGTGGTTTTGTTTTGGCAGGATTCATGGCTCATTTACAAGAAAATTTATATTAGGCAGGAATTCCTGAAGAATCATTTGTTACCAGCATTTGAGACTAGTTTGATCATGAGAAAACTACTGCATTAAAATATAGGTCCAGACAAATCTTCCCTGAAGGCAAATGAACAATTTTGTCTGTATATTGAGCACTGCAAAGTCAGCTGACAGATCTGATACAGCGCATCCCAGCTGCGAGTATAACAAGCACACTTTTTTCAAAGCATGCTTAAAATTGCACATTGGTCATGAAATTTTCTGAAATTACTGGTTAGTCTTTCTGACTATTTTGTGATTTCAGAAAGGGCCTTATTCATGAAGTGTACCCATGATGATAATGAATTTATTAATTTATAATGGCAGGAAAAATGATTTGGTTGGAAAACACATTATTTGTATGGCACACTGCCAAATTTCCTTCAGTTAGTGCAGGGCATACTGAATGTTATGTGAGCGGTCTAATAGATTTTAGTCAATAATTAAAGAGCAACTTTATAAAAAAAATTGTTAGAGACCAGATTTTATGAGTACGTTTCTAGTTAAGAAAAGCACTGCATAGAATGTAAAAAAATAAGGTTCTGAAAGGACAACAAAAAGCATAAATCCACCAGGCTAGAACAAACAATTTTTTTCCCTAAGGCATTTCTCAGTGTGCTGATTGTTACAACTCTGCTGAAGTTTACACTGCAAATTACACAAATCTGGTAAACAAAAGGGCTTCTATTCACCAGGCTGAATGCATCACTGATAGGTACATACATGAATGTGTCACTGTACTGTAGTTTGCAGTGTTCTAGCCATGTTGGTCCTAGGGTATGAGACACAAAGGGGGTGTGTGTGAAGTAATATATTTTATTTGACTCTCTTCCGTTAGTGAAAGAGACAAACTTTTGAGCTATGCAGAGCTCTTCTTCAGGTATTTATTGGTCACTATCTCACCCACCTTGTCTCTCTCACTGTACTCTATACAAATACTCAAGTACAATGCATATGGCTTAGAGAGCTTCATTAAAGGAAAAATCACTAATTGATGGTTTCTCAACCTTTTGAATGCCATGCTGTCACAGCAGTCCTCATTGCTGATAGCATCCTAAGTTGCTATTGGTGCCTGTTGATCACAGATTGGAGAGACTGTCGTATGGAATTCTTTACTACTGTAAACACAGTGCAATTTAATGTTTTGTTGCTGAAAGAAATCAAAGTGTTTTGTTTTTTTAAAACACAACCATGGGAAAATTATTTTCTGTCCGGCAATAATTTCCTTGTGGCTAGTTTCCAGTATTTAAAAACACACACACACACCAGGCAAACTTAAAATACTGCTTTGATTAGTAGGGTCAGATCTCTCAACCCCACGACCTAAACAGATTAAGAAGCTGAGGAAGAACTACTCATGGGCACGAAGGCGTAAAACTAATATTCTTGTACTGATAAAAAAAGAACTCCTCCTGACTTACTTTTCTCTATTTTCCAGAACTGATCGTAATACCCTATTAGGTAAAGTACTATAAATCCTTCAACCATGCAAGTAAGGCACAAATACACAACCCCAGATGAAACATTCCAGCCATAGGCTTCGACTCCATGGGTGCTCCAGGGCTGGTGCACCTATAGGGAAAACTGGTGGGTGAAGAACACCCACCGGCAGCTCCCTGCCCTGCCCCACCGCAGCTCACCTCCACTTCACCTCCTTCCCCGAGCGCGCCGCCGCGTCCTGCTTCTTCCCCCTCCCTCCCAGTGCCTGCCGTGTGAAACAGCTGTTTTGTGCGGCAAGCCTGGGAGGGAGGGAGGAAAAGCAGAGCAGCAGCGCACATGGGAGAGGAGGTGGAGGTGAGCTGGGGCGGAGAGCAGTTCCTCAGCCCCCCTCCTCCGGCCGCAGGGTTATTTCCTTTGGCCCGCAAGGCTCCCTGCCCCTCTCCCCCACAGCTCACCTCTGCTCTGCCTCTTCCCCTGACTAGGCTGTCGCTCCGCTTCTGCTCCCTCCCAGGCTTGCTGCGCCAAACAATTCTTTGCGCAGCAAGCCTCAGAGGGAGGGTAAATAATGCAGGTAACTTCTCCTGCATTTGCCTCACCAGCATAGCACATGTTACTCATGGTCAGTGGAGTGCTAGGCGGTGGTTGCAGCAAACGTGCTTGCTAATATGCCAACAAGTCATGGACTGCTGGTTTGGGGACAAGGCTAGCACCTTTGTGCTCCACGGAGAATATTCACCCTGTTTCTTCCTGAGACGTTCTGTACCTATGTGAGACTGACCTTCCCATGGCATTATTATTAATCATTTATAATAATGCCATGCAACCACAATCTGTTGGGGACCTCATTGCGCTAGGCACTGTACAAACACGTAGTACGAGAGTGTCCCTGCGCCAAAGAACTTACATGAGTAACAAGGGGATTTTGATCTAACCACTTACACTGCAGGTTCAGTAGCAAAAAGAAAACAAACACAATCATTTGGTCCTGCATTTTGATATTTTCAAATCTCACAAGCCAAGGCAAAAAACTGGAATGAAGGAGGGTAGTTTTCATTTGAAAGAGGAAAAATGGTGTTTGGTCCTATAACTAGAAAACAGGATATATTTTTTACATAGCCACATTCAGCAGGAAAAACAAACCACAAAGATAACTGGATCAAACTCAATTTTTAGAAAAGATGGGGTATAATGTTGTTCTTCAATATATTCTCATTTCTGGTACTAATGAGCATCCTAGAGTATTAAAATGAAAAGGACTTTAAATCTGATTTACTTTTCACTATTTGTGTTCTTTGTTTGCTGCACTTCAAGCACTGAAACTACACTGCTCAGTTTCACTTTCTTCATAGTGCTTTGGAGCAGGCAGTAAAAGACTAGCACGATTTGGTTTTTCCAATACTTCTCAGAACTGTTTTACCAAAAAAAATCATTTGCACTTAATTAAAAGAATTACAATGTTTCTATTCATATTGGGTTATGCAAAACTATAGAGTTGCAGCTTAAACTACTTGGGGGTAATGAGTGTTCCCACTCATTTAAGTAAGTTAAAAACATCCTTTTGTTATGAGTGTATAAGTGAAATGAGTGGTTTCAAACTCTGAAAAGATCCTATTTCTTGGCTAAGATACTTAATGAACGGCTATTTGAATCCTGGTTCTCATCAGACCTTCAGCCTGAAGTGAGGACTAGGAAGCTGGACAAGTTTTAGGTTTCTTTGAATGGCCAACATTCACTAATAAGCACCAGGGAAGGGTGTAGCCCCAGGAATGTTTTAGACAAGTAAATCAGATGAAGTATAAATTCTGCAAGAAAAATCCCTCCTCTGACTGTCATGTAGAAGATGAATGAAAACTTATTCTGCCTTTTGTACTTAGAGCTTTTCAATTTTAAAGTACAGTTCTATTCAGACAAATCACTCTGTTGAAGAATGGCATCTTTTTACTTAAAGGCAGCAGCCCGTTGGAAACTGTGGGAGTCTTTCAGTGGGCTTTGGATCATCAGGCTCCAGCTCTCCTCTATGTATTTATTTATAGAGAGTGAAATTTGCTAGGTTAGAGCTAACACAGGGACAGAGGATGAGCTATTGTACTCTAGTCTGAGCATCAAAAGAATGTCAACTAAGGAAATGATCCAAAACCCAAGGGAAAAATTTAATTAAATGGGTTTTGAATCTAGTGCTAATTTCTCAGTGCAGAGGTAAATTCTTCTCTTGGTGTTTGTACAGGTATAGGTAGGAGAGAGCAGAAGTTGGCATGCAAATTTTTTACTGCTGGTAATAATGCACTAACGAGAAAGAACTATATGACCTTCAGATTTCAGGCTTTTTCCAGTTCCGGCAGTTATCTTTTTATCTGTAAACTGAGCAAATCTAATCCACAATCAGTGAGAGACAACAATATTTTTTTCTTTATAGTTAAGTTTCTAAGCAGACTCTCAATACAATAACTTACAATTCCTTCCTTTATACAGTACAGTCAGACAGTATGAGAAGCTGAGTGTTGCAGGATATTTAGTCTCTCCTGCAGAGGGATCAGCTACCATATGCTGCTATTCAACCTCAGACCTCTGTCAGGGTTCACATCATGACCGACAGGATGATATTTCAACATTGCTATCTCTCTGACTTGTCCTACCATTGTAGAACAGGCAACTGGGTTTCCTGGTATTTATGGTTTCGCAACCTCAAAACTGCCAACATCAGGAAGGTAAGCGGGCTAGAGTCCCTGAACAGCTGCAGACAGTGTGAACACTATCTTATTCAGCATCAGTGTGACTGGTCTGCATTGCACCTGGCAAATTCACTTGTTAAGAATTCTACAAAGAAAAGATTAGAGATGAAAATAATCTCATATTTTAATACCCTTTACATGTATTCCGTACATGTTAATTTAAAATTTTCTGAATAAGTGTACAGGTTTTAATTTTCCTGAGTGGACAGCTAAAGAGAGCTCCCAAACCTGTACTGGTCATTTAAATCACTGCTTAGCCATGTAAAACAGGTATTAGCATGTCTCAAGAAAAAGTAACCTCTGAAATATGGGATCTGGATCTCCCACCTAGGGACCTCCTTTTGTCCCACTGTCAAATTTTAATTATCGATCAGTTCAAACTCTTTTTTTAGGCAATCACTTCAAAGCATCAATACTATATGTTGTTTAAAGATACCACAGTGATAAACTCCATATAGAAATACCTGTGATCAATAGATAAATTTGAGCACTTTCATTCCGTGTACAGCTAAACTACCTCTTTCTGCTAGGCAGCTGACTGTTGCTGGTCCATTAGGCCAGAGTGGAATTTCCATCCTTAGAGATTTTTAAGGCCCAGCTTAACAAAGCCCTGGCTGGGATCATTTAGCTGGGGTTGGTCCTGCTTTGAGCAGAGGGTTAGACTAGACGACCTCCTATGGTCTCTTCCAACTCTAATCTTCTATGATTTCTATGATTCTATGATCACTTAAGAAAGGTGTCGTATACATAAGTGAGAAATGATTAGAGATGGGACTGAAACAAAATCCAGATCCTACCCATATCCCCAAACTGTAGAAAAGGTTGGATACATATCCAAACTTTGCACCTCTGGCACACATCTCATGTTATAGTAGATACATTAGATAATGTAGTTCAGAAATAACATGTGCACTCATCATTGAAGAGAAAGATTATAATTGCTTCTTTTTTTCAGTTGGGGAAATAACAATGGATATATTCATTATCTATTTTTCAATTTGAACAGTTAGTTCTAGTTATAATTTTTGAATTCTCACAATTATCCAGAGATGTGCCATTCTCTTGCATATATAAAAATTCTCACTAGAGATACTTGTTGAAAGTTTATGAATAATAGCTAGGAAATGGATTGCAATTTAACTCACTTAATGGATGTGAAAATTAAAAATCTCTTCAACCCATTTCCCCTTTAAAAAAAATCAGTTTTTTTTTGTTTTAAAGGTTCATCCTAGATGTTAAATTCTTGTCAATTAGCCTGTGTAGCTCTAGGTGACGTTTATATTAAAAGTTTTAATATTCTTAATTCACGCAGAGGGAGATTTCATAGGCACAAATGGCAGTTAGGTCAGTAGGCAGTTAGGGAATGAGAGTTAGGTGCTTTCCTTTGAAAATCTCCCCCACACGACCAATTACAGCTAACCGCATTAAGGTCTTAGTTTTGCTCTAGTCCCATTACATATATTTTCCTATCTAAACTCCACAAAAGGTACAAAACTTGGTTAAATCCAAAGCCAGTTCTGCTTGCAGTATCCCTGTAAAGTGAGTTTCAGAATACTGCACACCACAATGAGCAGAACCATCTTTCCATTCTACAATATGCCAACACTGTACTGTAGCACAGTCTATTGGAACAGTCAGCATTTACAGAGCACACACAGTCAGTAATTTGTTTTACCCAAATTACATATTGGTCCATGGAAAATGAGGCAACAGAATTATGGGAATCTAAAAGTTACTCTGAAGCAATTTCTTTTTAACTGAGGGCTTGTCTACACTTAGAGTATGTCTTCACTAGCAACCTTAAAGCGCTGTGGTGGCAGCACTTTATCATGGCTGTGTAGTTGCGGCACCACCTCCAAGAGAGGAGTAGCTACCAGTGCTGGGAGCTCGGGGTGTGTTTTTTCACACCCCTGAGCGAGAGAGTTGCAGTGCTGTAAAGTGGCAATGTAGACAAGGCCTTATAGTGCTGCAGCTGTGCCACTGTAGCGCGTAGTGAAGACGCTTCCTATGCTGATCAGAGAACTTTTTCTTGAGAGGCAGCAGCTATGTGGACGCTCCCATCGACATAACCCTTCTTGTAAACAGTGTTAGTCACTAAGTCACTCAGGCTTGGTCTACACTAGCGAGGGGTGGGGGGTCGATCTAAGATACGCAGCTTCAGCTACATGAATAATGTAGCTGAAGTCTGCACATCTTAAGTCGATTTACCTGGCGTCCTCACGGCAGAAGCGGGCTCCCCCGTTGACTCCGCTTACACCTCTTGGCAAGCTGGAGTTCTGGAGTCAACAGGAAGCACCTTTGGGGATCGATCACTATCCGTCGATCTGGCAGTTAGCGAAGACATACCCTCAGGAGTGTGTTTTGTCCACACCCACGAGCGATGTCGTTAGACCGACATATGTTCCTAGTGGAGACCATGCATGAAACAACTACAGTGTACGCACAGGAAATCCATGGAGGTTCTACGTATCCTGACTGTAATGGGAGTTGAGGGCACTTAGTGCCTCTCAGGAAGTGCAAGATTCAAATCATTTTGACATATGAACTAGGATGAAAGAAATCTTGGCTATTTTTTCTAAAATAGAAATAAGGAGATGAACTGTTACAATCTCAAGAGTTTGGGGAAAAAAAAAAGACACAAAGCTTTTGGCATAATGCCCCAACGCTACTTAACCACTAGATTCCCCCACACACACTTAAGAGGCTTTCTTGGAATTGCTCTGCATGAAGACTTTAAGGCTTCGCAATATTTCAGTCTTGCCCTTTTTAAAAAAAATTCCCACTTCTTTAGATCCATAAAATGATACCCAGCTCCTGTTACAAAAGTAAATACATACACAGACAGAGAGAAAGTTTCTTTTCAGCAAAGGGAAACTGGCAGATACGCAACCAAAGCAAAGCTAAATGCACCTTGCTAAGAGCTGGCATCACAAAAGCTGTCTGTATGAAATATCTCATTGCAGTGCAAAGCTCAGCCATGCTCTCATTTTTTCCCAGGAAGCAGCTCTGTTACTCCAGTATTTTACAGAGTGCTGTCAAAAAACAAGGGGAGTTCAAAACAGCAGAGATCTAAGCAGTGCTGGGATTCACTTACCCAAACTAGAGGGGCCCATTTTCTTTCAGTCTGACCTCCCCTCCTAAGAGCTAGTCTGGCTCTTTTGCAACCGCCAAGGCTAAAACATGGCAAAATTCCAACACTGAACCTGAACTATACACTGGTATCAGACACTTTCTTCTAATTGAGAGCCTTGGATTGGAAGGTATTTTCATGCCTATAACTAAGGTACAAAGAGCAACATACATAAAAAGTAGAAGCTGTAACCCTAACGCATATGAATTCAGCTCCCCTCCAAGTCTGCGTTTCCTGGCACTTCCTTTACTGAAATCCGAATACCTGAAGGCAGGCTTGTGAGGAAAAAAGATTTCAGTCTTGTTGACTTGTCCCCACAGCTATCCCCTTTCCAGTCCTTCACCGCTTGTGAAAACACACACAAATGCAAGCCAGCTAGGTAAACACATGTACCCACAGGCCCAGCAACCACCGTTCTGGCCCAGTCCACCTGACCAGGAGGAAAAAAGGTTAGAAATACAAACTCATACACAGTGTACTACTGATCTCTTTACAGCAGGAAGCATTGTAAGCGATCAGGATTATTTTTCAATCTTACATATAAATATTTCTTCCCTCAGGCAAACCTGGACAAGTCCAGAGCTGCATCCCTTGCCAAGTTAAACGTCCTTTCTTGCATGTGTGCATGCTTGTCTTTTCCTTTCTCTTCTAAGTACAAAGCCTCACTCCTTGCAAGCTCTTCCCATACACAGAATACAAACAGAAAGGCAGGTGGGTTTCCATGATCTCTCAACCACAAGAAAACCTCTCACCTTTCCCTCGACAACTTCAGGGAATTTCTGCAGTAGTCAGTCGTTAGCTTTATGAAAATCAGCTAATATTCCCCTAGCAAAATGCTACAGAAGAGGAAAGGAAGAAGCATTGCAAGCCGCCAGCTCCCAGGGACACACGACTTCACTGTTCCCGCTGCTGCAGCTGCTGCTGAAGGTAGCTGGTCTTGCTGGGGAAGCATGAGACTTTGATTCAGCCAAAAAAAGGCCAGTAAAAATGTAAACACAAGGGAGGAGCCTGGGGGCACAATCAATGAAATTTGAACTCCTGGAACCAGGGAGGAGTGGAAATGTGGTGTTTGAAAAGGTAATTCAGTCTACAGGCTAGTTTTTTCCACTGTGGTCCCGTTCCCTGCCCCCAGTGTCAATTCTACCCCTCTGAACTGAAGCTGAGCGAACTGCAATTCTTAGATCATTGAACGACACGTTTCTTTTCTGCATTTGAAGGGCTTTTTAATGCTGCTTCCGCGCTCCAACCTTGCTCCCCACCCCCTCGTGCTTTCGATACAACTTTTGTGCTGGGGAGGGGGCGAAGGAGTGTGCCCAGGATTCTTAAGCATTAATCACGCTTATTTTTATCTAGCGGCTGCTGCTGTCAAGACCCCCCCGCCCTCCAAAACCCCAGCAAGCACTGACCCCTCCGCCCCTCCTCCATTTCTGGAGTCAATCAGCTCAAATTAGGTGGAGTCAGCCTGCAAAGAACCACCCTTGGCTCCTTGAAGCCTTTACTCTTTTAGTAACAGCTGCATCTCACCACAGTGCAGCCCACAAACCTTTACTCTAAACGGGATGACAAACAATGTGCAAATGCCTATGCATCACTACCAAATAGCCGTGCCATTAGAGAGCATTCATTTTCTGCTTCAGAGCCTGTCACCACTTCATCAGTCTCAGTGGGAGACGGAATAAAAATGCGTATCTCACCTAACCACAATATGTATAATGTTAAACAACTACCCACCAGCTGTTTACAAGACAATAAGAGTTTTAAATTCAACCCTATAGTAAAAATAAATGATGTACATCTGTTTACTTGATGTTGTATTTATGGACCAGTAAAGGATTGTACATTAACTGGAGTCAGCCTTGATCTTTTTTTCCCTTTTAGTCTCTTTTACAGACAATAATGGCATGGGAGTGCAGGATCCTCACAATAAGAAAAAAATGCTCCAGGAGAAGATGATTCTATTGGGATTGGATGCTATATTCATAGAGCAGCATTCTGCCTTCAGATCTCTTCTACCTAGCCCGGCTTTGATGGGGCCAGGAGAACGGCCTCTCTTTTTCTTAAGAACATCCAGAATGCTGTTGACAGTGCTTGTGGGCTGACAGAAGTAACACCCCTATGAAAAAGTGCCCAGAGCAGCACACAGAAGGCCCACCACATTGTCTTAACTGGTCCCCGGAGAAAGAATGGTTCTGTGTTGCCATGTGATCAGAAAGCCATGAACATTCAGAAACAGTAATGGTTGACATCTAACACAGGGGTCTCAAACATGCGGCCTGCGGGATTATTTCCTGCAAGCTCACCAAGCTCCCCCCATGCCCCCCCTCCCCTCGGTGCACTGTGTCTCCGCTCCTCTGCCTACCTCCACGCACTGCCCCTTGCCAAACAGTTGTTTGGCGATGCTTAGTGCTTTCCAGGAGGGGAGGGGAGGAGCGGGGAGCCACACACTCAGGGGAGGAGGGAGAGAAGAAGCAGGGCAGGAATTTGGGGAAGGGGTTGGAATGGGGACAGGGAAGGGGTAGGGAGGGGTGGAAGAGGGGGCGGGGGCAGCAGGGGAGGGTGTCAGTGACACTCCCCTCTGGCCAATGTATATTTTATTCATTGAGTATATTAGTTTGTGGGCTTTTTTGTGGCTAGTTTTATTTAATGTATTTATGTATTTAATTTATTTACTTGTTTTGCTGTAACAGTAGCCACTGAAATCAGTGAATTTTGATCCCAGTCAAATGATGAGTATAACATTTTGTAGAAGAAGTCTGGCCAAGGGGATAGAGCAATAGACTGGGATTTGGGCAAGACGGGTTCTACTCTTGCTTATCTCACTGTCCTGCTAGGTGACCTTGAGCAAGTAATTTCCCCTCTCTGTGCCTCAGTTTCTCCATCTGTAAATTAAGATAATGATGCTGACCTCTTTAGCAAAGTGCTTTAAGAACTATTGATGAAAACCCTGGCCTTATTAGTATCACTGTAACCTCAACTCATGTTAGCTGACTGGTGTCATGCAATAGTCTCCCTGTGTTTCTAAAGTTCCTCAGCCTTTATTAAAATTTTGGAGAGGCAATTCCTGGCGTTCATCCCTGGCCCAGGCTGGCTGGAGCTGGAACTGGGGCTGGGTGGCCTGCTGCAAGGACTTGGGGCAGCTGGCACTCGGGTTGCACTGCCTGCCCAGCACTGCGGCCATGCTGCCCAGTCACACAGCTCACCGAGGCCGGGGGGGCTGTGGTCATGCCAACCGGCACACCCCGGGGCTGTCTAGCACTGGAGCTGGGGGCCATGGTGGGGGTGCTCTGGGCTCTTGCAGGGGAGGGGGCAGGGTCTTTGGCAGAAGGGAAGGGGCCGGGGGCTAGCCTCCTCCAACAGCCAGTTCACTGGCCGCCCATGGCTGTACAACTATCAACACACATTTCCCACATCAATAAGAATCAGAGGGGTAGCCGTGTTAGTCTGAAATTGCAGAAGTGACAAAGAGTCCTGTGGCATCTTAAAGACTAACTAAAGTTTTAGAGCCCCTGGATACTTCCATTGCATGCATCCAACGAAGTGGGTATTAGCCCATGAAAGCTTATGCTCTAAAACTTTAGTTAGTCTTTAAGTTGCCACAGGACCAATCATCACTAAGAAAACGCTCAAAAAGGTAGAATTTGAATCTTAGTGACTCTAGTGCTTCCTCAAGCGAAGAAAGAATTGGTTTACAAAATAACAGAAATTTGCTTGTGGCTTAGTATTTTAAGTTCAATTTTGTCCAACTCCGATTGCAAATAAACTCTTTGTTTGTCCTACTAATTATAGTAATTTTTAAAATTCTTAGAGCCAAGATTGATAGAGGCACACTTTTAGGGCTGCAGGCCCAAAGACCTGGAAATAAGTACCTATTCTATTAAAACAGGCACCAACACTGGCTTGTTTTAATAAACTTTTGATCTCTTATCCTAAGTAGCCTTGCCAAACTTTAAAAATAGTATAGAAATTCTTACTGCTCAAAGATTTCTGCTATTTTACAATCTTCCATACATTGTGTTGTTCATATGTAGGACTCTTCATTTTCAGTTTTTATTTAATTTTCCCCAGGGATTTATCAGTATTTTTACCACCATAATAAAAACAGGTGAAAATGAGTGGAAAAAAAATCAATAATTTTTCTGGGTAAGTACTGGTGTTTATTTTAGTGGATGTAAAGATGAGGGGCAAGTATTTAGTAGATTAAAGCTTTGAATTCCATTCATCAGCGTGGTTTTCTGCAGAACTCAAAACACAATGCCGCCTTTGAGTTTAAGAAAACAACATTTCTCTAATCCTCAAATAAAACTTCTGATTTCAATAAAAGTTGACTGTTGCAGATTTGTCCTCTGGAATGGTGGCTGAAGCATGATTAATTGACAGCCCTATTTTTATATATATCTGAATGATACAAAAATAGGGTTAAAATCTCAAGAAAATTTTTTTTTTGTAAAACCTGGGAATTTTTTGATAAAAATCAGTTTAAACTGAAAAGGAAGGGTCTTAGTCATATAGTACTGAGACATGCTGTTGTAATACTAGATGACCGCTGTCCACCTAGTACTCACACGAAAACGAGATTTGGATCTCATGACATCCCAGTGAGCAAAAACAAGCAAAGATTAAATTACATTAATGAATGCAACTTCCTATCCAGTTGCTAGTATTTATTGTGTCATCATGATGCCAGTTTTTCTGCAAATTTTTCTTTGTGGTTCAAGTATTTAACTTGATCTAATTGTGTCTGAATAACTAGTAACACAACAATAAAAAGTACTGGCATAGCAATAAAACTGCAATGGCAATGCACTAGGCAAAGCATCCTACTATTAAATGTACTGTGAAATCGTGAATTCATTTCAGCACCTTCCTTTTGTCTGTTTCAAAAGCAAAGCCAATCTCTGGAAATACTCCACAAAACTGGCTGTTGTTTATTCCTAATGCCAAGATTAGGAATGCATGCTTTTTTTTTTCATGGGTGTTACAGCAGTATCTGCATCTTTGATTGGGTGCTTGGCTCCTCTCTTTAGAAATTAAGATTGATTTCAATATTAGTTATAATTATGATTGTGAAGCAACAGAAGGAACTAAACCCACACAGACAACATGATGCTGCTACTCATCCATTTTATGAAAAATGTACAGTACCACTGAAAGCACTTTTTATGATAAAGTCTAATTGGTATACAAAAGGGCAATTTCATAAGCTTAGTGTTTCTTTTGAGTGTGGAGTGTGAAATTTATTTAAAGATGGCATTACCATCGTATAGAAAATCCTTGAAGATGCTTTCAATTTGCTTGAATCAGAGGGATAGCCGTGTTAGTTTGGAATTACAGAAGTAACAGAGAGTTCTGTGGCACCTTAAAGACTAACTAAAGTATTAGAGCACAAGCTTTCGTGGCCGACGAAGTGGGTATTAGCCCATGAAAGCTTATGCTCTAATACTTTAGTTAGTCTTTAAGGTGTCAACTTGCTTGAATGCATCTTCTGGGATACAAGGGTACTACACTGGTTAAATATTTAATCTGGGGGGTTATGGTCATTGTGTGAGATTTTCAAAAGTGATTTAGGCGCACAAGTCCCACTAGTGTGGGACTCATGTTTCTGTCACCAAGAATACTCAACTGCAAGGTCCTGAGTGTTTTACTCTGTGTTCCGCCACATGGAGCATTCCATTTTAGGAAAAAAATTCAATATAAATACCAGAGTGAGCGACAAGCCTTCAAAATTAATAAGACCTTGAAGAAGTGTCAAAGAGTCCTGTGGCACCTTAAAGACTAAAGTATTGGAGCATAAGCTTTCATGGGCTAATACCCATTTCGTTGGATGCATCCGATGTAGTGGGTATTAGCCCACGAAAGCTTATGCTCCAGTACTTTAGTTAGTCTTTAAGGTGCCACAGGATTCTTTGACACTTCTGCAATTCCAGACTAACACGGCTACCCCTCTGATTCTAGGACCTTGAAGATGATCTAGAATAGGCTGGGGAACCAATAAAAGGTATGAAGAACCAGTGTGATGTGCTCTAGTTAGTCTGCAGTACCTAACAGATGGACTGCTATGCGCTGGACCACCTGAAGATTCCATAGTCATCGCAGCTAAAATGCATTACATTATTCTGTCAGTAGGATAAAAGTGAAAAACACATGGATCACAATGGGCAAGAGTCTGACAGGAAAGGGTTCAGTCCTTAACCAGACAAAATATATTTCTAACCATTACTGCTATTTGGGTGTCTGGAAATAGAAATTAATCCAGGAAAATCCCAAGACTGCATGTTGCTTTGGCAACCACAGAGAAGATGCCTACAATGAGAGTGAATGTCAGTGTTCTTGCCAGGTCTACAAAGTACTTCCCTCTTCTTATGGGAGGTGACAAGGCAGCATCACCTCTGTTTTAGCCAGACTGAGCTCAAACAGGTTGTTTTGTGGGGGGCACAAACATGTCTAAAGGACTGCATTTTCTGTGTTTGAGGAAACAAGATGAGGAGGTAGGTATCATCAGCAAATTGTTAGAACTGAAGCCTATACCATCTCATGATCTCTCATAGTGGTTTAGTATATTTATTAATGGCCTGGTCCAAAGCCCACTGAAATCAACAGGAGTCTTTCCATTGATTTCAAAGAGCTTTACATCAGCTCCATGTACATCAACTCCCAAACAGCATGGAGCACATTTAGGACTCTACAAGGGAGAGCTGTTGGAGTGAGGGTGAAGATGGAGGAGCCCAAGGCGACCCTTTTGGATTTATCCATGACGACTGAATGGACTCATTTTAGTGCCACTACCCTCACCAAAGCAAGGCCTCACTGACAAACAGAATCCCATGGCTGATTAACTCAAAGGCTGTGGATAGAGCTAATAGTAATTAATATGGACTTTTCCCACTATGGATAGCTATAAGGATCTTAAAATCCGATGGTCTACAGGCGCTTACTTTAAATAATCCTTAACCATAGAAATGATTGTGGTAAAATTTCTCGATACTTTAAATGACTGCTTCTTGGAGCAGCTGGTACAAGAACCCACAAAGGGAGAGGTAATTCTTGAGCTAGTCCTGAGTGGAACGCAGGATCTGGTCCAAGAGATAACTATCACAGGACTCCTTGGAAATTGTAACCACAATATAACAACATTTAACATTCTTGTGGTGGGAAGAACACCCAACAGCCCAACACTATGGCATTTAATTTCAGAAAGGGGAACTATGCAAAAATGAGGAGGCTAGTTAAACAGAAATTAAAAGGTGAGTGGGCAAACTATAGCCCGTGGGCCACATCCGGCCCACAGACCACATCTGGCCTGCGGGTCCTCCCTGCTTGGCCCATGAGCTCCCGGCCAGGCAGGCTCCCCCCGGCCCCTCCCCCACTGGCCCCCTTTCCCGCAGCCTCAGTGTGCCGTGTGGGCAGCACTCTAGCCCACTGCTCCTGCCAGGCAGCGCTGCAGCGGCGTGTCTGACTCCGGCGGGGCACCGTGTCTAGCTCCAGCGGGGCGTGTGGTTGCCAGACACGCTGCTCTGAGCGGTGTGGGGTAAGGAGGCTGGTGGGTTGTATAAGGGGCAGGGGGTCCCAGAGGTGCAGTCAGCAGGGGACAGGGAGCAAGGGGCTATTGGATGGGGCAGAAGTTCTGGGGGTGGTGGTTGGGGAAGTAGGGGTTTGGATAGGGTGTGGGAGTCCTGGGTTCTGTCAGGGGGCGGGGCTGTGGATAGGGGTCGGGGCTGTCAAGGGACAGGGAGTGTTGGGTAAGAGGTGTGGTCCTGGGGGGCAGTTAGGGTGGGGGACCTCAGGAGGGGGCAGTCAGGGGACAAGGAACAGGGGGGTTGGATGGGTTGGAGGTTCTGAGGGGGGCAGTCAGGGGGCGGGAAGTGGGTGGGGGTTGAATGTGGGGTGGGGGTTGGATATGGAGCGGTACAGGCTGTTTGAGGAGACACAGCCTTCCCTACCTGGCCCTCCATACAATTTTGAACCCCGACGTGGCCCGTGGCCCAAAAAGTTTGCCCATGCCTGGACTAGAGTGAAATCCCTGCAAGCTTCATGGACACTTTTCAAAGACACCATAATAAAGGCCCAACTTAAATGTATACCCCAAATAAAAAACACACAGTAAAAGAATTAAGAAAGAGCCACCGTGGCTTAACAACCATGTAAAAGAAGCAGTGAAAGATAAAAAGGCATATTTTAAAAAGTGAAAGTCAAATCCTAGGCAGGTAAATAGATAGGAGCATAAACACTGCCAAATTACGTGTAAAAATGTAATAAGAAAAGCCAAAAAGGAGTTTGAAGAACAGCTAGCCAAAAACTCAAAGTAATAACAATGTTTTTTAAGTACATCGGAACCAGGAAGCCTGCTAAATAACCAGTGGGGCCCCTGGACAATCAAGATACAAAAGGAGCACTTAAAGATCACAAAATCATTGCAGAGAAACTAAACAAACTCTTTCCTTCAGTCTTCATGGCTAAGGATGTCAGGGAGATTCCCAAACCTGAGCCGTCCTTTGGAGGTGACAAAACTGAAGAACTGTCACAGATTGAAGTGTCATTAGAGGAGGTTTGGGAATTAACTGATAAACTTAACAGTAACAAGTCACCTGGACCAGATGGAATTCACTCAAGAGTTCTGAAACAACTCAAATGTGTAATTGTGGAACTATTAACTATGATTTGGAACCTGTCCTTTAAATCAGCTTCTGTATCTAATGACTGAAGACTGAAGATAGCTAATATAATGCCAGTATTTAAAAAGGGCTCTAGCGGTGATCCCGGTAATAATAGACTGGTAAATCTGATGTCCGTATGGACAAATTAGTTGAAACACTAGTAAATAATAAAATTCTCACAAACAGAAGAACATAAATTGTTGGGAAATGTCAACATGGTTTCTGCAAAGGAAACCATGTCTTACTAATATATAAGTTCTTTGAAGGGGTCAACAAACATGTGGACAAGGGGGATCCAGTGGACATAGTGTTCTTAGATTTCCAGAAAGCCTTTGACAAGGTCTCTCACCAAAGGCTATTACATAAATTAAGTTGTCATGGGATAAGAGGGAAGATCCTTTCATGGACTGAGAATTGGTTAAAAGACAGGGAACAAAGGGTAGGAATGAATGGAAAATTTTCAGAATGGAGAGGGGTAACTAGTGGTGTTCCCCAAGGGTCAGTCCTAGGACCAATCCTATCCAACTTGTCCATAAATGATCTAGAGAAAGGGGTAACCAGTGAGGTGGCAAAGTTTGCAAACGATGCTAAACTGCTCAAGATAGTTAAGACTAAAGCAGACTGTGAAGAATTTCAAAAACATCTCACAAAACTAAGTGACTGGGCAACAAAATGGCAAATGAAATGTAATGTAGATAAATGTAAAGTAATGCACATTGGAAAAAATAACCCCAACTATACATACAATATGGTGGGGGCTAATTAAGCTACAACTAATCAGGAAAGATCTTGGCGTCATCATGGATAGTTCTCTGAAGATATCCATGCAGTGTGCAGCGGCAGTCGAAAAAGCAAACAGGATGTTAGGAATCATTTAAAAAGGGACAGAGAATAAGATGGAGAATATCAGAGAACTGGATAAATTCATGGAGGTTAAGTCCATTAATGGCTATAAGCCAGGATGGGTAAGGAATGGTGTCCGTAGCCTCTGTTTGTCAGAGGATGGAGATAGATGGCACGAGAGATCACTTGATCATTATCTGTTAGGTTCATGCCCTCTGGGACACCTGGCATTGGCCACTGTTGGCAGATAGGATACTGGGCTGGATGGACTTTGGTCTGTCCCAGTATATTCATTCTTATGTTCTTACAGAGTGTTAATATGAGGCATTCTTACATCTCTTGGATGTATTCAGTATAGACTATTCAGTGTAATCCTACAACTGAAAGGGACCTCAAGAAATCATCTAGTCTGCATTCATGGCAGGACTAATTATATAGTAATGGGTCTGCCATAAAAAATGGGATACTGAAGTCAAAGTTGTGGCACTCAGGAGGATTATGAGTACATTCCACTCTATTATTAACAGGGCTTAGTAAATTCATGCAAGTGAAATGAGAAAATATCATGTTATTGGTCTCTACAGTTCTCTAAAGAGAATTGGTGCTAGAAATAGAAGCTTGCCACAGACAGTCTTTCAAGAAGAGCCTCCTATTTCTTAATGCCTGCTTCATGTGTTTCCATTCAGTGGCGCAACTGTGCCTTGTGTGATTCACTTTGTTAAAGATGAAGAATAACTGAAGCTTAGCTTCACAATTCTATTTATTAGACAGAACACTATCAGAATAGTTGTAGGTCCAAAATGTTATGTAACTTTCCTTGTAAGGATTATACATTCTTTTATACACAAAAAGTATAAGTGTTCTTCATATTTCTTCAACTCTGACCCCTAGCTCTCTTTCCATGGCCTCTGACAGGAGGTCTTTCTTTCCTCTCTTCAAACTCCAACTGGGCCTCCTTTCAGACTCCTACTCCCTATCTGTGACTCTGCTCCTTATCCCTTGCCAAAAACTCTTTACTTTAACTTTGATGTTCCCCAGCAAATCTGATTGTTTTTCTGCTGGGATCACGTGGACAGGTTGCTCTGTTATAAATCTCACATGATCTGAGGTTTGCCAGTCAGAGGTGTTGTAACTGCATTACGCATCAATTGCAAAGGAGCCCCAAACATGTAAAATATTGTTGACCCACTGATGACACCACTGTCCTATTTTTCCACCAGCATCACCTCTCTGCTGTGCAGTAGCAGATATCCTGGGCTTTTTAGATTGGTTTCCTAGAAGAGGAGAAATCAGTGATGTGGAGCCTGCTTCGTTCACAGTCCTGAAATGAGATGGCCAAAACGCATGCAGGGCAATACAGTCTTCCGGCAATCTCAGCCAGCGTCGATGCCCAGATCCCAGGGAGAAGCTGTGCCTCAAGGCAGACAGCAAACTCCTACAACTCTGACAGCTCCCTCACAAGAAACCCAAAACTAATTCCTCACCATGTCCTGCCAACCATCAAAACCTTCTGGCATGTTAAGAGGAGAGAGAGTGTAATTCTAGGTCTAACAGCACCACCTGGGGACTCCCGCCATAACAATATAAATGGAGTCACAGCTCGGGGCTCAGTAAAGAAGCTAGTCAAAGCCTTATAGTGGGATCAGAAGTTGAGAGGGCGATTTGGGAGTTATGGAGATGGACAGAGAAGAGGGGAAATGATCACAAAGGAAAACAAACAGCCAGGTTGGCTTGTGATGGGGACTGAACAGTAGTAACTCTAAAATAGGGATACTCAGTCAAACCAAGCTTATCCCTTAAAGGTTCAGTTAGCTGGGAGAAAGACATTTGGGCCAGGTGTGTTCTGATTTTGTAGAGTGTTTTTTTTTTAAACTAACTGTTTAACCTTCCCTGATTTTAACCCTGCTTGTACTAGCATTCTGGGATTGTCTTGTAATTTCATCTAAGATGTGTTGTGACCTGTTTCTCTTGTTCAAATTCCCTCATGATTGATGATATTCTCTATTCCCACCAGCACTACCTCTATATATAGTGAGCACACTAAGAAGCAGTATGCAAAGGAGAGCACAGTGCATACATTCAGAGAGGGATAGAGAAAGAGGGAAAACAAAACGAGCTGATTATTTCTCTTCCTTGGCCTTTCCCCACTATTTCTTCTACTGATAGAAAGCTAAGTGCCATAGTTCAAACATCCACAAGACAGTTTTAAAATCTGCACAATCCATACGTATATGTTCAAGATCCGGCACTGTTACAGCAGTAATACTGCGACATAGAGTCCTGTGGCACCTTATAGACTAACATGCAGACTAACACCTTATAGACTAACTGGATGCATCCGACGAAGTGGTATTCACCCATGAAAGCTTATGCTCCAATACATCTGTTAGTTTATAAGGTGCCACAGGACTCTGTCTCTTTTGCACATCCAGATTAACATGGCTACACCTCTGATACTGAGCAGTAATACTGTCATGCAAGTGATCTGCTGTTTAGTAGTGTGTCCTAAATATATATGGAACAATCAAGCATTTATTCAACTAGGTTGTTCCTTCTACTTGGTTTTAAATATTCTACTGCAGCAAACATAGGTTGGATAATCCTGTCCACTTTCACAACAAGCAGTGGGAAGTTGCTCAGACAGCTCTTAATGGGGAAAAGGCCCATATCATTGCCTTTCCCTCCAAGAAACCCATGGAAGCTGCACTGTGGTAGCTCTGTAGAGCTGGACCTCCACTGTGTTTAATGTAATGGGATAAAGAGGAGCCTCTCTCTATGGCATTCGCGTGTCCCTATGTGGGAGATATGAATTTGGACATCAATCTCTACATCAATGCTGTTAAAAGGAACGAATAACAGATTTTTCAGTTTGCTGGCAATTAAAAAAAAATCGATGGGGTCAAACCAAAACCAATTTTTTGCAACATTTTCAGCTAACCAAAAAGGAAAAAATACTAAACATGGAGGGTCTCATGGAATGGCTACATTTTCAGCATTTTTTATGTTTTTTAACTGTTTAATAAAATTGCAGAAAAATTCTAAATGAAAAGTTGTTTCAAACCACAAAAGAAAAAAAAATCAAAACATTTCATTTAGCAAAGATTGACTTTTTAGAATTGTTTTTAAATTAACAATTCAGCAAAACAGACAGAAATGTGTTAAATTCTTCAGTGTTGCTGATTCTTCATTTTTCATCAAAAAGTTTTAGCTGAAAAATTTTGCCCAGCTCTAGTTAAGACATTCCTCTGTGGGTGTGGAGAAGGTGTGAATGCACCCTTTGGAAAACAACATATTTTTCCTATTACCAACCAGGGACAGATTTAAATTGGTGACTTAGAGGTGCAGAAAAAAATCCAAAGCAAACAAATGCTTTTAAAACCAAACAACTTTTTTTCCATGGTAGCGCTGAATCCATGTATTTCTACTTACAAAACGTATTCCCAACGCATTGGTTTTTTTCTTATTCATTATCTTTGAATTTTTTTTAAAAATTTCCCGCTTGTAATTTTCCTCTTCCTGTTAAACTGTGAAACCGGACAGCAATTAGAGGCCCCAACAACAACCAGGATCTCATTGTGCTAGGTGTAAAAGGTATGCATGGCAATAGACAAACTTAATAATTTAGATAGACAGACAGAAAATGTTGTTGTGCCCCTTTGAAAACCAAGCCAAACGCATTACTGTAGTATGTTCAGGAGTTCTCATATCTGGCCCCAGTACGGGTGCTAAGCACTTAAACATTTGTCCCTAATTGAATTGCCCAAGGTGATACAGTATGTCTGGGACAGAGCCAGGAGATGAACCCAGGTTTCCTGAGTCCCAGTCTACAACATAGCCATGAGACTAACCTTTCTTTTTCTAAGGAGAGTCATCAGAAGGAACCTGCAGATTACAGACTGCAACAATCTCAGTCTAACTATCCAAATACAGATCTCAAATATGCCAGTCTGAACTTGTACACTTTCCATAATGCATAGATAGACAACAGTGTCACGAGCATTTAAGCCACAAGTTTCTATCATTATATAGATGGACACTGTTGAAGAGGACATGGGGATCAAAGTTTACCCAGCACAGCACAGGTGGAAATAAGACACTTAAATCATTTCTTCACATTCAACATTACTGAAGACCAAAATAAACCAACTTCCATTTACTTATCTTCGACTTAATGACAATCTCCTGTTCAATAATAATAATAATAAAAAAGTTCACACATGACATTAAAAGAGAAAATTCTCCTCTGAAAGAGGCACAACTTGAAGGCAGATATAAAAGACACTGCTCCAAGTTGGCATTGTTTTCTCTGATAAATCCAATCATTCCGTCTTTCTATTATCATTGCCAAACAAGAATGGAGGGGAATTGTTGTAGTACATCATTTTTCAAATAAAAATAAACTTTTTTTTCTTGCCTGCCATATGTCTCGCTCTCGCTCTCTGTCTTTTAAACAACTTTGTATATAGTTCAAGAATCAAAGTTGGAGTTCATTTGATCATGACCAATTTATACTTCAGCTTCACTTACCAGAAATGGCACCGACCCCGCTGTTTTTGTTGGTAGGCATTTGCATTCCTTTCGAGGCACCAAAGCCAAGCAGTTTTGTCTCAGCCCTTGAGTTTTGCAATACTGAAGGGGCCCTCTGGGAAAACAAGTGTTTAACTACGAGAGAGGGCAGCTCCCCATTCAACAGCTATTTACTTTGGTTTGAACAGGAGAAAAAATTTCAAATAAAAGTTAAACACCCCCATCAAATCATGTCACATGGGTGCATTCCAGGAAGCCAGTTATTGCTTACCTGGAAACAGTTCTGAGATGTTTTTCTCTGTAAATAAAGAAAAAGGTAAGAACAAGCGAGTTTGTGAGCTTTTGGCTATTTTTAAATATGGGGTATTTGACTATTCTTGGGACAGGCCAAATATTTTGTTACCCACCACTTTAGGTATGGCAATTTGGACTGATTGTGCCCTACAGGAGTTTGGCTTAAATGTACACATTCCTTTGCCTACAAAACCACTTCTTTTGTGAACCACACTTTCTCCAATTTTCAAGCACTGCTGGCAAACATCACAGTTTGTCACTTACTATGAAGCAAACAGGGGGATCAGATGGAAAAACACATTTAAGGGATTCTAATACTGTGCAGACCAGCTGAAATACTTGCATAATGTTTCCTTAGTTAAAAAAAATTGTCATTTTAAGACAATTTACAGTGTAAATGTGTGTTCTCTCTCTCCCACAGATTTTTGCTAGCTGTCAGGTTATGGAAGGATTTAGAGGTTACTAAGTAAAGGAAACATTAAAAGTGACAAAATATTTAACAAGAATGGACTAAATTAATCCTTTCTGTAAATCCATTTTCAAACAAGTTGTACCAAGCAATCTCAGCATAAAGCCAAGAATGCTTGTCACTCTGTTCAAACCAAAACACACGCCTGAACTGCCATGGTACTCACCTGGAGTGGAAACATTAAAATAACCAGAAACAATGGAATACACTACAATCTGGTGGGCATTATACACTGTATAGTGGCAAAGCTGTTATAGACATTTTGCTGCCTTTTCTGGAAATGAGTAAATTTTGGTCATCTCGCTGCTTTCTTCAAACCGTATCTCTACTATACCCTGCTGCTGTCCTCAAACTGAAAAACAGCAATAATGATTAACCATATCATCATTGCTGGTCCCTTCCTTCTCTAACAAACTTGGTTTGAAAAGATAAACAGCCAAACTGTAGAGACCACAGGGACAAAATGAGGAACTTACAAGTAGATGATAACATCTCTATCAGTCTAACGACATAGAATTCTACAACTGCAGTCCCAAATACCATTCTCAGTCACGTATTTTGAACCATTATAGTAGAAGACTCCAAGAAAAGGTACCGCTCAGCTTTGGGGGAATGTGATACTGACTCAGAATCAGGGACCAGGAAGCTGTTTCTAAAGTCGTATATACATTATGGAGGAAGTGTGTTAATATGGTCTAGCATATAGAGTTGCTCATCAAGGGCTCTTATTAGAAATGTGTCTAGATGAAGAAATTCACCATGTTTTTCAATTACTTCTTCCTTCCCCAACTGCCAGAAATTCTAGACCCTTAAGGAGAAAGGAAAGGAAACTACAGCCACGGGGGACTAGCTGTCCGCAGACTCCTCCTATTCTAGACATTTGTAAACACTGCTCCACTGATCACCAGGGATCCTAGTTTTCTGTTACAACAACCTCCCCCCACCAATTCTCTGATTAAAATAAGCCATACAAATCCGAGTTTTTCCATGATTAAAATGAAACACTGAACTTTAGTTTCCCTAGTCATGATATATATAGGTATCAGTCAAACACAATGTTTATTGATATACAGTAGACCCCCATTTATCCAAGCATCTATTCTTTGGCTCTCCGTATTTATTGAACCACCACCTTCCCAGGGTTGACCGCCCAAGCCCCGGCTGCTGTCTGCCCCGGGTGGCTGCTGGTTTGGTTAATATGAAGAGCTGAATAATGGAGGATCAGATAAATGAGGTTCTTCTATATGTGTTTCCATTTTTCACAACATGTAAAAGATTCTCTGTAAAAACTCAGATTCTGCATTTTTTCCGTGTTTTTCCATGGCAAACCAATTTCTTGAATCCCGGTAATCACCAGGAGGTCAGGAACACTTAGGAGGCAGTACTCTCTCTACAGCTAATGGTGAGCCCTCTGCATCTAGCTATTTCAAACCAATATGAGAGACTCAGAAAAACTGGGTGCCATTTTTCCATAACGTTTTTTCTTTTTATCACCTCTTTCTCAGTTTCATGCCTTCAGTCACAACACAGTGCTATGGGGTGCAATCCCTCTGTGCATAAAGTGTCAACAAGAACAAAACAGGTCGCTTTCAATGTCAAATTATTTATTAAAAAAAAAGGCAACCTGAAAAGTTACAAAGTCTGTCAGTTTCACAAAGCTTGAAGTATCTTTGAATAGCCAAGCAAGTTTGATACCATATTTCATTAACCCCCCGCTCTGCCAGTTCTTAATATGCACAAAAAGCAAGGAGGCATTAGTGTGCACACTATATATAGGTCATCTACTGCCCTCTAGCCATGTATATTGCTCCTGCTGATTTCAATGGGAATTACGTGTGCAGGCAAAAACCCATGCCCTAAAAAGTCTCGAACTGGAACTGAAACATTTAGCTGAAGAAAGCTGCCTGTAATAACATCAGATGTAAGAGACTTTAAACAAAGCTGCTATCACCAAAGCAGCAGAACTCTCCCTATGTCTCTTAAGCACATCTTACGCATTAAATATATTCAGTAGTGGAAGGCATTTCTAACAGCAGCAAATAGCATGACGTCAAATTCTATTCCACTTGATTATATCTCACCCATAAGGCTTATATAGACATGAGTATCAGACGTTTCACATTAGAAATACCTCCCCTCCAATGCTCTGGCTGCACAGCCATTTCTTTGCTTTTATGTAACTTCGTGTATAGATATCTCTAGCAGTATAATGGAAAGCCTGAGTTTTTATTTATTGATCGCAACACTGAAAGCCATTTACAGAATCGGTTCAACGGCATGCTTGGGGCTAGGTCGTGGCATTTATACTATGGCCTGATGGAGGGAGCAGCACACTCAAGGCGGTGCTGGAGCACCCAAGGAGGAGATTTTGCCTCTGGTAAAGCACAATCTTTTCTGATGGTGCTCCTTGCATGTGAGTGGAGCATGCATGTGCATGTACACACATGGTATGCTCAATCCACTCTCATGGAGTGATGGCTCCCTGCAGTGCCTGCACTCACCCTGCTTGAGCCATGCAGAGGAGAGGGGGAGACAATGACTTTGCTTCAGGCCTTTCAACCATTTTGTTGGCTTGTTCCCCATGGGACAGCAGCAGTCAACAGTTCGTGCTATCATGAGGTGCCCTTGTGCAACTATGTTGTGGTGGAGGAAACTGAAGTTTCTTGTATACCCCATCTCTCTTACCCCGAAATATACATATATATACATACAAACACACACAAGGGCTCCTCTCAACCTATACTCAATACTAATTCTTAAAAGTTTTTAAAAAAAGATGCAAGCTGAATCAGATCATGACTGACAGTGCTCTAGCTTTACTCCTTCCTCGTGTCTTCAGGGAGCTTTGTGAAAACAGAAACATTGGCATTCGTTCAGGCCTTATCTGCTCCCCTCATGTTTTTACTTGCAACAGAGTCAGGCTTGTGTGTGTCCGCACGCAGGTGTCACATTCTGAGCTTTCACATGAGAAATACACAAATCAAGAACAATTACTTCTTTTGCCATGTAGTGAGTCAACATCAGGGAACCTTGCAAACAGGAATGAGACCATGACAGCTGCTTTTACGCTACTTTCGCCCTGACCACACTGCACTGTAAATACCAATAGGAAGAAAGGATAACTTATGGAATAAATGGTCACTGGCAATTTACAGACATATAATTGTACAAAGGGAAATGCCTGTCTGTATTCCACTGACTTGGGCGCCCTTTACTTTATAGTCTTGCATATCTTCTGCAAAGTTATAGGCAATGGAGCTATTTTTAAAAGCATGACTGGCCTTTTAAGGTGAGATGGATCCACTTGTGACACACTCAGATTGTGAAAAAATGTGCACTGCCACATGACAGGCAGGTCACGTGGCTAAATCAGGCCTTTTGGGATGGAGTTAGAACCAAAAGATTGCAGTGAGCTAGAGCCTGCTAGGAAAGCTGGCGTGTGGAGATCAAGTCCGCTAGACTAGAGGAAAGCCTCAGCTGGGACAGGACTAAGAGTTGTACCAAGAGTTGTAGTCCAGCTTGAAGGTTGGGTGGGAGTTTATGTGATTCCTTGTGAACTTTGACCCCAAGAAGGGGTGTTTCTCAACACACAAAAGCCTATTTTGAAGGTGTTATAGAGTCCAAGCGAGAGAAAGTGAGTCAGCAGCAACCCTGCCACCCCCAAGCCTAGCAGGTGAGTAGTGCTGCTACAGAATGACGAATACAAAAATCCTTTCTTGCCCACATCTACCCACCATCTAATTCACAACAACCAGCTCTCTCACACCCAAATGTGCCACTCCTCACAGTGCAAGAATCCTATCCAATTCTATAATCATTAGGTCTTTCTTCCCTCTACAGCCACATTGCTGCTGTGGCTAGATAGAGAGGTACATAACAGTCAACAACTCCCATAATGGTAGAATTACACTGGTTCATGTAAGGGAGCTCTCCTTCCTCCCATCCCAGTGAGTATTTTATAGTTGCTAGCAGTTTAATCTTGGTTATGACAGAACCCTGGGGACAAGCTTCCTCTCCTCACCTTCACCATCAGGGCTCATGTTTTCATAGGAATCCCAGCGGATCAGTGGATCTAAGGTGTTGTAGTCAACTATCACTCCATGGTCATTCTTCAGGTGCTCACATCCTGAAAAGGTAAAGTCTTGGTCAGAGACAAAGAGGAGGAGTACTCCTACTTTCATCTGTATCTACACATACACCCATCTCTGACAATGTACTGCTTCAGTGAATGCATTAACCCCATCTTCAGAAGTGTGGGAAGAAATCATAGGAAAAGACAGATCAATAGCCACACTGAAATGGACTATAGAAACTAAGATTATATTAATGTTTCATTACAGTAGGAATAAACAGAGAATTTAACTGGAGCCTCTGACTACAGCATAGCCCTGCCTTAATAGCATACACTCACACACCCCAACCTCCTGAATGAGAGAGTATGCAACGTTCTGTAGTCATGTACAACCACAGCTGAAATGACATCTCAGAATGATACCACAAGCATCTCTGTTGTCAGTGAGCAGTTCAATTATTGCACAAAGAAGAAATGATGTAAGGTCATGTTTATTTTGGGGGTCACTATCATTCTGCTATCAGAGAAAGTTTATTTAGTAGTTTTATTAAATAAAAACAGTGTGTAAATGACAACAGGGCAGCAGTGAAAACAAGGTAACAGCTCAAAGGCAAGTTGACATCTCAGTCTTAAACTTTTGGCTATTTTTCTCCAAGGGAACAGATGTGCTACTGTTCCCATTCACTAACATTATACTGAAGTCAGTGGAATGAAAGATTTGTCCGGTGCATTTGGCCTCACAGAAAGTGTTCCTCTGCCAGACACATGGAGTTAACTCATATATTTGTTTCACCCTTAACATGTAATTTATGCATTTGAAAACTGTAGCAGTGACGGATTTAGCTGTGGTCCAGTGTCACAAGCACAAGAGAGGAGCATCAAGAATGCCTGACTTCAATTTGGGCTCTGATGCTGACTTAATACATGACAAAAAGCAAGTCAACTTGCTACCTCAGTTTCCCTCCTGGAATAGCGGAGAATAATCCTCATGTACCTACCGTACAGTGGCATTCTGAGAGCCATTTAATTAATACTTGTAAAATGCTTTACAGAAAAGTGTTATATAAGTGCTATTATTAGGCCCACTTTTCAAACATAGATAACTAAAGTTAGGAGGCCAAAAGTCTGCATTTAGGCACCTAAGTAAGTAGTTTTAGCCACACAAGTACTGATTTACATCCTGATCCTGAGGGCACAATAAACTGCAGGGCTCTGTGTTGAGTGCCACAGTCCAGCCACGTCTAACAACACAGGACTGGGGCATTAGTACCTATACAGGTGCCCACATGCAGATTTAGGTTTCTAATGTTTGCCATCTGAGTTTGACAAGTGGGCCTTCTACTATTAAACAGTATGAAGGGCCGAAATTTTCCATTTTTAAAATAATTTCTCAAATACTGAGAAACTATAAAATGAGAGTCCCTTCAAAAATGAAGCAGTGACAGTTTTCCCCCATCCCTTTTTGTACTTAGATAATTCAGCTACGAAATAAATTCCAACTCCGAGCACCTGCTGAAAATACAAATCTGATTCATCCTCTCGGATGACAGAAAAACAGAAATAATAATGAACGGATTTTGATCCTTTTTCAGGCTGGCAGACTGGCTACTCTTCACGCAAACCAGAAGCTTTACCATGCAGGAAAAGCATAGATTAAGCTGGAGAAGCTGTTAAAAATGAATTTTCTTATAAGGATGCTCAGCAGGAAAAAGTAGAGCCGTGCGCTGGACTGGATAGAAGCCAGCTTTTCACTGGCTGCTACTACTAGTCTCCAAGCAATCAGACTGGTAAAAAATGCAAGGGAAAGATTTCCAGTACACAGCATATGTAACATTACAGAAAAGATTATTTATGGCACATGGAAAGAACTATATTTTGAAACACAGCTCTTTTTCATCATCTCAGGCAGAATTAATATTTACCTTTGGAAAAAGCAATAAATGCATAGTAGTAATAAATTGTTCACAAACCCTAGGATATAATTTTTTCATCTTGGATCTGGGAAGTTCCATATTAGTATAGACACAATCTTAGATGATAATGTATTTGAGGAAGAGCAGAAGGTATAACTTCTGAGCCAACTTCAGATCTGGTATAAACACAAGGAGCTCTACTGACAATGAAGTTCTGTTTGGTTACAGGTCTGAAATTGGTCCAAAGTTTGTCACTTGCTTAAATGAATTCATGTGTGGCGCATGGGATAACAGTGAATAATACCGGTAGCATTTTATATAGACCACTGCTTAGATTAGGTTTTTGAAGGAATTACTTTTCTTCAAATAGTGTTATTTTAAATACTTGGCAGTATGTGATTTTATAGCATTGTGGTCACATAATCTATGTATGCCAAAGCTATCTGTAGAATAGTATACTATATATGTTATATGTTTTCTAATAGTTATCAGAAACCACTCCAATATATTTTTGCAGTCAAATTCTGATCACAGTTACATTACTGTAAATTCAGAATAATTTTATTAAATTCTCATATTCCAAGATAAATTACATTCCACACTTTCTGCACTACAGCCTTCTGGAATGAAATTTAACTTTCTATCTGCAATTCAAGTCTGTCAGCTTCCAAAATAAACAGAGATCATTCTATATATTGAATGCTTACCTTGGATTTTCTCTGGGGTTCCTGAAAAAACCAATTCAATCTTCCCGTAATCAGGGAAGCGGTCATCTGAAAATACAACAAAATATCTCAGTGAGTTTATTTCCCAGGGAATAGTAGCAATGCATTCACACATCAAGATTTTACAGTAGAATGAATATAGTGTGTGTATTTTCTCTTTCCCCTTTTTACTTAGACTCTACCAACTGCCTTCTAAAACAGCAAGGTTTCTCCGCTCCTCCAACACTCTCAGTAAAAGTTCACAAAAACGGAAATCAGAATTTGGTTTACTTCCAGAACGGTCAAGAACACAGAAAAGAAACAACAAACAACAACAAAATAAAAAACAACCCTAGCTCTAGTGCTCTATTTGCAGTGGTTTCAGAGCTCAAAAAGCCCAGCAAAACAACAATCCTTGACCACTAACAAAGGACGTACACATGTACGCACACCACCTTTGCCTTCCACCAAAGTAACACTTTGGGAAGCAGCAGTATGCTACCTAGACCAGGATTTTTAAAAGTGCCTAGTGACTTTGTTCCTGAATTTGTGGATATACAGAGGCCTGATTTTCAGGAAGTGCTGATCACCTACACACAAGCTAAGAACACATCTCCCTTCCTAGTGAATGAGTACCTGTAGATTGTCCAATTAAGCTTCCAAAATGGAGGCATCTGATATCACTAGGCATTGTTGAAAACACTGACTTTGAACACAAACACACATTAACAGACACACACACATACATCCCGGTATACACAAATCCCCTCCTCACCCCACCACACCCCCCATAGAAGGAAGCCTACCCTTGTTAGCATTGTCCAAGTCCTCTTTGCCAAAAAACAGACCGTAGCCCTGAACGGCACCTGTGTGAAACTGCAGGCGGAAAACGACATCCCGGGTGGCCGATCGATATTTTTTGTGATAACACTTCAGCTGAATAGACAAGAAAAAGAGAAACACCCCCAATAAGTCCATTCTTAGTATAGTCTGTGTTTATATATTGCTGTTTGAACAAAACCAACAATGCTGTAATTTACTGCAGATTCTACCAATGCTGAAACAAGAAAAGTAGCTTACTCAATCATTGTAAAATTATACAAGCCTAGAGAAAGTTACTTTTTAAAAAATGGATCAGTGTAAAAAAAAAAGTCATTAATTACTCTTTTATCACCATCAGTCATCATTTTATTTGACTGATCAGCAGATTTGTAGGCTGGTTTACATCAGTATTTTTGCAAGGCACCAAAATGCATCTTAAAATAAAGCACGGATCCTCAATCTAAAGCAACTGAAGAACACATGGAGGCTTTCTTCACTTCAGCAATAAGATAGCAAGCTTACTAAACTGTTTCTGGTGACCTAAAGTTAGACTATTGTAACCAGAAATCCTATCTGCAAGGAAGCCATGTCCCTTTGGAATCTGCCATGACGAAAGCAAGGATTATTTTTAAAATCTTCCTAGTCCTTCTACCAAGAGCAGGACCTTCCTTTGAGCTAAGGAGTACAGGTGGCAGCATGAGTGCACAGAGAACAGCATTAAAAGTGAACTTCAGAGCACGGTGCGTGAAGATCGTATACATAAGTCTGCCAAAAAGCACAGGGAAGGAAACAGAGTTATAGCAAAACTGCCTTTTAGGTTAGCCCGTGGGGAGGAAGGTGTCCACAGTCACAGCCTATTGGACATGTTCTCCTGTAAAAAAACACTGCCCACGTTTAGCTGATGGAGTGGTAGGGCGGACAGCGTGATGCAGGAAAGAAACACAGGTTGAGACAATTTGTTGGTTCAGTAGCTCTTGACAGAGCACAGCTACTAAATGCTGTCACTCACCACTTAGAGGGGGATTTTTAATCTTTTTTGTATACCATCTCCATTGTTATCCTCTCATAGTTAGGTTAATTTAACTCCCTCAATGCTTCATCCCTTGATGTGCTAATGAACCAGAGGAAAGTTGACACTTCAGAACCATATACTTGGTGTGGGGCAGCTTCTGATGTGTTTTGCACCACTACTTTTGGTAGGATGGAAGCAGATAATTGTTGAGAATCAGAATGGGTAACCGTGTTAGTCTGGAATTGCAGAAGTGACAGAGTCCTGTGGCACCTTAAAGACTAACTAAAATTTTAGAGCATAAGCTTTCGTGGGCTAATACCCACTTCATTGGATGCATGCAGTGGAAGTATCCAGGGGCAGATATAAATAGGTAGGCAAGAACCAGGTGGGAGATAACAGGGTTAGTCCAATGAGGCTGAACCAGCTTGTTATCTCTAATCAGGGAGGGTGAGGTGTTCTTCTAGCAGCTGAACTGGAGCTGTGAATAGCGAGAGAAGAGAAGCTGCTTTTGTAGTTAGCTAGCCACTTGTAATCTTTGTTCAATCCTTGATTGATTGTATCAAATTTGCAAATGAATTGCAGCTCTGCAGTCTCTCTTTGCAATCTGGACTTGAAGTTTTTTTGCTGCAAAATGCTGACCTTTAAATCTTTTATGGTGTGTCCAGTGAGGTTGAAGTGCTCTCCTACATGTTTTTGTATATTGCCATTCCTGATATCTGATTTGTGTCCATTTATTCTTTTTTGTAGGGACTGTCCAGTTTGGCCGATGTACATAGCAGAGGGACATTGATGGCACATAATGGCGTATATTACATTGGTAGATGTGCAGGTGAATGAACCAGTGATGGTGTGGCTGATCTGGTTTGGTCCTGTGATGGTGTTGCTCGTGTAGATGTGTGGGTAGAGTTGGCATCGAGGTTTGTTGCATGGATTGGTTCCTGAGTTAGAGTTATTATGGCGCGGTGTGCTGTTGCTGGTGAGAATATGCTTGAGGTTGGCAGGTTGTCTGTAGGCCAGGACTGGCCTGCCTCCCAAGGCTTGTGAAAGTGAGGGATCATTGTCCAGGATGGGTTGTAGATCACTGATGCGTTGGAGAGGCTTTAACTGAGGACCGTAGGTGATGGCCAGTGGTGTTCTGTTGTTTTCTTTCTTGAGCTTGTCTTGCAGCAGCAGGCTTCTGGGTACACGTCTGGCTCTGTTGATCTGTGTCCTTATTTCCTTGTGCGGGTATTGTAGTTTTGAGAAAGCTTGGTGGAGATCTTGTAGGTGTTGGTCTCTGTCTGAGGGGTTGGAGCAAATACGATTGTATCTCAGTGCTTGGCTGTAGACAATGGATCGTGTGGTGTGCCCGGGATGGAAGCTGGTGGCATGAAGGTAGGCATAGCTGTCGGTAGGTTTTCGGTATAGAGTGGTGTTGATGTGGCCGTCATTAATTTGCACCGTGGTGTCCAGGAAGTGGATAATTGTTTAAACACCCCATAAGTATTTCCAAACATTTCCCCTATGTGAACTACAAGGCTTTTGTTATCATTTTTCCTTTCTTAAATCTGAAGATTCATGCCCTTCCAAAGACGAAAAGCAAAGATAATAGCCCCTAAAGACTTATTTGAACCAATGGCACATTCTTTCCTCATTATTCATGTTGCATTAGTACTATGTGCCTTCAGCAACAGCCACTGGGACTATCCTGCAAAACAGTCTAAACTTCAGTCTCGTCACCACGTCTCTCATTTAAGGAGATTAGTCATTCACCTAAAACTATTTTTATTTTATGCAGATGTGGGAAGAAGGTGGAGACTGAAAAAAAAATGATGCATCAAAACTGATAATCTAGGTCTCTCGGCATTATGATGTCTTGATTTTCAAATATTGTGTAGCTGTTTGGTCCCAGGATATTTGGTGCAGTAATGGGTGGGTGCAATAATATCTTTCATTGGACCAGTTTCTGTTGGTGAAAGGTACAAGCTTTTGAGATCCACAGATCTCTTCTTCAGGTCTTCTTCACCCAGACCAGAAGAGATATGTAGAGCTTGAAAGCTTGTCTCTTTCACTACCAGAAGTTGGCCCAATAAAAGATATTACTGCACCCACCTTGTCTCTTTGATTTTGGAAGGCGGATAGATCTGAATTGTCAAGATGAACCAATTCCAAAGCCCATTGAAATCCATGGGCGTAGGTCAGGCCCCGACTGAGACAAGGAGTCACACCAGTAAGAGAAATTTGTTCGAGTTAACTAAGTATATTTTTGAATGAATGAAACTAAAAAGCATCTAATGAACATACTGGGTCTGAATATACTCCCGATTACACTGATTTTACACCATTATGCTCCTTTGTCTTCACTGGCATTATTGTTCAATTGCACAAGGACACCCTTGTCTGGGAGTGACATTATAGGAGAAATTTGTACTGTAACAATCTAATGAGATATCTCTCAAATCTATACAGAGATGAGGCAGGCTGAATGTGTTTATTATATAAAAGAAAGAGGGAGTGAACACAGACAGTCCTAAAATTCTTCTCTCAACTAACCCATTTTTCTTATACAGCAATCACCATGCAAATACCTGCAAGCAAGTCATCTTATAAAACTCCAAATAACACAAAAAGTCCCATGAAAGAATTAATGGAATTAATAACCCCCAAATCAACAAAATCTCAATCATTTTGCTTAGTAATTTTTAAAAGTACTTTTCCTTATTTTCCTTTACATCTATTTTCCTTACACCAGACAAAACCCACATAGCCCAAACTGATCACAGGATACTGGACTGGGACTTAAGCAGACCTGGATTAAATTCCTGGCTCAGCCAGACTCCCCATGTGACCATGGATGAGTTGATGTACCTCCTGGAAGACCTCTGCATAGCCCTAGGGTACTCAAACCCTTACTGAGAATCACTTCCCTAAATGATGGATAACTAAATTGTCTTTTTGCTTCCCTTATATTACCCAAAATCAATAGTCTTTGGCTCAAGAGCCAGGAAAGATTCTTGGGGTGCAGACTCCACCAGCATGCCCACTAAGTTGCCACTTGTTAGCTTGATTATTTTTTATGTAAATGTACTTTCATTGTCCAGTACCTGTAATCAAGCCACTCAGAAAGGGGACTCCACATTCCCTTGTCTAGGGCAGATTCGGTGTATTCACTGCCTCCCAAACACATTTTAAGAACATATTTCCAGCACAGAAATATAGCTCTTTGTACCCAACCTGTACATACATCACACAAAGATTTTTGGGGCCAGTGTATCACCAGTTTACATACAATACTTTCGTGACCCCTTTTAGATACATACTATGACAACAGTGTATTGGCAGCAGAGAGTGTGTGTCAGGCCTGACAGAAATTATCATATAGTGGGCCTTCTGCCCGTGAACACTGAGAGACTCTTAGAGTCACAAATATACATCTTTGTGAAAAGCACTGAGAATCTCGTGAACCAAGCTAAGTATATTTATGTTAGAAAGAAAATAATAAAAGGAGAAAAGGAAACTAGGAGGAAGAAAATTCCCCAGAACATATTAAAAAGACTAGAAAAGATTTTATTTTATTTAACAGCTTGAATACTTATAGGGGCATAGGACACAAACTCCTTTTCAGTCAAGAGATTCTTCATTACACCTCTTCTAACTCTCAGACAATCTGTGGCTCACAATAATCTACTCAAACTAGCACCATCAGCTAGTCCTCTGATTTTACAGAACATAAGGCAGGATTGCCATCAGGATGCTTGAGCCCAAGAATAAATAGTCTTCTTATTTTATACCAAATCCAGTAATCCTTACTCAGGCAGCCTGCCATCACACATGATAGTAATTTGCCTAAGGAAGAACTGCAAGATTTGGCCCAGCAGAGTAAAAATGGATGAAAACAAGACTGACAAGAGATTGTATGCAAAAGACAGAAAAGACCTGCTCCAAATTTAAGGTTAGACTGGAGCTGTAACTATCATTCCATTCAATTTTGCTTTGTGAGGAAAAAAAGACCTCAAGAGACTATACAACTCATTTATTATTAAACTTTAGGGGATAGTTAATACTGAAAGTTAGAGATGAAGACACTGGCTTTCCTTCTCTTGAAAATATTTTAAATGGGACATCATTTTCATGAAAGACTCGTGGGTGAGAGTTTCTGCATATCAAGAAAGTTAAAGACCGGCCAAGCACAATATATCCTTCAGACCTTCAGAAGTCTAACTTTTCACATATGCAGAACCCTTCCCACCTAACAGATCACCACTGGAAAGAGAGAACCCATTTTCAATACTATCAACACCTTTACAACCTTTTTTGTTCCCTCCCCCAGAAACTACTTACATATTTCCAAATTCTTCATTTTCTATGGTCATAATTCTGATCAGAATTTTCATTTCATTGGACGAAAACCCAAAGCTGTGGCTCACCAGTAAATTGGAATATTTTGCCTACTTTTAAGGTACTATAGGCTTCATCCTGGTCACAGATACAGGAGTTCAAATTTGGAGTAAATGTGACTTCAGTGGGGTAACTCCAATTCATCGCTGTGTAGTTGAGACCAGAACACTACCACACATTTTTAGGATCCAGTTCAGCAAGACAGTTAAGCACATGCCCAACCTTAAGTATGGGGGTAACCATACTGAAGTCAATGAGATTACTCAGACGTTTAAAGCTAAGCATATTTAAATATTTTGCTGAGACTCTAGATAGCATCCCACTGTTTTATGGGTCCTATTCACAGAAAGTAGTGACAGAAAAAGGATTTTTTTTAAAAATGAAGAACACGTTTGTAAAAACTATAACAGTTAACAGGGAAGTGGAGGGGCACATATAGTACCTGAAACTACTTTTAACATTTTTTTCCTTGACTAGATTCTAGGTTGACATGAACACAATCACCTTTTGTCCCTTATGATTTTTCAATCTTCTATTAAAATCACAGTAAGACATATCTTAATGAAGTAGCAGATGATTTGTGTTAATGTGTCCTAAAAGGGAGATTACATTAGAGCCATTATGTTGGACACTTGGGCCCTGCACTAGCAAAGTCAGCTCATTGAAGGGCTGGTACCTGGACTGTGGAGAAAAAACCCAATAATTTTATTCTTGATTTCTCAGGTATGCATAATATTGCCCTCCTTGTTATGTTCAGCCTTCCCATCAACTTCCCAGTTCATTGTAACCATCCCCAGATCCACCATCACTTGTTGCTACAGACCCAAAACACAAATGTCTGAATAGGCCCAAACTATGGGGTATTCAAAATCCAGATATGCATTTGTGTCATAAACTCATATTTGCTAGCATTAAGTGTAAGGACAGCAGCCAGAAGGCAGAATAAAGGGGTTCTTGAAGAACAAAAATCTTTCCTCACGTGCAATTCCCTGAAATTGATGTACTTGAAAGCAAAATTCCTAGGTTCATGTCTTAGATTTTAAAGCCAGATGGGGCTGGTCTTCACTAGCGTGGGAGATCGACTGTAGATACGCAATTTCAGCTACATTAATAACGTAGCTGAAATCGGCATATCTACAGCTGACTTACCTGCCGTCTTCACGGCGGCAGCACGCTCCCCCGTCGACTCCAGCTTGCGCCTTTTGGTTAGCTGGAGTTACGGAGTCGACGGGGGCGCCACTGGCGATTGATTTATCTCATCTTGACGAGATGCAATAAATCAATCGCTATAAGATCGATCTCTCCCGGCTCTAGTGAAGACAAGCCCAAAGGACAGTTAGATCATCTAGTCTGACCTCCTAAATCTAGTCTCTGAACTCAAACCCATCATTTTCTGTATGCAATTGTGCCAATAGCTTGCAAAGAATCAATTTTTATCCATCTTTTCATACAGGAATGAAACTCAGCCAAGAGAAAATTAAACTAAATATCAGGAGACACACAGATCTTTTAGACTGGAATAGTCTCTCAAGGGAAAAGGTGGAAGATGTATGCTTTGGGTCACAAACCAGCTGATCATATGAAGAAGTAAATCTTGTCTTGGCTAGATAGAGGCAGAACAGAGGACCTAATAAATGTCGCCCATTCTATCTCTAACATATAGATTTTATAGACTGGGATAGAGTACTATATGGTTGTATAATCCATCTTTCTAACTTAAGATATCCCAAAGGGCTTAGACATACATTAAACCTGCATTAAAGTGACTGTGTATGCAGAACTGGCAGCTGTGATTAGCAACATCATATATATGATTTGAGGCTTTTCTACATGTCTAATCTGGCATAAAAAGTGGATCAGATGTCTCTGATTAACTCCCTGTATAGATGCTCTTATTACCAAATAAGAGTATATCATTATAATTTATTTTAAACCACTTCCAAAGTGGATTAAGATAATTTGGAATAAGGCATTTCATCTCACCATACAGAGACTTAATAATGAATAACTCCCCGGGTAGACAAGCCCTTATTCTTTGATTTGAGAATATATACAGAGCACACTGTATAATCTTGCAGCTTTATCTTCTGTAAAAACCACTGACACAATAAATCAGGTACTTCATGGGCCATTGGTTTTTAAAAACACTTAGAGATGCTGAGCCTCATGGATTTCATTTTCTGAAACCACTGATGGTTTTGCTCAGTCAAATCTAAACATTCAGAACTTGAGCTCATGCCTTGTTTAGGAAATACTGCAATATGCAATAATAATGACTTCCTAATAAAGTGGCTTCCAGTATGATTAATGTTTCTCAAACTTGTACACATAGAGTGTTACTGGTTTGTGCAACAAGCCAATACACCGGGAAATGCAGAACGAAGTCGGTTATTCTGTCTATAACCCAGTTGCCTGTGTCCAGACATTGAGGTTCATATGGTAAGCAGCACTATTTCTAAATCTGAAACTCTGCCAGTACCTAGAATGTGGGAGGCACTTTAGTATAAGACTTTAAAATATAGAAATATTTCCTTTTGGTAGAAAAAAGTGGTAGAGGGGAAGACTGAAAAAAAGTGAGAAATAGAAAAAACTGAAACAAAAAATGTTCATCTCATTCCAAACATTTCATTGAAAATTGAAAATATTTCTGAAACACGCTAGCAGTGCTGGGGACTGGGGCAAACTTACAGTGGGGGAATTGTACTCATTTGTGACGCACACATTGATACCATGTAGGTACAATGAAACTAGTTTGGAAGAGATGACATCCATTTTTTCTTGTTTTCTTTTCTAATTTTCCTCCATTTTTCAGCATAACCGCCTCATTTTTAGAAAGTTGAAAGTGAAGAATGGATTTTTTGCAACATTTACTATAATTATACTTAGTATACATACAAAATATATTGTATGTAGAGCTTGCCCTGTATTGTATGTCTGCAGAAACCAAAGGCGTTTTATCCAGTACCTTTCTTCACTTCCCTATCCCAAAATAAAATACAACACTGATCAAACCACTCTTTGAAAGTAAAATGAAAGAAGTAGTTCCTTGCTGCCAAATTATAAGCCAAAGAAAATTTTAAGGCCGAATGAAAAAACTTTCCAAAATGTGTTTTACAATGGAAATTCTAATATAAACGTAACTATTCTGAGTATCACTATAATGACAGGGGAAAATTGGTAGTAATGGTTTGTTTTGTCTCCATAAAATGATTCTTGCTTGAAGCAAACTCTTGCTTAACATGAAAACCCAAGAGGCTGAGCAAAACCAATTTAATTACCTACCCACTCGTGCTTCAGTGACAATTTTCTCATTCTCTTTCTACAAGAGTGCAATATGTATGATTGTCTTTATTTTTAAGTCACCATCTAGAAGGCACAATTAATTATGTGGAATCAGAAATAAGTACTTACCATAATATCTCCCTTCAAAAGCTGGGCTGGCTCGATAGCAATGCAGATTCTGCTTTGATTTTCTGGCCCTACACTACTTAACAGGAAAGAGAAGAAAAGGGGAGATGTTTAAATAAAGGTTGTGCTTTTAAATGGTAAACTCATGAAAAAAAGAGTTTAACTTTTGATACTGAAAGGATGGAAAACTAGATTCACATAGAGATGAAAATAATTTCAGACTTACTATATTCCTGAAGTGTGAACTGGTTGCATAGCCTGGTAGATCTTTAGAAAGGGCCGACAAACTGCAAAAGTAGCCGAGAGAGTCATGTATTCTTTGTTAAGTCTCTGTAATTTTCTTAAAATACACATTTAGTGAGTTTCCTGAACATACAATGGACACACTGGACCATATACAGACCTGGTATAGCTGGATGCAAAGGCTAGAGCTGGTTGACATTTTGTTGAAAAACAAATCAAGGAAAAATGGATTTTTGACAGATGTCACATTTTAACTCTGTTGAAAGCTTTCAAGACTATTTTTTTCAAATGGAATAAAAAAACAAACAAAACCCTTTCAGTCTGAAAAAAGTCTCTCATTTTTTAATCTTTCCACCTTTTTTTCAAATGGAAAAAATAGCCAGCCGAGGAGAGAGTCAGGAAAAATACTTTTGAAAATGAGAGAAAGTAGCACTTCGCTCACTTTTGAAATTCCAATTCCCTCTCCCCTACTGGTGAAAAAAATAAATAGGAGAAAGTGGGGAACGACCAAGAGAGAAAACACAAAAATAAATTTAAATGAAACATTTTCTTTTGGATTTTTTTTTCCATTAAAAAAAGTTCCTGAAAATTTGACTAAGATTAACAATCATTTAATTTTTAATCATATTTTTGCAAAACTCTTAACAAAACATTGTGGCCAGTCTAAAGGGCAATGAAGTCAATTGAGCTGCTCCTGATTACATGCAGATGTAAATATCACCCCCTAGTGTACCTTGTGTATCTAGTGTACATGATTAAAGCTCTAGAAAACATGACCTATGAGCGAAGATTGAAAAAATTGGGTTTGTTTAGTCTGGAAAAGAGAAGACAGAGAGGGGACATGGTAACAGTTTCAACTATGTAAAAGGTTGTTAAAAGGAGGAGGAAGAAAAATTGTTCTCCTTAACCTCTTAGGATAGGACAAAAAACAATGGGTTTACATTGGAGCAAGGGAGGTCTAGGTTGCACATTAGGAAAAGCTTCCTAACAGTCAGAGTCGTTAAACACTGGAATAAATTGCCTAAGGAAGTTGTGGAATCTCCATCATTGGAGATTTTTAAGAGCAAGTTAGACAAACATCTGTCAGGAACGCTCTAGATGATTAGTCCTGCCACAGGTGCAGGGGACTGGACTAGATGACCTCTCGAGGTCCCTTCCAGTTCTATGATTCTATGTAGAAAGATCAGTGGCCTGCTACTTTTTCTCCTGAGCCTCCTTGCTGGACTGTAAGCTCTAGAGTGCTTTTTAAATTTTAGAACAGCAGATTCAGCAAAATGCTCTTGCTGGGCATGTCACTGCCTAGAACAGCAGATCCAAGCTGACTGCAGAAACTGACTTTGAGGCCACCTCCTCAGGAGGCACAATAGGAGAGTATGAGGAAACAGACCACCCTAACTAGGGAGAGGTAATCCAGACACTGGAGTGGGATAGCAGGACTGAGACTTTCCCACATAAGGGGAACTTAGCTCTTCGGATGTCAGGGAGATGATGCCAGGACTTGCACAGGAAGTCCCTCAGCCCACTGGAAGGAAGATGAAAAGGAGGTGCTATGTCTGCATTTATCAGAACTAGAATGCTGTGCTCCTCCACTCTCACTTTGACACTAGACCTTTCCTAAAGGTTCTGATAGGTTTTCCTCATTCCTAGGTTTGCAGGAATAGTTGAGGCGAGGAGTTGTTCCTCAATGGAAATTCTCCAAACCTCAGGAAAGGTCTGAGATTGTTTTGAGATTGAGGGGAAGTTTTAGGGAGTTCTTATCTGAACTTTAATGGTTTGCCCATCCTGCTAAGAGTACAGTGTAACAAAAAAAACCCAAGGCTTGAAAATGGCAAGTGAAATAATGTACCTCCTCCTGCATCAAAACTTGGAATGCCATGAAGGATGACAAAGTGCAGGAAGAGTGGGGTTGTGTTCATTTTCACAGATCCAGAGAGAAGGCCACTTAAGAAGTGCACATATCTGAAAAGATAATGCATCACAATTAGCTAAGAAGGAAAAGATTGTTGTCATAATCCCAAGGAAAATTATCTTCAAATCATTATGAATATAATACAGGGGGGCATATCATTGCTTCATTTAGCCTTGGAGTGGAATAGATAGAATAACTTGCATCAAAATATGAAGAGAAGCTTCTGTTTATCAAGTTTTTCAATTATTGGCAAGGATGTTGCTCTAATGGGTAATATTAGTACTATAAATATTTATGAGAGAATATTTCACTTAACTGCTTTGAAAAGGAGAGAGGTGGGTGACTCAGGAGGATGGTAAAGGTCACTTTCAGCCCACTATATATTAACAGGGACTCAAGTTGCTACCAGATGATGGCATTCTGGTAATCAGTGTGAAATGAGTCCAGCTCAATTCCTAATGAACTGGTCTGCACGTCAATAAAGCCAGTAGAGTAGGTGTCCTTTTTATAAGTGTGCACACACCACAAGTTATTTCATTCCCCCTAAACATCTTAAGATAGTGCAAGAGAAATAGGGAAACTAATACACAAATGGCTGGCAGAACTAACATCTGACATTCAAGTAAAGCAGGTTTGTGCTTAGTACATTGGAGGAATTGTTCAAGAACAATTTATCCTTGTGATGATATGAACCTCCTCACAACAAAGCAAAGGTCAATGAGACCTACAGTTATTTGCTCTGTAATTGCCTTTCTCCTTAGAGGAGTTTTAATTTACAACTGCATTTCTTCCCACATAAGTTTTTCATTCTCTACCCTATTTTTGGATTGCTATATTCATTCCTTCCTTTAAATACCCAGCTAATTTCTCCTAGATCAGACAAATTTGTATGAAATAAAATACACACATCTCATAAGTGGTATAAGATTAAAGAATAGCAGTCCTTCTTGTACAAAAAGACAAGAAGGGAAAAGATACATTCTTTCCTTTCCATTTTGATACTGATTTCCCTGATTTCAAACTCCCCTTTTCACCCCAAGTGGTATTAAATTAGTTTAATATTGCTCTTAAATATATATATATAATTATATATATATTTAAATATATATATAAATTTTAAAAAACAACTAACATACCCCATGCTGCAAATTAGGTGGCAGCAATATGGGTAATATCACACTTCTAGTGATTCTCCCTGACAGTAAGAGTTGCGTCTGGAGTTGTTGGGGTTATTTCTTTATTAGATTTGTTTCAGTTACAAGTAGCAAGGATTGCTTTAACACATGACATAAAAAAGGTCAATGTCGCTTCTTGTTTTCCTCCTCCAGGCTCTCTGGCACTATTTGTTCAGTCAGCAGCACAAGTACAGGTTATTATATCTGCCTGCCTGCAAGAACTGGAGTGAGACGTTACTGCACTGATGGCGCAAATTTTAACCCTTTTTCTTTCTCCCACCAGGGGTACGTCTACACTGTAACCGCAGAGTACGACTGCAGCCTGGGTAGGCACAACCAAGCTAGTTTTAATCTAGCTAGCCTAGCTAACACTAGCAGTACAGACATGGCGACATGGACACTAGCAAGGGATAACAATGTGATTATGTACCCAGGTCCAGGGTGGGATGGTACAACCTATGCTGAAGCCGAAACCACTGTGTCTTCACTGCCATTTTCAGCCTCACTAGCTATTTTAAAGGTAACACAGTCATGCCTACCCTCAGCTGAAACCACACCTGTGATTGGAGTATAGACAGACCCATTGTCTCCTTAATGACCCCAAAAGTTTATCCCCTTCTCTAGTTTAAGTGCTGTTCCTCCAGCCAATGCATTCATTACTGCGTCTATAGCTGATTATTCAGCTGTTTACTTTTTTGAGGAGATTAAACAATTAAACTTAAAACACACACACACACACACACTCTTCAACTTTCACCTATAGAGAGCTCAGATCTGTAATTCCTGTTCAGGCAAAACTTCAGTTGAAGCCACTGAGCATTTTGCCCAAGTCTTGCAGGACTGGAACCCAAAGTCAGATTTCTCAGATTTTTGAGCCACGTGGCAGGTAGAAAGTGTGTGTGTATTTTCATAATTTAAGATTCACCTAGATTATATATTCATAATCAACTGAATGTCAGTAAGGATCTGTATACCTGAATGTCCAGTAATAACATTAGTAGGTAAGAAGGCTAAAATGGGGTTATTTAATTGCATACTTAAAGGATCAGCTGATATCAAGTCGGACTTTAAAATTAGCCAGGGGCATTATAGGGTTGTTTCACTTTCCTCTGAAATAGCAAGCATTGGCCATTGCCAGAGGCACAAGAGGTCAGATTTAGATTATGGCATATCCTACATTCGTATGCTCTCTAGGTGCAAGAGACAAATTGAGTACTGCAATGTTGTACAAATCAGTAGTAAAACACACAGAAGCTAATTCCACCATTCAGGGGGTAAATTAGTGCCTCCCAGAGGCCCTTGGAAAAACTAAACAAATATTTCAGAAGAGTATGTCAGACCAAATCCTGCATCATACAGGTATTTTATTTTGGCTTTAGGGCTCACACACTGTACGTGCAAGCCAGCAGCTACTGAAACTTCCTGTCAGCATGGCTGTAACAACTGCCATGAAGCATAGGTCACATATACTGTTGTGAGGCCTGCTGGTTCTCATGGAAACTTATTTGCAGAAGGGAGAGACTTACAAGCCAGAGCTGTTTATATTGCAGAAGGCATCCTGATGGGAGCATTGAGACTGTCTCATTCCTTTTGCTCCCATGGTGCATGCCTCTGTGTTCTGCAGGTGCCGTTTACAAGTGTCACATTTTAATAATGCAAGGTTTATTTGCAGACATGGAGCCAAATGGATAACGAGCTCCCCAGGCTAAATATTTTTTTAAGTTTATTTAAAGACTCATGGGACTGTTATTTTTCATGTCAACAACAGCTGTGTAGGTCACTGGATAGGTCCATCAAAGCACTGGGAAAGCTTTTCCCAATCAAAAACAGAGCTAATTTCCTGACCTTCATTATTACTATATGACTTTGTTCTTTTTAATTACTGACAAAGCCTTTTTCTTAAACAAAGTGCTAAAATTGTTACATATCTGTTGATGAAAGGGAAGGGTAATCAGTGAAACTAAATCAAGTCTCTGTGTAGATATTTTAACATCTAAATGAAGATTGGTGCATGACAGTATAATAATTACCTAGTAGGCATTTTCCAGATGCCCCCTTCTTTTCTGGTACTGAAAGATCCACTAGTTTAATCCTAAATTGCACAGATGTACACACATACCTCAAGACCATTTCACATCCCAAAACATCAATTATCTGCTCTAAGTAATGTTTCACCCTCACTTATAGAATAGATAGAATATAGGACAGTGTAGTGTGATATAAAGATTTTATTGTCTTGACCCAAACGGCTATGTTATATGTAAAGCATCCCAAACAATGTCAACAGAACCTTTATATCACACCACACCATCATGAACTCACTAAAATGTCATATGAGACAGAGAAACTACAGTAGTTTACATTTCTTTTACAGAGGTTTTAAAGTGTATTGGAGCTGCTTTGTTGCCTAGACAAAATGCAATACAAAAACATACAGATGAAACTTTTGTACCATACCAAAATATTATCTATGTGTATATAAATACACCCAAAGAAAGAGTGAGAGAGAGATCTCCGTCAAGGAAGATTGCTACAAAGTGGAGTGTTGAAGTGAGAGAACCTCAGGGAAATGTTCTCCACTGGATAGTGAGAAGAAACTATGGCATTTGCTTATTTAGTAAATAAGTATAGTAAGTAATAAGTATAAATTAGACACAAATGAAATACCTTTTTTGGGATGGCTGCATTAAAGTTGAAACTTTATCATCGAAGAATTTCTTCATAGCAAATCTGTCTAGAGCCTGATCAGCACTATCAAAACAAAAAAGTAGATACCATGTTATTCCATTTGGGGTTGGTTGCAGATCCACAGGATCAATGCTATGCACCACCTTTGGAACACCCTCTTGGGGGAACTCCTTCAGTGTGCCAGACCCAAAAGGAGTCTCATTCTTCCTCCAGGGTAAGCCATATGGACTCACCCCCTCCTTAGACTGAACCTCTGGGGATCCTGCTCTCCTACTTCTCTCGGTGAGCTCTGTTCAGCAAATCCAGCTGAGCTAGACTCCTGGTAGAGGCTTGTATGCTCCTCAGGGATTAATGCACCTCACCAAACATTTGTAGTCAAACAAACAGTGTTGTCAAAAAAGTAGGGTTTATTAGTCAACCGGAGCACAATATAGGAAGTCCTTAGTTTAGCATAGAGAACCGAAAGGAAAGTTAAAGCATAGCCCCAAGTCCATTCTGATTAGCTCAGAGCCCAGCCAAGCTGTAGTGAACTCCATTGTTCAAGCTGTCTGTCTGTCTTTTGGTCTGACCTCCTTCCTCAGATTGCAGGTGAGATGCTCGACTTGTTCCAGCGGCCAACTCCTATTCCCCACCTCTCCAGTCCTTTGTTCTCAAGCTGGGGAATTGTGCTAAGCTTCCCTGCTGAGAGATGGAGAAATCCATCTCCCTGTGGGCCATTGGTTGCTAGGAGTCAACATATGCTGGTGATTGGATGTGCCATTGTCTTTTTAGATTCTCCACTGATATGGGGTCAGCTTCAGTCAGTCCTTATCCAATACTCCTTCAAGCTCAGAGAGCTAGGCAACATTCATACCTACATCTATTAGCCTGCCCTAAGAGCAAACACTCGTTCACCCACAGGGTAATAACCTGAGGCACATATAAGAATCATAAAAATCATTGCTAAAAATTCCCAGTTCATCACAGGATTATCTTGGAAATGCAGCAGTTTACAGCTTGAAATGTGCCAAACTACTACCAAATGCCTTCAGTAATTGCCAACCCACCTGCTCACAGGTCAGGTTGGGATAGTTTTTCCATTGCCACATTTTAATTTCACTCCAAAGGCAGTTTCCTCCCTGACACAAAGCACCTACTTCTCATGTTTTATCATCAGGATTTTGTATTTCTTACACGAATATGCAAGATTCACAATGCAATGGACTTAGCCACATCCAGGATGCACAATGAACAACTTGCCACAATTTGCTTTTAGCCCCATCAATATAGCTTTCTCTGTGGGCTGCATACGAGGGTACTCGTATTCCCTCTTTAATATTATGTCCCAAAACCTACAGCTAATACTGGAGAGAGAAAAAGAAAAAAAAAAGCATCAGAGTTCTGACTGAACTAACATACATGTAATTACTGTAAGGATTTACTCAGTCCTGGTTTCTTGCTATCTGGTTTACCGGGGCAGAGTGTGCTCCAGAAGCAGAACAATCAGGCCTTGGGAAAGAAGTGCTTTGTGCTAGTCAACCATGAACCCCCATAGATGATTATGGAGCAATAATGGTGGGCTGTAAAAGAAGTTTGGTTTTATTCTTTATTTAAAATGACAGTATCTTTAATGTGGATATTGGGCGTATGGGAATATAAGGCAGAAGAGCACCGAAAAAATAGGATCCTCAAGTACCAGACAGAAAACCATGACGATCCCAGCCTCCAAATGAGTGAGACCGTCCCTAATTATTTGTTCCCAAGTATCAAGTTGTGCTCCTTTTGCTGTATATGGGACAAATACATAATCATCATATGAGAGTAAATGGATCTGGTAGACTGATGCTAATTAACATCCGTGTATAAGGTCTGAAATAACTAGACCCCACAAATTAAAATCCTGTCAGAAGTGGCTCAGCTTTGTTCAATCTTCACAGAAGTCTTTAAAAACTAAGGAAAACCCCAATTGCCTGATGTTGGATCAGGCCCTGTCTTCTCTTCATTGATTTTAAAGATCCCATGGCACTTTCCAGAACAGAACTGCACAAAATATTCAACCCCTTCCCTATTCCCTGAAGCTAGGTACTAATAATTGATTTGTTGCCCTCTACCAATGAGGTGATTGCATTTCATTGCTGCTCTATGTGGATAGTATCAATTGCTTTGGGATAAGAGGTATTAAATTACATTATACTAGTGTGCATGCACACACATACACACAAATCGCCATTTCATGGCATAAAAACAATGAGGAGTCCGGTGGCACCTTAAAGATTAACAGATTTATTTGGGCATAAGCTTTTGTGAGTAAAAAACCCCACTTCTTCAGATGCATGGAGTGAAAATTACAGAGGCAGGCATAAATATACTGACACATGAAGAGAAGGAAGTTACCTTACAAGAGCAGAACCAGTGTTAACACGGCCAAATTTTATGGTATATTGTGAGATAATTTGATTAACACTGAACTCTCTTTTTTATTCTTTCTTAAAGGCTGTACGTATTGTTTCAGCACATTTTATGTAGACTTTCTATTCCTTTCATTAGGGAGTTCTGCTTAAAAACTAATGGTGCAATATGGAGTAAGTGATTTAGAGGCTTGTGATGTAGAGTGATTTAGAGGAAGAAATCTGTTCCCTTCCAAGGCTGTCTACTGCTGAATCACATGATCATTTTAAAAAAATGACTAGCTGCTGTGTTCTCCCCACTACGTGCCACTTATTTAAAGTAATAGATAAATACCCACGCGATTGTCCTTCACCTTTCAGATTCATCTAGCAAGGGATGTTCAGTGTGTTTTGCATTATACATCCTCACTAGTCATGACACCAGAGATCTGAGCATCATACTCTCACTTCGCAAAAGATTGTTTATCCTTATCTGTAAGAACAAAGCTTAACATCTATTAGAGAGAGCATGGTCTGCGGCCGCAGTTAAATATGGCTGCACATAATCTTTCTTGAATTAGAGAGCTGGGCACTCATGACCCAGACAACAAAGGCATGCCAACCATACAAGTGTTGTCACTGAGCTTTTTTTGTTTTCACTTAGACAAACACTTCAGGAAAATTAGGGATAATGTTTCCTCCCTTAGCTGAGGCACATTCTGGGCTCTGGGCCGGGTGGTTGGGGGAAGGGCTCTGCCAGCCTTGGAGCCGAGTCCCCCCCGCCCAGGCGGCTCTTACCGGCTGTGTGAGCAAAGTGGGCTAGAAACTGAGAAGCAGGTTCAATCCCCTGCACCACCAGCAGCAGAAGATGAGGGAACATCACCACTGCCTGCTCCATGGCACCAGCCAGAGCAGCAGCTGTCCCATACTGCCCGGCTCTGGCTTCCTGCCTCTGACCTGGCCAGGGAGAGAAGGAGGTAGAAGCGGGGGGCGGGGGTGGGGGGGAGGTGGAGCTGCTCTGGGACTGCCATGCTCTTGCAGTGTAGTTTCGAGTGGAGGGAGGCCTTCAACTCCATGGGTCCTGGCTTCAGACCCATGGGAGGTGCTGGAACTCAAGCTCTGGGTTTTAGTCGTGGGGCCCCATAGCCTCCCTGTTGAGAACCGCTGCTCTAACATGTTTTCTGAAACACCATGTAAGAACGCTAAATTGTCACCCCCAACATCAACAGCATCAAATTACTATTTTATAGCAGTAAAGAGACCCAGTGAGTAGAGCAATAAGAAACTAGTATATTTGTTTTATGAGTAAAATCAGAACAAAATTTAAAAAATTGAAGAAACCCTCCAAAAAACATTCCACCGAATATGCCATTTGTCAGCAGTGCTAAGGATTTCTCACACAGCCTGTACCTGTTGACATGTGTACAATATTGACAACCTAGAGATGGCTGGGAGCTTCCTAGAGCTCTTTCCTGCCCCCTAACTAAATATATAAGATACAAGATTTGGGTGAGAGTTGCTATGCATCCTGAAATTTATAGGAAAGTTTCCAGTCTCAGACCCCACAACTGAGTTGGAAGAATCCTGAATTTACTTTGGGAAGAATGCAACATGAACTCTCATGCTAGGACATCAAACCATTGCATCAAGATGCCATGTTGTTGTGTCAGGACACTACTATGTGGTTTCTTGAGTAAATGCCATAATTATTTGATGTAATATTATAACACAGAGATCACAACACAGCACTGCCGTATGCTCATGACAACTCTTTTGTCCCATAGGATTAAGGTAGGTGAAGTGGTAAGCAGTGGTAATCCTTGTCCTGAAGATGAGTTACTCCAGGATTACTTCATTTTCTAAAGTATACCATTGTACATCACGAATGCAGATAGTGGCATTTCCTAATCATACTGGGTTATTTATCTGTGGAGCAGGTTAACGGGAAATATATTAGGTGAAATTATAGCTCCAGTGGAGCCAATATGAGTTTTTCCATTGACTTCAATGGAGTCAGGATTTCGCCCATTTTCCACAAATTGAATACATAGTCAGTGGCAGAACCAGGAACAGAACCCAGGATTCCTGACTCCCAGTCCTTTGCTCTGGTAGACACATGTTCCTCCTTAATGAGAGGGGATAAGATGTGGTTCATGAGACAATCTCTTTATTAAGATGTGCTCTGCACTTTGGAAGAGTTTGAGGATCACTGCTATGGTGTGACTGTTAGGTCCAGGTTCTGATAACTTTATTCATAGTGAGTAGAACGTATTCCAGAAGTAACTTCAGTAAGAGAAAAAATAGTCCAGTGGTTAGAACATTAGTGGAAATTGTGGGAATCTTGGATTCAATTCCTGCTTTGCCACAAATACCCTGTGTAACCCTGGGCAAGTCACTTAGTCTCTCTATGCCTCAGTTTCCTACCTGTGAAATAGGGATAATAGCACTTCCCTACCTCTCAGGATTGTTGCGATGATAAATCCATTAAAGACTGTGAGATGCTGAGATATTACAGTAATGGTACCCACTTAAGTATATAATATGAATGGGCAAATTCAAATGGGGATTACCCATGGAGTAAAGTACTATTTAAATGAGTAAAATGGGCAGAATCTGGTCCTAGTCAAAAGAAATGCCATTCATTTTTTTAGAATGTATAAAAGAAAGGCTTGTAACAGATTCCCATCCATCATGAATAATTTTGAGACACTTCGGCACCATCTGATTGAAACTGGCATAGTTGACAACTGGACAACAATTGGTTACTGAAATTAAGGGGAAACTTTTAGGGTTCCCCCCCACACCTTGAAAGATATGCAAACACTGTAATTCATTTGCGTTGTTCATCTCTTACCTGGCAGAAACGTTAGTGAAGTGCATATATGATGATATCACTACTCCTATCCTTCCTTTTCCACCCTGTAGGAAGAAAAAGAAACCATCATTTCTATTATTAAATATTTACATAGCATCATAAGTGTATGTGGGACTTTGCTGAAAGAAAAAAGACATCAGTTCCACCCATTATGCACATGATGGAATGCTGCTTCACTCAGGTGCTATGCTAAGTAGCAAACAACAATATTTGCATATTACTTTGGCAGTTCTGGTGACTACAGGAGCTTAGGCCTGTCCTTTGTTGCAGTGGTGGAGGACAATGGTGGTCAATGACTTTTGAAGACCTTTTAATTGTAAGCTGGTTGACTTGCCACACTGAAAATACTGAGTCAGACTTGGGTGTTGGGTACCCCCATTCCTACTGAAACTCAAACTGTTTTGGTGCTCTTTAAAAATCCCACTCAACTCCTGCTTGACCAGTAACATATCAAGAGCAGAGAGCCCATATCAGCTGTGGGCCAGACAACCAGGACTTTTTTTATTTTATTTTTTTTAATTCAGGATTGTTTATATTTAATTTGAAATCAGAAATTAGTGGATTCATTTTTTTCCAGTTTTACCTTAAAAAAGATTCCTCAACTAAAGCCCACGAATCAGTTGTTTTATTTCCCTTTCTTTTTTACTACCTCTAACACAGAATGTATTTGTTATACATGGTATTTTTGTGTGTATACCAAGGCAAAGCTATAAATTAAAATAAAGAAAACTATGAACAGCAGCAACAACATTCTATCACTTTTTGTTCTGGGCTCATCCAAGACAAGCCTAGACAACTTTGAAATTTCTGGCATGATGTGCTATAAACTATGAATTCTGACAAGTATTGGCAATTTTTTTCTGACACCTGTGATTTATAACAACTACTGCTTAGTCTTGATGGACTATTTTCATAATGTTTTGAAATCTTATTAAACAGTTTACATGACATATGTACAGTACAAATTACTGATTAGTCATTCTGGCTAGTTTTAACATGCTTCCAGATTATTCAGACAACACATTTTGGCTATATCCAGGAAGAATGGTGGTGGGAAGCTTTTAAGATCCCAGGGAATAAATTGATCAACAGTTGTTTTAGAGGGATTTATAACAAATACTCATCTGGGATATTTTGCTTTTTACTTCTGGGTTCAGAAAAGTGTCCGTGTGAAGATATAATATCCTTTATCTCTTCCTCATTATGGTGCTGTCATCAGACAGCCCTGTCTGGAGCACCCTTCTGCAACAGACTGCAGCACAACGCTTGCCTGCCTCAGTTTCCCTTTCAGGTAACCCAAGGACTCCTCATAAGGCTCTCCTCCCTCAATAATATCCTTCCTTGGGGCTAGTTTACTACAAAAACATCGTGCAAATAATCCAAAAGATAAGTTTCAAAACAGTCCATTTATCAGCCCGGTGCATATAGTCCTTAAAATCTCATGACATGATTCTCTCCATACCACAACTAGGCTCCTCATCAGTCCTCTTCAGATCCTCTGCCAAGACAGCCACCCCAGCCCTCTGAGCTGAAGTTTAACCCCAATCATCACAGCAGGAACCCCCACAGCCTCTCTGCTGAGAGATCCCCTTACCAGGGGAGCATCACTCTATTCCCTAGTTCCATCACTGTTCAAGCCAGCAGGCAACTCGCCTCTGCTGTTGTTGCTGCCGCTGCTTTCAGTCCCCGAGCCCTGCTGACTGGCTTGGAGCAGACAGCTGTTAAGCCACTCTCGCTCTCCTGCCTTCAGCCTTCCTCTAGGAATCACCTTCAGGCTCTTGCAGCTCTCATCTCCTGCCAATCAGACTCCCTGGCAGTCTTTCTCACACTCTCAGATATTGGTCCTTCATAGGCCCCAGATACTTCCCCACCCTCTTTCTTGGCCAAATGGGAGCTCTTGTTCTGGCACCGGAGAGCTGCTTCATTTACTGGGGCAGTCCACCCTGTTACAGGCCCCATTTCTGCACCATTTAAGGCTTGAATCCTGCAAATGACAGGAAATCAAGGGGACTCCACACAAGCACAAAGGGGACTCCACACAGGGACAAAGTTTGCCCATATGCTATCAACTACAGGACTGGTGGGAAATATCAGTGGGAGTTTTCCAATGATTTCAATGGAAGCAAGTTCAGGTCCCATATCTGATTAATCTACTGTCAACAAACACCAGCATGGCAAAGCCAGTAAGACTGTAGATGTACTTGCCTCAAGTGCTATAAATAACCCTGCCAACTCACTTCTGATCTCATGATTATTTACTTTATCTTTATTTCTCTTCTCGGTGAACAAACACTGAGAAGGGAAAACATTACACAATAGTAACAGCACATTAGAGTATTGCAATTATGCAGTTAGTTAGGACCTGTCAGACCCTGGGCAGCCCTGAGTGCCCTAATTTCCCACTGGCTACAATGGCAGTATGGGAGAGATTCACAAAGAAATGTAAGTGTTGCGACACTAAGTGTCAAGACATCTAACTTGTAGGTGCCCAGAAAATCTATGGGATTCATAAAGCCTGAGTTGGGTACTCAGGCTCCCTGTACAACGAACCGGGAGAGATGGATGCCACAGAATGGACAGTTCTCAGCCCAGATTAGCCAATGAGAGATGTCAGGAAAAGGTGTGCTAAGCCCCGTTCCCTCAGGGAGTTCTGTGCTTAAGTCCAGGTTGTAGGCAAATGCCTCCTTTTTCCTGGGATTCTTAGCTGTGCACGCTCTCTGGGTGTGCACAGATTTAGGCACCGAGCAAGTTTAGTTCACTGTTAAGCAGCAGTTAAGTGAAGTTTTGTGAATGTCAGAGGGGCCTGATTCTGGGATTTAGGCACCTAAAGTTGCAGATAGGTGCCTAAATCCTTCTGTGAATTTAGCTGTATGGCTATACAATATTATTCTGGTCCAAATGGAATGAATAATATTATCCATTGTAATCTCAGTGTGATATATTCAACAACAAAATGCCAACTTTTCAACTTGGGCATCTAAACTAGATGCCTAAATCCCAGAGATGGAAAGTCATACATGCATTTAGGTGACCAAATTCCCACTTCAGGCAACTCAGTAGACATTTGGACATCTAACGTTAGTGCTCATAATGACTTGATTCAACTGACTAATGGGGATTCTGTGAGGTGCTCTGTGCCCTCAAAGTCCACTAAAGTAAATGAATGTCTTATACCATAAGAGGATCCTCGAAGTTCTGACAAGGAGATGGACTCAACACACTCAATAGTGGTGTTCATCTTTGATATATATATATACACCTCACTGCATATTACTCTAAGCACACAAGCCTGAATTTATCAGGCCAGAGCATTGGCTGGACTCTCTCGGCATAGTTAGTGGCTGTAGGCCCCTTTATATCAGCTAAGTATCTGGCTCATTATATTTTCAACATTAAAATGGCTGCAAAACTTTTAATTATAACTTTTCTCATTATGATAAAGTATTAAAAATTGAACGTCATAAATACACTCACTGCTTTGCACACTTACTCTGCAGTGGATTACCACCACATGCTGAGGGTCACTGTTCAGCCATGATTCCATAGCTTTGCAGATGGTGCACATCTTATCAAGGGGAGGTGCATGAAGGTCAGGCCAACCCACGTCCATAATCTGGAATCAAGCAAAACGACTTCACTTTCCATTGACAAGGAACTCTTTAACATTATTATCGTATACAATACTACGCCATAATGTGCTGTGATGGTAAAGGTTCCTTCTTTTTTGTAACAGAAAAATCTGTGCTTCACAGAACCCTGTTGATATTTCGTTATTTAAAATGCCTTTTCATCACATAAGTAAAACATCTTTACAGACCCCTCCCAAAACAGCAAGTGGAGGAGGGATTAATTATTATTATTATTATTATTATTAGCATACATGAGCTTTCCATGCAAGTATGAACAAATCTTATTCAACACTAGAGCTGACTGAGAATTTTTTTTCAAAATATATTTTGATTAATCAAAACTGAAACTTTGTGTAGGAAAGGACTGGCTTTGTGAAATTTCCCATTGAAAAAAAATGAAAACAATTAAAATGTCCCACTTCAACATTTTCTAAATAAAAGTTCTGGTGTTTTTTTGGTTCAAAATTAGTTTTCATTTAGAAATTCATGTTAATTCATAGAAAAAATAAAATAAAACATAATAAAATAACAGGTCAAAATACAAGTCTTTAGAAATTGTTGAAACAAAATGTGTTGATTGATGAAACATTTTTTTTTTTGGTGGTGGAAGGGAGAAAGGGAGGGGTGGTTTGTGAAAATGTCAGACTTTTCATCTTGATTTGAGATAGGAAAAAATTTCAAAATCTTAAAATTTCCTGGGATGGAAAAACTATTTCCTGCCCAACTCTCTTAATAACCTGTATTTCCTACCTTTAAAGGAACTAGGGTTTTTTTGGTCAACTTCTCATAATTATCTGTGTATATATCTTGTTCAAATTCCAAAAACAGTAAGCCAACTGAATCCTACACATTCATTAACTTGTAATAAAAACTGCCTATGTGTTAAAAAATCAGATTTCAAATGTCTTAACTATGTTTTCTCAGCAGTAATCTGAACCCCTGTTAGGTCCAAACAATGCTGTGCTGCTGCTGTGATTGTAGGTCTGTGATGGTATGAACCAAAGGTGGCTCCTGAAGGCTACCTGGCAAAGTTCTTAAATATGGGAATGAGCTCAAGCCCCAGACATATATTCAACCCCTTACACCTCCCATCTCACTCCAAAGAAAATGTTATAACAAATGAAGACAAAAATTGCGGGGAGGAGGGGAGAAGGAAGACTATGAGAAAGAACAATGAAAGATGCCAACAAATTTTGTTCTCTTAATTGCATTGCCATTATTCACAGATGCAACTGTGAACAGAGGAAGGTAAATCTACGAAACATGAGGTTATGTTGAACTGTGAGTTCATCAATTTCAGTACATTAAGGTTTACATAGCAAAGGAGCATTATATGGCTGTAAATATATTATGGGCACACATATAATGTAGACCTGACATTAAAAACACAAATCAATGGGAATCGTTTCATTGACTTCAATGGACTTTGGATCAAGGTCTTATGTGCAAAGCCAGAGAAAACAATGGAAACAACTTTGTAAAGCATAGCCCTGAGATGCAAGAAGTCACAACACTCAAAATTAAAGGGGAGGCGTCTTTGATTTTCTAAACTCTTCCTAAAATAATCTTCCCATTGTGCATATCAAAGCTTGTACAGTTTGAAGGCTCACGGCAGTCCATTTATGCTCTATTTAAGTCTACCAAGTGAAGAATGTTATGATAAAAACCAGTACCTTTGAGTTAAGCTTGGTAAGGTCATATCTTTTTTCAGAAAGGTTTAACACCTGTTCAGGAAGAAAAAGAAAGAAAAGGTATGAGATCTTGATGTTTAATTTCTTTTGTGGTAAATCACTATATCCAAAATATGTTATCAAAAAGTTAAATGACAGTGGAGGACCTTCACATTTTTCAGTCACTTTAGATAACAAAATTATTAGCTGAATTTAGATAAGTTTAGCATTTTCAGTATTCGGGGTACTTCCTATAGTAAATTCAGGAAAGTATAATGGGAAACTACATATGCTGAGGAAATGCCTGCAACATGTAACAATTAACATTTTTAAGTTATTATATAGTCATTATATATAATGTAAGATTTTAAATAGTATTGGGCCTTATGCTTAGCAATCTTATGCTTAGACTACAAGAGTTTCTTTGATTCCTATATTGTTGGTTGTTTTATTGTTTGTTTGATTGGTTGGTTGGTTTTAAAGAATTAACCAAGATTTTAAAAAATGAGGGCCTAAAAACAGGTTCCTAAGTCCATTTTTAGGCATTTCAGTGCCTTGACTTTCGAAAATACTGAGCATCCAAACAGATCCCATTAAAGTCAGTCAAAATCTTGGTCATATATTTATCTTACCTTTATTTCAATATCAAAATATTTTCATGTAAGGGAAACTGTTAAGTTTAAAATTATTATTTAAAATTAAAATTCAATTCATGTATCAGCTGATGGTGATTAAGAACCTAAAATAGTCGCTTTCTTGAGAATTATGCTGTTCCTATGAGTTGATACAGTGCCTAGCCCAGGGGCCTGTCCTGCCTGGCCCCCTGAGCTCCTGGCCAGGGAGGCTGCCACCAGTCCCACCCCTGCCTTCTCCCCTCCCCTGGAGACTCAGTGTGTGCAGCACTCGACGGGGTGGGGCAGCATGTCTGGCTCCATGCAGTGTGGTAAGGGGGCCGGAGCCAGAGGGTTGCATAACAGGTGAGGAGTCCCGGGGTGGGGGGGGCAGTGTGGGAGCAGGTGGGGTTGGATGGGGCGTGGGGGCGTGGGAGCCCCGGGAGTCTGGCGGGGGTGGGGTGGGAGCTGGATAGGGTTTGGAGGGGTTGAGTGGGAGGGGGGCTCGGGAAAGGGCAGTCAGGGGAAAAAGAGCAGGGGGGTTGGATGGGGTGGGGTCCTGGGGGTGGTGGTGATGGGGTCTCTGGAGGGGCCGGTTGGGGCAAGCAGCAGTGGGAGTTGGATAGGTCAGGGATTCCTGATTCATGACTAGTTTCCAGATAATGGCAATTTCTTACACATTTTATTATTTCTGCCTTTGAAACGTCCTTGTTGCATGAGCCAATGTCAAAATCTATTAGTGTTTATAAAACACTTATTGTCAGGGGACTCTACCAGAGCACTGTTCGTGAATTTGAAAACATCACTGAGGTTGCTGAGGGATAGTTACTAACATCTACATAAGTTTGGAATTTTGTTATATCAGGTGATTTCACTGAGCTGACAAAGAGGGACACAATAAAAGTTAGACACTTTGGAGAAATTTTAAAAGTGCCATTTTGAACTCTTAATTTTAAAAAAGTACTTTATTTTTCCAACCATTTTCGTAACAAATTTTATGAATACAAAGGAAGGCCAAAATCAGCCTTATATAGGGAAACGCTATCAGCTATCCATAATAATTGCAGATGTGCAGAGCTGGGACGAGAACCCTGGTCATAGATCTCCAAGACACAAGTCTCTGCTACTTGAGCTAAAGAAGTAGGGCTGTGACTGTTAGCTATAGAAGAACTTTTCATGTTCTTTCCTATATTCACCAACTGAATAGAGGACAACTTGCTCATACAAACATACAAAACTCCATCCTGACCCTCATTGACATTAACGGCCCAAAATTCCCATCGGCACCAATGATAGCAGAATGGTGCCAATAACTCACAAAGAAATCAAAGGGACGAAGATTGGGCTCAAAACAACCCACAACAAAAAGCACTTATAATGTTGCTTACATTTCTACAAATACAGGCTCTGATACCATCTGTCTTGGATGGTTTAGACATAACAAATCCTGCATCTTGGCAGGGGGTTAGATTAGACAACCTTTGTGGTCCCTTTTAACTCTATGATCCTATGACTCAAGAATGTGCTTAAGCATGTGTTTAACTTTAAGCACATTAGTGCTCTCCATGACTTCGTTGGGACTATTCACATGTTTAAGTGTTTTGCTGGATTGGTGCCATAGCTGGAATGCAAATTTTCAAGGATATTAAATGATATGGAAAATATGACAGGGTTCAAAAAGCCATTTTTGAAACAGAGGGAGACAAAGAAACCTTAGACAAAAGTGGCAATTTTATAATGGATTATAACTGCAAAATTGCTTGCCAAATTTTCTTCACTTTGCAAATACATTTTCCTTTATTTCCAGAGTAAATCAGGCAATTTTCCAACCAAATCAACATATTTCCCAAGCCAAAGTTATAGTAAGACTAAACCAATTGGTACTTGTGGGCAAACTTAGCTATGGAGAGGCTACGGCCTTATCCTAACACAAAATGGAATTAGCATAAATGTCACTGGTTTTTTTGCGTGATGTGAACACATCTAATAAGAGTTAGATAGCTGGACCAAGACCACCACCTTATCTCATGAATACAAAATATAGCATCACATGAAAATGACAATGGACCTGGTCTGACTTTGAAACATTGACTTAGATGAAATGCTTTGCAAATCATTACAATTTTGCTTCAGAGAGACCACTGGTTGTCCTATAGGAAAGTTGATGTGACAAAAGGTTCATAATTGGTTGTACTGCAAGGACAGCCTGAGTCCAATCATTCTTACACAATGCAGCTGGGATAAATAAATGTGTTGTGAGTAAATGAGTGTGGAAGGCTGGTGTTCTTTGGATGGATTAACAATGCAGTAGTTTTACCCTCCTGAAGTTGTGGATTTATTCTAATAGTTTACACATGTCAGCTAAAAATAACTTCAATTAACAGCAGAGATTTTGACCCTGATTTATAAGCACACTGAGAGAGAGAGAGAGTGATACCACAGGGTTTAAATGTGCTAAGCAGAAAATACACACAACATGACAGAATAACAGTTTTGGTCATCATAAAAGATCATGCATGTGGAATCCATTAGAGATTTGTCCAGGATCTTATTTTTTTTTTTTTATAGAAAATAAGTAATGGGGAAAAAATGCATCTAAATCAAGTCAATGAAAGAGACAAAACACACTAACAGCAACCTTTATGTGTTGTTTCACAATCAACAGTGGAGCCAGCCAAGTGGAGAGGGGTGGGAGGAATGGTCAGAGATCATCTGAACCCCAGATGCAGCTGCTAGAAAAATGCATTCCATGGTGAGGCATCTGGATCTTGTAGGAATGAGTTTTACTCAGTGAGAACTATCCCTACAATTTTTCTGTTGCAAATGAACATGATGCTCAGAGAGTATAGTGCCTTGCCGTCAACAAGAAGGTGGCTTGCATCTGTTTCCTTGTTTGACTGAATGTAAAACTCTGGCTGCTGTCACTTACACTGGTGTAAATGTGAACTAGATAGGCTTCGGTGGACTTACATCCAATTTGCATTGGTGTAAGTGAGCCTATATTGGGCCCTGTTATTAAGGATATCATATCAGCCATCATACAGCAATTAGTGTAAAACTGAATTATAGCATATAATCAGGATTAATCTGCACTTACCAGGTAATTATCTCCATGTTTGGATTTGAGCATTCGGGTTACATCTTGCAGGTTGTGCACATATGTTTCATCTGAACAGCTGGCAGGAAAGGATACAGCAATGATCCGCTCAGTGATGTAAGTCAGGTCAAGTTCATAGCCCTCCTCCATAATGTGATCAAAGTCTGCACTTCTGCGAAGAATCCGATGTTGCAGTTTGGGGAGAGGGGTGAGTGTGACGAGAAAACAGAAAGTTAATGAGCAAAAATTTCATCCTGGACTCATACTTGGGAATCAGTCAGTATTTATGGCTCCTGATATTTTAATTTAAAATTGCGGTTCATAAAATTGCTTATAAAATAAAATATATTCAGGTCTTTAAGCAACTGGCAGCTGGCCAATAGAGAGTTCAATACTGTGCCACCTATAAAATCCCAGGTCTAAATATGCAGTGCTATGGAAAGGTAGAAAAACGAATACAGCTGAATTTGTTCTATCCCCAACATGAGAAAATCCAGGTGTTACAGACATACAGAGACTCCTGGCTGCAATAATCTCTCCCTCTTTCATTGAGGCATCACAAACACTCTGTCTTTAAGTGGTCTCTAAAATCACTCATGTATACAACATGATTAAATCTGCCCTAAGTTATAGATATGAATTTAGAGTAACTGCATTAACTTCAATAGAATAAATGATGTCAGAATTAGGCTTAGTTTCTCCAACAGTTTGGCCTACAAGGACTTCTTCACTGTCATAAACCACTCATAGAAACTATTCATGTGTTTCTGATGAATAGAGTTAGAAGCACCCTTTTTGAGGCATCAAAGAAGTTACAGAAAAAGCACTGGAATTATAGCACGCATTGTTTTGTTCTCGCCATTCATTTACTTTGAACATGGACCAAAAAGAGCTATAGTAAAGAGTATGTAAAACAGTTAAAATATCCTTTCCTTCCTCCTCACTGCTCTGGCCTAGGTTAATAATGAAAAAGGTTGTTAGCGTATAATGGCTAGTTAGCCGCTGCAGCTAAATAATATTTAGAACTTGTTTAGCACTTTACTTCTTCAATACACTGCAAAAACATTAACCCTCTTCACATGCTTGGGAAGTACATATATGAATATCAATAGACTTGCTCAAGGCCACACTGCAAGTCGAGGGGAGAAGGAGAACTAGAAGTCAGAAGTTCCTAGCTGCCTACCGGTATTCAGCCCAAGCAAACAGGTGTCCACACTATAAAACCTGCCACCACAAAAGGGCACCCTTCTTGGCAGCATTTCAGACTGTAAGCTCTTTGGGACAGATCTTCCTGTATGTCTGTAAAATGCCTCGCACATTTTAAGTGCTACTGTGATGCAAATAATAAGTTGAGTATTTGCTGGCATGGAAAGTGAACTCTCTCTCTGACCCTTCCTGGTGGATCCCTTCACTGGACTGGATTGAGGCACACTGGCAGAATGGGATAGAATCTTGGACTGCAGCCTGTGAGCAATCTGGTCTGGATAAATAACTTCTGTGCTGTCAGTCTGTCACCTTTCATGAGTCCCAACTTTACTTTTGGTGAAAGACATCCTTGTGAAAAGACCCAGCACAAAGAACTTAGCTCCCATGTGGGCCCTCTGTAAAGGGTGAATTTTGCCCTTAAAGAAAACAACCCTGCCTTTAGATCTGTGTAATTCAAGTTGTATTGAAGAAGCAGCATGAAAGATAAATGAGAATAATCTGTGCTTAAGGTGACATGGGGTAGTTTTACCTGTAGGAAAAACTCAGCTCATCTGGTATTTTGCATATGTTCAGTAAAAAGATCACTCTACAACTTTAACAAGAAAATGTTATGGCCTACGCCTTTCATAGACAACAAGTGGAATGTCTTTAAACATGACTTTAATCTGCAGAAGACGCCATGCATAGCAGCAATTAAAAACAGCAAACCAGCACTGTACAATAATACAGCAAAACCATTAAAGAAATACTTACTGTGATACTTTGTCACAACAGAAAGATGAGCTTTTTGAAAAACTGCCAGAAGTCTGAAACAAACAAACCAACAGAGTGATCAGCTCAGTAATTTCCTCGGTACGACAAAATCAACACGGCTACTTTTTAATTTCACAAAATGAAGTTTCCCACTATGAAAAAAAATAAGAAAATTATCTTGTAATAAATAAATTCCACTTGTAAATGAGAAATTCCATTGCAATTCATTAGAATTCAGGTACTTAGTCACCTTAAGATCTTTTTAAAATCCCAGTGCATTTTATATGGCGTCAAACAAAATGATACTTAAACTATTATGAGGCCCTCAAAAATGGTACAGCATCACCATGCGCCTTCTGCTTTCCCAGCAATGATTTACAAGAGGACTCCCAATACATCTTCCCTCTATAGAAGCAAAATGAATTTATTCCTGTTTTGGATGCCTTTATTTTCATTACAGAACATGGTGTTTAATGATAGGCACAGAGGAAGGTGAATTTAATTACAAGAGTTGCACAGTGTTAATACATCTATCTTTAGAGATCTGCCTGGGCAACCCAATGACAAATTCACACGATACTCCTCCATCAACACAATGGTAAGCTACAGTAACAGTGGGATCAAACAATGTTACACCTCCTCTCTTCCTCCACCAATTTCTAGTTCATTGCCAAAATATGTCATGTCATAACATGATTTGAAACGTGTTTTGATCATAATTTCAAACATAATGGAAATGTATTATGTACTAAACATTACCAGGGCATGTCATAATCCTTATACAAACTCTTTTTACTTCACACAAGTTGCTCCCCTGCTGAAAATGAAGGCTTGTTTGCCTTATACAGTCAGAATCCCTGGCAGGGCTTAAATTGTTGCAGAAAGATTAGAGAAATTTAAAGACTCAATGTTTGGATTTCTATGTCTGATGTACCACAGCCAGAGTTTTGACTGTAAAGATATTTCCTTATTATCAACTGTTTTATGGAAGAGATGATATGAGCAAGAGGAATATGTTATGAATAACGCCCTTATAATTGTTACATATATGTAATATGTACAAATTAATTTAAAATAAAGAGGTCTTATTCAAATTTGCTTCACAGGAAAATTCACACCTTGAGAGATGGCCCTTTCATTTGTAAAAACAGTATAACAGTTATACCAACTAGGTATTAAAGTGTCAAATTTTACTTCTACTTTAAAAATTATTTGTTAACATAAAATAATTATTAAATACAAATATGTGGAACAGTTCAGACTTTGTCCTACCCTTATATGCATGTGAGCTTGGGCTAAAGCATCTGAATCACTAATATTGATAAAGCAGGGGTTTCTCACCCATCTCCTGCCTTTGATTTGCATGTTTAGTACAGAAGAGTGCACTATAAAGCTGAGAGTCAGAATTCAGACTGGGACTCAGAGCACCTGAGCCAATATAACTTATGTATGCCAAGGACTCATGCATAGCTTGATTTATGCTAGGATGGGTTTGTGGCTGTAGGACCTTTTATAGAAGAAAAAGACAAATAAAAAAGTTCTGAGACACCACTCCTCAGTTCAAGTGCATCACTTAACAGAAGCAGGCAACCTCCAACACACACCCAAATGTATATAACTGGCATGTGTCTTTTCCAAAATTTCTAGTGACGAGCTGCTTTGAAGAGTTTTAAACAAGTCTGAATAGTAGCGTACTGTGTATCGCTCAGACACATTGACACCTGGGACCTAATTCCGTGAGATGCTGAATGCAACCAGTGATGTACTGAACATCCACCCCTGCCATTATCTTCAGCGGTGAGAGCCGAGGCAGCTTAGCACATTGCAGGCCACTCTCAGCTCCTTTCAGAATCAACCTTTTAACACAGATATTCTCAATTAAGTAGTGTTTTGAAAGTGCCTAGTACACAGAGGATGCTGCCATAAGTAAATTATAAATAATCTATAATAATAGAATCAGTCTTTTAAGTAGAGGAGACATTTGCTGAATGGGTCTCTGTTTCAGTTGCATGGCTCACTGACAGCCAGCCAGCAGGTACACTGAGCACCTTACTGAATGTTTCCACCAACTTTCATAAATTTAACAGCTAGTCTAACTTCAATATGAATGGTCAGTTAGTTATGATTTCATTTCTCCATATGAGTTTTCCTTTGCTAAGAAGAAAGTGAGAAAACGAAACTTTATTCCACTTACTTGTAGCATATAAACTGGACATTAACATAGCTCTCACAATAAAACAAACAAAAAAAATCCCATTAGAGACATCTGTACTTAATTGTATGCATGCTATCAAGCTGAAAAGCAGTGTATTCCTTTCTACTGCATGCACCATATTGGCAGTTTGCGCCAATTTCTGTAGCTTAACAGCTGGAATCGCTTAATATGTAAATTTTCAGTGCTGTTTGTAAAATTCTCTCCAACTACCTATAATGTAGTTTATTTTTTTAAAATCTGACTGACTCTCTGTTTAAAGCAAAAGCTTTTAAAGTCCTAAAATTTGGTCTGGGTATCATGTTTTATTGCACTATAAGGAATTGTGATACCGTATAAGCTGTCATAGTGGATACGTAAACATAAGAAATTGTGAAAACTCCCCACATTCCCCTGAATTATCGGGCAGAAACTCCAAAAGAGATTTCAGTTCACCATGTGAAACACTCCATCATTTCAATATGATGGACAGCAAGTGATAAATTGCTCTTACCCATTTACAATGTCAAGGTCACCTTGTACAGTACATGTTGACTCTTTATAGTCAGTGATTTGTTTGCAGATGGCAAGGAGCCAGAGAAATACCCCCATATCCCTATATGCCCTCTAACCTATCTTTTCCCACCAGCATTATTCCCTGATACAATCATTTCTGAGCCAAGCAACATTCCTTTCCTTCATGTTTCTATTTTTCCTATAATCTGATATGCTAAATATATTATGACACACTGCATACATTGGTCCACAGCTCTGAGATTTCTTGGGATTTCACAAATTAATCTCTGTAATACAGAGCCTCGAGAGCTATCCTGATTTTCAAAATACCGTGAGGGCAAGATATTTATCAAATGGTATGACAGGCAATGCATACCTCTTGAAAAATGTGCTATTGTGCTCAAACGCTGAGGAAATGCACAGATTTGTCAAGTTTTGTAGGAATATGGACCACACAATCTGACACCAAGTATATAAAGATGTCTCCCTAATCTGATTTCTTGACAACCGATGTTCTGCAAAACAAGCGCTGCTGTACTATGCTCTCTGACCAAATCTGTACAGAATAGCCAATTAAACAATGCACTTGAACTTATGAAATGGCTTTCTTTTTTCATCTTTTTTTTATTGTTTCTATATAAAATATAAACACAACAAAACATACATAAATATATCCATAAGATGTCCCTATAAATAGCAAAACTCAGTGTTTATTATTTGTTAAACCTGGGAAAAAACAAACCAAAAACCAAACAAACCTGAACCCATAAAGGTCATGCCAGAGAGTCAATTGCTGAAGTGACTAAACAGATAAATAAGTTAGAACATAACCTATGAGTATTGGGGACTAATATATACTAAACTGCAAATGTATGCAATAGCTCCATATGTGACCAGACATCCTCATATTTTTTCAAGCATTCCTATTAGACAAAGATATTCATTCCATTAATAGAGTAGTAGAGAGTTCACTAAGCCAATCTGTGTATGAGGGAGAAATCGTATATTTTCTCAAAAGAACTTTTGGGCACTAAATTAGTTACTGCAATCCATTTCTTAATGTTAACTGGTTAATACCAACTCATTCAGCATCCTCAACATATTTAAGGATATAGAAGGAAAAATAGCAACACAACGTTTTTGAAAGAGCGATGAATACAGGCATTTTTTGACAGGCACAGAGGATGTATAAAAGGTTGGCATGGAGCTGTTTACATTTCCAGCATTCAATGTGTGTGCAATTAAGAGCTGGTCTAATGGCTTCTGATAACCAAGTAAAACTAAGCATTAGGGCAACACACAAAGTTGGAAACATGAATTAGGGTGAGAGGTGTTAATGCACCGGGCTTGCAACACTGGAGACTGGACCATACATGAAAAACAGTTGTGTGGTCTCATCCCATGTCCCAGCAGTCCCTGGCACTAAACTCTCATACAATGTAGAAAAGTCTGCTTGAAAGCAACTTAGCACTCAGAAATGATCAGTACTGAGCTGTCTTGAGAGCCCTGTTGAGTAAGATTGCATAGATCATTCCTGAACTGTGCCTGGCTTACACAGCATTGTCAAGGGTCCTTAACTCCAGCATTCCTTTCCTAAGATTGTACCAACTTTGGATCTCTTAACCTTCAGGGCATGTCAAAGGGTTCAGCTATTTTCCTGGACTTTCACTGAAGGGGTGTGCTCTGAGGAATATTGGATAAGTTAATGAGAGGAAACTATTCTTGTATGAGAGGTTAACTAGATATGCAATGTTTAAGAAATTAGGTCATATTAAGGAAGGTTTTTCTATTTTTGGATAAAAATACTTTAATTCTGTATATTTTTAATGGCGGTATAAACACCAAGAATTTTGACTAGATACTTTTAAAAAAACACATTTAAGTAAATAAATGTAAAATTGAAGACATTTTACACTACTTATAACTAACCTATGGAATTCATTGCCACATAAGTTTATGAGAGAAAAAACAAAAAACACAACTCCACAATTGACTAGTCATTTATATGAATATGAATAGAGTCTCTAATAGAACTTCTCAGAAAAAAGATTCTAAAGATTGGAAATACAAGGATTGTGACAAGCACGCACTGATCACCGGTGGTCAGGAAGAAATTCTCTATCCCTTTCTACGACATCGTATTGCAGTTGTACATATCCTTGGTGGTCACTGAGTAAGACAGGACAATGAATTACAATGACCACTAGTCTGTTCCATTATGGTAACTTCTACATCAATAGCGACTTTTAGAAGCTACAGAAGAACACATGTTCAAATGTCTTGTGTTAGTACTAAACTTTGCATAATCTTCTGGCCTCTCTGGTTTCAGAATTATCCCTAATGAAAAGAGGAGAGTTTCCTGCCTGCTAGATACAGTAACACAGTCAAGTTTGTATCTATTTTTTTTTAAACCACTGAACATGTCTCTTTGAGAGCTGGCTTCCTTGAGAACATGAATGTATAGCTATTTCTTCTGTAAGCAGCAAGTTATTGGTTTGGCTGTACATTTTTTTTTGGTTCTATGCAAAACTGTAAAAAAAAAAAGTCTTGTTTTCTCATTTACTGTAACAGTAAGTGTTTCCAGAACATTTAGGTCTTCTGTCTATAAAGTGCACTGGAGCTGAAGCACTTTCTTTCAGGAATTTAAAACAACAACAAAAAGTTAAGCAGCAAGCTTTTGCTGCTATCAGGGGCCTTTCCAGCTATGACAACTGAAAGCAGAAACATCCAAAATCTATGTTTAAATAAGAAGGATGAGCCACAGGTGATTTTTATTTTACGATTACTTTACAGCCATGTATTTTTTATACCATTTAGAATACAACGCATGTTCCCAAAGTTTGATTGTGCAATGACTCAGTGCGGAAAACTCTCAGCAAAATCAGTGAGTTTTGCAGGATAAGGCCCTTAATGAGTAACCTAGAGTTCAGATGAGACTCACTGTGGCCAGTGAATAACAGCAAACTGAGGCCCCAGGGAACTTACTGCATTTGGTTCTTCAAAGCTAAATTCCTCACATACAAAGCGAAATTTTCTTTTATATATTTCTCGTCACCACATCTCTAGGACAGATATGTTATGATCCTTAGAATCACTAAATTGCCAAGCTTAACAAACAGTTACATTGAAAGATTTATTTAATTTGATTTGCAAAAAAAGAAAAATGTACACAGAGTTTTGAAGAATGTTTCCCACTTATAGGAACAAGCAAATATTTATTTTAAACAGCAAATGCATTTTCAAAGGAGGTGGCATGGTTGGCACTGCTTCCTATAGCTCCCATTGGCTGGGGATGGTGAACTGCGGCCAGTGGGAGCTCCACATGGTCGAACCTACGGGCCACTCGGGTAAACAAAACATCTTGCGGCCAGTCAGGGGCTTACCCTGGCTGAGCCATGGAACAAGTTTGGGAGCCCCTGATCTAGTCTAGTGCAGGATTCTCAAACCTCGTTGCACCATGGCCCCCTTCTGACAACAAATATTGCTACACGACCCCAGGAGTGGTAGAAGAAGCCTGAGCCCGCCTTAGCCCTGCTGCCAAGGGTGGGAAGGCTAAAGACCAAACCTCACTGCCCCAGGCTGGAGAGCCAAAGTCAAAATCCAAGGGCTTCAGCCCTGGGCGGCGGGGCTCAGGCTTCAGCCCCCGGGCCCAGCAAGTCTAACGCCAGCCCTGGTGACTCACTCAGCGTCATGACTCACTCTGGAGTCCTCACTCACAGTCTGAGAATCGTTGGTCTAGTGGTTAGGGCACTAGGGAGACCTGGGGTCAGTTCTCAGCTCAACCACAGCCTGCCTGTGGGACTTTGCTTAAGACTCTTAACCTATCCCATGCCTCAGTTCCCCATCTGTTAAATGAGGAAAGTATATCCCTACCTCACAGGAGTGATTCTAAATATAAGGTGTTCAGATATTACAGCGATGTAGGCCATGTACGTACCTAGATAGAATTGCAAGTACAACAGTGACAGGACAAATAAAGGTCCCGTGCCTGCCATGCTTTTTGTGTAGTTATTATTATTTCAATATTATTATTATAAAGTGCTCCTCTCCTGTAAGATGACAGGGAGGTAATAAGCTCTGCAAACTACAGTACTTTGAAAGCGTGATATCAAAAACACAGACATATAGTATGTATTAAATCACCCACAAGATTTTAAAATAAGTAAATAAATAAATAAATAAATAAATAAATAAATAAATAAATAAATAAATCGAAATCAAGAAGTTTCACTGTAACACAGCTAGCCTACAGAAATGAGATGGCAACTCCTTTTTCATAAAAACAAGTATCACAGCATTCAGACAATCAAGTAATCTGGATGGATGGCCAGCCTCAGGTGCTTGCTGTAATAGCCATTGATGTGAGGCAAGTTGCTTCCACAAGAGATAGCTGCACTCCTGTGTCTCCTGCTACAGCAGGGTCTGGTAGCTGCCCAGATACTAAGCAACAGCAGAAATAGCAAGGGGAAGTTTAAAAAGTCACAAGTGGGGAGCCACTGCAAGTGACATGGAGTCAAATTTTCAAAGTGCTCAGCTCCCCTTTAGGCACCTAAATGAAGTGATCTGAATTTCAGAGTCCCCAGCACCCAGCAGCCCCTACTACTTTTAAATGGGAGCTGTAGCGTGCCTAGGACTTTTTGAAAATTACTCTCATCATTCAGGTGCCTAAGTGAAAGCTGAGCTCTTCTGAAAATCTAGCCTGTGGTCTCTAATGAAGAGGTTTACTCACTACTGCTGCCCATCTCTTTACTTAAAGGGAGAACCTGACAATTTCACCAGCTACTGTATTCTCTCATGAATGCTCTCCTGAATATGCAAGTTCATTTTCACTACCAGTTCCCCAATACTTTTTCTGCACACTCATTCCTGTCCATTTAATTTCTGTTTCAGTTGAGGGTTTTAAAGTTTGAATAAAACCTATTCAGCCATAGCTGTCAAGTGAGTAAGACAAAAATCCATAATTGTGATGTGTCCAATTTTTAAAAACATGTTAAGAATTTCTACAGAATGCAAAAATACTTCAAAGCAGCTGAATTTTATGGTCATATTTTTAAAAAAATTCAAAATAAAGTGAAGACATTCAAATGGTCTTTTGTGCACAAAAACTAAAAACATTGTTACACTATGGCCTGCATGATTGCTATTGAGTTGCATAATTCCACAATAACAAATCTAGATATTTTCATGTGTCTACACAGCAGAAAATTTGCAAAATAAAATTCCACAACTCCATAATGTCGCAGCTATATTTTTGTATACAAGAAATTAAATTAAAAACTACTAATCTAGTGTTGCATTATGGGTGATAGATTTTTAAAAAGTCAATTATAGAATTTATATGTTCAACTCCCAGGTTACAGGTGTGACTATAAAGGCCAGGTTGAAGCCCCTTTGAGGATTTTGCTCACAATAGCTGTACATTCAAAATAAAAATTAGAAGTCATCAAGTGAAAAGTTACCCACAATCCTCACAGTAATGTCAGCCACCTTGCACATCCCAATTTCAATTACTTGTTAGGCAGGTCAACGTCCTTACAGTATGTGCAGCTTGTTTTCATGTTTAGTGTATAATTTTGGGGAGCCCTGGAAGAATTCAACATGATCCTGTCATCTAGTTTTCAAACAATGAGGGTTTCTCAACCTCCCCACTTCATTCTCACAAACACTCTCACTTAATTTGGTCAAGGAGACCTGGACAGGACTCGCTCCTTTAGGAGTTAGTCCAGACTATATTGGTGACGTTCAGTTTTGGGAAACATTGTTAATCTCTCCCTCTTTCCTTCTGTGTCTGTGTAGCAGCTTCATCCCAGGTAGAGGGGACGTCATTTCCCTGTGCTCCCAGCATTTTTTGTTTTAATTCTTTGCTAATTTTTGAGCTCGTGCATACAAAGGGAACTGTTCACAGACAAGTATAGTGTATGAAAGCAATGTGCTCAGTCAACATTGCTAATGCACTTCCATCGTAACTTGCAGGACCAGTACTTAGCCTTCTCCTGAGCAGAGACTGACAATGGCAAATATATTGAGTCATTGATTATTTGCCAGGAAGGAATGTGCATCTCCCCTTACCACACAACATCCATGCAAAACATGAGAACCCATATAAACATACAGTATAAATCCCCACTACACCTCAGTCCAACAAAAGAGAAGGGCAAATATTCACCAAACAATGCGAAGATACAGTCAGCCACTTGTTCCAACCCACATCACAGGAAGACAGACTACAGAGGGAATAACTAAGAGACCAGGAGATTCAGTCCAGACATAAAACAAAATGGCAACAAGATTCTCTGGCACCACAGTACTGCCAGATGATTGCTGGGGGGAACTAGACAAGCACAAGCTGCAAGCGACAAAGCTCTTGAGAAGAAAACCAACAATCACATGGACAGTTTGCTATCCCAAGGCAGACCAAACATTGGGTCTATGCTGGCTTTTGTTGTCAGGGTTCCCAGAACCCCTCCCTCATTTGAGGCCTGAGAAGTGTCACGAAAACTCCAGAAGTGAGCATGGCTGAGGTGGCAAGTGTTGATTCAGCACATTCCCACTGGCTTCCATGGAATCCTTGGTAGGAAGTAAAGTGGTCTCCCTTCCCACAGGCGCAGTGGGACTTTATGGTGCAGGAAAGAGCCATTCCTGCACCAGCAGGGGGTAAATTCAGGCAAACTCTTCTACTAGCACTGACAATATTATTTTTAAAACACTCTGTGCTCGGCTCTCCATGGCAGCCAAGGAAAGTGCTGATGGGCTCCTCGATTCTTAACCACCAAGCCTCAACATAAGCTAAAGCTGCTGCTTTAAAGGAGCGGCTTTCATTTATGCCATTTGTGGAAGGTCCCTCAGTGATATCATGCCAGTTGAGAGCCTTGCACAGCGGTGGTGGAGCTGGTGCAGGAGGTGTCATAGCTGCCTCTGCCAGCCTTACTCTGGCAAGAAATTCCCCTGCACAGGAAGCATTCATGAGGGGAGCTCTCTGGTTGGTTTAAGTACACTAAGCAGAATCCAGCCCTCTTACACCCTCTGGCCAAAAGACTAAACTTTTGCTGGTAAACTATTCTGCTCCCAGATCTGTATTGATGTTCATGGAAGTTCTGCACAAGTATAGAGAGCAGAGTCACAGAGCAAATTCAGAGCATAAAATGCTACTACTAGATTTAGATGTGATCATGTTAACTATCATGTTAGGGGTTATCAAGCTAGTCAGCTATTTGAGACCAAACACATTACCAGGACGAATTAAACAGTACTATCTGAGGCTCCAGCTGTGGTAAAATTCTTGTTATTGCTCCAGAGGTTACAGGCAGCTTCCTGAATAATCACTATCCACAGGCAACCTAATTCATCACAAGAGACATGGCAGGCTATAAACTCTGCTGAATTAATTCAGATCTGGTGTGGCTGAAGGATGAGACTGTTAACGCAACCACTACACAGAAAGTGTGAATGAGTGGTGTAGAAAGCACATTCGCTGCATTTGTGGATCCTACAGTGACTATTACTTTTGAAAAAAAAATACATTCCTATTGTCCAATACAATGGAAAGAAGCTGTATTTGGTGGTTTGAACAAAGGACTGGAAGTCAGATCTCCTGAGCTTTGCTCCTGTTTCAATCACACATCTGTTATGTAACCTTGGGCCTGATCTTTTAAAAGTGCCAAATTCACAGACATGTTCTGAGGCTTAAGTCATTAATTTTTGTAGAATATTGTGGGATCCTTCATAATACCAATAAATAGAGAGAATGTGATTAAGAGTTTTATTGCCAGTGAAGTGATGGCACATAAACTGTGAATAGGAAAACACTTCTTGCTATCATGGAGTGAAATTGCTTTTCAGTCAAACATTTGAATCTCACCTATTTTATAAAAAAGGAGTATTCACACCAAGACAGGATTTGAAAAACTGAACTAGCAGGTAGAACTTTTCCTGGTACGTAAGAAGCCCGATTCAACAATTTTTCCAGCATTCAAACTTTCATGTTTTAAAAAATTAAGGTTCTAATCCATATGGTTGTGAAGATTCCTTTTAATGTACGAAAATGCTGTGCTGCCTTCCTGAGCTTGAAGGCAAATGTTACAATTTTCTCAACAGCTGCTCAGAACTTTCCCAAACAATAGCTGAAGGAAATTAACTGGACTGTAGTCAGCGTCACAAGGGTCATTCAGAACTTTGTGAGCAGAAGTGACAGTGTCATGAATCAGGCCACATTTTCTTACCTACTGCTCATAGCTTTCCCATGAAGCTGCAGAGGCTGCTACTAAAGATATTCACTCAGCAGTCAGGATGCTAAACAAGAGAAACAGACCCTTTCCTTTCCTAAGAGCTAGGAGGCACTGGAAAATGGTGAGGGAAAGAGAATTTACACCATTCCAACACAGTTTATTGTACATGTACTTGTTAGAGGATCATGTAAAAGACTGATACCAACTCAGGGTCTAGAGACAGCACACTGGTATCAATCCCACCATCTTTCCACCTTCTAAAATCTGCACTGAGGGCTAGAGTTTATGCAATGGTGCTACAACCAGAACTGCCTGGTGGCCAGCCCCCCTTTCATCTTCCATGTCAATCACTGGCTAGTAGGTATAGTCCCATGGAAGGTAACAGGGAAATTTTTCAAGTAGTGAACTAATGGGCAATTTATTGATCTAAGATACCACTCTGTGTGAAGGTGTATACACCAAAAGATACAGTTGGAATAGGGTGGCCTGCCACTTTAATTGTGCTCAAAAATAGCTGGCTGTGCATGAGCTACCATACCTACAAAGGAGGTTGACCTTGGCTCATCTAATAAGCAACTAGTGCAAACATAAAAACCCTCTGAAGTTAACAGCTAGTTCTAACAATAGAAAGTAATCTGTAATTATTTTTACAGTTTATCTTGTGATTTCATTTCATACTAGTTAGGGGAGAGCTGTGAAACTGTTCACTGACGTATATGAATTTGAGATAACTGGTGGTATTCTGAGGAGTTTTTTCTTAATTTTAGGTAACCTGTCCAACTAAGAATGGGGTGGGGGGAGAGTCTGGGATGAACATTAAATATTTTAATTAATTGAAATGTCTTGTCACCAGATAATTTAGCTGCTTCCTAGTGTTCCAATAACGGCTATACCTAGAATACTTATCAAATCTCTTAGACAACACAAAGTGGAACCCTTTAAAGATGCTAGCTCACTTCATTGTCTCATTGAAAGACAAAGCAAACCGGGGTTAAAATGGCCTCCAATTCTGAACTAATTTGTGTTGGGCAAGTTTTCCTTAGTATTCCAGGTTTAGTTATTAAATCTGGACCTGGATTCATGCTAAAGGATAATGGGGAAGGAGGGTGAACTTACAAGAGTTACCAGTATTGATACACACAATATTATTCAGTTCACATATTTTTCCACAGCATTTACTAAAGAGCAGCATCTACTCATCTTCTAATTGCGCCTAGTGCTATTTGAACCAAAGCTGACAGAGTGCTTCAGTACAAAAGTCTTCATGAGTGACATGCATATACCTTATTTGATGCCCAGGATATCTTTCAAGTATATAGCACATTCATCCCAAGATACTTTGCCAGCCACCGATATATATAGAGAGATAAAGATATGAATTGTGCATTGCCAAGAATTCAAAGATTAACAAACACTCTTACTCCTAAAAAAGGGTCATGGGATCTTTGATTTCCTTTTCAGACGAAAAATGTAAAATGGGTGTTTTTGCCATTTTTTTCTTCTCCTCCCTCGAAAGCTTTTGTGTGATAGAAGGCAAGAAAGGCTCATATCCACTGCAAAAGTTCCTGGAAAAACTGCAAAAAAACCTTTGGCATTACCACCAGTTATCTTAACCCAAACCTGCTTCCCTTAAATATGCTAACTGCCTGTGCTTTGAAGAATGACTAGCAGTAACAGTTCTGTGAAGATGTAATAAAAATGTCAACCACAGACTGAAATATAAATCAGCTTAAGCAAATCAAAAAGACAAACTAAAATGGATTACTTACCGTTCTGGTTACATGACTCATACAGGTCTCAGAATTATCAGGCTGTGAAGAATAAAAATAAATAATTAAAATCAATTTAATCTTTTCTAGTACTTTTTCCAATACCTGTTTAAAAAAGCTTCCCCCATACATCTCCCACCAAACAAAATAAATCATTCAGGCACAGAAATGATCTGCAGTGTTATCAACAAGCAAATGTCACTGAGACAGACACACAAATGGAAATTTATCTTACACTGTGTGAGCTTCTGATTTCTACTAACTGCAAGGGCTCTCTTATTCCAAGTTCTGGCATACAGTTACTTGTACAATAAGAGAGGACTAACACGTTGGAGACAGAAAGAAGTTTCATTGTGGTATGCATGATTTAACTGTGCAACTCCCATTTTACCCTTTCACCATCTCATTCTTTGCCACCAGATGCAAAACATATGTATATGTGTGTACTGAGGAGGGAAATTAGGTGCTATCCTTTAGGTGTTCGAGGTGCTAAAACGTGCACACAGCTCTGAAAATGTAGAGATTCATGACTATTTGGTTTAGAAATAAACTCAATTAGCAACATTTTTATTCTTTTTTAAAAATAAAAATTAAAGCTAGCCTATTAATCAATATGAACAAAATGCTGCCTTGACTCACTGGACTTGACTCACTACAGCATTACTCCAGATTTATGCCACTGTAATAATCAACAGAGTTACACTAATCTGAAACTAGGGTGATGTAGTGGTGATTCACGCCCAAGGACTACAATGTATTTGTAAAAGATTGCATTCAGGGCAGAATTTGGTCTCTTAGGTGAGAAGATACATCAGTTTAATGACCTTGCAATATGAGGTCACAATAGGATGGCAGCAGAAACATTTTATTTTGCTAAACACACATCAGAATTACTAGAGCCAAGCAGCCTTCACGTTAGAGAGAGAAAATTACCAATTTTTAAACTAAACTAATAATAATGCCAGTGTATAAAGAGCCCATCATGCATAAAACAGCAGCCAATTTTTAAACCCCTAGAAAGATGTACATCCTGGAAAGAGGCTGGATTCTGGGAAATATCTGCAAAATCAATTTCAGACATCTGGCAGAGAAGAGCTCAAAGAAAAGGTGAAGGTAGGTATTTTGCATTTGATTTTTATAATCATAGTTATAGTCATCTGTGCCTTCTGTCCTAAAGGATCCCTAATCACTACACAAACTGTGAACCCAATATGCAAACACTATTCAAAATGGGGATCACTTCATCCATCACTGAAATGCAGTCACATCTGTGATAAAATATGGCAGCTACTGAACGGCACTCATCAACACTACACAAGAGCTTAGACAAGAAATGCAAAACAGTACAACATCCAACTGCAAATTCATCTGTATCCTCTCCAATTAAAGTACAGACTAAAGGGACAGGGAATAAGGAGATGAAAATAGATAGCACAACCCTTCTTCTCACCGTCATAGCACTTGCTGACACGGAGCCATGCACTAACTCAGTTGAGTAAAGAGAATTCAGTCTTGAGACACTTACTTAATCTGAAAAAAGCTCTCCAAGAAAAAAGATGGTTCCAATGCTCAAGCATATCTCCACTGACGACCAGTTCCTGATGCTGGGAAAACACTCAGCCCAATTTAAAATGGCACAGGCACAGTAAGAAGAAAAAGCAAATGTGATTCCTTTTGTTGAATCACCTTGCTGACTGGGGTGAGTTTAACCTGCAACTCCAAGGCTTTGAACAAACTTGCAACTTGATCAGTGTTAACTATAAAGACTCTACAGAATGTAAACACACGAACACAATGTTTGCACAATACTAGGAGTACCAGCCACTGCCCAGGAGAGATTAGAACTGCTCCAATATACTCGCATGACCAGGAACTTGTGCCATCCAAGTCAAATGAGAGCAGCTTTGACCTGGAAGGTGCAGTTTTATTATTTTCTATTCTTTTTGCTAGTCAATCACCAGTAATCAGAGTCTTTTCTCATTAGAGGCTGAGTTTCTACCATCTTCAGGAAAGAGGAAATATAATCGTGCCGGAAGTTCAGATTTTATCTTAATTGCAAATGCAGTTTAATGTCTGAAGTACATAAAATACACTTATTAGCACTACCCACTGAATGTGCCTGCATAGAATTTGACAGCACATACATCCTGCACTAAGCCATAACCACTTTCACAGCTCAATAAAGGTTAACAAGGAACACTTTGATACACTGGTAACAACAAGGATAACCAGAATCATTATTATTAAATAATTATCTGAATTATTATTAAAAAATTAAATCCCTAACAAAGCAGTCATTGTACTGAAAATTCATGCAGGGTAATTCTGTGTATAAATGGCCAAAAGTCCCCCCAACACACACACACACACTTTCAGCATAATGGTGGTTAATATGAATAGGAACTGATGCAAAATAGCAGAGACAGAAGCTTTTTATACAGGAGATAGATGGGGCAGGGCAGCTGAAACAGCAAGGTTGTCTTTTCATTGGTTTTAAAATTCTATTTTCTTACAATTCTTCTTTAGAAACATGAAAGTATAATCCAGGTCTTCTCTCATAAACTAAGCATGCCCTAAAGTCCTCTGTCTGCCTATAGTCTCCTACAGACCTGAGAATGGTGCAGTATCCCTCTGGCCACATCCCCATCTCTTAGGAACACCCCTTGCATGATCTCTCTTTTGGAGCCTCCCAGAGCAGGTGGATCAGCTATGCCAGCTACCAAACTCTGGAGGAACGCCCAGCAGGGAGGAAAGAGCGGGTGCTCTGGGTTGTTTACAGCATCTTTGTGCTCCCAGTGCAGTTCCAAGGGATCAGACCATGGTATGGAATCTGTTCCTGTATATACAGTGTTGAAAACTGATTGGGCATAATTTGTCTGTGATTCTCTTACTCTGGAAACTTGCAGGCACAGACTTCTGTGTCAAAGAAATCTACTTGCAGCCATCATGCCATTAATAATTATGCAAGTTTGATGTCCTTATAAACAAATGAAAAAGGACATTTGGAATAGAGACATACAGCAACCGTAACCATATCTGTTGATGTACACCCTAGCTAAAATGCTCGTTCAGAAAGGGACAGTAGGGAGATGGCAATTTATGTTGATCCACAGAGATAAACAGGCACATGTCAAGTTTTTTATGAATGTGAATATGTAATTTTTGTCCTCACACTTTTTTTTTCCAGATCTCGTCTTTATCGTTTTGTATTTACATGACATAAGCCACTGGCTGAGTGTTTGGGGAATTCCACCATCTGTTTTGCTCTTCCCATCACAAGCCTGATATTCATAATCAGTACTGACCCTCTCATAATAAAGATGATGTCTTTTTCTGTGTGTGTGTGTGTGTACACATGTGTGTGTGTGTTGCCTTATGTGAAACAAGGCCAAAAGTCAGACTTGCCAAATATCTGACAGTTCACGGGAAGCCTTTGCTGTTTGCCAGTGCTCCCACACAGTGAGAATGACATTCATGGCTTCCGTGCCAACTATCAGGAGGGGCTTTTTAACATTTTGTCTGCTTCTAAGACTTTGAACAGACAGCTTTTGAGCATCCTTATTCATTGTTCTCTCTCTCGCTCGCTCTCTTTCTCTCTCTCGCATTGCAGGGAAGGAGCAGAGAAACCAACAAAGGGTGTGAGCAACCAGGAAGCAACTTCCTGGACTATCTGCATCAGATCCATCCCTTGTGTCCTCCTGGTTTAATGGGGAGAAAATAGAGAAAGGATTGCAGGATGTGAGATGGAAAAGGCGACCGTGGGAACGAGAGTGGTGGAAGAAAGACCTTAGGAGCAGTAGAGGAAGTGATGTGAAGAAAGAGGCAATGGAATATAAGGGACAGCAAACAGAGGACAGAGTGACAAGAATAGAGGAACAAGGGTGAAGAGACAATGTAGTACTGGCAAGAGCAATGGGGAAGATACCTAGCAGAACAGAGCCAGATATAAGACTCAAAAAAGAATGAGGGGAAAGGAGATGCATTGCCACTGTTAGCAATCAGACTCTCGTATCTATCATCCAGTAGTCATTAACTTCACGCAGTTAGAGAGACCTGCTTCACACATACAGTCAAAGGGGGATATCTTGGCTTTATTAAAATCAAAGGGAGTTTTGCCACTGACTTCAACAGAGCCAAGATTTCACCCAAAGAATTTAAACTAAGATTTTTTTTAAAAAAAGCCAGCTGTTGCTTCCAGTCAACAATGCTTAGAAAAGACAAAAAAAAAAAAAAAAAGTTCCACTCCTAAAGGAAACTGGCTAATGAAGTCAAAACAATGGATTAAGTTGACATAACTACAATCAAGACATAAAAAATTACAACAAAAGAGAAGATAAGACCAAGGAATGTGCATCCACTTTCAAGTGAATATAACGGGAGATCTCCTGTCCTCTTTGTTCATTTGAACAAATAGAAAGTTCCCTCACCTTTGTTAATATTTAGATGATCAATGGGATTAACTTTGCATTTCCTTTTATTTGACTGCTGCTTTAAAGACATCTGGAAAGTAAGGGAAACACAGCATTCTCCATCACTACATGGTTTATCTTAGCTTTTGATACTATGATCCTTTTCAGGAAATGAACATGAGCTTCAACCTTTGTCTGATTAGCACGTGGTGAACTGGAGCAAAGACAGTTAAAGCAGACCCACAAGACCAGCTCTCCCCCATCACCTACACACTGCAGGTTAGTAAAGTTTACTTGTATGCAATCATCTCCTTGGAAACTAGCCAGCAGGGCAGCTCAAGATTTATAAGTGTAGAGAAGTCAACTAGAGATCCTGCCTAAGGTAGTTATTACATTATTGGGCAGATATGAAAAAGAAAATGTCTGACAAGTTAAATCAGCATGTGACCTCAATCAAAACACTGACTGAGGGCAGAGAAGGTGGAATAAGATGGCACTGATTGAGGGAATCATTTTATGATAACACTAGGTAAAACGAAGCCCCCAGTTATACAATAAAGCAGTCATCACTGAGCCTCGCTAGTCAATATTTAATCTGAGGTTAACATATTAATCCATTCTTAGCTCTCCCAAGTAGAAGGTTAGGAACCATTTTGCTCACAAACACCTATGTTTATTAAATTAATTTAGACTAGATGAAAACGTGCCTCCAAAGTTCATGTTACAGGGGGTTGGTTTTCTTTATTGAAAGACAAGTAGCAGCAGCTCTCCTTGGCACTGTAATGTTTAACTCTGTATTTAATGAACATCTATGAGAGTATATTTTGCTGAAGTTAATAAAGTCACAGCACAAGAGTATGGCTGATGGATATTTCACAGACTTTATTGGGAAACTGATAGGCGTAGAGACAACTTTTCCTCCCCATCCTCCAGACTCTCTACTCATTCGAAAGTACTTTAAAAGGAGGTCAAAAAGTATGCTTAAAAAGCAAAATCCTGCAATAGATGCTGCAGTCCTGCTCTTGTTCTGTACACAGAACTGTCATTGCCAGAAGGAGAACCTCTGCACATGGACTGATTGGAGAATATGCTGTAAAAGCATAATGAAAAATTTTGCCTGGATCACACATGCTTCTTTTCATTCTGAATGGTCCACGGACAGCAAACCAAACAGCATGTCACTCTATCTGCATGCCTGGTAAAGGCATATGTATGTGAAAGTTTCCTGTGGCAAAAGAATATGAATGCCACTGAACAATCTGAAATGAGTTACTGTTCTATGCATAAAAATGCTTCACACTCCAAATGTCACCGTGAAAATGGAAAGGGGGAAGGAATCATTGTTTCTAGTGAATGCATCATATTGCTGGATTTAGTTTTTAGTTATTGCTGCCTTAATTATCTACACTGTAACAATACAGAAAGGCATCAACTTTCTTCTAGTACCGCAAGTTATATTCCAAAATGAGTCACGATAGGAACTTAAAGCCAACTTAGAAAAAGAGTCAATCATTACACTATCTGAACAGGAACAATTTTTATGTGGATCTGGGAAACTACCCTGACAAGCACTGCAACTTTATTATTCTGTAGTTTGCTACAGCTCTATAGATGCCAATATCAAATTTAAAAAACATTTTGTTAGATGCAATGTGTGTGCAGACACTTTAACTGAAGTGTAGGAAAATTCCTTTTTTGTTGTTAAAATTGTTGAAGAACAAAGCACACATATTGAGTCTGATTTTTATTGCATTTTTTACGCACACTAGAATCTTGAATAGGATGCATTAGGACATGAACACATGGAACTTTATAGCTATTATCATTCATTTTTAATTAAATTCTCTTTGCAATTCTCCATATATTTCTATAGCCTTCAGGGAACAATAGTGTCTCCCTCTGGTGGCCAAAGTAATACATGTCTCTAGTAGATATTGACTGTATGACATATTTCAAAGGCACTGCATTGAAATCTTGTTGGGTTTTTATTTGTAGACCCACAGAGATTTAAGAGTGGCTTCAGGGTAAAAGACTGAAGAACTGTTTTTGATAAGGCAGTACAATCTCATGTTTTTAGACCAAGAGTTCAATGCCTGCTCCCAACAATATACCTGGAGTGTGGCATTACATTTATTAGACACACAACATTGTATTGTACAAACAGTGCGGTTCCAGATAGGAGAGAAAAAAAGCCAAGTTACAAATGGTTCCATATAAAGAAATGGGAAATCTAGGGAGGGAAAGACTGTGAGAAAAAGATTAAATGATCGTGTCAAAAGTGTCACTATTACTGCTATCTCTGTTCCCTTCTTAATTCAGAACTACTGTATGTAGAGAATGGATGATGACAAGGTAGGCACTGGAGAGGCAAATATAAACTCTGTCAGATATCCTCGTTCCCAATCCCACTTCCCAAACCCTTCAGTCAAATCACAGAACACAGCAATATTACTGCTGTTCCCCTTTCCATGCTGTAGACTCTCCCCTGGCAGGAGATTCCAGGGTCAGCAACAAGTTGAGGTAATGCTTGGCAACATGGCTCTGGAGAGACTGGTGCTGTCCTGCAGAACAAGACGACAAAGATGCCCTCTGCTTCTAATGGATCATCTAAAATCTGTGAGTGTCTCAGGGAATTCACAAACTCAAGTTGTGGAACCCCTTGGTTTTTTTGGGGTGGAAATGGAGGAAGCAACTCCTCAAACAAAAGAATCAGAATGAACCTGCAAGTGCAAACACATGGAGTTTCAACTGTCCTATGAGGGTTATGGCCACATTCGAGGGCACTGGACCTAGTATCTGGAGTGGGGTGGGAATACAACATGTCCCTATCAACAATATGGTTAGTTAGATCACTCCTTAGTTCTCTGTGCCTAGGTTTTTCATGGCTCTAAAATTCCCTTACAGAAAAAAGAAAAGAAAAAAGAAACAACAATTATAGCAATCAAGGAATGAACAAGCCATGGCTGCTTCAAATTCAGTTCAGTCAAAGGAATTTGATACAATTTTCCAGTGACATATTTACTAATTTCAGCTGGAATCCAAACATCACATCTGGCAGAGATGAATAGCTGCTCATTTTCAGTTTTAAGTGCAGCTTGGTCACTGTCATCATACTCCAGAGGATTTGAAGGTCACACCCGATTAAAGAAAGTTAATGATCCCACATCTTCCAGTACTCAGATCCCACTTAGAATGAAATTGGAGAGGCCAATCCTTTAGCTGTAATCTGAGGCTATCACCATACAACAAATGGTGTTTCAGTCAAAACGTATGAAGAAAATCTATTTCAGGGTAATATTAAAAATGGACAGACTGCAGTCTATGGGAACATGGGAATGCTACTGTATTTTTCATGGAACAGATATTTTTAAGTAAATTAAATGGGACAAGGATAAAAAGCCTGACTGTCACAATTGTTCAAAAAAAAAAAAAAAAAAAAAAAAAAAAAGATATGAAGGTGATCTAAAACCAGTCAAAAGTTTTGGGAGGCAAATATTCACATAACCACATGAATAGCTGGGTTAAGAAGTTCTTGGTAGAAACAGCCAAGCTTCCCTTAAACCACCGACACAAAATAAAATTCTCCCTTGGGTTTCTCCCCCTTTCTTTTTTTTCCCTTCCTAGTCTCCATTTTTCCTCCTGCGTCAGAATACGTTTTCACTCAGAGTAACTTGAGCTGGTTTTGTCACCATTTTTAAATGCTTCACTTTAGTTTCTAAGACATTTTCTGTTCTCATATGGCTCTCCTCCCCTAATTACTTCTATCTTTCATGTTCAGTGTCTTCTCCTTTCCTGTCTCTGTCCCATTCTCTCCCACTTACTTCTTCATTTCTTTTGGGATGAGACCAGAGCACAGGTTCTGCTCACCATCCAAATGGAGGTGATTATTTTGGTAAGTAAGCCTGAAATTTGAAGGTGCCACCCTTCAAAGATGGATAAACTGGCAGCACAGATAAAGAACTATGTAAGTGAAAAAAATGTGAGAAAACAGAATGAGAAGGAACCAAAAGAGTTAACGTCCATACAAAAAATAAAGTTAAGTCTGTGGGTAGATTATAATAGAGCATGCATAGCTGGGTCAGTGCACTCTGAGCTTTCACCATTACAACAGCTATTTATTACAGTGATGTCAAAATGGCAACACTGCGAGGTATGTAGAATGTTTTGGCAACTAGCTGAAAAAAAGATGAAGGGTGCAAAAGTCAAGTCACGATTTTCCTGCTAAACATCACTGGTTAACTGTGCCTTAAACCTGACAAGCCAAACAGTGATAGGGCCCATTTAACTGACGGAGTCATTTTAAGATGTGAGCGGATGTGCGCCTCAAGGTTCAAGCTTTAAGTCACATTTAGTTAATGCAAGACATGCAACAGGATGTCTGAGGGGCCTCAGAGGTATCAAGTTTTGAGGGGGTTTTTTTCTTTTAAGATACAGTACTCTGGCAGGCTTTTAGCAAAGGACAATAGAACCTCTGCAGGAAAAGGATGAAAATTAACTTTCTCAGTGCATCTTTGGTTATTTTAAAATACCTCCTAAAGAATCCGGAAGTGATCTGGAAATAAAATCATCCATTTGCCCTCTTTATTTTCTTAGCAATGGGTGAACAGAACAATGCTTGGAGCTTCAAGTAAAACCACAGAATGTTTAAGGGCCAAACTTTCCCTTTCTTTTCTGTTGTACTACAAGTCATATTAGGCCGTATGCCCATGTATTTGAGCTCTAGACCAATTCTGGGGATGTCTGGGCTGGGTCAAGCGAGCAGAGAGCAGCTCCGTGGTCAGGACATACCCAGAGCCCCTTTAGATGGCAAGCAGCTCATGCAAATAAACTCCCTGAGCATCCTCTTCTTCCTCTATCCCCTGCACAAGGCTCAGAGAAGCTACAAGCAACAAAGACCCTTTACCACACTGCACAAGGCAAAGGTGGAGGAAAGAGAACGTTTCTTAGAGGTTAAGGTAGTTGGGAAAGTGCTAAGGGGCTATGCTGTCACTTGTCTCTGAGGGGAGATCCGCAGCCTAACTGAGCCAGTGGGCTTGGCCCTTGCTGATAGATGAACTTATACAGTGTACATAGATACTCCCCTTTCTTCCTAGAACAAGACTTTCTGGACACTGAGGTCAGCTAGAGAAAACCCTCACAGCCAGAGATGACCCGTGCCTGGCGATAGTCGAGGGGCAGGTTGAGGACAAGTGGCTTCAGCGGTGTTACTGAGCATGCTCAGTGTGTGTACACATGCTCAGTAGCCAAGCAGCAAACCTGGGGGAGGGAGCATGTGACCCCGCATGCTCCCTCCCTCCACATGTCATCTCTGCTCCTGGCTGAGGCTCGCTGATGAACATGGGAAGGAGCTGTGCTATGGAACAGTAATAACCCCATTCTGAAACCCCATTCTTGGACAGAATCAACTTTGCTTTAAACTCTAGAAAAGCCCTGTACATCTCCTCTGAGCGGGTAACCCACATATCAAACTAACCCCACCTGAACATAAATGCTTTCTGAAATCAAAGTGATATGGGCACCACTGGAGCCTAAATTCCACCCTCAGTGTCCATCAACTGTTCGGTAACTCCCTTCTAAAGATCATAAGATTTCCTTCAAGCAAGCTGACAAGATGGTTATTCAGAGGCCCTTTCGTGCCAGTTGGCACATGGTTCACCATTCTGTAACAGAAACTCCTAACAGGCCTGACAAACTCACTATATCTAGCACAGCACTTTCATAATATTTATTCATAAAGACTATCATATGAGGTCTTAAATGAAAGCCATGTAAAACTGGTTATGAATAGTGTCATAAAATGTATGTACCGAAATCATGCAAGGAGTTGTGTACATATGCTGGAAATGTGTTTTTATAGTATGTATTAAGGCAAAGTTGATAAACAGTTTTCTATGAGAAAAATTCACCTATCTCCATTCACATGCAGATTAAGCATTGTAAGTCAGCTCCATGGAGGCTCGCTCCATTGACATGTAAAGTGAACAGGGGGATAGGAAACCAAGCGGGAGACCAGATACTGGAAAGGAAACCCCACAGAAGGCTGCCCTGTCTCTGGAGGCAGACAATGAACTTTTAGGGAAGGTAAGGGGAAGACAAAAAGAAAACCTATTATTCTGCACCAAGGAGGTAAACAGACAGCATGTTTACATTCATGAAAATGGGATCCCATCTATGCCTTGATTGGAAACACTGCAAAGGACATTTGTGGTGAGAACAGCTTCTTTAGACAGATAGTTAGCTTAGGTCTAAGCTGAGTCTCTAGAAATCATCTTATGATTTTGTTTTATATGTAACCCTTCTGTTTCCATTATCCTTACTCACAATCTCTTAAACCTTAATTTTTGATAATAAATGTATGATTGTTTTCACTATAAATATAACTCAGTGCTACGGTATTGTGCAAGAAAGAGGATCCTAGGCTGACTCAAACAAGCTGGTGTGCACGCTGCCCCTTGGCAATAGCAGACCTGGTATTACTATGGGTGTCCAGGAGATAAGGGGCTGAATACTATAGGGGGAAGGCTTCAAAAGGGCTCAGAGGCTGGAATGCACCTATCATTAACCTGCAAGGCAAAGTAAGGGCTGGCAGGACCCAAAGGAGATTGTTTGGGTGGCTAACGGGACGGAGGTGTCAGGGAGCTAGCATCCAATTCAGCAGCAGCAAGTCTCCCTCTTGCTGGAGGCAGGGGCTACAAAGGTGATTCTCAGTCCTGGGCAATCCAAGATCCTTCACAGCCAGACAGGATACCAATTCCTAGACCTGGACATACACAAGAATAATTCTGTGACTCAATGTATATTCCACTGAGTGTTGTGTCAAAGCGGTTCATTTGGTTATACTGCTGATTTCCCTTTCCACTAAACACAAGCTCTGCTCGAAGGCAGCACAGAAGGCCATCTTATTCCTTGGTTTCATTTTGATTTTATAATTTATTTTCTTTTCATTGGCATCTTTCTCTCTGTGTTCTTTTCTCACTTCTTCCCTGACCAACATTCATTGTCCGTAACCTTTAAGCCAATTACTCCCCATCATAGTGCTCTTTCCTAAAAGCAACTAAGCAAAACCTCTACATAACAGCTTAACCACTGAGACGTTACACTCAGATAAGATTGCACCAGTGCACCAGCATAGCTCAGGTAGGATTTTCAGGTGCCTTGCATATTTGGGTGCCAAATTGCCCTCCAAAGACTGGTTCAGAACCCTTGCATTATGCAAGATGCTGTGCTAAGAGGCTCTAAGAGGTAAAGCACAGAACTCACAGCACAGGGAAAGTGGGAGTTATGGTGGCTTCATGCCACCTTTGTACCATCCCAATCTTCAGCTGCTCCCAAGAATGGAGAGGCTGGTGGCCTACCAAAATTTGATTGCCCTGTAGGTGTCGCAACACTGCACAGAATCTCTGCAATGCTACATGCTGTGGACCAGTCCCCAATACATGCTTCCTAATCCCCTTCTTGTCTATATGCTGGGGGGCGCCACGGAGTTCTTAGAAGGCAGAGCCTATGCTGGGGAATCCTCCCCTGGCTACAACTAGGGATTTAAGGTCCCTTTACTCTGCTCCTCCCCGCCACCCCAATATAAATGGGCCAGAGTAAGGGCAAGGTTCTCACTCATAGTGTATATGGCCATGCATGCTTCTTAGTCTTTTTTTAATTTTAATTTTTTTTAATAAAATTCAACCGTGTTTAATTTTCAGAATAAACAATTAAATAAAATGAGACCACTCAAGATCAATTTTAACTCCTACCATCCATTATATAGTGTCCCGAAAAATGTAAGCAAAATCAATTGCATGAAATCTAATCCAATTAAATAACGCGCATAAAGGAACAGTTATTATTTTCATTTGACTCGGATTATGAGACCTATAGTAAAATCTCCCTTTTCAAATCAGAGGAACTGAGATGACAATGAAAAGCAAGTGGTATGTGAACACCTAACAACAGCTGGCTTAAATTTTAGCTCCTGAAACTCTGAGCAGCTGCACTGACTTGATACATGAGGCCCTGATGTCACTGCTAAGCTTTAAGATGCCTGGCTTATGAGAAACGGGGAGAAAGAGCTTCTTTAAAAACAGACATTCCAACTGAAAATACTCGATGAAATCCACTTTCAGAAGAAACAAAATGTATGTAAATTTCATTAGCTTCAACAATCTACCAGCCAACATGCCACTGAGCGTTGAATTACAGTATTTAGCATAAACCACCAGGAGGATTATGCTAGCAACAACTATGTTAGGTTAGATGGATTTAATAATTTATACTAGAGCCATGCAGTAATGACTTCTGTGTGGGAACTAAATGGTTAATCCTGGGGAAATTCTGCGCAATAACAATTTTTGCAGAAATTAATGTTGGGCATGCAGAATTGCCTTTTTCACCCCACAGAAATGGGCTGCAGAGACGTTGGCTGCCATTAAGGGATGCCGGACCCGGCAGAGCCCAGCTCACAAATAGAAGACAAGGCTGGGGGAGGGGAGCAGAGAAGAAACTGGAGGGTTCCCAGTAGCCGCAGTTCCCAGGATGTCCTGATGAAGGAAAGAGGAGGCAGCAGCGTTCAGGACCCAGCACCACGGTGTTTCTCCCTCTGGACCCCTGGGCTTTGGGAGGGTAGGGAGTGTGAGTGTCTGGGCTGCGGGCAGGGGGCGGGGCTCCATGGCTGGTCTCTGGGGGGCAAGGGATGTGAGTGTCTGTGCTGGGGGGCGGGCAGCTGGTCTCTGTGATGAGAGTAGGCTCTGGGGAAACAGATGGGAGTGTCTGGGCTGGGAGCCCCTACAGGTGGCCTCTGGGGAGGGAAGACCGGGAGTGAATATCTGGGTTTGGGGCACGGGCATAGATGGACACTGCAGGGAGGAGGTGTGAATATCTGGGCTGTGGAGGGCAGCAGAGGGAGGAGGGGTATGAGTGGGCCCTGTGGGTGAAGGGGGCCATGGCCAGACTCTGAGGGTACGGAGTGTGAGTGTCCGGGCCCGGGATGGGGTGGGGAGGGGCTGCAGCTAACCTCTGGTGGGGAGAGAGAAAGAAAAAGAAAGATTGATAGATGCTGGTCACATCATTTAATGCACCGCTGGAAGATGCTCAGACAATCGTTATGGATGAGTATAAGAACCTAAGTAGAAAAAAAAAATGTATTACCAAATGATCATTACTAAGTTACTGGGTAAGATCTGTACTGCAGGGTATGTGTTGTAACTATGTTTATTTTTCACTGAGTTCAGTTTCATGTTTGTACTACTAAATGGAGAATTATTTTAGAAGTTGTCCATTACTTATTCGTATTATGGTAGCACCATCATGCTGAGTGCTGTACAGATTAAAAGAAAGTATCTGACCTGATGTGTTTACAGTCTAAACAAGAAAAAAAAATAATTTTGCAGAGATATGTTTGCCAACAGGAAGGATCCAACTGAAGGGATCCTTTGTCTATGCCAAAAGAAAGGCCAATCATAATCCCACTGAGTGTTCACCTCCCCTAATCCAAATAAAATCGGAATCTTCTATATGCCTAACACCAGTAACTGTTCCCTTTGTTCCAAGACTGCAATTTTTTGACCACTTGAAACAGAAGTAGGCTGAGCTGGTATGACAGTTATATAGAGAGATAACTGCCTGTATGTCACTTGCCTTCATGTTCAGAGAAATTATGAAATTCAAAATTCCGATGAGGTTCAAAATTCCTTTCAGGGACTTGCTTGGATGAAATATTTGTCCTAATGAATTATTTCAGACAAACAAATAGATTTCAGGAGTTCTGTCACCTGCTTCCCAATACCCTTACCCTTTCATAGAGGGAAAAAAGGATGAAAATGAGTTAATATAGGCCATACCTGTGCCTATATGGATTGGGAAAATCTAATAGAGCAAGCCCAATTTGCAATTTAGTAGTAACACACCCTAAAGAGATCAGGAATATTGCTAATAACCAGAACAAATGGAAGAAAGTGAGATTAGCCCCATTTGTCTGGACTAGGAGAGTTTTGGATGACAATGCCATCTCATCCACCCCACAAGGGATGGCATAATGAGCAAGGTCCACTCTGAGGAGGAAAAAAAATCACTTCAGTTAACACTTTACTGTGTGTAAACAAGGGGAGCCAGCTCACATTTAGTCTCCTTCTTCCAAATCCCATCAATTTGACACACACAAGACTATGCCTAGAATTTTTATTTATTTCAACAAGCCATACATTAGCTCAGGGACTACATAGAAATGGACTTCCTAAAGCTGGCATGACACCTTTCTGAGGTACCATCCACGGATTACAAGGTCCCTCATGTCATCACTAATAAATGTTAAACTGCTGCCGCATGAGGCACACACAGCAAACAATGGAAAGCCAAGAGTTCAGAGACAGTCTTGATCCCCAACTGCATAGCCAGGAATCCCTGAATCTTATGTCTGTATGACACTTAGGAGCATGCTACAGTGTTCATGTTTTGGCTCTCAACCCCCCAGCTTTACTCAGCAATTTGAGACAGGCTCAGAGAACAAAAGATACAAATAGATAAGAGACACATACACACTCACACAGACTGGCATATAGAAACTGACCTCTCATGTAAACCTACATCCCCAAGAGCAGTCAGCCCACTGATGCCAGTGATTGGTAATCCATTATACAGACAGTGGTTCAGAGGTAACTCTAGTGCACTTCACATTTTTACACACACAGCAACGTGGGCTTTTTTTTCCCTTTCAAATTTTCCAATTATGCGTAAAATACAAAAGAAAATAACATCCAGATTCTGCATTCTAGCAACTAAAAGACAGTCTCATGATGGAGAGTATCATGACAGATATTCAATAAGATTAATATTGTAAGCTATTGATGTAAGGTAGGAAGGGGATGCTTTTTATTGCAATACTTTAAACGATTTTTACAGCATTGTTTTGCGGAGGCCCAACCCTGTAGCAGGGGATTAGCTCATGAATAAAATTATTGGGCCAAATCCTAGCATCCTCACTCAATTTTTATTAATGCCTTTGGTAACTGACCCAATGAATCACTGATTCAGTCTTTAATCATTAGTCTTTGACTTTAATGAAATAATAATAAGTAACGAAGCAGCACTTCTACAATGCTTTTTGCCCAATATGGGTAAACATCATTATCAGCATGTTACAGAGAGTTAAATTGAAGCACAGAAGCAAGAAATGATTTCCCCAACCTTACGCAGCAGGACAGTGGTAGATGATTATAAGGTGCGGGTGGATATGAATACTCCTGCTGGTCCTTTAACTGAACTCTCCCCTGATTGATATCAGTACGGTCAGATTCACTTACCAGTTCGTAGTTGATTGGCAGGAAGCAGGGTTTCACCACCTGGAATAAAAAGAATAAAATAAAGAAATAAGATATTTCTGTTTTTGAAGGCCCAGTCCCGTGAGCTTCTGAGTGGCCTTAAATCCAACTGAATGCAGTGTGAGTTGAAAGTGCTCACCAAATCAGGTCCAGAACAAGGAATCTTATTTATAGGTCAATTTTCATACACAGCCAAAAGCAGCTCAGCCAAAAGCAGGAAACACAAATTTTACCCTTCTTATCTGCAAAGGAAAGAAATCTAAGTTTGGATCTGCCTCAACATTCAAAACTAGAAAGTCAGCTTGACCTGAATTGGTACGTCAACTCCACTTATACCGAAGTTTACACACTTCAGATTAAGGATTCTGTGGCCTATACATGTTATGCAAGACTTGTTCAAGAATTTAAATATCAAAATGGATGGAAAACTAGGAACAGTGTAACCATGTCAGACTATACTATCAGCCATGGGAAACAATTTTTAGTGGTTTTCTATAGCTATATAAAGGCTACTTCTATTACTTATCCCATAAAGCTTCTATTTGGGAGGACACATTATTCCTGATCATCCTTCAGCTTTCTGATCTCAGCCAAGGCCCTGGATAAGTGAGAGATGGTGTTGTCAGCATCTGATATGGGGTTGATAGAGAGCTGGGTTCATCTTATGCTAGCTACTGCTGGAAACAAAATACTGGACTAAATGGCACACAGATCCGATCCAGTCTGCAAATTCCCACGTTCGCTGGCATTTTAGTCCATGCACTTTCACACTCTCTTGTTGTGGCTTTAATAGATGCTGAACAAAATGGGGGAGAGGATGGATCCTTGTGGCATGGCACAGTGCAGAGCTCAGAGGCAGATGAGTATTATATTATTTCCTAAATAACAAACTTACACAGACAGCTCTGCTTTTAATTCTGGGTTTATAATTTCACAACACTATACCCAATTCGTGTGTGAGAGCCCCCGATTCCTGTGGGAAAGCCTTAGCATAGGCTGCTGCGCCCAATCCTCGTCAACTTCAACACAAGGAAAACAAATAGTTCAGTACCAATGTAAGGTGCATTTGGAGTCAGCATGATACTGATCTGTTCATTTCTGTCCCTGTTAGCAGCAACAGGATTGATGACTTTACTTATTGCTCAAAAAATTAATGATATGAGTTGCACGGTACATGGCTCATCAGCATTTGACCATAACAGGAGGGGGAAAACAGACCAAGGAGAAGGAAATGCTTCAAAACTGTGCAACAAATTCCTTCCCTCTCACAAGTAAAGCAATTAGCACAGGGGTGGGCAAACTATGGCCCGCGGGCCACATGTGGCCCGCCGGCCGTTTTCATCCAGTCCCTGCGCTCCCCGGCCGGGCGCTGGGCTGAGCAGGGGGAGCCGCGGGGCCCCGGCCTTCCTTGCCGGGCCCAGCAGCGCATGCCGCTCGGCCCCACGCTCCCCGGCCAGGGGCCGGGTGAAGCATGCAGAGTTGCTCAGCTCTGCGCTCTCCAGCCGGGGGGCAGGTGGAGCATGGGAGCTGCGGGGCCCCACGCTCCGGGGCCGGGGGCCAGGTGGAACGCGGAGAGCCGGGTCGAGCGCGGGGAGCCACTTGGCCCCACGCTTCCTGGCCGGGGGCCAGATCCAGTGTGGGGAGCCCCGGGGCCCTGCACTCCCTGGCTGAGGGCCCAGGTCAAGGAGCACCTGGCTGATTAAGGTAAGCCGTGGGGGGGTTAGGAGGTGGTATCCGGGGTGGTGGTGGTTAGGGTGGGGGGATATTGGGAGGGGGCAGTCAGGGAACAAAGCAAGGGGTTGAGGTTCCGGGGCGGCAGTTAGAGTGGGGGGGGTCTCCGGAGGGGGCGATCAGGGGACAAGGAGCTGGGGGGGGGGCTTGGGTGGTGTCGGGGGTTTTGAGAAGGGCGGTTGGGGCCGGGAAGGGGGGGGGGGGGTTGGATAAGGGGCAGGGACAGACTTCCCTACCCAGCCCGCCACACAATTTTTAACCCCAATGTGGCCCTCGGGCCAAAAAGTTTGCCACCCCTGAATTAGCATCTTCTGCAGAGCACACCAGTTAAGTATGTTTTGCATGCAGCTATACACAGCTGGCCCTTATTGTTGGAGCTAGCTTGGCAGAGGTGGTCTTTGGGACTAAGAGATTTCACCACAGTTTCATAGAAAGTAAGAGCGTATACCATGCATTGTGAATACATGTAGTTGTCTTCTCTGATTCCCTTTCCCTCAGCGTTTGAGATATTATCCACTGTGCGGAGAGGGCTATACTCTTGGAGTTTTACGGGTTCATCTTGTGATGAATCGGCTGAGCAGGTAAGAATTTTTAGCTCATCATTGAAGAAGAATATCCACTCCACATCTTGTGATTCTCCAGGGTGCACGTGCAGACACATTAGGGTGACCAGATGTCCTGATTTTATAGGGACAGTCCCAATTTTGGGGTCTTTTTCTTACATGGGCTCCTATTACCCCGCAGTCCTGTCCCGATTTTTCATGTTTGCTGTCTGGTCACCCTAAGGCACATCCCATGCATAGGGAGAGAGTTTGGAAACTCTTGGGGAAAGCCTGAGCCTGGAAGCAAACCTGCCCTCTTTCTCCAGGAAAGCTGATTTCTGAGCAAGATGAGCTGCAGAGGCTGTGTGACAACATAGCGGGAGAGCTGGAGGGCTGATGGAAGAGCTGCATTGCGAGGTGGGAGTCAGATGGGCTTGTCTTCATGGGGAGCGAAGGGCAGAGCAAGGAAGCGGGTTGGAAAGAAGCAGAGTGGGAAGCCTACCAAGGGAGGAAAACGTGAAGAGCCACACCTGGAGCAGTCTGTGCATAGCAAACATTTCATCTGGATACAGGTCTATGCAGGAAGCTGCAAGTGACAGAGTGTGGAGGAGCCTGAAGAGAACTCTCAGGGGCACACAGCCAGTAGCTAGCTCAGTGTCTTAAAAGGACAGAAACCCGAAGAAGATTATTGCAGACAAAGAACCAGAGCCACAGGGAGAGTGGTCAATATGTTCTCTCTGGGTATTAGACCCAAAAGAAGGGATTATTATCCTTGTAAATAACAATTATATACAGGCAGAGACTGTAGGGAACCTTACACCTATCTGGAGTCACACGGTATCAGGAGCTGCTCTGGAAGAACTGCTGCCCAGGGGAGGCAGGTTTGTATAATTTTTGGTGGTCCCCAGAAAGGGTCCAAGATTCACCCTCTGACACTTGCCTAAGGCTCTGGGAGGGAGTTTGGGTGTGGGACGGGTGCAGACTCTGGGAGGGAGTTTGGGTGCTGTCTGCAGGCTCTGGGTTGAGGTAGGGGTGGGCTCTAGAAGGGAGTTTAGGTACAGGCTCTGGGCTGGAGCACAGGGTTGGGGTGCGGGAGAGGGTTAGAGGTGTGGCGTTTACCTCCTCAAAGAAACCCACACAATCCTCTGGCAGCGGCTCCTAGGCAGGGGCTGGATGCACCGCTGTCTGCAGGTACCACCCCCGCAGCTCCTATTGGCCACAGTTACCAGCCAATGGGAGCTACAAAGTCAGTGCTCAGGGTTGGGGGCAGTGCACAGAGACTCCCTGCTCCCCGTCCAGGGGCCATAGGACCCTGCCGGCCGCTTCCAGAAGTAGTGCAAAGCGAGACTGGGCAAGAAGCTACCTTAGCCCCACTGCGCTGCCTGTAGTGGTGGTGGCCAGGAGCCCCTGGACACTTTTAAATCACCTGGGCATGGCAGGTGGGGCAGGGAGCATTGGACCATAACAGGTGAGGCACTCAGGAGGTGGCAGGCAGGGCTGGGCCCCCAGTACCTGAATATACCTGGAGTATGGACATCACAGGCTCATATAACTCACTGAAGCAGCAAAGAGACTATGCAGAGGGGTATCAAATGAGACATATGATATATTGAAACTGGCCTGGAAATCTGAGAGTTACTTATTTGCCTTTAATAGACTCTCAGACTTTCAGGCCAGAAGGGACCATTCATGATCATCTAGTCTGAACTCCTGCACACTGCGGGTCACAAAACCTTGCCCACCCACTACTGTAATAGATCCATAATCTCTGGCTGAGTAACTGAAGTCCCCAAATCCTGATTTAAAGACATTCAGAGAATCCACCATTTACACTAGTTTAAACCTGCAAGTGACCCATATTCTATGCTGCAGGGAAAGGCAAAAACCCCCAAGGTGTCTGCCAATCTGTCTGAGAGGAAAATTTCTGACCAACGTATTTGGGGTCGGGAAGTTGAAGCCTGAGCCTTATTGCAAGACCCAACAGCTAGACACCTGGGAAAGAATTCTATGTACTAGTTCAGAGCCCTCCTCATCTAGTGTCCCATCACCATCCACTGGGGATATTTACTACTAGAAGTTGCAGACCAGCTCTGTGCCAATGTAGGCAGTCTCATCATCTCATCCTCTACGTAAACTTACTATGTACAGTCTTGAAGCCAATTAGATTTTTTTGCTCCACTGCTCCCCTTGGGAGGCTGTTCCAGAACTTCACTCCTCCGATTGTTAGAAATCGTCATCTAATTTCAAGCCTAAACCTGTTGATGGACAGTTTATATCCATTTGTTTTTATGTCAACATTGACGCTTAACTTAAATAACTCCTCTCCCTCCCTGGCATTTATCCCTCTGATGTATTTATAGAGAGCAATCATATCTCCCTTCGGCCTTTGTTTGGTTAGGCTAAACAAGCCAAGCTCTTTGAGTCTCCTCTCATCAGGTAGGTTTTCCATTCCCCAGATCACCCCAGGAGCCAGGCGCCGTGGCGGGACCGGCCCCACGGGGGGCAGTTAGGGGACAACGAGGGGGCACTCAGAAGACAAGAAGCAGGGAGGATTAGATGGGGAGCGGGATCCTGGGGGGCAGTCAGGCACAGCGGTCCCAGGAGGGAGCAGTCAGGGGACAAAGGAATTCTGAGGGGGGCAGTCGGGAACAGGAAGTGGGAGGGAGTAGATGTGGGGGGGGGCTAGGGCAGGGCTTCCCCCTTGTGGGTGCATGTTCAAAAAAAATTTCTGCTAGGGGTGCATGATCAAAAAAGTTTGGAGATCCCTTCTCTAGTATACGTGGATATAAGCCCTAAAGAATGTTCTTGGCCACTCCAGAAATTACATCTATTGGTAGCTATAAGGCTGCCTAGTAATATACCCCTGCAATTTAGAGTCACTCATTTCTCTGCTTCTTCTAGTGTGCTTATTGTACTAAAAAGTATATTAAACAATCATTTATAATATTTACACAATATTTTTCAATATCTATACATTTACACTAATTATTACGCAACAATACTATAAAAATGCTTAGGTCAACTTTTCAAAACCATGCACCTGCTCTGTGCCTGCAAAATATATTAACATGCACCTAGAAATATAACTATACCCACAACATATGCAAATTGCACATAAAAAAAACTGTGTGTAAACTACATGTTTTTGCATGCAAAATGCATAGTTTGTGGGCACACTTCTCTGCTTGGGCAAGATCACATATATTGTGGCTACAAAAGGCCCCCAAATTAAGGAAAAGTTTAGCAACTTTAATTTATTGACTTAACTGAAATATTATTGACGTCAATGAAATGTAAGCATATACTTAAAGTTGAGAACATATTTAAATGCTTTCATGAGAAATAATGTCTTCCCGAGCCACAGCCTTAGTTTTGAGAAGTCTTGCATTGATGCCAACAGTATATTTAACAAGGAATTCATTTAACAACAAATTCTGACTCCAGTAATTATTTATATTTCCTGAGAAACCTTGGATAGTGTTTCTTTATCTCAGTGCCATGTAACAGTGTGCAATCAGTAACCAGCCATCAGCTGAGATGACAAATACATTAACTTTAAAAAGATGATAACATGTAATTTGTTGGCTTTCTAACAGTGCACATGCAAAGGAAAAAAATACATTACCGCTTGCTTTAACAGCTGTACCATAGTGCCCCCCTCTGTCATATTACAGCCTCACTTGCTTGGACATCCAATGTTTACATTCTACCATTACCTTTTTATACAGTGCACCATCTCACCTGTGCTCTATTTTGATCTTTTCAAAATTTGTGGCTGTGCCTCCTTCTACAACTAGTCAGGCCTTCTAAGACAAACAGCCCTCTACAAAGGGTGAGTCAGACAGCTCCAGAGCTAGGTTTCAAAGCTTCAACCTCCAATATCATTCAAGGGTCTTCTTGAAAAGCTGCACACCTTATTTATTTAGTTATACTGCAGCATTCACTCTGAACAACAGCTAACACCCAAGTAAATTATGGATATAAGCTATAAAATTTTACAGTAAATGTGAGATATGACTGCAACAGGGCACTAAAAGTCTAAGCACAATATAAACACAGTTTCTTGTTCAAGTAAAGCACTTTGACCTGCTAAGAGACAGTGTGTTTAAGTACATTAGTAATTGTTTTTAAAGGATGGTACGCAGAGTGAAAGGAATGAAAAATATAGGGCACTGATTGTGCTATGTCTAGCAAAGCTCACAGAATTACAAAGATGTAAAAAGAGCCTGCTGACTTTTTGCTGAAATGACAGCAAAGACTAGATTTGGCGAGAGTTAATGAAATTGTTTAAAAACTGTTTATTTATTTATTTATTTATTAACAGCTCTACATACACATTAACTTTCTTTGCTTGGAGTTTATTATTGACTCACATTCCTTGAAAAAAAGCACTTTGATAAAATGACTGAAAGGCTGTTTGATTTAACTTCATGTGTTTGAAAATAATGGTATCATCTGCTAAAATACTGCTATTTGTCAGTGACTAAATTTTCAAAACCAGGACATTTTGTGGTGCCATTTTTAGGATCTCTAAAGAAGCATAAAAAGTGCATCTTGTAATAAATGTGTGCTACTACCAACTTCTAACTCAAAGACATCCATATTTCTCAGAACTGAGGTGAGGCTTTTTTTCAGTAGCTTTGTGTTCTGAATGAGTTTACCAGGAAACTCTGAACAAATGATATTAGAATTCACAATGGCCAATAGATAATATCAGAGCTGTTCTACACACATTCAACTTTTTCTTCCAAATATTTCACACTTAACATTCATTCTACTGGACTGTTTATTACAGGTACACACAAATGCTAGTCAGTATAGTAATAATGAACAAACATGCAAAAAAAGCATGTCCCAGTACAATCTGAACCTATGGTCACTTTAGCTATTTGTCATTTCCTATGAAAATTCTGCTCAGCAAATCATCATTTTTAAAGGGAATTTTCCAAACAAAATTAGTGTATGGACATTTTAAGCATACTAAATTATCAAGATACTAAAAGAAATTCAGTGAATTTTACAATTAGACTAAAACAGATATAATGTGTCTGGGTTCATGACTGTGTCTGTAAACACCAGCAAAAGTTTACTTATTTATTCATTTTACAGCTCCTTCAAAGAGCTATTAGAAACCAAAACATATTAGAATGGCCTTTAAATAAATGCAGTCTCATACTTTGCATTTTGTGATGTATAATTCTATAATAAATTTGTTAAGAGAAAGAATGAGGAAATACCGACAGAAACTCTTTTGAGTTCTAAACCCAGTTCTGACAGAGACTTTTTTCCGTGGCCTTATTAATTTCTCTGCTTCAGAGTTTTCTATCTGATAAAATGAGGATAATATTATGCTTGCCTACCTCAGAGAGGTGTCATGAAGGATTAGTTAATGTTTGCAGAACTCTTTGAAAGTAGAAAGCACTGCCACACAGAGGCACTGAGCCTTATGATGTCTAAACCATGAGAGTGTTCCTACATTCCTGACACAAGCAAAACTCCTTGTTGCCTCATTTGGGATTACAGAGCAGGGCCCTAAATTAGCACCTAAAAAGGAAAGTTACATTCCTTCAGAAGACATTTTATACTGCAGTGCATTTAAATACACACAAACTTCTGTGCACAAAACACCCATGAAGCAATAAAAAGAGTTCTTTAATATGAAATCATCAGAACTGCTGGAAAAGGGACCCTCACTAACAACCTGGAATGCAGCTATTCTAAGAAATAAAAAGGTATTGTTCACATTTCTCTGCCACCTGGAAGCTTGGCTTTTCTCTCCACACTGTCTTGTTTGATTTGGCAAGGTCACACACTTGACCTATATTGAGAAACCTCAAAAAGAAAACTGTGAACATGTCAGCTTGAAAAAGGAAAGGAAAAAAGCTTCTTGTTACATAAATCAAAGTCCACCTACAATTCTTTCAAAGGGCATGGACGGGGGAGACATTTGGTACCTAGCTCCATATAGGGCATTTGAAAAGAACAAAACAGAAGGAACTCTTCGGAGCTACCAAAACCTATAGGGCTTTCTGGATGTAGTAACGGAGGAGCTCTCCAGTTAATCAGAGACAGGTAATGGCAGATCAGCATTTTCTATGTTAGCTTGCTCTTCAACTCAGATAATTAGCTATGCCCAGAAGAGTCCAGAGGGAAAGAAATATTCACAAGAACTTAAAATGGAGTCTTGGGATAGCATACAGTGATTAGAGTCAGTGAGAGGGTCCAGGACCCTTATATTTTTCCCGACTCTCCCACTAACCCATGTGACCTTGGGCAAGAGACTAATCCTACCTGTGACTTAGTTTGCTCATCTGAGCCAGGGGTATACTTCTATTACACCCCAAAAAAAGCTTTGTGAGGCTTAATTAATGCAAGATTTGTAAAGGCTTGAGATTCTTGGGCAAAACATGCTATATAAATGCAAACTTTTATTCAGAATATCTCGGATTTTGTTGAAATTTTTTGTTCAAAAGAGTGAAAACAAAAAACCAAATCCAGGTTTTGGCAATTGTCTTTACTTTTATTGAGAGCCTCCACTTCTGCTTCCTTTGTATCAGGTCTGACCTCTTAAAGCTTAATTAGGTACACATTCCACAGTGAACTCTGTTATCCTTTTAGGATTACAGACCTATTTATTTTGGTATAATCCCCATGAGAAAACATGCTTCATTTACAAAGTCAAACAGATCTTACACACTACCAGAAGGGGCTTTGGAAAGAAGAAGGGAAATGGTTCCATGGAAGTTTTCCTCTCTCAAGGGAATAAAATATGAGTACACACTGAATTTTCTTGATAGAAAACAAACCAGATGTACACCAGACCTATCTTATCTCAGGACTTTAGCCTGACACTCAGACTTCGAGGAGATTTCCCAGGCTCTCAGGTCTGATTCCAAAATCTCAGTATTTTTGTTGCTACATCAGCGAGGGACATCAGTGCCACAACTGCCATTGTTGCAGTGGGCACGAATATGAAAATGCCATCAAAAGGATTTGAGGAGCAACAGAGATTGGTCCTGCCATGATAGACCGCAGAGAAAACAGTTTTTGGAACCTGGACCCTCGCTTGTTTCATAACTCACTTAAAATCAGTAACAGATTATTTTCCTGATTTCATATGTTAAAAATATAAAATGATTAATTGTACTTTTAATGGGTGAGAGAAACCAGAGAGGAGATTGGAGAACTCCTGCCAAAGGGAAAATGTCATGCTTTTCAATTTCCCATCAAAGGCAGGTATGCTGTACTCCCCTTGTTGACAGAAGTCTTATGCTTGGCTTCCAAGTACATTCATCACTATTTTGCAACTGTAACCCAACCTTACACCAGGTTGCTTCCCCGCCTCCAGTGGCTAGTTCTAAATACCATATAGCCGAGTCTGCTGCAGCCTATGAGCTATTGATCTTCAGTTCTTTATGTCAGATAGTAGAGATATACAAACATTAAGACCCAGGAATCCTGGGCTCAGTCCCCACAGATAACACCAAAGGGGTGCTGCCATTTAAGTCTGTTCTATTTGCATGGCATAGAAATACTTTAAAGTAGGTAGCAGTTAAATAGCACTGCAGTGTTAGCCACATAAATAATCTGTTAAATCATCCTTCCTCATAACATACACCAGATGTAGTCTGTTCACCATCAGATCCACAACCTGGTGCTTCCTATTTATAAAACACTTTCAGAGATGAAATTTTGTTTGGTTTTTACTTATCTCATCTCACTCCACACTTCCACATTCTCGCGTCCCCATTCCTATATTTTTATTGTGAAAAGAATGACAGTAAATAAAAGGTTTTGTGCCTTTGATGACACAGTCTGTTTACTATATAGAAAGATTTACCTTTAAAAGCTTCTGTGTCAAATTGTTTCCTCCATAGTAGAAGTGTAAGGAAGATGAGATGCTCTGGATGAAAAAAATCCCTGTGAGGATCTCCTTGTGGAAGTTCCCCTCACTATTCAACCAGGGAACAGGATTTACCCCATTCAGGAAAAGATGCAGCTTACCCCACATCCAGGCTCCTTGGTGGCATGGATCCAGCCGTGGCCGGCCAGGGGCCCCTCCTTGGGTTACGCAGAAAAGGGAATACAACACAGCCTAACGATATAGTTCCTTTCCAGGTAAGGCCTACATAGATGGTGGAGAAATGATATGCATCCCCCAGCCATTCCCACCTTGGACCTCACAGAGAGTCTCCATCAAACCCAAATGTGTGTGGGGGTCAATGCCAAAAAGGTGACTGAGCCCCTCCCCCCCGCCTTCCACCCTTCACATAGGGAAGGGACGACAGCATGGTTTGATGGATAGAGAATTGAATTGAGATTAAGATGAGCTTAGTTCTACTAGCAAGTCTGCCACAGACCTGTTGTTTGTCACTTCACCTCTCTGTGGCTCTGTTCTCCCTTCCACTCTGTCTCTCAGATTATAAATTCTGAGGCAGAAACTGTGTCTCAGTATGTGGTTCGCATAGCACTAAGCCCAATGGGGCCCCAAGCATGATACTGGCCTCTAAGGGCTTTTGTAATACAAAGAACAATCTGTGCATGGAGAACTCCTCTACTGCATATTTAGCTGTGAGGGGGTGTCCACCCAACACAAGGCCCGAAGGTTTTAAGGTGACTAGGTGGGCCAATTAAATATATAACCTAGCCCTGGAAGAGGAGCCAAAGAGCAATGAGGATTAATTAAAGAGGAAGCTCAGTTGAAAGGAACAGGAGGGGCCTGTATAAAGCCCAGTAGCTCAGAGGAGAAGGAGGCTTTAGAGAGAGAGGCTGTAGTAACTCTCAGAGTGAGAGAAGGTACGGTAGGAAGTGGCCAGGGATACAGCAGCAAGGTTTGGGACTGTGCAAACCTTGATGGATTGTTGTAGGGTCTTTGGGCTGGAGCCCAGTATAGCAGGCAGGCCTGGGTTCCACTACCAGTCACTGGGCAGTGGCACCATTAAGGGGCAGTGAGAGGAATGACTGCCTGAGACAGTGAGTCCTGAGAGACTTTGATACCTCAAAAGAGACGGGCTACTCTGACCTGGCCAGAGGTCCAAGACATGAAGTGGGAGCAATTGAGTCCCAAGCAAGTGAGATGGGGAGAGTAACAGAGTGAATAACTGCAGGACAGTTGTCAGATTGGCATAGCTAATTCCCAGACGCGGCCAGATGGAGGCACCCTTAGCGGTGAGTAGAGCACCCAGTGACACTGGTCCTACACTTTTACCTTGGATCAATATTTACCTCAGGAAATTGGGACACATTTTAGTTCTCATTATAGTCAAATGACTCTGTTTCAAATTCAAGCTTTAAAGTGGGGGGGATACATAAAAGCAATGCTGAGCACAAGGACTGAAACACTAAGTTAATAATATTGGTGGTATCATTTCTAAATTAATCACTTTTGCTGGGCTCTGTTACAGTCACCACATTGTCTTAGAACATCAGGACTCTTCTAGGTTTGTTTGATCTTGCTTCAGTGCAGAGCGGTGGACTTGATGACCTCTTGAGGTCCCATGCAACTGTACATTTCTAAGATTCTTTTATTCCAAACCATTGATGTACCAAGTAGATTGGGCAAGACTGGAACTGCGTTTGCCCCTACCTATTCAGTGCATTCAGCCGCATTGATGGGGTTAAATTATTTTACTTTCCTAAAATTACCACTATAGGATTTCCGCCAACAATATAACAAAAAATGGCATAGAGTGAGAAGCACTGATTCAGCAACGTACTTAGATGCATGACACACTTCAGACACGGCAAGGGGTCCCACTGATTTCAGTGTAACTATGTACATGTTTTACTGGTGATGAACTTAGAACTATCCTGGGTGCACCTGTTATGAAGCAGTGGCTTAAATAACCAAATCTTATATATGACACAATTGATCATTCCAGATGAAAGGAAAATGACATTAGAAAAATAAATATGTGTTAAAGCAAACTCTAAATGGTATATAAGAGACAGCTTTCATCCTCTGTTGCAGTCATAAGTTAAAAGTTCAGACTTACATTGAGCTAGCAGTCTTTTCACCTTTATTTATTGTTTTATTCCTGCCATAAAAACTAGATATTATAACAATCTTCCTATTATAATACAGCATCTGCATCAGGGACTCTATAGATGTCCGACGTGTCCTTTTTGTTGAGATGTAATGATATGGACACAGTACCTGTGTTGATGTCCCTAATTAAATAAACGTTTTAGTGTAATTGAAAATATCATATCCAGTAAAATACACCATGGAGGATCCTGATTCAGGTGTTGCTCATTTTAGGCGTTCACAGCCCAACATAATATGGCTGGAAAATGGTGTGACATCAGGATTGTAGTATTAAAAAGGCAGAAGTGTGTCGGTTAACACAGTCATTTCTAGTGTCTCAATGTCAGCATCCAACAATGAGAGTTCCCATGAAAGTCTTGGTGTTAAATTTTATATGTTTAAATGTGCCAGTTTTTAACTCCTCAAGCTTTTCCAAAGAATGTGAACGTGACAAGAGAGACATAGAAGGATTTGGGACAGAGGGTTATGGATATGTATTTTTTAAATGGTTTTCTCCATAAATATTGTTCATTTTCACAGTATTCGCAAGTTTTAACTGTATTATATTTTTATATTTTTGTGCAATACTTAAAACACCATGAGAGGATAAGGGAAGTAGCCCTTTAGAAAAAAAATAGTAAAAAGTATATAAAATTATTATTAAAATCACGTGTTACAATATACAAGCAAACATGGATAGAGTTAAATACACAGCCCAGGCCTCTGATAACACAAATCGTACAAGCTGCACGCTCATGGGGTTTATTGAAATCATTGGATGTGTATTTATAGCTTCATACATGTGCAGTATTCTTTGTCTCCCAGTACTTCCCAACAATGCTATTACTCATGTTTTATTTAGAGTATGGTTTTGATTCCCTTTCATGAAAGTGGTAAGACATTCCCACACAATATAATTGTGGAAGTAACTTGGACTGTTTGAGTGTTTCAAGTCCCTCAGCCTTCAATCTCATGCCCTATCCAGAATATTGTCCAAGTTGTGATGGAGTCCCCAGTAGCCTGTTATGTTCACCTTCATTAAAAAAAGTCTACAATATAACACAGTATGGTTCAAATGCTATAACTTACCATACAATAGGGTCTATTGCTGTAGATATATATTTTTCTTTTTTTACAAGGGTGTTTTTTTACAAGGGCAGTTGCCCAATTCCTGTCACCATTGCTCTTCAAGAAGCTGAGGTCTCTCTTTGACCTTAATAATGGCAATAAAAACTTATGAGTAAAGCTGTGAGTATAAGTGTACAGTAAGAGCAAGCCGCTTTTAAAAAAATAGCTAAGGAAGTGGGTGGCAGAGAGCTCCAAACTATTCATCTTAGAAACCAGGATTCAAATGTGACGTGGCTTATAACATGCCCTAAGTGATTGTTCCAGGCAACAACAGTGTGAAACGCATCATTCCCACCTTCTTTGATCCCACGTGATTCCCTTTACAAGGTTGAGAAATGGATTCCTGTTTCATGAAGGAAGCCTTTGTTAGGTCTCCCATGTCTATAAAGGTGGATTAGAGTAAGGCAGAAAACAGCAGGGTCAGTGAGGAGATCCTCCCCAACGTCACCAAACACAAAACAATTTTCAGACACAGAAAATGTGTAGGTGTTAATGGCAGATCCTTCGTGTTGGAGAAAATTCATCTGTACAGTTGAATTTACATGAAGTAAAAAGAAACCGTACAGTTAAGGCACTTTTTCTCCCCAGCTACAGGATTTAGGAAGGTGTTGTTTTGCTGATAAAAAACCTAGAAATTGTACACTTACCAGTTTGGGACAGCTATCTACTGTCTTAAAAAGTAAGATTAAAAATGATTTTTGTCTCTAACAACAACAATCTGCTTTAAAATGTTTTTTTTTTTCAATCTGAGGAAACAAACTGTTCAACGTACAACCCCAGCATAGCATATCTGCTCATTTAACAATGCAGGCTTTATGCCCATAGAAAGCAATTTCAAATCATTATGTCACTCTATTGCCGACAGTTTGTGTTCAGCCAGAACAGTTCATTAGAATGACATTAAATCTAATGGAGGACAAAACATTTTTCAGACAATGGAATCTAGTATTACCTTATAGAATCACTTCTGGGGGCAACCCTGCAAAATCCTAAGGCCATTTTCAGCTGGAGTAAAATTTTGTAATCCTCTGAGTTTATGTCTGACAACAGAAAATAAGCATCATTTCTCGCTCAATCCCCAAACCATGCAATACTAACCTGGGTTTTATATTTGGTAATAAACTCCAAACCAAGGAATAAAAGCCCTTAAAGTTTGCAAACCTCATTGAATTTGTTCAGATTGATGGAGTCCTGTTGAGATCATTCAAAAATCAGAGTTTCATGTGGCTTTCACTTAATGGCTTTGGACAAGCCTTCATCTGAATTTTGGATTCATTCTAACCCCAAACCTAAAAGGTATAGCATAGGCGAAAGAAGGGGCTGAATCCATGAGTATTGAAAACAAAGGAAAACATCACACAGATCTTTGAGAAACAAAACCTCCATGTTTCACACAATTCTGCTGTTAATAGCTTTAATCTGACCTTATAACAATAGCATGCATGGAGTAAATGTAAACGCTGACCACTTTTACATTTCAAATGAGGCTAAACCAAATTTCTTTTCAGTTTAGCCAGCTCTTAAAGAAAAGTTATTTTAAAAGAATAATAAATTAATGATAGTTAAAATTCCATGAGGGTATATTGAAAAAAGGATTGTCTAGTTTGAATCTTCAGGTTCAAGTTACTGATGTTTTAAAACTTCTCTTCCAGAAAAGAAACATCTTTGTTGTGCTCAGCACAATTGCCTGAAATTTGACATGAGAAGAACTCTAAATTGTGAAATGCTACTAACTATAAACTGTGAAACAAAGTTAGAAATCTTTTAGTTAAAACTGGCATTTGACTCTATTGTCATTAAAGTAGTGGCCTTCTTTCTGAGAAGCAACATATGGTGTCATTTGAGCATAAAAGCTTCTATAGCGGTTTCTATCTTGCTTTTATACTTGTTTAAACATCCAAGAAAGAACTATCCTCTCCTTTTTCCACATACATACTATGACTGCCATTAACATTGACAGGAGCAGTACACATATGAAAAGGGAAAATGAACTCTGCATTCATCATTAAAAAGACAAAACTTATTAACACAGTTGCATTCAAGACACCACACCTATTTCCATTTCCAAATAACATACTGGGCCAAGTTCTGCCACTGCTTACAAGCACACAGCTCCAGAAGACTACATGTGATAAATGTAAGCAAAATGGATGTGTTTTCCCAGATCACCTAAAATCATCTGAACACAGACAAAACTAATGTTCCAAAGGAATCCATCTATCCAGTGAATTTAGGATCATTTCTGAAACCCAGGCAATGATCTCATTAGATCTGATCTTATCTCTTCATGAGTATCTGAAGTGCAAGGTGCCTCAACCACCTCTCTTTTGGCATTCTAGCCCACAGCTCAATTGTACCTACTGTTAAGAACTTTTTCCCTAATTTTTTCCTTCCTCAGGTAACCTAGTATACTAACAAGAGATGAATTCAGCTTGATTTATTTTTCCAATCCCCTTTTTTAGGCAATATTGCCAAAGTAAAAGAACACTTCATCACAACAATAATTGAAGGCTAGAGAGGTGCACCTTTGTGTGCTTCACCAGTGAACGAATAAGAATTATAGTCATCTGAGATATATCATATACCACAGCTAGCTAGTATGTTACCTGGGATAGATAGTGTCTGAAAGAGCTAAAAAATGACTACTTTCTGTTCACAGAAATTCATGAAAATGCAAAACAAATAATAGCACCATCCCTGGATTGCTGCACAGAGCAGAGATAAAAGACAAAGTATCAGGAAAAGATAATTGTATATGCAAAGAGTCTATTGAAGTCAATTGGAGCCAAACGTGTACGTCTGAGAGCAAGATTTAATTAAAACTGTGCCTTGAAAGAAGAGGCTTAACAGTATGAAGAAAAAGAAATACAGATTCATATTTCTGAAGGCAAAAGAGGACAAAAAATAAGGCTCTTGTAATACAACATATTTCTATTAATAATTTTTTTTTAGTTGACAGAAAAGACCTGCAAATACACCAACAACCAAAAGTTAAATAAAACTAATGTCAATATTAGAACAGTAAGAATCCAGTGTTTTCTTGATAATTACCTAGTCTGTGAAAATTAAGCTGCAGAACATGTTTACAGTTAATTTTTTATGGTTAAGATAAACTGAAGATTAAACTCTTTCAAAGAATTATAGTGGCTATGGTGGGTACAGTGAATTACAGTGCATTACAGCAAACTTTTGTTTAGAGAGAGGTCATTATGAAAAAATGACTTCACTATAAAAGAGAGTTCCAGTGTTTGTATATGTGTATAAATACACGAGAGAGAGAGAGAGGAGCTCTACCAGCCACTTGCTAGGAACTATTATATTTAAGGTTACTTTGGTATTGTTATGTAATTTAATGAAGGTGATCTAAGGGATAAATCCTATTCTGTGTTGCTCGGGTGCTCTGACAAGGATGGTGGGGGAAAGAGAGAATCAGTAGCCACCTTGTCCCTCATAAGCAGGATCTTTCCATGTGGCTCCAAAAAGTTCCAGGAAGGGGCAATAACTTCCACAAGCCCCCCTACCTAAGTGATTTAGGATCACAGTCCCTTTGAAAATGAATGACAATCAATGGGATTTGTACTCTTAAATCACTAACACTCTTTAGAAAAATCCCATTCATATTCTTCTAGCTTTATCTTATGCAATTCTTTATTTGCAATAGTAAAGCAATTTGAATTTACAATAACAATAATGCCATGATTGGTGTGTGTGTTGCCCTCCTCCTCCTTGTTCCTGTTCTGGTTCCTGGTTCCTGCTCCCTGGACTCAGTGTTCTTGTTCAAGGCTGCGTGTGCGTCTGTGTGGGCAAATACTCAGGGCTTGCTGCTACATAGCTGCCATTTGGACTGTTATCACGTTTTATGCACACTGCTGCTGACTTAACCAGTTCATGGTTTTCCATGTTTTAGTTAACAACCTAACTGCGTGTCTTGCGTCATTTTTCTTTTCTCTCTTTCTCTCTCTCTTTTTTTTTTTTCATTGCTATTCTGGGGTACAGCAGGGTGTAATACTCAACCAGAAATCTTTGTTTATTTTACTATTTGTACTGTTTTCTTTTCACTTCATTGTGCTGTTTGTGCTGATTTTATTTTAATTCACACTACATATTATTTTCCGTTTGTCTATTTCCATTTACATTATTTTTCTCTCCCTTTCCTCTCAAGCCCTCCCTCCCACCCCCAATAAACATAAAAACCCTGTCTTTCCTGGGTCTTTAAGGGTTTATCAAGTGAAAACAGAACATAACTTCCCTAGGGATCAGGGGCAGAAAACAAGGACTTCTTCCAACTCCCTTTAGTCACCAGCATAAACAGGGAAAAAGAGAAGGAAGGATCAGAGGAAGAATAATGTTTTCCAAAATAAATAACCCTGAAAAAAACTATTAGAAAAATGCAGACTTTGACAAAACTGACAAGAGTGAATAAGAGTGTGAAGTGGGATTCTGAATGTTTACCTTTTATGATTTTTTGATGGCCTTTTTCAGACGGAGTCAGTAAACTCACAGTATAGATTTAACATTTCTGGAAAGGAAAGGAAAAATAAACCCAAATGTTTGGAAGGAATACATTGTTTGGTCTGGCTTTGGCTATGGCAAAGTGGCTTGCTACAGCTCAGGAAAATAGTCTGAACAAGGATTTTAGGTCATTAATACCAAACCCCAGAGCTTTGACTTAATCTGTACTCCACTGAGATGAGTAGATGGCTTCCTAAATGGAAGAAAAAGGGAAGGCACATACAGTTGAACCTCAGTACAATTAAAATAAACTAATCTACTACAAAGTATTTGAGAAGCTGTAAAACCATCTGCACTTGTATAATGTTTATGTCATTGAAACATAATGTGGAACTGGCAAAGAACCAAAAATGAAGAGGTCTTTTGGACAAAGTCAAAAGACAAATCTTCCAGCTTTTAGTGAAGGATGTAGGTGTGGCTTTCCAAGGGTACGTCTATACTACCCGTCGGATCGATGGACAGTGATCAATTTATCGGGGATCGATTTATCACGTCTAGTGTAGATGCAATAATCGATCCCCAAATGCGCTCCCCGTCAGACCCTGTACTCCATCTCGGCTAGAGACGGAAGTGGAGTCGACGGGGGAGCGGCAGCAGTCAACTCGCCGCTGTGAGAACGCCTAGGTAAGTTGACTTAAGATACGCTGACTTCAGCTGTGCTATTCACGTAGCTGAAGTTGCGTATCTTATGTCGACCCTCCCCCGGTGTAGACCAGATGCAACAGAGTTCAGGTGTTCACCTGAAAGTTGTCTCACAGTACACACTACTAAAACCCTGATTCAGCAGAGAACTGGAACATTAGCTTACCTTTATGCAAATACGTAAGTCCCATTCATTTAAATGAGATTTAAACACATGCTTAAGTGAATCAGAACCAAACACATCTTTTAGGGTTCAAGGTTATTTCGGAGTTCCCACTTACAGGACAACAGAAGTTGGAAACCAGATTCTCAGTCTCCAAAGAGTACAGGGTTGTCTAGTCAGCACTACTAGATGAGGTCTTTCAAGTATCTGAAACTTGGTACCACATAAATTCACAAGTGACAGTGTGAGGGACAAAGGAGGAGAAAAGAAAATGGTGTCCCAGAATGGAGGGATGGGTGAAAGGCTTCTGGCCTCACTGGGACAGATAAATATTCCTGCATCTCTGCCAGAGAGACGAAATGCTCCCAACAAGAAAACACTGAAGGGAAACAAAGGGAACTGAAGATAAGAACACAGAATAGAGTTTTGGGGCACTACTGAGTCTAGCTTCTGTAGCAAAGTAATTCACTAAGTATATCTGAACAGATAGCCATCTGGAACCACTTCCAGCTATACACGTATAGAGTGAGGCAATATAAAATTCTAATTATCCTAATTTAACAGGATGTGTACAACAAAGCAGCAAGACTACGCTCTCTGGAAAAAAACTGAATATGAGGATCTCTTTCAGACTGTAAACAATAAAGGGACTTTGACAGAGCCAGCTTTAATATACAGTATACGTATATCAGTAGTGGATACTTCTTCATAGTGCTAATTCTTTCCCTCATCTCTCCCTCCCCAAAAAATAACCCACCCTCATGAAAATACTTAAAAGTATATAAGTAGCAGGCACTATCCTCATTCAAAAATAATAGTGTTAAACTATAGGATAAAATAACAAGTTAGGAGGCAGTGGTTAATTCTAAAAACATCCTGTTGCAGACACAACTCAATGTTTAATCCTACATGAAATGAGCCATAAGTAATTTCACACTTACGTGTACCTGAGCTGATCAGAAATGGTGCCACCACTGTTTGTCAGCCAACTCATCCCTCTAACCCCATTCAAAAAGTTTCTAAAGTGGCAAAAGATTTTCACCAGAGTCTCCTTGTGCAGTAGTAAAGAAAATAGGAAACAGAAACAGTTTGGTGGAAAGCACAAGTATCCAGCTGAGCAGTGGGGAAAACACAAATGAACAATAATGGCAGCAGGCAGGGCCAGTGCAACCACTAGGTGAACTAGGCGACCGCCTAGGGTGCCAAGTGGTTGGGGGCACCAAAAATCATGCTCAGGGGAGGCGGTGGAGTGGAGGTGAGCTGGGGCAGAGGGGCTCAGGGAGGGCGTCTGCAGCAAGCGACGGGGGGAAGGAGGCTTGCACAGGGGAACCGCTCCCCGCCCCAGCTCACCTGCGCTCTGCCTCCTCCCCTGAGCACGGCGCCCTGCTCTAATTCTCCTCCTCTCCCAGGCTTGCCGTGCCAAACAGCTGATTGGCACAGCAAGCCTGGGAGGCGGGAGAAGTGGAGTGGCACCAGCGTGCTGGGGTGGGAAGCTGCCACAGAAGGGGCTCCCCAGGCTGGGGGCTCCCTGGGCAGAGGGGGGTCAGGGAGCTGCCGCAGAGGGGGCACTGGAGAGCGCGCGGGGGGGGGGGGGCCCCCGGCCGCAGGGCTCCCTGGATCCAGGGGGTGGGGGCAGCTAGAAGTTTCGCCTAGGGCATGAAATATCCTTCCACTGGCCCTGGCAGCAGGAGGAAAATCACATGTCCTGAGTGATATGCAAGTAAATGTCATGCAGCCATCATACCTGCTGCAGCAAATGTAATCAATAATAACACAAGCTCCATGGGACACATCTTCTGTTACATGAGTTAAAGGTGCCTGAGGCAGCTTTAAGCTTTTCTTGCCATGCACCATGATCTTCTGTGCAAACGTACAACCTAGGGCAAGAGCATGCCTTGTAGACTGATCTTCCCTTGACCCACCTTCTTTCTTGTAAAATAGTGCCACATCTTGCTGGCTATGTGACTAGTGTGAACTGTTGTCTCTGAGGAATACTACAGAGTGGCTTTCTTGTTCCCATGTGTTTTGTTGGCCAAGCTGTACATAACTGGCGGGTCACTTGTGCAGACTCATGTAAAGAGACAATTAAAAGGGTATCGTTTACTCTGTTGGGTCTCTAAGATGTGAACCAATATGACCTACCAAATTAAGCTTGTATTATGTCTAAATTCAAGTGTTCCAACATGCCTGTGTTCATTTTGAGATCTGCAGTTGAAAGATGCTCTATTTGTGGAGAGATACGAGAGAACTTTTTTTTTTTTCTAAACAGACAGGTTATAATAGATTTCCACAAGGGTTAACTTCAGGAACATATGGGATTTTTGAAAACAAGCTACTTGACTAGTCATGGAGGAGTCCTTTTTGGTGTACTATTTCCCCTCCAGGATAGTATTAAATTGCTTGAGTCCTGAGTAACCACACTATTTTTTGTCTTAACAAACTTGTCTGGGAGATCAATCCACATATTTGCTGCTTTCTGTATGAAAAAGTACTTCCTGACATCTGTTCTGAATTTGTGGATACTTAATTTCCACTAATGCCCTCCTCTCCTATCTTCAGAGCTGAACTGAAAATAGTAACTTGACAGATATGCATATATCACTTAAGATTTTATATACAGACAACCATTATACACCGACTCCCTCCTACATTTGTTTTTCTTTGCTACATTAAACAGAGGAGAATTTTTTTAGCTTGGCATTTACAGCTCAGACATTTTAGTACTAGGATCAGCATCATGTGCTTGCCTTATTCTGTAACATTTCATGTGTTACAATATCTATTTTAGAATGAGGTAAGATGCACTGAATGTGGTAGGCTAAAATTACGATAATCATATCACAGCTCACTTACATCCTTTGCAGTTTCAGGGTCATTTATTTCAGTTGGTCCTTTATGTTCTAGCTTATTTCAGCGCTTACTTGCACTTGTTATTCTGTACTCAGTGTTGTGTAATTAATAACTTTATAGCTACTGTGGAACATGTTGAGAGTTAATTTGGATATAGTGAAACTAAAGCCCCACATGAATTCAACACTTTGTAACATGCAAAAAATTGCAACTCAACTTAGAGTGACATTGGTCTATGGGAGGAGGGGAGCAGTGAACAGAGGGGACAGATTCTCAGCTGGTATAAACTGTCATCATACCATTGATTTCCATGGAGTTTTGACAATTTATACTAGCTGATGATCTGCACAAAGTTTTCAATGGAAGATGGATTTTCAATGAGAAATCTCCCCCAATCTCAGAGAATAGTCCAGACATTCCACTCCAAAATATTGCTCTTAAACCTTAGTTTCTCAAACCAAGGCATTTTCTGTTACCTACACTTTACTCTCCCCTTGGTAAAATGACAGAGCCAGACCATATTTCTAACGAAGCTAACGTCAAAACTGCTGGTGATGGAAGTGGAATCAGGATTGGGCACTCACCCCTCTCCTCAGATAGTTAAACATTCTGAGCAAACGTGGGTCGTATGGCACAACTGCATCTGCTCCGCTTCAAGGGATGATTCTGACTGTTCAGATACCAAAAATACCACTAAAGAAACGAAATTCTCTGACACCACCACAATGTAAATTTCCATTAATTTACAGGTGAATGCTTTGTGCTGTTATTTTTTAAATGATTTTTTTTCAAACACAGCTTGGCTCAGTAGGATGCTGTGTAACTTGAGCCACTGGTAACAGTAATGTCACACAGGTTCCGTTGTCTTCACTGGGCTTTGGATCAGGGCCTTGGTGTGCACATATATTATTGTCTTCAAAACAGATTTAAATCATAACAAAAGTACAGCTGGGTCTGCCCTCATTCACTCTTTGCCCATGCAATGTACAGCTGATTAACTGCTGATGTTTTAAATCTTATGGTATGTTTCTCTGTTGAAAAGAAGGTTGTTAGAGGGGTACTCCCGAAACATATGAGCTAAGGTAGTACCAAGTGAGTTACATAGCCAGCTGTGATCAGCATTTATGAAGTCCATTACCATTATATAATATATTTTAACCCAGGCATCCAGGCTATTACCCTGATCATGCACTCATATCTTCATGGGTGAATGCTTACGTTCATGTAAAGTCCCACTGAAATCAATGGGACCCTACAAAGGTGCTCAGGAGGAAGGACCTGCAGGATCAGAGACTACAGACAAAGATCCATTTATCACTGAAATCCAACCGAAATCCAACTGAGGTTACAAAGTATAGTTAGGTCAATAATAATATTTTAGTTGCAGATTTACATGAATATTGATTTTTTGTATTTTTCTATTTTATTTGAAATAGCAGCAGGAATCACACTTTGCACTTGTGTAGAATAACGTGTGACACTGGCGGAGATTTCCAAAGGCAAAACAACAGTTGGGCACCTAATTACCATTTATGTCTTTGAAAACTTCCCCTATTAATCTAAAAAAATCTAATATTCAGAACATCATTTTTTTGTCATTTGAAAGATGACACTTCTAGCAGCACAGAACTCAGAAGGGAATATGTCATCTACCGAATCATTGTCACTACTTACTGCAATACCTGTGTTGCTTGAAAGTCTACTACCCAAGCACAAACTTAGCCTAGCCCTCCTTAGCTTAATCTGATGGGATCCCACTAACTAAATGGTAATTTAGTACATTTTGTATTTCCTTGTGGCAATTAATTTTACAGGACATCTCTGCAAATATGAAAGTGTCTTAGCAGGGCCAATTTGTAGAATTATTTTAATCCACAAACCCTAACCAGACTGAAAAAAAAAAGGCAGTAAAGGAGAAGCGCAAAATGGAAGTTCATATTAAGAAACATGCTGTAGGGGAAAATAAGTCAAATATTTGATATTTCATTCACTTCTCGTTAATAATAATCTTCAGAAAAACACTACATTAATATGACATAAATCCTTCAGCAATGAAATAATAAAAAAATTCTGAAGTTTAAGTACTGTAATGTTAAACCAAATTAATACCAGTAAATGGTAACTTCAGCTGTCACTGATATTGTGGAGCACATTTTATATATTCAATAACATCCTTGCTTACAAACACCAAAGCAGAACATAACATAGAATGGCATAACACCTTGGTTTTTCATCTAAATTATTCTGCTATGCACTTAAGAATCAAAGGGGGGTTGGTGGGAGGAAAGTTCTGAGTGTCATCCTTAAATGTGAATTTCCTTCCAGATGTCAGTTTCTTACTACCTTAATAGTGCTTTACAGTATGCCAAGTTTTAGCCCTTAGCAAAATTTCTCAAGCAACACTTTTGAGCAAAGGTATAATTATGCACAAATAAAATCCTTATACCACAATCATATAATAATAAAATAATAATCATAGTTTTGATCTTTACAGGTGTTCTCTGTATGAAAACCCAAAGAATGAATGGGTCAATTATTAATTTACTCCTCACACAAAGACCTCTTAGGATCATGTAAGCACATGGCACTTTGGAGTACATTTTTTCTTTTCCTTTTTGCCCTCAAAACTCAGATTTTCCCAACCTGTCATAGATTAGTCCCCTGCCATCCACAGTTAATGAAAAATAGCCCCTTTTCAGCCATGTTGGATTATGCTGTCTTGATGTACTGTTGATGTTCAGCATCTGCTTTTAGTGCCAGATTTAACAAAGAAACAAAAATCTCACACTGGGCTTTGGAAACATCCGTGTGGGTAAATATATTTAGTTTAATAACAAAAATTTTAAAAAAACCTTTTTCAAGGTGAACACGGGATTAAAGCCAGAAAGAAAAATTAAAGCTAGTGACACCGTATATTTGGAGATAAACTAAGTGGTAGTGGTGCAAAAAGGATATTGTCACTTGACTTGGAGGAAAAGAAATAGGGCTTAACATCTTCACTACTGTTCCTACACTCAAATCTTTGTGCAGCCAATGGAATGTCTCTCTCTTCAGTTGTATTTCTATCTTTGATATTTCTAAATCACCCATCATTTCTGCATTTTGATACAGAACAGCAGAATATGCCTGGTTTAATGGGCATGTTTCCTCCTTAGCTGTGGAACTGTAGTTTATAATCCATCAAGTAGGTTTTCTACTTGAACCATGCCCCCTTGTGGGAGGAGTACGGTACTGAAACCACTAATGCTTTGACTACAAAGAATGCAATGCTTTTACCCTATTGAAGTAAATGGCAAAACACTCAGTGGTTTCAGTGGGAGAATTATTAATAAGATAGCTCTCTGATCAGACTAAAGCTACCATGAGGTATTATGTATGTTCATCTAAAATTAAATGGAGATGTATGAAGTGAGATCACTATCCTGTTCCCATTGAGGTCAAAGGTAAAACTCCTGATTTCAGTGGTGTGGGATCAAGCTATTAAGCAACAAATACAAAACAAAACAACAGGAAGGAATTTTAAGAAGTGAAAACGATTAACTGTTTCTTAACAGCTGAGCATCTAGTTAAGCAATCCTCTTATTCTGATTAGCTGATATAGTCTTAATGTCTACCAAACCTTAAATAAATGGAGGCTATTATCGAGCAGAGAAATGAATATCTGGAAGGTGCTTACCTTTGCTTCACATTTCTTATGGCAGGCATACTTGCAAACTAAAATAAAAGCAAAGAAAATACATAAGTAAAACACTCGGAAATCCCTCCACCCCCAATATCTCTTTAAAGCTGCCTTCTACCACACAACCTGTTAGCCCCCAGTTTCTCCATCAAGGGTACTTTATTTCTTTACAATAAGAATACCAATAAACAAATAACAAATAAACCCCTAACCAAGTATTGACAGTGCAAGCCAGTTTTAGCCTGTTTATCCTTACGTGCAACTATGCAGCCTGCCTTGAAAGATTCATTAACTGTAGTAATCCCCTATCACTCTTCATGTATTCTCGCCTTTTATTTTAATAATATATTTTGGGCTTAATGTTAGGGTCCAATCATCTTGATACTTGCCTTTACAGCTCTTCACTTACCAAAGCTGTTAGGAAAATCGTAGGTATAAACGGCAAGGATAATGAGGCTAATTTGTTTCTAACAAGTTGTCTGAAGCACTAAAAGATCTGTGAGTCACTTCAGCAAGTCTAGAGAACAAAATGAATCAGAACTTTCCAGTCATGGTCACTTGAAAGTCAGGATAAGATCATATGTTTCACAATCCAAAACTGAAAGTCCTTTGCATAACACTATGAATAGTGCATTCAAGTAAGAAGTTAAAGTTTACAGCTCTTTAAATTACTAGACTAGATGTGATAAGGATGATTTGGGTGGTAAAACAGTAGGTTTGGAATTTATAAAAATACTATTTTTCTTAAAGAACAATCGGAAGAGCATCCATACAGACACTGAAATAGCTAAAAGGCAATAATATTGCATCCAGAAATATTCACTGATATACTTTTTACTGTTTAGTTTTGATTTATTTTCATTTTATGTCCAGCTTTTTGTTTACTGAGAGTCTTTGAGAAAGCTGCAACTGAATTTTTAAAAAAGAAAATCTTCGTAAATTGAATATGTTGTCGAATACCCCACAGTTCCATTTGCAATAACTGTCAAGACAGAGTAGGTCAGTGTTCAAGAGTCTTATATTCTTAACTCTGAGGCTGAAACTAAGGTTGCTTTCTCAGCAAATCCAGCCAGAAGGAGTAATACACCCCGAGTAATACAGTTTTCTGCAGTCTGCACCCAATTACTTAGTGTCTCCTGCCCATACCTTCACAGTAGTATAAAAACAAACTTTCTAAATTGAGCATCAAAGGTTTCCAATCACAAATGGGCATTAGTAAAGTGCAATCCAGTGAGGTTCTCCATTTTTCACTTGTTCTAGTATTTTCCATCAGTTCAGAATACAGTAGGGTGACCAGATAGCAACCGTGAAAAATCGGGACATTGGGTGGGGGGTAATAGTCACCTATATAAGACAAAGCGCCCTATATCAAAACTGCCCCTATAAAATTGGGACATCTGGTCACCCTAGAATACAGTGCCAAATCTTGACTGGTAGTCCTTACATGGTCAGCCAGCTACTAATTCTATGTCAGGATGCCCTCAACACTGAATGGTCATCAAGGCCATAAATCAATCAATCAATCTCATTAAATTCAGTAGTATGAAACTTAATTATCTGTTATCTTATCTGATCTTGTCAGATGCCTAGTGCCCTGGATTCTCAAGTCTTAATTAGAAAGAGGTAGGGTAGAGGTCAGAACTATACAGTCCTGACTACCAGCAACACTTGTATAGGAGCAAACATAATTATATGAGTAATTAAAAATTATTCAGTCCTGAAACAAATGAAGGATGAATTTTGACAAGGGGAAACTCGATTTGCTTGCCTGCTAACACTGGGGATGACTAAACTGATTGCTTGAATTCCATGTACGAGGAATAAATATTTGTAAGAATTCAAATTTTGGAGTCTTTTGATTGCCGTTGTTACTGTAAAGCAAGCCTGCACAACATGCAGCCCCCGGGGGCCACATGCGGCCCGCACGGGCTCACTGTGCGGCCCGCGGAGGGTGAATAGGGGTGGGGCAAGCCAATTGGTGGGGTGAGGGGAAGCGGATGGGGCGTGGCTTTTCGGTCCGCAGCTGGTTTTTTTGCAGTAATATGGCCCTCGCTGCTTTCCGAGTTGTGCGCGCCTGCTGTAAAGGGTTAAAAGTCATACTTGTTTCCCCCTAAATTATCCAGTCCTTTTTAAAAATCAATTTGAAGACCTCCTGTGAGCCAAGTATAAAATATGGCAGAGTTATACAAACAACACCCTGGCTCTGCAAGTCTGCAATCATTAAATGACAATTGCATACACTAAACAATAGGGAAACAAAGCTACTGAGAAACCCTGCTGTTACAAAGAAAGGCCTATTTGTCTGTCTTGCTTGTGAATAAATCACGAGTGGTTGAAGGTATTTTGAAATATAAAGCATGAAATTATATTTCATTCTAGGATGACTGCCATTGTTTCACAGCTGGTTTGTGTGCTACTGAATCACAAAGGTTACATATCATGCAATATATATGGCTGTGGGCACAACCTGCAGTTCTTATGCAAGATAAATAGGCTTGGAAGGATGAGAATTTTTATTGATAAATGTCAATTTCAACATGCACAAACCAGCAAAAAATATATACGTTGATGATCATCAAAATTTACAGATAAGCAAAGTAAGAAAAATGCTGCTTGAGAACTTATTAGAGTTTGATTTAAAGCTAAAATTTTGATATGCAATGTTGACAGTTTGTTTTAACTGTTTGAATCTCAATGTCTATTGTCATCAAATAATTGTTCCCCTCCCATCATCTGACCCTCCACAATTTCCCACAACTGTGAAAAATTAAATAGATAAGCATCAGGAATAATACCTAAATATAAACACTGATATTATCTGTCAAAATTAAAAATAAACTAAAAGCAGAATTCTGCCAAGCCTAAGGATAAACATCCACTTAAGTGAATTGGGAGTTTAATTTGAGTAAAGACTGCAGTATTAAGCCTTGCATCATCACCACCAGAAATGCTTATGACAAACATTGCATCAAACTGAATCACTCCAGTAACATTCCAACTCTGCACAGAACACGGGCAAGACTTCATGATAAATCGCCGTTATCTCTATTAGTACATGATTTACTAAGAACAGGGAATAAACAATCCAAAATAACTTGCAAATGTTACTAATCAAGTGGAACCTTTTAGTTCCAATGCATTCGATTCATTTTTCAGGTATTTTATTGGTAAAATATTGGGATTGTACATGAACAATACAGTAAAGCTGTTTTAGTCTAGCTTCTCTGATAGTTTCATTTTCCTCAGAGTCTATAAATGCTCTCATTCACACCTGAACTGCAGTCCTGCTCAGTAGTAGACCCAAGGTAATTCATTACTTTCTCTCATCCACTGTATAATATCACTAATAATAATAATAAAGCCAGATAAAAATAAACACACTGGGAATGAGATCACTGTCTCTATCCAGATGCTGTGAACAAAACAAGCATTCCTTTGTGTTCTGAGGTAGAAAGGAGGCTTTCTGTTTCACTCTGGGATGGAAGTCAAAATGTCTGTTGCACACATCAGTGCTCAATGGCACACCAGAAACATCCAGTAATAGTAGCACATATATGTCCCACATGAAAAGTACAGATATAAACACCCCATACTCTTTGAGGGTCCAGATTTCCAAACCAGATCTATAACTGGAATTTAACTCCATTGGGGACTGAAAACTTTTAATCCACACACACCCAGTTGGGAATATTCAAAATTCGGATCTGGATTTTATGGTTTAGGAGCATCTCTAAGAACAATAACTACCATCTACAGTTCTATAGCAATGTTCATTCAAGGATCCCAAAACAGTTATGTCCTTGTGAAGTAATATGGTAATCATAACATGCATTGTACAGATGGGTAAACTGAAGCACAAAGATACTTAGGGGCTCGCACAAAAAGAATAAATGGAAGAGGTTAGAAAAGGACCTGCCATGTGTGCTACCCACTTGGCCACATAACCAGATTATGAATTCTCTGATGCTTCTGACAGTGTCTCTTGTACAAATTAGTATTTCATCCACTGGAGAAGTATTCTGCTAAAACACAAACATTTTGCCAGCAGTGCAGGGATAACCAGACTTCCTGGAGCAGGTATGAAAACAAACTAATAAGGCTCCACACATGGGATATTTCCTGGGAATTAGCAAATGGCTGGGAGAAACTGCACCTTGAACAGTAAACCCACAGCCCGTTATCAAACCACAGAAAGTACCTCATACCAACATTTCAACTGCTATTTTAAGAAGACCATAAAAAAAAAACCCAAGACTCAAGATTACACAAAAATAGAGCTGGTCAAAATATTTTGTTCAAAATTCATTACAATGAAAAATGGCCATTTTCCAAAATGAACAATTTTCTTGGAAATTTTTCCTTTTTTTAAAAAAAAAAATGTATGATTTTTTTCAACTAAAAAAAAGGAAGAAGCAAAGAACAAAAAACAAAGGTTTTTATTTTTAGGTTTCTGTTGTTGTTTGGGGGATGAAGGGCCACTGAACATTAGGAGTGGTGGCTAGTGATGAGGAGGAAAAAGGAATGGAACACAAAGCATAAGCATGGGAAATGGGAGGGAGTAGAGAAAAGGTCTCTGTCAGGGCCAGGAGGCAAAATAAGTAGACATGAGTTGGTATCCACACAAGCGTACAAAAACTGTAGCTGCAGAATCAAAAGTGCTGGTTTGAATAAATGTAGCCTCTGAAACAGAATGGAGTGTTTCTTAACGGCAAAGGGGCCTCTTTTGCTGCTGCAACTCTGCAGAAACTCCTGGGAGAGCTGGAAGCTTTAAAGCCTTGTTGTACAGGCTATGTGAAGCGCAGGGTGATAGAGTGCTGCCAAGACATACTGCCTCTAACGAGTTACTCTGTGACCTGGCATCTGGAGGAGAAGCCAGGGACAGCGAGGAAACCAAGTTGCCCCTGCCTCCTCCACTGCTGAGGATGCTGCTCTGGCAGAGTCACATGATGAGGCCTGTCTCACCTGTAACATTATCCAGTCCATCTCCCAAACAATGCAAGATTGTTCCTTATGATACAATTCCACCGTTTTGTCCAGCCTGGCTACAAACACCATAAACAATAGGGGGTTCTACCATGGCCCTTGGGAGACTAACCCAAAGCCAAAAGAAGATTTCACTTTCCTAATCTTATCCTAAATGATCCTTTTATTAATTTCATCTCATCATGCTTAGTGATCCTTCCTTTGCAGCACCCTCTAGAATTCCCCCTTCCTTGATGCTTACACCCTCTGAGTATCTGTATAGATCTCGCTGACATGTATAGTACTTTTCAAGAGAATGAATACCTCAAAAACTAGATAATCAGATTACATGAATCATCTCTCGACTTTCCATTAACTTTATAATAACCACTTAATTCTAGAGGGTATCTCTTTTAGACTTCAGTGGCAAAAAGTCAATAATGCCTCACAGTAAAGGGACTCTTTGTTTCCCAGTCCAGCAAACATAAAAATGTAAAAAAAAACAGTTTGAGAAGTACAACATATTCGTAGCATATCAGCTGTTAAAGACAAAAATGACCGTGATTTACAGTAAAAAAAAGTACATGACTTACGGTGAAAAGAACTCAATGAGCAGTTTTTACCACACCGTGACATTCTTCAGAACCAATTACAGGTAATATACCAGCCAACTCGTCTCTAGACTATGGTTCCTCTGTTTCCTTATATTATCACAGTTGATAACTGTCAGCAGGAATGAATCTGTTTGAAGCAGTCCAACAGATTTAATCAATGTCACACTCAGCAAGACTGCTTTGGTTCCTCAGCTCAACAGCTGAAGGTCTGCATTCCACACATCAACTCTGTTGTCAAATGCAGGCCTTTCCAAATTTGTGTTTAAGAATTCTGGCATCAGTTCCAAGAACAATTGTCTCTAGCTGGATGACACTGAAGTGTAGGGCATGCCATATTTAGTCTAGTTACTATACTTCAAAAAATCTCCTAAACTATAGCTTTGAGAATCTAATTAATACAATCACATTTCTTTTGGCCCAGTTCAGGTAAGTGTGATTTGGAAGTTAACAGGAGTGTTGCCACAGTGAGGACTGTGCAATAAGGCTAAGTCACTATAAACCTTTATGAAAAAAATTCAGAAAAGTCATGCAAAAAACATCTAACGATAAATCTTATTAAACAAAAGCTTGGTAATTTACAACACATCAGAAGCTGAAAGCCCATATATCAAAAAGGTGTAATTCGTAAAGTCAATGTGACAGTTTATGGTTTTATAGTAAGTATGAGAAAGGGTAGGCAAGTGTGTGTGTGTTGCGCTGGTAGATTTTTCTTGTGTGTGTAGCAAATGAGAGTTGTGTGTTGCTATGAGTGGCTGTGTGTGTGTTTAGTGTTACCGTGTACAGGGAGAGTAGTGTGGAGTTGTGGCTGGCACATGAAGAGGGTGTGCTGTTCTGAGGGAGCTACACCTGTTTGGGGTTACTGTGTGTGTTGACATGTTATTGTGGGCATGAGGGTGGCAAGAGGGCCAAGTGATCGAGAATTTGTGCAGTCTCTGAGTTATTTTTGATATCACAGTGGGATACCAGGATATGGGATCAGGAGCTCTGTAGCGTAGAATGGAGCAGGGCTCCCCTCTCAATAAGCCAATCGGGGAAGCTTTCAGGAGGAGGATAGTATATACGCTGCCTTCCCTCTAAGAACAGCACACATACAGACAGAGGAATGTTCCATACTGGGCTGTTCAACATATTCATAACTGTTCTGGAAAAAGGGGTAAATAGTGAAGTTGCAAAATATGCAGATGATACAAAATTACTAAAAAACAACACGGAGTCCTTGTGGCACCTCAGAGACTAACAAATTTATTTGGGCATAAGCTTTCATCGGCTACTTATTTTTACTGATACAGATTAACACATCCACCACGCTGAAAATTAGTGAAAACCTGCAATTAGAAACTAGAACAAAGTAGGTCTTTCAGACAAAGCAGAAGTTTGCCCAGTTATTTCCCATTCAAAAACAAAACAACTAAAAGAGTATTTTCAGCTACAGATGGACTAAAAGGACGTGAAACAGTTTTGACTCTTTCCACCTCCACTGACTTTCAGGAAGACAAGCTCTAAGAAACCCAATAAGTAACTGATAAGTCTGAGTGCCAACAAGACATACATCAAGTTACATAAGGCTGCGGTGGGTATGTATGTCCATTTTTCACTCTGTTCCTCTTTTAGTCACAAGCATTTCAACTGAGTTAAAAAAGAATATCGCTGTTTTTCCCTCCAAATGTCCCTATTTATAGCTTTCAAATGTAAAAATGGGAGTTTCAAAATCAGTTGACCACTTTTCCATTTGAATGCATGACAACTTTTCTTCCCATTGTCAAGATGAACCCAAAAGTCACACACGTTTTTTGGAAATGTTCCATCACAGGTAGGATTTAAAGCAACTCCATGATATACATCAGCCTAATTCTGATTCCATTGATTTTTGCCATTGATGTCAACGGGGGCAGAAAGCCCCATAAAGTCAGTGTGTCGTAATAATTTTCACATCACGTTTCTGTCATGAGGCACAGAGATAATATGCTGTGTTTCCCAAGGCCTAAGTCACTGGAAAGCTAATGTCCAGCTATTGTAGAAGGCGGAAATGAGTTCTGGTGGATTTTAGCCTACTGTAACCTCTGGGCACAAGGATAAACAAACCTATTTAACATGGAGGGCTTTTGGGGCTGTGGGAGGGATTAAAAGCAAGGGGGTAGGGCTGGGGAGCCCTGCACAATTTGTGTGGGTGTTTTTTCCCTTTCCTTTTTCTTCTGGCTAGATGTTCAGAAAACATGTTTTTCTCATTTTGCTGAATTTTTTCAACCAGCTCTACAACGAAACAGCAGCAGTGACATGAGATAAAGATCAGCAATGAAAGGCATAAAAAATAACTGTGCAGGAACCTTACAATGATAATTTACAACAAGAGTAAGATAATAAATGAGTTTGGGTGTCACAGAGGCATGTTTGAGTCTAAAATGAGAGTCCCCTCGTGATGAAAGAGAGCAGAAGTTTCACTTGATAGCAGAAAATAAGGATCCTATTTTTAAGAAATGATCACTCATATGCTGATAATGTTGTAATACTAACAGTCACCGTAATAGCAACATCAGCTTGTTCATTTCCTGTGCCCCAGCATTGCTCCCTGTATCATTTTTAGTTGTTGTTTTTTTCATTTTGCGCAAGACCTGTTTCTATTTTTAAACTCCAATTTAAAAACAAAGAAAGTATTTGTACATCCAAGTATCCATGTCCTGGGAAGGGGAAATCAGAGGACAAGGAGCAGGGAGGGTTGGATGGGTCAAGGGTTTTGAGGGGGGACAGTCCAGTATTTGGACATGGATCACACACTGTTGAACTAGATGTACAGGGCCAGAAGAAGGCCATGCACACCACTTAAAATCAGTATAATGGGTAGAGAGGTGCTCTAAAAGGGCTCTCAGATAGGAGTGCCTATATATCCCATTCAGATCTCTACTAGCAAGTGCTGAAGGCTGCTTTGGGAGCAACTAGGGAGAGAGGGATTATTTACATGATCCAGCGATCCCACAGCAGGATGTGGAGGGGCTATAGGCACTATTTCAATGCACATTCTGGAACGATAGCTGAGGGGAAGCTAGGCAGCTACCCTGAAACTTGGACTTGAGTTAGGAGTAGATTTCACCCTCCTGGCCATAACACTGCACTCCATCCATAACAGTGTATTTGCGCTTTATTGCGAGTGGACTTCGCTACTAGTGTAATTATTTTATTTGCTACTAGTGAGGTAAACGTAATAATTGTGTCGCCACATCTACAGCAGTCAGAAAATTAAATTCAGAGAAAAATAATATGACATTATTATTGCAAGGGCAGAGATTTGTTCTCCTCATCTAGATCCACTTGCTTCCTGTGAGAGGAACAAAGTGCTGGTAGAGTTTTAGGTGCTGACTTTCAAATGAACCCAAAAGTTTTAACAACCTCTTCCCTGCTCCACCTCCTACTACATCTGGAATGGGATTTGGGCACTTAATTCCCTTAGGCTCCTTTGAAAACCCCAGTTTTATTTTGTATTTCGTATCTATGTTGATGTAACAGAATATTAAGGGGCTTTGGGGTTTGTTTTTTTGAATTATGATGATGTTCTCATTGTATGTTTGAATATAAAAACTATTGAATATAAAAAATATTAAATGGCTGTGATGTGATGACTTCAGTCTTGTGTGAGACAATTCATTCTTAATGAACTGGGGGTTATTTTTAAAATATTGTTCCTCTAACTGAACAGGCCTGATGTTGCTATCAAGTGAGTTTGTCCAGTTTTAGGTAAGTCTCTCCCTTAGCTCTTCAAACATACTAGTGACATACAGGACTCTCTTTGAGAAGGACAAAACCTTGTAAGCCAAGCAAAGGTTGCAGACAACGTGATCCTCCAAGGAGCTACTGAGGTATGTGTATCTGGACCATGTTTCAAGGACCTCCTTATTTAATGCCATTTTCAACGTCAAGAGGCTTAGCTAGCACTCTAGTCTTTCCCTCTTTAAACCTGAGTTCAGATCCTGCATGGATCATAAGTGAAACTGAGTTTGTGGTCTCAGCCTAGTCTCTGAAGCTTCCTTCAGCCCCTAGGGATGTGTGGTACAGACCCTGCAGCATCACTTCCAGGAAGCTTACTCACTTGACACCTCTTATTTGAGCTTTGCAGGGTTCATTTTGTTATGCTTTGTTTCCTCTGGGTTATTGTTTTCTCCCATAAATTGCCCTTTTCTATTTTTCTTTTAAAAGCCACCTGCAAAATCAAATGTGGCTTTTAACCAAAGACATCTGAAGCCTGTTTTGTGGCTCTTTCTCACATGTAGTAACAAGAACGGTGGGTCACATTGGTCACACAAGGTACTGTGATATGCAGTGAATGACATACTTTAGGATTGCACTGAGTTCACCTATTTCCCATATGAGTTACACCTGGAGATTGTGCATTTTGGGTTCATTCAAATTGGATCAGCTTACAAGTTTGCAGTTATACCCTGATGCATTACAGACACTAGCACTTCTGTAAGACTTGAAGGTCAGACTTACTCATTTTTTTTACCTACATTTCTGAACTTGTTCTTAGGACTGAACAGAGGCTATTATTTTAAGAGAGAGATCTTAACAGTCTGAACTTCAGCTGGCACATACCGACACGCTTTATAATCACAAGTGCAAATCCTGGCATGACTGATTCAGCTTTTATCATTCCCAGTTAAATGGATTTGAGTTTTATGGTGTTTACCACATGGAAGCTTTTCTGATCTGACCATAAAATCTGAGGTTTGTGTTGGTTGATGTGAATGTTCAAAAAATGTAATAGGAGATTTAAGAATAGGAAAGTATCCCTGTATGCGCGGCCAAAACTCTTCCTCTTGCTTCCCTCCCAAAGTGCTGTGTGAAGATTACTCTGTTACCCTCAATCCCAGAGATGGTTGCAATTCAGTGCTGAAGTTTGTCTATCATTTGTGAAGGCGCTGGGATCTTTTGGTATGAAAGCATATGCAGGGTAAATATAAACATTATTATTTTGTTCTACTAATTATAGTAGCTCTTTGTGGGTCTCTGTAGATTCTGGTGAGTCTTTGTTCAGTTTTCCATTTTCCATCTCTCCTTTAATTATGCATAGGTATGCAGCACTCTGTAAGCCAAGTTCCGTAGTGAAACATTACTGCACAGATGATTAATTAGTTTAAATAGATTTTGTCGGGCTCCTGAGAAAGGGACCATATCCTCTGCATGGTTTTGCTAATTAGTTGCCTTTTTATTAAATTAGTGGCAGTCACTGTTGATTATGTGTACATTTGGCCTATATGTATCTGCAGTTGCTCTCATCATAACTATAGTTTATAGTATCATTAAATGTTTATTAACAATGGTAATCAAAAATGTATAACATGGACAGTGGGCAATCACCAATCAGACCCTCACAAGCCTTCCAAACTCCCAACTGGATTTGATTAGCAACTACTCTGTATTTGTTTATAACAGTGATCTAAACAGCAAATAGCTTTTGCGTTCTTTAGACCAGTGAAATAGCAACTGAGCCATGACTAGCTTATGCCACTGGTAAACACCACTCAACCCAGAACCTGAAAACATTTATCCACATGCTTATCTTTTAGCATTTGAGTAGTCCCATTGGAGTCAATGAGATTTGCCGGATCAGAGCTTGAAAGAGAGAGAGAGAGAGAAATGGAAGTGGAAGTGGAAGTGGAAGTAATAACTATGAGCCTGACCAAAAGTCCATTGAAGTCAATGGTAGTTTTCCCATTGTCTCTAAGAGACTGTGGGTCTGGCCCTATATCCCTTTTTGCTCACAAATTAGGATAAATGTACGGTATGTTCATTTACCACAATTTTTATTTATATATTAATGAACATATACACACACAACAACACAGGCTCACATTCAGATTCAACAAAAAAATCACTGTAATGCCACTGACCATGGCAAGGCGCAAATTCCTTTGACATTTCCAGCTGACAATCTGTGTTCGCCTGCCAAACCCAAAACCAGACACGAGCATGCTTTTCAGATTATATGTCAGGCTAACATGTTATCATTGCACTTAGCTATAAAAGTATAGTATTTGAAACCACTTGCTATCCGCCTACATTACACAGTATTCTTAAAAAGCACTAGTGACAATTTGGCAAGTCCAGATCAGACCCGCTATAAAAATACACTTTAGCTTGCTACTAACAAAGGATAAAATTTATCACCGCATACAGAGCCCCATGCATGATAGATGTCTGACTTAAACCCATAAAACAGGGCTAGAGACGATCACAGGACTTGTGCAGGCTCTGGGCATAGAGATGAATTTCACAGAGAGACTATCTGGCTTTTAGAACACAAAGCAGTTGTCTTAAAAATTCTATCTCGTGGTCTGGTTGGTCAAAGGCTCTGGATTCATTACGATCTAGACTTGCACTTGAGGTGCACCTTCTAGTAGTCTAATAGTTGCCTTGAGCCCACTTTCTAATAGTCCCCCAGACCCAGAGGAGATAGTCCTGGGCTTGTTCCATGGGGGTCACCCAGTCTAAGACAGGGATTTTAAAATAACTGCAGCCTTTAGTTTGGAGGCCCGGTTGCCTTTGTCTGAGAGTATGTGGAAAGTCAAAATGCAACTTTGAGCAGATACATGAGATTGGGGCCTACCATGCTTGACTGTGTCCAGGTCATATACTACACTAGATGCACAGTGCAAGTCAGGAGCAATAGCAGTGGGTCACTTAGGTTGTACATCACACAGAATTTGGCCCAATATAAGATGGAGAACTTTTGTCTATTTATATAGATGTAATCATGACTGATTTAGATTAACAAAGGGAGGTTTGGCTTCGTTCGAACCACAATTTTTATGCTCATCTAAACTGTTATTAATGGCTTTGGTCTGGAAATCTCACACAACCAGATTTTTTTAATGGTCATACAGTAAGAATAGTGTTGCTTCGGGTGTTTGGTCTATTGAAGACTGACATAATAATGAATCATCACCACAATAATCAATTTATAATCTAATACCACCTGGAGGCATCTGTCAGGCCTGGGCTTCTTTGTGCTAGGCGCTGTACAAACATATAGAAAATGACAGTTCTTGCAGCCAAAGTCCATACAGTGTAAACATAAATTAATTTTTAAATAGTTTAAAATGTTTTTTTCAAATAATAAAAGAGGGTTGAATACTTGGGTAATCACTACTTCACACATCCATACTCTCTATATAAGAATTAACACAGTATTACCAAGGACCTTTGTTTTTATTATTTTGTTCAAAATTTCCCAGGAATGTATCTGTGTTTATAACAAAAATTTTAAAAAGATGAAAACTGGTGCACAACATTTACTTCACAATATTCTGGATAAAATATTGGGGTTAACACTGGGGACAGGAGGACAGAAACAAAGCAACAAATGGAGAAAAGTAAGAATATTAAAAGTAAATGTTTAATGCTGTGGTTTATTTCATGAACTGTATATTAACAGTACATACGTGTGCGCACTTTCATGAATGTGTGTATTTCTTTCACTGCGTTGCCTTACTTTAAACAAACAGAGCTTTACATTTACACATAGATTAACATAAGCAAATCTATGTAATGTAACATACAGGATTTTCTTAACAAAATCAGTATCTTCATGTAATAAAGTGGTCTAAATATTATGTGAAAAATCAGTAAATACCAAATAAAAGCTTTTGTAAATGCCAGGAATTTTTCAGTAAAAATGTAAAAACTGAAAATGGATGGCTTTAAGTATTACTTAGAAAAATTCATGCCTTCCCAAACTGCCTCCAATTTGATTTGCATCTGCTAAAGAAGTAATTTGCAGCAGCCGGAAAACATCAGAACATATAATGTGCCTTGTATTGTTCTACAGCAATCAATCATTTGCCTGATGAAAGATTAAGACCACAATGTAACAGCTAAAACAAACAATAATTGTTTTGTTTTGTTTTTAAAAAAACCTACATGGCTATAGTAACTGATTTACAAAGGAAAAACAATGAATGCACCTTTTCAATAATATGATAATCAGCTACCAGAAAGATCAAAAACACAATTTAAAGAGGCAGAAATAGTACTGATTTTATGATGAGAGTGTGACGCTGGCAGACTATATGCCACCTCTTGCCAAGTCTGCAGGCATTAGCTAAGAACTGAAAAACTCGTAGCTGGAGACCAGTTCACCTGTATGTTAGTTTTGCACAAAACAGGTATTAGTCTCATAAGAACGTACTTCGTATTTAGACTCTATGAAATGCTTGTTAGTTACTGCAAGCATTCATCTCACTTGTAATGTCTGTATTCCATGCTATAAGAAAATATGTAAGATTAATAACTTTGAAAACGTTCGCTCTGAACTTGTGAACCCAGGCACGATTCCCACCCAGGACAACTGTCAAACTTTAAGTGGGCCGTTATAAGCTAAAAGCTTTGTTAATTGCCCCATGCACCCGTGGAGAAGTATGTGCAGAACGCCTCAGCCCATCACTCTGAATGCTGGAAGAAGGAAATAAAAATAGTTGAGGTGAAGATTTTTCATCTCTTAACTGTTTGAACTCACACAAGGCCAGAGACACTTAACTGAAGCCAGAGATCCCCAGTCGCTGCCTCCTAGATCTGCCCTGAAGACTCTTCAACTTGACAGATCACTACTAGAGAGTCTAAGGGGACTATCTGTAACTCCATGATAAAACTGTTATAGTGATCCAGAAGTTCGCATTTGTTACTGGCTTGGTAAAACCTAATCACAGAACATATCACCACTTTGAGGTTTTTTGTTTTTGACAGTCTGCCCTCAGACAGGCACTCTCACTCATGATCCAATCCAGACAGCTCAACAGAGGGCTCATAGTTAGGCAACTCTTTTGGTACCTAACGAAGTATAAATAGCTAAACGACTGTGATCTCTGATTTGAAATTAATTAAACTGAAGAATCTTCGGGGGGAAAGCTTTAAGATTCAAACCTGAACTCACAATGCTGACTTGCACATTGCACAACCATTATTTGCAAGCTTTGAGCCCCCCTCTGTGATGACGAGGAGAGAAAAATAGCACTCTGCCTTCTGAAGAAATGCACAATTACTGTAAAAATTGAAATCTGATTGCTCCCTTGTGTTGAAATATGGTATCAAAGAAATGTCTTAGCCATGATTCAGTCTATCAGGCATGGGAATACACAGTAGATTAGTTATCTAACTCCCCCATTGCCCCAGATCCTCCTTCCTTTTGTATTACTTTTTCTATAGAGGCCATTAAAATCACTGGAACTGAACATGCTTGTCAAAGGAGGGCTAAAGTTTACTAGGACAAGATGACATCATCATTCATGTGCCCCTTTGTAGGTCAATCATTCACTTTTCAGAGAGAATTTTTAGACACTCCATTCAGAGCTGGATCTGAATGAAGGACATAGTGCATTTAAGAAAAGGCCCAAAACACACTCTGGCAAGCAGTGTGCCTTGCACCAAAGAAAAAGTTATCTGATCATTACAATACCCAATTATGGCTGTTTCCATACAAAGAACAGATGATTCATTACTAGATAAGCACAATAAACTGTACAGAAGTCAATCTGGAGCTTTCCCCCTTCCCTCCTTTTTCTGACACGTAGCTTTCTTGCAGCTGATAAGCTATTACAGGCAGGAAAGAACTTACAATCTATACAAAGAGCTATTATTTTCTGAAGACAAACAGCACGAAAGTAAGATTTTCTCATCAATCTACAAAGCAACCATCTTATAAGTGAACCCCTTGCTTCCCTCCCCCGCTCCCAACTTCACATGAGGCCTTGTTCACATTTACTTAGTGAGTTCAGAGGGCACCTTTCTGAGTCAGAAACCCAGAATTTGGCCCTGATTTTCTTTTTATGTCACCATTAACAATGCCAGCAATGCCCTTCTGCTATGTACATCAGCCAAACTGGACAATCCCTACGTAAAAGGATAAATGGACACAAATCAGATATTAGGAATGGCAATATACAAAAGCCTGTAGGGCAGGCCTGCACAACATGCGGCCAGGGGGCCACATGTGGCCCGCATGGGCTCACTGTGAGGCCTGCGGGGGGGTGACTAGGGGTGGGGCAAGCCAAGCGGTGGGGTGAGGGGAAGCGGATGGGGGCGGGGCGAGGTTGGGGCTTTTTGGCCCGCAGCTGGGTTTTTTGCAGTAACATGGCCCTCGCTGCTTTCCGAGTTGTGCAGGCCTGCTGTAGGAGAACACTTCAACCTTCCTGGACATACAATAGCAGACCTAAAAACAGCCATGCTGCAGCAAAAAAACTTCAAGACCAGACTTCAAAGAGAAACTGCTGAGCTCCAGTTTATCTGCAAATTTGACACCATCCGGTCTGGACTTAACATAGACTGTGAATGGCTCGCCAATTACAAAAGCAGCTTCTCCTCTCTGGGTGTTCACACCTCCAGATCAGCTGCTGGAAGTGGGCCTCACCCTGCCTGATTGAATTTACCTTGCTTTCTTACCTACCTCTGGAGATTTCCACAACATTCATCTGATGAAGTGGTTCTTAGCCCACGAAAGCTTATGATCCCTAAGATCTGTTAGTCTATAAGGTGCTACAAGACTCTTTGTCGCTTTTGCAGATCCAGACTAACATGGCTACCCCTCTGATACTAGACACTATTAACAAGAGTTTCACTATCTCTGAGTTAAATTGTCGGATGTGGGGGAGTACCTACAATTCTAAGCAACTATCCTGTTATAATTTGAGAGACTAATTAACTCCCTTAAAATCTGCCCTCTAGAAATCCATCCTCTACCCCCACCCTTGCCCCTAGACCCACTCTGCGGATTCTCCCCTCATGGAGAAGCACGAAGCAATCACAAAGCCAAAGGTAACAGCAATGAAATTGGATGGTGCTGTATCAGTTAACTCTGAACGGAATTCACTTAACCCTCAGAAAGCCTCCTGTACAAAAGCGACAAGCGCTCTAGAAGGGCTGCTTTAACTCTCCAGCAAGGGGGTCCTCTGCACAAGGTGTGCAGCACAAAGGGAGGACCCAGGGTGGGTCTCAAATAGGGTGGCACTGACACTGCAGTTATGTAACTCCAAGGGCGCCAGCCTTTGCCCAAAGAGGTAAGAAAGGGCAGCAGCTATTCCCTCTCTGAGGCTAGAATGCTGTGTTGCCAGCTCTTGGGATTCATGAGTAAAGGAAGTTTGGCTCCTGCTGAAGCCAGTCTGCAGCAATGTGAGGAGCTCCCGCCATCATTTCAACTGTCCAGGGAAAACCCTCTCTGGCTTACTGATGTTCCCACAGCCTGGACAAGAACAGCCAACCCACAGATGCTGCAGGTGCAGACAGAGCCATAGGCGTGCGCACAGGGTATGCCGGCTGTGCCTGGGCGCACAGGGTGTGCCTAATGTCTCCCCCCCAAAAAATGGCTTTCAGTGCAGAGTGTGGTGCCTTTAAAAAAATAATTAAATAAAAATCCCTGGCTGTGCACCCTAATGAAATGTGCTGCGCACGCCTACGAGCAGAGCTTTCCCTTCAGGAGCTGAGAGGAGTTTTGGATAATAGGGTAAGGTTATGCAGAGGGAGCAGCCGTATCATTTTCATGAGGGCGCAGCAGACCAGGGCTGCTCTACTCCCCACTCCCCTTCTGTGAATAATACGTGATCTCTTCTCTGCCCCTCCTGCCCTTGAGCTATTTCTCACACTGCAACACCAGGCCTGGGAAGAGGGAGAGAACCCTGGGAGCTGCCTATCTTGGAAGGATGAAAAATCTGCATAACTTCAGGAGAAGCAAATGTGGGGCTGGAAGGCAGGACATTAATAGATTGGGACCTGAGGATGCAGAGTTGATGCAACACTGTCAACCCCCAAAGTTCAAAATTCATAAGATTGCACCCCCTCCCCCCAAACCCAATACACTGTGTTTTTCGGTCTGTCTTTTGATTTTTGAACTTCCCCTGCCCACTCCCAATGTGTGTGACAATTAGTGTCCCCAACTCTTCCAGATTTATGGAGCGAGGTGATTTTGGCCCCCAGTTGCCAGAGTGCTCACTCGTTGCCTCACAGCGTGGAGCATCCAGCTTCTCCCCAAGACCTCAACGCTCGAATAAATAAATTTTGTCTCTCCCTCACAGCCCCCAGATCAATTCTGTGACTCTCACCACCACAGGTTCCACATCTTCCTGACCCCAGTCCTGCCAGTCCTGCCACATATCAATTCTCCCCCAATCCCACTTCTCCTCTCCTGCAGCTCCAGGGCTTCTTCAGTCCCCTCTCCCTCTTTTCAGTATGGTGTTGCAGGGAGGAAGATATACAGCCATCAGACTAACCCAGTGTTCAAAGGAAGAGACTGGAGTGAAGGAAGCAGGGAGACCCATCTATCCTACCCCAAAACTCTCTTGGCTACTGAGGGGAGGGGGCAGAGCTCTGTTTCTCTTCTACAGCAGTCTTGATTGGCTGCTCTTCCCCAGAGGATGGAGAATTGGGGAAGGCAAACAATCAGAGGTTTCTCAACCACCCCCATCCTCATGACAGGACTGAAATATAAGAGAGGGCTCAAGCTTCTGGAACCCACGTTACCTTCAGCCCCAGCCAAAATAGCCTTCTTGGCAAAGACATTTAGAGAATTGGTGATGCTGTTGAAGTAGAAGCCGGGGCCCAACATTAATTGACGCACAAAGAAGACGACGAAGAAAAATGACAAGGTGGGGGTAAGGTGGCCAGAATCGTATTTCTCACTATGCATTGTCCGTGCTATTTGTCATGGGCAATCTGCAGGTTGGGTAGGGGGAGTTCAAAAGTCAGAAGACAGCTTAAAACACAGCATTTTCCTTAAAGCTCTCCTGATTTTGGACAAATCTCATGAATGTTTTGGGTTTGATTTATGATTTTTGCGTTTGGCAATAGTGGAATAATAGCAGTGGGAGGGGCTATGCTGCCACTCAGCAACATGCCCAAGGGTTGGTGCAATAATTCCATCTTTTGTGAAACCTTTATTATGGGATGACACCTAGTTAATCAAATGGATAACACAACAGTATAGATGATGAGTCACTGCTTGCAAGTAGAGCAAAAATATACCTGAACCCAACATGACTGGAGCCTTTTCCTGATCATCCACAGGGAATGTCTCCAGCAGTGGGGAAAGGCTCTCCTCTACCACAGGCTTTCACTGACATATGTAACTCCATACAACGCTTTGGACTTAGCTTGCTTTTCACTGCGACTTGTAGCTACACATACCCTACCTGCTGCTGCAAGAGGTGTGCAGTGTAGATGCACCCTTAAAGACATGGAGGTGGGAGGAAATTTTGTTTAACTTATTGGGTGTAATTTTGTGATCAGGCTGAGGAAGGTACAACAAAACATTTGCTGCCTAGGGAGGAGAGGTAAGGCAATTGTAATCACTTTAGTGCCTTTCTGATTCTGCTCCACTGCAGGGGCTGAAACAGTGCCTCCAGCCACTGGCCCCTATACCGGCGCTTATGGAGTGGGCTTTGTAAAACAGCCTGTGGATGTCTTATTCTGTTCCTGTTTGAGGGAACTCCTCCCTAGCCAGATTCATGGTTCTTTTATGCTGCGGGATCCCAAGAGGGAGAATCCTCAAATTCTTTCCCCCCCTCCCCCAGAAATGAAAACAATAAAATTCTAGGCAACTCCTCATTAGGGATTAAACCCTTTCACAGCTGACAGCAGCTGTATTATTTGAACATTTTCTGAAATTCCAGCAATTATAACAAAATGCCCTTGAACTAACGCTGAACAAATGGGAGATTATTCATGTAACTGTCCATTGGTGACGTGTATACCTTTTCAAGAACGCATGTATGTACACACACAGACACCACCTAATCCTGCATTGTTTACATACCCAAACCTCCCATTAACTCCTAATGAGAGTTTTGCAAGTGCAAGGAATACAGAGGCTGGGCCTCTTGGTGAAAAAAAGGAAGACAGAAATCTCCATTTCATTAGAAAAATGCCACTAACACCAAGCAGACGCTACATAAAATGAAATTATTGTCTATATTTAAAGTGAGGGGCAAGAATCACTTGCCTATATTAAATAGGTGGATTACATGTGCATTTGTTAGAGAGAGATTTATTAAGGTGGAGTCACAAGACATTGTTAAACATTAACCAGCTGAAATCAATGGAGGGATCAAACCCTCCCATGGGGAAACCTGTGGGCGCGGCCCTAGAAGGAAGAAAATCTTGAGCTTTTCCCAAATTGTTTTATAGAAGAAGGAAAGTAGAACTCGTGGATCCCTAGGATCCAAGCAGATCTCAAGGTCATTTATGCAAAAGGCCCCATGCTTTTACTCTTGTGCTCCGCTGCAAACTAATTACTTTGCAGTCCTGCTGACAGATGCCCCATAACTACCCTCCCCATCAAGTGTGACAGAGCACTGTGAAAAAATGAATGAAGCCGCATGAATCCACATTTTGGGTATATTTACTGTTTCTGTACAAAAAATGAAAAAGGTCCGTCTTTTTCATTCCCCACTCTACTACACTGCCTTCCTTTTCCCCATGTGAGGATCCCTGGATCCACAGAGGGTCATCTGTATGATGGAGAGGAGAGATGAGGAAAACAGTGCCAGGGGCAACTGAGTCCCCCCTCCTTTGCATGTGGAAGCAGAGGAATGAGCTCCCTCAGTGTCTGTGTGAACAATTAGGCTGAATCACAGACTTGAAATAGAAAATCATAACGCCACTGTAAAAAAATGGCAGCTCTTCTGAATTTCAGTAGAGAATTCATGCAGAGAAAGCTTTCATGCCTCAGTGAGCTCAGGGTCACTTCCTCATTTGCAGGCTAAATTCCATAGGCATCTACCAACTCACTCATTCACACACACATGCTCCTAACAGAGCTTGCACAGACAGTCTTATTCTGGAACCTGCCTGAATAGCATAGCTAATAAAGGCACATATCTAGACAAGTCCAAATAAAAATTAAGTCTAATGCTGAACACACAGCGCAAACAAGTTAGAGTATACAGACAGTTAGCACAGGGGGGAATTCCAAAATTATTAATTCCCAGCTCTTCAGCACTAGTCTAAAATGCAGTGTTTTAAACAGCAAGACAAATAAATAGGTCACATAACATGTTACTCACCTCTGCAGGAAATGCCTTGGCTGTCAATGGCTTGTTTGCAGATACTACAGTCTTTGGGTTTTTTAAAGGTCTTGTTTTTGAAAGTGTGAGAACTCGAAACGAGGTTTTCAGGCTGGAATAGACGAGAAAATGTCAGAGCTCTAGTTAACTTTTGAATGTTATTCTTTAAATATAACAAAACAAATGAAATTTATAAATAGCCAAAACAACCACCACTTATTACATTATTTAACAATACTCACTCAGTCTCTCCAAATGCTGCATTACTGATATTGCATGGTGTAATATTTTGAATAATTACTGTAGAATTCTTTATTACACTAAAGAATTAGGGGACACCAAAAAGTAATTTAAGTGAGATTAAGCACTGTCTACTAACCTAAAGCTTTCTCTACCCAAGACAGTTCCAAGGGTTTAACTTAGATTGGTTTTAAGTTGATTTATGTAATGTAAGTAACGCCATATTGGCTATTTAACTCATTGGTGCAAAAAGCTGTTTGAACATTCTTATTTCAGTAGCTAAATTGAAGTATGCTTGGTTTAAATCAAAACAAGAGTGTCTGCACTATCTTTTGTACCAGTTTAAAATCATTAAGTGAGTGTAGCAGGGAAGTCTTGAGTCTTCTTGAGCAGGGAAGCCCTTAAATGTTTTTTTTCTTGAATTGGTCCCACAATTACCAAAATAATTTATTTAAACAAACACACACATAAACAGAATCTCTTATAATCAGGCAGGGAAGGGAAAAGAGTAGACAACTCCAAGAAAGCCACTGGGAACTTCAATATGCAGACAGGGAAGTACATAGATAATATAGTTGTGAGGGCTACTGAAACCCCAAGACACAAAGAGAGAGAGACAGCTCCCGGTTACTCTCCAAAAGCCTAACATTTAAATCCATTTGCAAACTTTTTGGAAGCATCTCTTAATTATCTTAAACCCCTTTTAAAATTTATTAATGGAAAATTATTTCTCTGTCTCTTCTTCTGCAATACTGGATATTTTCACAAACCAAGAAAGACCACATCACCAACTAGTAGGTAAAAATTCTGCCCCTCTCTCATCACTAGACAAAGCATGTCTACTGCAGAAAGGCAAAGCAGCGATAATGCCTTGCTGGCTGTAAAACAGCATGGTTGTTGGCTGGATTCCTACTGAGAAATGAGAAACAAAATTTGGTATGTGTTTAAAAAAAGGAATAAAGAGATGCTGCCTTGGATAATGAAAATCTCTATTGAGTGTCTATAAGCCCCATATTTACCTCCCCCTTCAGGCACACACAAATCATTCTCCTTAGCTATTAGGATACAGTGGACACGTTTACTCTTGAACAATTGCACTGCTCTACTGCTGTCTAGTATACCTATCTGGAAACTTGTCCCTCCAGAATGGACAAGCTAACTTGTAAACATAGCTAGGAGCTCATAAGAACAATTCACAAACTCCTGAAGGGTGCAAACTTTCAAAGGTGAGAGACAGCATGGTGCAATAGACAAGATTTGGGTTCGGCTTATGGCTCTGAAATTGTTAATTCATTGTGTGACTTTGCGCCTTGTTTTCCCCATCTGTAAAATGGGGACCATGATATTTACCTTTCTTTGTGAAGTGCTGTGGCATCTAGTAATGAAAAGTGCCAAGTACTAATATTACTATACATATCCAGAAGGAATTATTTGAAGTGAAGAAATAAAATTTAGGCTGGACTTCAGGAAAAACTGTCTGATAGTGAGATGTATTAAACTGTGGAATACTCTTCTTAGGAAAATGGTGGAAGATCCCATTCCTTTGGAATATTTAATACTAGACAAAGCAGTCATGAATAAAGTTATGTTGCATTATTATTATGCCTTATTAATTATTCAGGCTGACTGCTAAGTGTATTCCTATAAAAGCTGGAGTCACAAAACTTCCTATATGTTTGAGGTAGATATAATCATCTTGTATATGTTTGCTTAGTGCTACTTCACCATTAGCTGAAAATCATGACCATAGTTATGATGCATATTAAAGATGACCTGTAAAGAACGTAAGTGCATTTGTGCCCTTTTCCATTCTTACATGATACAGAAATTGGCACCAATGATAAGCAATACATCAAGTTTCTGCTCAAAGATCTTTTTCCCACTTCCTTCTTTTAACATCAGAAATATGGAAGGAGCTTTTCAAAAGCTCCCAAAGAGCACAAGCCCCAATTATATCACTGTAACTTTTCGGATTCCAGTGGAGTTACACTGTGGTTAGTGAGGTAGAATTGGGGCCACTGAATTAAAGACCTGATGTATTCTGTGTTAGGGTTGCACATCACCATAGTGTCTAAGCAACTTCCACATAAAATCACCACAGCAAAACCAAAATTCCTAGTGGACTTTGTACAGTCTCTGGAATGTCTCCCTTTTCCAGGTAAGGATTCTGGTTGGGGAGGTATTATTGGTTCTGGGTTTATTAGATTTTATTAATTTTCTCTTTTTTTGTGGCTGGTTGGCATTTACAGGTAAAAGGTGTCGTTAGCATGTCAATGTCATTATTATGGTTGAAAGGCCTTCTCAAAGAGGATGTTTTCATAAGATTTCTGAAAGACAGTCAGGCTGTGGATTTGCCAGATCTTCCCTGGAAGTTTGTTCCACAGCCAGATCCCCTCCATCAAGAATGTTTTACCCCCACCTCTCAGGCGCTCTACTCTGGGTATGGTGATTTGCATTGTCCCAGAGGAGTACGGATGTTGCTGTTGTTTTCAGAACAAAATTCAGTCTTTAACATGGCTAGGGCTTGATCCATTAACTAACCAATTAATCATTATATTTTATTTGTCATGTAAAAATCTTTTTTTTTTTTTTTTTGGTGGCAGGCATTTAGGAGCAAGTAATGTAAATCATACTTACAAGATGGGAGACTCTATTCTGGGAAGCAAGAATCTGAAAAGGATTTGGGCTTGGGGATGGATAACCAGGTGAACATGAGCTCCCAATGTGATGCCATGGCCAAAAGAGCTAATGTGATCCTGGGATGTATAAAGGGGGAATCTTGAGTAGAAGAAGAAACGTTATTTCACCTCTATGTTTGGAACTGTTGCAATATTGTGTCCAGTTCTGGTGCCCACAATTCAAGAAGTATGCTCATAAATTGCAGAGTTCAGAGAAGAGCCAAAAGAATGATTAATAGAATAGAAAGCATGCTTTACAGTGATAACCTTAAGGAGCTCAATCTATTTAGCTCAACAAACAGATGGCTAAAGGGTGACTTGATTACAGTCTATAAGATTGTACATGGGGAACAAATATTTAATAATGGGCTCTTCAGTCTAGCAGAGACAGGTATAGCACAATCCAATGGCTGGAAGATGAAGCCAGAAAAATTCAGACAGAGAATAAGGCGTAAATAAGGCATAAATAGGGCATAACTGTGAGGGTAATTAACCATTGGAACAATTTACGACAGGTCATGGTGGATTCTCCATCAGTGGTATTTTTTAATTAAGACTGGCTGTTTTTCTAAAAGATCTGCTCTGGGAATTGCAGAATGTTGGGAAAGTTCTCTGGCCTGGATTATACAGGAGATCAGACTAGATGATCACAATGGTCACTTCTGGCCCTGGAGTCTATAAATCTCAATTCTAAGAGGACGTTAGTAGTTTATAGCTATATCAAAGTACAAGCATCACTCTCTAGTTTCAGTTAAGATGAGACGAGAGGCCCAAACCAGTCAGAGTATCTGACTTGGTTGACAGCAGCACTGACACAGCATTTCAGCCTTGGTAGAGGCTTAAACTAGATGATGACAATTACATCTACGGAAAATTACATCACCTAGACATACTGAAATACTAGGCCAAGGAGTAACAGTCATTATTTGCTAAAGGACAGAACCAAACAGCTTGTGTACATTTTAATTCTAACTAGATGTTCCCACTATCAAGCTGCAACCGTAATACAACATGTGTTTTTGAAGGGTACAAAGGGCTTTAGATCTTTGCATAAGGATTCAAGTAAACGCTCAAAAAAATTCAGTACAGATAATCACCTTCTAGAAGATAAAATCCTAAAAATGTCTAAAATTTCAAAATTTAAGTTTTATATATATATACACACACACACACACACACACACACACTAACCTAGTTTCAACATAACTAAGCATATGTTACTTCTAAATTGATTATTTTCCCCCGCTGTACCCCAATAGTATAAATCTGATGCTATATTTCTCTATTGTATTCCAAGGAAGATGTAAAGAAAATGCATTCATATGTGTTTACAGAATCAACATTTTGTATCAAACCATTAAATGCTTTTTATTTTTTCCTCTTTGGGGATAAGGAATATCCAGTTGCTGCCCCCAGAAACAATCCTCTCTATAGTGTCCAGTTAATAGAAAACTATAAGCAGAGGGTCGATAGTCCCGTAAGTATTCTGCACTTCAAACCATTCAGACCTATACTGAATTTTATGCGCACAGTAAAAACCTCTTAGCAGAGCTATAGAAACATATCAACCCAAGATACTTTTTGCTCACTTCTTGCCTAAAATCAGGCAAATATAATCCCCACCCTCCTTTTCTTTAAAGAACTTACCAACCAGTGCTGAAATTTCCTGCAGCTCTGACTGCTCATTCTTGTACTGTCCAAGGTCCGTCTAAATCCACTATCCAATGCAAGATTTTTTTTCCTTTTCTTTTTTAATACTGGAAAAAAAGGGTGCTAAGAGCAATGGGTTTCTCAAGTTGCTGCTCCCATGCTGCACGCACGCACGTACACACACACACTGCTGCTGCTGCAGTAACCCTTCAGGTGGGAGAGACTGAAAATCTTGGTAATTATGGCTCCAGAAGCACAGACCCCCTTTCAAGTTATTTTTTTTTTATGGGCTAAGGAAATGCCCTACTTTGACCTCTTCTTATGGGAAGCCCAAAAGAAAAGTTCAATTAAGTGATGACTGAAAGAGTTCTTTATGATGAGGCTGGGCTCCTGGTTACAAAACCTTTGCAGAGCCCAGCCACATATCTATTTCTGTGGGAAAGCAACCAAATAAATCAAATAGCTAAGGGAAAAAAAAGTAGTCAAGGAAATGCAAGAGAATATGTTCCCACCACCACCACCACGCCTGATATGAACTATTCATGTTTGCTTTTGACACTTTCCTTCCATTTCCCACCCCAGTATCTATTATTTAAATACTGTGCCATAAAGTTCCATATAGCAGTTACTTACAGCCAAAGAAAAACAATCAAGGAAGAAGAAAATCCCATCGAGGTGCTTTTTGCACTATCCGACTGGAATTTGCAAATGTCGGGATAGCCGTGACAGGAAATTACACCGCCAAACCCAAAGCATAAGAATTGCTTTTAGTCCTGTCTTGAAATACTTCAGAAAGCTTCCCCCAATCATGAATGTTTTCAATGTTTTGCTTTTTAAATCAGCACACCGTCTTCACGTCAGGTTTCATTATCAGAAAATTGTTTAACATTGCCCTCTGAGCAGAGGCCAAGTAATGGAATATTATCTATCTGTAATCTAAAATAGCTTTTAAGAACAGCAGCTGGTTTGACTGGCATTTTTAGTGGCTGGAAGGAGTGACTGTACCAAGATTCTTACTCAAAAATACCCCTTCATGACAAAATAGAGCAAATAAACTAGGAAGCATTTTCCAAAAACAGCAAGCACACCAAAAATGCCTACAAGCATGCAGTTCTTTTAGGATCATTTTAATGTGACTAATCTGCCAGAAAACGTGCTACTGATTCATATATTTGAAGGTATATATAATATTTGATCTGACATACTTTCTTTAATGTAACATGGTGGTAGGCATGTCCAAGCATAAACATATATGAGTAAATATATAAAGCAGTATAAATTTCACTTTATGACAGAACTTGCTCTTGCTCTAATAGCAGCCAGCATGGAAATCCAGAGGATTTTATGTGTACTTAAGTCAAGGTAGTCCCTTTCTTAGTGTCATTGATTATTCCAATAGCTACCAGTATGCAACATATATCTCAACAGTGAAATGAATATGAATTGTGCTGTAACTGGCTGATATTATTGCTGCCTATTATTACAAAGTAAGTTAACTTTGGAAAGATGGATACTAATAATAAAACTTTGCACTTAATATCCATGAACCACAAAACACTTTACAATGGTAGATAGGTGATCTGAGATGGGGAAAAGACTTGGCTGAAAGTCACATTGCCTGTCAGTGCCTGAGCTGGGAACAGAACCCAGCTCAGCTGGCTCCGAGGATATGCAGCTCCTTCACTGTGATGCCTGTGACTCAGGCTGGGACGTGTTATATTTGGAGCTGCTCCGCAAGGTGAGCCAAAGGGAAATCACCATCTCACTGAAATAGCAGCAGGTGTACTTAGCCTTTATGCTTGCAAGCCACCCACTGTAAGTAGGGCTGTCAATCGCAGTTAACTCATGCGATTAACTCAAAAAAATGAATTGCGATTAAAAAAATGAATAGTGATTAATTGCACTGTAAACAAGAGAATACCAATTGAAATTTATTAAATATTTTCAGATTTTTTCTACATTTTCAGATATATTGATTTCTATTTCTAATACAGAATACAAAGTGTACAGGGATCACTTTATATTATTATTTTTATTACAAATGTTTGCACTGTAAAAATGATAAAGAAATAGTATTTTTCAATTCACCTCATACAAGTACTGTAATGCAATCTCTTTATAACGGAAGTGCAACCTACAATTTTTTTTGTTACATAACTGCTCTCAAAAACAAAGCAAGATAAAACTTTAAAGCCTACAAGTCCACTCAGTCTTACGTCTTGTTTAGCCAATCACTCAGATAAACAAGTTTGTTTACATTTACAGGAGATGCTGCTGCCTGCTTCTTATTTACAATGTCACCTGAAAGTGAGACCACATGGCACTTTTGTAGCTGGCATTGCAACGTATATATGTGCCAGATATGCTAAATATTTGTATGCCCCTTCATGCTTCAATCACCATTCCAGAAGACATGCTTCCATGCTGATGATGCTCATTAAAAATAATGTGTTAATTAAATTTGTCACTGAACTCCTTAGGGAAGAACTAGAATCAGAGAGGTAGCCATGTTAGTCTGGAATTGCAGAAGTGACAGAGTCCTGTGGCACCTTAAAGACTAACTAAAGTATTGAAACATAAGCTTTCGTGGGCTAATACCCACTTCATCGGATGCATGCAGTGGAAGTATCCCGGGGCACGTATAAATAGGTAGGCAAGATTTTTTGTACAGGTTTTTGTATATTGCCATTCCTGATATCTGATTTGTGTCCATTTATTCTTTTTCGTAGGGACTGTCCAGTTTGGCCGATGTACATAGCAGAGGGACACTGCTGGCATATAATGGCATATATTGGTAGATGTGCAGGTGAATGAACCAGTGATGGTGTGGTTGATCTGGTTAGGTCCTATGATGGTGTTGCTGGTGTAGATACGTGGGCCGAGTTGGCATCGAGGTTTGTTGCATGGATAGGTTCCTGAGTTAGAGTTATTATGGCACGGTGTGCTGTTGCTGGTGAGAATATGCTTGAGGTTGGCGGGTTGTCTGTGGGCCAGGACTGTATGTCTTTGGCTCTGTTTTACCCACCTTCTGCCATAAATGTCATGTGATAGCAGTCTCGGATGATGACCCAGAATACGTTTCTTTTAAGAACACTTTCATGGCATATCTGACAAAATGCAAAGAAGATACTAAGATGTCTAAAAATAGCTACAGCACTTGACCCAAGGTTTAAGAATCTGAAGTGCCTTCCAAAATCTGAGATGGATGAGGTTTGAAACATAATTTCAGGAGACTTAAAAGAACAACACTCCAATGCAGAAACTACAGAACCCAAACCACCAAAAAAAAAAAAAAAAAAATCAGCCATCTGCTGTGGCATCCTACTCAGATGTTGAAAATGAACATTCATTGGTCTGCTCCACTTTGGATCGTTATTGAGCAGAACCCATCATCAGCATGGACGCATGTTCTCTGGAATAGTGGTTGAAGCATCAAAGGACATATGAATCATTAATGCATCTGGCACATAAATATCTTGCAACACTGGCTACAACAGTGCCATGTGAACTCCTCTTCTCACAAGAAGTGGGCAGCATAATCTCCTACAAATTGTAACCAAGTTTGTTTGTCTCAGCGATTGGCTGAAGTAGGACTCAGTGGACTTGTTGGCTCCAAAGTTTTACATTGTTTTATTTTGCAATGCAATTATTTTTTGTACGTAATTCTACATTTCTAAGTTCAACTTTCATGATAAAGAGATTACACTACATGTATGAGGTGAATTGAAAATATTTTTACAGTGCAAATACAAATACAAATATTTGTAATAAAAATAAATATAAAGTGAACAGTATACACTTTGTATTGTATGTTGTAACTGAAATCAGTGTATTTGAAAATGTAGAAAACATCCAAAAATATTTAAATAAATAATACCCCATTATTGTTTAACAACATGATTATTTTTTTTTATTGTTTGACAGCCCTGTTATAAGATATTTTAGGATGGAGCTGTACCACTGGGTGACATCAACAAGCCAAAAGAGACAAAGAAAAGGAAAAACAAAGGCAAGTATGTCCAGTGAAAAGCTGCTTTGAGAAGCTATTGTTTACACAGCATGAAAAAACATGTTTTTTAAAAAAAATAAAAGAGGATCAGCACTCTTTAATATTACTATTTATTTTTTTAATGACATCTATGACCTCTAGTCAAGGACCAAGACCCCACTAAGCTGGGTGCTGTACAAACCACAGAACAAAAATTCTCTGCCAGAAAGAGCTTACAATCGAAATAGACAAGACAGTGGCGGGTCAGTGGCTAAACGAGGAACAGAACCAGGTCACCTGACTTCCAGTCCAATACCCTATTTACGAAAATACATTACCTCCCAATTGAAGTGCCTCACAGTTCTGGTTGACACTGAGCTTTACAATTATACTAGGGATTAAATCCCTTTGTTGAGCATGAACACCAATGTGTACCCTCACCAAATTTAGAGTAGCACCTACACTAAAGTGCACAACTGGAATGTTCTGGAAACTTACAAATAAGTCTACTTAACAGTTTAGGAGTTGGCCATACTGAGTCAGACTAACAGTCCATCTAGCCCAGTAACCTATCTTCCGATAGTGGCCAGTGTCAGATTCCTCAGAGCGAATGAACAGAAGAGGTCAATTTATCGAGCGATTCATCCCCTGTCATCCAGTCCCAGCAGCTGGTAGTCAGAGGTTTAGGGACACCCAGAGTAAGGGGTTGCATCTCTGACCACCTTGGCTAATAGTCAATAATGGACCTATCCTCCATGAACTTATCTAATTCTTTTTTTAACCCAGTTATACTTTTGGCCTTCCACAGATCGACTATGCATTCTGGGAAGAAATACTTCCTTTTCTTTGTTTTAAACTTGCGGCCTGTTAATTTCATCGCATAGGTTACATAGCATAGTTAGTAGTTATGCAAATTTACATTGGAGTTCTTTCAGAACTCTTGGGTGAATACTATCTGGTCCTGGTGACTTATCACTGTTTACTGTACCAGATTGTTTCAAAGCCTTCTCTACTGATACCTCCATCTGGGACAGTTCCTCTGCTTTGTCACCTGAAAAGAACGGCTCATCTTTGGGAACCTCCTCCACATCTGCAGTGCAGGCTGATGCCGACTATTGATTTAGCTTCTCTGCAATGCCTTGTCTTCCTTGAGTTCTCCTTTAGCACCTCGATTTTCCAATGGCCTCACTGATTGTTTGGCAGGCTGATGCACTTAGTTTGTCTGTTGCAAGTTGTTCTTCAAATTCTTTTTTGACCTGCCTAAATTAGACTTTTATACTTGACTTGACAGAGATTATGCTCCTTTCTGTTTTCCAGTATCTGAAATAATGCCTTATTTTACAAGGGAGTGAAAAACTGATCTCCAACCAGAAAAATCTTGGACACAGCAAGTTTTAAATGTAGCACATATGATAATCCAGTTCTCCCTAGCTTCCTGGACTCTGAGCCAGTTTCAAATCCTTCTTCCCATGAAATCTGGTAGCCATACATGTGGGTGGGTGGGATGGCATCAGGGCCGGATTAAGATCTTTAGAGGCCCTAAGCACTGAAAAGATTATGGTGTACCCCATATGTAATTCAAAATAAAAACAATACTATACCATAAAATAAAATGTTATTTTTCGAAATGACACAAAACTTACATGTATGCTGATTTTAAAATAGCTTCTTTCTAGATTTTCTGATTGTAAAATTCCGGATAAGTTCATCGAAGCTGACTTGACAAAGCATGTCCGCTTCCATATACAATAGGGAAAGTGAATCAAGTCTGTCCTGACACATTGTTGTTCTCTGAGGGTTTTATATTCTTTTCAGCTGAGAAAAAGACGTTCTGCAGAGCAGTTAGTAATCATCAATGTTAGAAAAATACATAGTGCAATCTCTACATTTGGAAATACACATTGTATTCCATCTTTCAATATTGTGTCATGAAAATCAATGTGACTGAATTTCATTTTTCCTGTTTCATTAAACTTTGCGCCCATATAACAGTGGAACTGCCGTACTTCTCCACAGAGATTCATATTCAAGTCAACAGGGTATGAGTCAACTAGCTTTTGGGAACCTTGGGAATATTGTTCATCAGATAAGTCCATAGAGTTTAGAAAAGAAAATCTACTTCGTACTTCCTTGTACACTTCACCTCTCCTCTTCATATGAACTTCAAGTGTATCAACTATAGCGTAGTAAGTAGATATGCAAAATTTGTCTCTAGGGTTCAATGCTGTTTCTGTTGCACTACTATCATTTGCTTGTATTTTCCAGATCCGCTTGTGGGACTGGGCTTCTTTGTAATTAGTATCAGGCAAGATATCTTTTGATATGTCTTCAAATCTTTCAAAATCATTCCTCAAAGTGTGTAACTGGTCTGCTAATGATTGACAGAGGTCTGCACATGTTTCCAAATCCAGTTCTTTTTCTTGGAGAGCTTTACTTGTGTGGTAAGTGTTGTAAAATTTCATTCCACATGGTCAACATGAATACAAACTCTAGTTCTTGCATCTTGTTTGCAATGTTTTGTCCCTCTTGTATAGTTTCTCCCTTTTGTGATTGGTCTTCAGCTATACTTTCTAATGCATCCACACTCTTTGAGTAGGTCTCCAGAATTGCACTTGTTGCCACTGCATGTGCCTCCCAGCGAGTATTAGAAAGAGAGATCAACACACAATCATTGCCCAAATATATTTTAAGAACTGCCCATCGGTGTGTTGAGGCAGAGAAAAATGTATAAAATAACTGGACTGTTGAGAAAAAAATTACTGCCACCAGGCAACAATCACAAGCAATGGTCAACAAGATTGAGTGAGCGTGCAGCACATGGTATGAATATGGCATATTTGTTCTGTTCTAAAACCTTCTTCTGCATTCTTTGATAACACCCTGACATGTTGGCAGCATTGTCACAAGATTGACCTCTGCACTTTGAGAAATCTATTTTGCAAACTTGGCACAGATAATGCAGTATTTGATTTGCCATTTCTTCACCAGTGTGGTTTTTCAAACTGAGGAATGTTATCAATCATTCAACTGGTTTTCCATCTGTGGGAGACACATTAGTACAATACTCAACTGATCAATATGTGAAAGATCAGGTGTAGAGTCGACAGATAAACTGAAATACCCAGCAGTACTTATTTCATCCACAATAGCTGAACAAACTTTGTCACTCGTTAGACCAATGAGTTCATCACATATTGTCTTGGATAAGTATGATGGGTTATCTTTGCCAGCTAAAGAGATATGGCCTGCTAAAAATGGGTCAAACTGAGCCACAGGCTCCAACAATTCCAAGAAAATTCCATTCTGCAATGATTCAAATGTGTCATTTGATCCCCGGAAAGGCAGACCACGTTCAGCTAAAGTTTGAATAACAGCTATAGTACGCTACAAGACATGTTGCCAGTAATCACACTCCTCTTTAATTCGTTCTGATTTCCTCGCATTATTTTGATCTACGTTAGTAGGACACCCCCCTGGTTTAGGTGGGATAAGTAATAAAAAGGGAACAGAAAAACAGGGGAAGAGTGTATAGTGGAGTATAAGGAAGTCTAACAAAGTTCTGATTTTTCCCATGATGACTACTTCAATGCTTTTTTGAAATATCAAATATCAATTTTTTTCAAAAAAAATCCTTTTTTTGGGGTGCCCCCTGCTTTGCTGGTGCCCTAAGCACGTGCTTAGTCTGCCTATTGGGTAATCCAGCCCTGGATGGCACTGTCAGAGCAAAGGCAGTGAGCAGGGCAGCCAGATTCATGTTGATTCAAGCATTTCCTTGGCAACCTCTTGTGCCCCTGTGGAAATTCAGGTTGTTCTCCCATTGCCAAGTCATAAGGGACCATCTTCGGTACTTGAGACGAAGCGCCCCTGGGAAACAGCTGACTCAGAGGGATCTAATTTATTCTTCCCCAAGCTAGCAAGAGTGAATATTCGCGTATGTTTCACTTTTCCCTTTGTCAATATCAAATACTATTGGCTGTTCATATTTTAGGCCACGGTTTTTGTTTCATCAACCCTTCAGATTTTTATTTTGCAAATCCTCATGTACTAGAAAATACATGTGCTTGTCTTAAAAAAGGCCCAGGAGAGTCGTCATTATTTCAGATACTGGAAAAATCTCTCCACCTCATCCTCATCCCATTGGCAAACTGGCACTTGTTCTGCATGAGTCAGGTGCACAAGAAGTGCCTGAAAAGAGTCAAAGGACAATGTGTGTCATGAAAACTTCTTGTCACAAGCTTACATTTCTTTGTTTAATGAACTGGCTTTGTCATCTCAAAGTCTAAAATCCTAAAATTTACATATAAGAAGTGAACTAATTTTTTTTAAAGTTAGTGAGATGCAATGCCTGCATCCAAACAACAGAATTTGGTCCTCTGAATATTAGAAAAATGAGCTTGAGTCTGACTACCGCTGACTGAGTTTCATCTTTAATTTAATTTTCTAAGTATTGACATAGACATCGGAAAGCCAAAACTCACATACGCACACATGATTATGCTTTCAATGATCAGAGTTTTGATTCTTTTATTATAATCCTTCTGCCTCTAGAATCCTTAATCCACCTCTGACCACTATAGATGTATTCTCACAGCTGCATTAAAACACCGAACAGGCAATGCATGTGCTTCTTTGACTGTATTTAGACCCATGCATATTTCCTCCCTCCCTCCACCTTCGATAGTCCTTTATGAAGCCGTTGACAGAAACAGCTAATGTGAGGGGTCAAGATCATGCAGAAACCTTCCAGCCCAGCTTTCTCTTCTGTGCTCCCATGACACAGTGTAGCGACTCAGGCGGATCAATACCACAAAGCCATCAGTGGATGCCTCTTATATTGAGCCGCACACGCAGACAAGAAAAAGTAAGGGTGTGTGGGGGGAAAAAGGGGAAAAGAAAGAAAGAAAGAAAGAAAGAAAGAAAGAAAGAAAGAAAGAAAGAAAGAAAATACAAGGAGAGCTGCAGCAGCTGCGTGCCAGAGCAATGAACGAAGTGAACAGCTGAGGGGGCCGCAGATGCACGTTAGTCAACTAATCAAGCAGTAATGGGAGCCTCCAACCAAACAAACGTGATTAAGGATTTTAGCAATCTCACCAGGACTCAACTGTTTCCACGACTGGAGTCATATTCAATCCAGCATTCCTCCTTGGGACAGATGTAGCACACTATGTTTATTACATATGGAACTAATTTTTCTAGGACAAGTTTGTGGGAGAGGTTCTGCATATTGCTAGCTTGCTTCTCTGAATACATCTTTTCACCTCATCCCCCCACCTCCCAAGGATGAAATAGAAGAGAAATATCAAAAATGCATAAGCATAAAAGCTTAGTAAATTGCATTTGTTCTGTGGTCCTGTGCTCTGTACACGAAGTGCACCCATCTGCTCTATGACTAATGCAAAGTACATACTGAAAGTTCATAAATCATGGAAATATTTGCCTTGAACCAGATGCTACCTTCTCAGCGCTTTTCCTATCCAGTGAAAACCTGTCTTAAATGACCACTCTAGAGACTATAATGGACAGTTGCTTAAGAACAGAGGTGATCTAATAATGTTGGAGCAGAACTGTACTCAGTACTTCAAGGACCTCTCTTAAGGCAGGAGAATGCCTGATAGGGGTGGACTCTGGTAAAGGCATCAATTTTGCCACAGCAATTTCTCTACGGTTCTCTAGATGCTGGGACGTATAAATGGATTCTGAATATTCTGGGCCAGATTCCCAGCCCCTTTGTGCTCCCCTGAGCAGTGCAAAGAGGACATAACTCTAGCACAGCTGGCCAGTTAACACAGTGGGAGGGAATTCTCAGCTAGTGTAAAGCCAGCAGAGTCAACTCCTGTGCCAGTCTCCCCCAGCACAGAGAGTACTAGCAGAGAGAAGAAGCATAATGAAGTGAGGTGGCAGGGATGAAGTGCAGCAGTTGTTTCTTTACAGCAATTCTCAGCTGGTTTATAATCTCTTAGGGACACCAGTCAGTTGCTGTAAATTAGAGCAGCCTCTAGGCTGCTTCAAGTTATGTCAGGCAAGGGCAGTTTCAAAATCAGGTGCCGTCCCACCCCCTCCACTCTCTGCCCACTCCTCCCATCACTCGCCCTTATGGCCACTAAAAAGTGGGAAGGCATAGTCTCCTGGTCCCCTGGTTCCAGCGCCCTTGTCCAGAACACATTTAAATGGAGTGAAGTTCTTCTCTCCACAAAGAACCAGCACAAGACCTATGCATAGGGTGACCAGATGTCCAGTCGAAAAGGGACCCTGGTGGCGCTGGTCAGCACTGCTGATCGGGACACTGACTGTCCGGCTTATGGCGCCATGCAGCGGGGCTGGCAGGCTCTCTGCTAGCTGCCGTGCTGCATGGCTCTTGGGTTGGGAGCAGCCGGCATGTCTTCTCACTGCTGGGGGGGTCTGCATTCTGCCCCCCACCCCACTCCCGCCAGCGTAGCTCCCATTGGCTGAGTCAGGGCAGGGGAGGAACTAGCGTGACTCGTGAGCACTCAGCAGGCGGCTGTTGAGGAACCACATGGCGCGCGCATCTCTGCTGCTGCCCGGCCCTCTTCTCCTCGCGCTCTTCATGTGGCTGGGCTCAAGCTGCAGCACATGCTCTGCTGCGACCTGCGGTCTGTCACCCCATCGCCGGCACCCAGTGTATCCCATTCTCTCAGTGCTGGGAATGGGGCTGCACCCCATCCCCCTCAATGTAACCCTCCCCGCTCCACCCCTACCCTCCCACCCGTCTGACTGCATCACTCGCCTGTCCTGCCCACCACACCTATCCATCCCAGCTCTGTACCCTTACAGCACTCGCTCACCCACCCTCTCCACCTCTGAGAGCCACCACCTCCATGTCCCTCAACCCCTGCACCCCATGAACCTCCATACACTGCTGCACTCCCATTGTATCTCTATACATTCCTGTGCACCCTCATCCTCAGGCACCTATAGCCTTCTGCATCCCCCCACATACCTCTTCCACCCCCCGTCTCTCCTTCATTGCCCCCTCTCACCCTCACCCTGCTCTTGTCCTTGGCCTCTTTCCCTCTCCATCCTCGCCCCTCCACACCACACCCTATCTTTTCCCATCCAACTCACCCTCCTCCCTTCTTGGCTGGTTTATTTAGGCAGCCCCTGGAAAAGTGTATGAAAAAGTGTTCCTGTGTAGGCAAGTGTGTGCATGTATGCCTTGTATGTATGTAAGAGACCGTGTGTCTTGGTGTAGGGAGGTGCATGTATTGCCGCATGTGTGTATACCTGTGTGAATAAAATTTGCAGCCTAACTCTTTGACTTTTATTTCTTTTGCTGGCTTGCACACAAAAAAATGGATGACATAAAATGTGTGTGTGTTCATTTCATAACAAGTTTTTAAAAGAGAAGGGAACTCTAACAGAAATGTATTATTTCTTAAAAATGAATGTTGTTGACTAGTAATTGCAGAAGAGCCAATGTATAAGACATTTCTCATAGACTTTAAGGTCAGAAGGGACCACTATAATCATCTTGTCTGACCTCCTAAACAACGCAGGCCACAGAATCTCACCCACCTACTCCTGCAATAAACCTCTCACCTATGTCTGAGCTATTGAAGTCCACCAATCATGGTTTAAAGACTTCAGGGTGCAGAGAATACTCCAGCAAGTGACCCGTGCTCCCCACTTTTGTCTAGCTACATTATAAACTCTTTGTTGCAGACTCTCTCTTTTTATGTGTATGTCCAGCACTTACCATGCTGGAGCCCTCATCTTTGTTGGGGGTCTCTACGCACTAAACAACAATTGTAATAGTCAATAATGTGGAAGTATATGTGTTATCGCATGCTAGATGTGTACACATGAATACATGTATATCTTCATGTAAGTGTGGGAATCAGTTTCTACAGATTTATTTATACAGGTATCTGGACACGGGTGCAATTCTGTGTTTGTGCTCTATGGATTTGTATTTGGGCTTCAGGAGTGGGCCTTTAATGGACCCCTTACAGCTGTGATAATGTGTGGTCCTAATTCCACATATAAAATTACAATAACCTTAGTGAACAAAACACATGGAGCTGGTTATGAAAAATGGGAAGAGCGGAGGGAAAGAATCATGAAAACCTTTGTGAAATTTCATTTTTTAAAAAATTACCCATTTTGACTATTTTGCTGCCAGATCTAGTGTCCTACGACAGATAAAACCTGAAATTAGCATAGTACATCTGTCAAAACAATAAATACGCCTGTTTGGGCCTTGCAGTGAAAAAAAGCACGAGTGAGGGTGGGAGAGAGCAAGTGATGGAGGGAGGGGTGTGGAGTGAGTGGGGGCGGGGCCTCAGGAAGGGGTGAGGCCTCAGAAAAGGGGTGAGTGGAGTAAGGGTGTTCAGTTTTCTGGAATTAGAAAGTTGACAACCCTACCTATGCACTGAGTTCTACGTTAGCCCTGGTTGAGGCAGTGCATAGAATTTGTGCTGGTGAATTTCAGCTGTAGTGGACGTAAATCGTTTAAGGTCTTTTTGTCTTTTCTGAAAACTGATTTCCAATGAATTTGGTGTTAGTTGAATCCATGAGGACTGTGCAAAATAAAAATGAATGTCTGAGTATATTGGGAGGATAACAATTTTGAGGAAATATTCTCCTACTTTATCTGGATTCTTTCTTGTTAAGGAGCAGGGCCTCAGGGAAGGGATGGTGTGGGGTCGTGGGTCTCAGGGAGAAGGGGTGGCATGGGGGTAGAGGCTTAGGAGGCAGGGGTGGTATAAGGGTGGGGCCTCCGGGGGAAGGGGCAGGGCTAGGAGTTGGGCCATGGTTTGGGTGCTGGTGCCCCCCTCACTTTTAGGGAGCTTCTGTTGCTCCTGGTTCTGGATAATTATCATTCGTTAAGAGCTTGTAGAGCCCCTGTGCAGACAGGTATGAAGTCCTCAAAGAATTTACAGCCTAGGTAGTGTACAAACTAATGGCATTGAAATGGGGGAAGTGCAGTGACATATAGCAGTGCAGCTGAATGATGAAGTTAAACACATGGTCTGTTAATTTCACCTTATTAAATGTATTTCAAAATCATACTTGCACATCTTTTTCAGTGAGTTAAAAGCTCTGTGGGTGTAGGACAGGCAGGCTAGGCTTTATAGTTTCTGGTTACAAATATAAGGTCCCATTCTCATAGAGTTTAAAGCCAGAGGGGACCACTAGACCATCTAATCCACTGATACTCAGACTGAGGCTTGAGAGCTACAAGTGGCTCTTTAATGTGTCTCCTAATTTAATGATTAACCAATCTAAGTTATTAACCAATCAGGGTGCTTTTACTGTTATTAACCAATTGTGTTGATAACATAGTAATAGTTGGTCAGTCATTTTGCTTTGAGAGTTATAAACTAAATATTTCCCCATCATACTGTTTAACTAGGAATATAGATAGTAAATGAAACAATGAATTCACATGACTGTGGCTCTTTTTGGTAATGTTGATCTCTAATTTGGTTCCTGAACCACTAGAGTCTAAATATCGCTGATCTAATCTGAACTCCCATATATCACAGGCCACCACCACCACCAAGTATCTACATATTTAGCCTAACAAATGAAATGAGACCAAAGATGAATAGACTCTTACGTGCCAGAGAACAGTAAGGACCGCAGTGCACCACGGCTCTAGGCCCCTTCAATGGCAGGGAAATGAAGAAGTTAGTTAGTGAGAAATACCCAAATAATCCGGCAAGTGACCTGTGCACACACACTGCAGGGGAAGGTGGTGAATAATCCCTCAAGTCTCTGCCAATCTGACCTAGGGGAACATTCCTTCCCAATCCCATATATGGCCATCAGTTAGGCCCTGAGCATGTGAGCATATGTTCTGCTCCACTGAAATCAATGGCAAAGCTCTCGTAGGCTTTAGTCAAGCAGAATCAAATGCTGCTTTGTTATTTTATGAAGCAATTATCTGTACGCTGGATGTTATACTTAGTCCCTTGTTTCTCCCTAAATTATAAATGCAAACATGATGCTTAAAAGAAAAAATGGTCATCTAACTTCAATAGTGCAAAAATTATACTGATAAATTGGAAAAATCATAAATCATCAGTATTCAATAACAGTATGAATTAGAGCTGTTAATCAGTAAAACCTGGTGAAAAACAAACACACACTAAGTATGTTTCATGGCAGGTTATGCCATTGGTTCATCACATCTGATACTCTACCTCTGATAAGGGCCACCACCCAGTTCTTCAAAAGGACATAACTGAAATCTAAAATCTACCCAGCCAATTATTCAATGCAGTACAGAAGGGAAAATTTTCCCTTTTACCTGCCTGCAATCTGTTTTTGCCATGAAGAATATTTGATTATCCTTAACTCACCTTGCATAACCGCTGCTGCTAAGAGCAGTAATCAAGACAAATGTCTGTTGAAATAGTCCTGTATTTCTGAGAATTTTGATTCAGAGTTATAGTAAACATCATCTAATTTAAAGTTCACAATATTAATCATTTCAATTTTAAAGGAAAATAATATGCACCTTTCCTCTCCAATGGCTGAGTTAGCTCTTTTAAAATTAGCATTATCCTTTATAACTATAATTACTATTGAAATCATCATAGTATCCGGGGAAGGTACAGTTTATTTCCTTCACATTTTATGCACTACAAGACTCAAAAATGTGTGAAAATAAATCATTATAAGCTTCTAGAATTATACTGTTATAGCAAGTTGTAGAGTATGGTGCTAAAGATTCAATAGCGAACAATTGTGGGAAAGGTAGATTATCATCATTTTTAAAAAAATTAATACCAAGCTTCCACAACAAACTTATCTGTATTTCAAATTAACTGATTCATAAGAGTTTGATTCTTCTAGGGTTTTTATGTAAAAGTTGCTATACTACTTCAGAGCAATGGTATATCCATTCCAGTTTCCAGAGGCTTAATAGGAAAGTGTTAAGGAAAAAAAAGGGTGGGGGAGTAATTTTTCCACAAAAGAAGACAGTTAGTGGGTTAGTTTATACCATGAATCCTGAAATTTTACATTACATATAAATTATATTTAAGGTTCATGGGTATTTAAATCCCAGGTTTGGTTTGGGATCCCTTCCTACAAATGAGAATTTAACCAACAAGTAAACATGGCATTCCTTCAGGACTAATTCTGATACAGGCAAGTCGCATCTTAAGCGCATTTAACATGCACGATTTCAGCTTTACGCGATCAGCGAAAAAAAAGAAAAGAAGGGGAAAATAAAAATGTAAAAACTATCTGTAGGGCGGGCAATTTCGCCCGCCATTAAACTCAATGGATTTTGGCTTCACACGATTTCTGCTTTATGCAGTAATCGCAGAACATAACCCTCGCGTAAGATGCGACATGCCTGTACTGCACCTTGCTCATGTGATGGCCCTTTGATTTCTCATATAACTAAGGTTTGTAGTCCCCAAATTCCACTTTATTAGATTGGAAACATTTTACTACCTGATTTCCACACAAATCTGCTGAAATCTGTTTTACTGAAGAAGAAACTCACCAAAGTCATTATAAGAGGGATGAAAGATTCTCCTTTCAACGGGCAACAACAGTCAATGTAAACAACAGTGTCTACATTGACACTGTGTTAACCTAACTACACAGGCGTTGACTCTACACCTCTCATTTAGGTAGTGTTATTAAGTTGGTGTAGTGGGTGAGTTACATCGGCAGTAGCAACATTTTAGTATAGACACTTTCAGAGTTAGGTCGTCATAAACTGCTTTATGTCAACCTAACTAGTGTAGACCAGGGCCTAGCTAACAACCTCACCAAAACTGTTCACACATTCTTTGAGTCACAAACAGTAGTTAAAGGATTTTATTTTTCTTCCTGAATGATGTGAAAAGCTCCTGCAAATCTTTGGGTAATTTGAAAACTAATCAAGCCATCAAAATAAGTACATCTCCCTTACAGAATTAGCCCATTTCAAAATGCTTTGTACATGCTTGTTAAAGCTTTTTATCCTCTGGGTCTGCAGGGTTAACATTACCTAAAGGCATTTCTAGGAAGCTAACACCACCCTATAGGATCAAAGACCATATTTTTCTTCATCTGTACTCTTCAGCAAATTCTAAAAGCCCTGCATTTTTTAAAGATAAAAAAAAAAATCCATTAAACAGGGCTTCATTACAAGGGTAGGAGACACAATAAAAAATATAGATCACTTTTGTTCTTAAGGAAATAAAAATACAAATCTTGATTTTCCTCATTTTCAGGGCCTGTGTGATCATATTTACAATCAGTCAAACAAAGCAGAGAAATCAATTAAGCAGAAAGTATGCGAAGACCTACATTGGGATAGTCTCAATGAACAGAAAGAAACCTTCAAATTCTCCTGCAAAGGAAGAGAGAGAGAAAATAACTAAATCTAAACATATTACAGAATTCCTAACTTGTGTGTGACCAGCTGAATGAAAATGATGACTCTAACCTTGCCATAGAAATAAGTTGTTCAGTAGTATCCCTGATAAAGCAATTGTGAGGAAAATGAATGCTACGTTCTAAATTTGGTTCACAAAATATTTTAGCCCTTTTCAAAGTTCATCAAAGACAGTACAAATCATTGGATGGCTGTTTTTCCTCATCACTCTTGAGAGCAACAGTAGAACTTTAAAAAAAATCCATGGAAGTAGTGATATACTACCTGCCACTGGCACTTCTATGCCTTCAAGTGATCCACAACAGAAATAGTGGAATACAGGACTTCAGATGAAATATCAACTTTATCAGAAATCTCAGAGGTGGGGCTGAATTGTAATCTGAACGGAACAATAATGTGTTTTAAATGTTTGCTCCTTCATATTTACACTACAATGAACTATAGTCTATATCAGAGAGAGAAGTCCTTCCTTTCTAGAGATAAGTTCAGGACTGCCAATGTCTGTAACCCAACAAGTTCCATCTGAACTTGTTCACCATGCTTCTCTCTCAGTCAGTCCATTCCTCGGTGCATGGCTGGGATTGGAAGAAATATGCTTTAAAAAGATATTACACCCCAAAAGCTTGACATTCACTTCATAAGCAGCTGTAGTTAAATGTGAATTCTTTGTACAGATTATGAGGCTATTAGTGATAGCAATTTGCATATGAAACTATACTGAAAAATGTGTGTGACTGGAATTTTACAACTTTAATATACTGATAGGAAGTATATGTTCTTATATTTATTTACTTCCTTGTTTCTGAAGTTTTGTATTTTATGACATATACTAATGGAAGCAACCTTAATTAATTTATTACTATATTTTTTATTTCAATTGATATAAATATCTATTCTTTTACCTGATCTCACTAAAGAGGGGTACTCAGGATTTATTATCTATTTAAATGTTTATTTCAAGACTAACTGGGAAAAACCAGGCCACTAAAAATATCGCCTACATTTTTTGCTTTGTTGAGAAAATGAAGCTCTCTTAGCTCAAAAAATCTCTAATCTCATAATACACTAGCAAGAAAGTGTGTATTTAGCAACTGTCACTTCAAGCCACAATCATTAATAGATAAATCAGGTCAAACAAAACTCTTTCATTAATCACCACAAACAAATTCTTTATACCATATATTCATGTCACCCTTAGAAGTTAATTTTAGTGCCACTCCCGAATCTACAGTGCAGAGTTACCAATTTTATCGTAGAATACTATCACATTCTTCTCACTGGTCATTGGAGGATTTGTGGTAATCTATTTATCTTTGTATTTTTTCCTGGTTTTTCTGTGTGGTCTTTTTAAATGAACCTGTGAGAGCATGTTGATGAATAGCATTCTGCTTTGCCAGCAACAATTTTTTTTAATGCATCACCTATTCTTTTATCTCTCATATTATGAGATTAGCTATCCCTTCACTCTGAGAACATATACCACAAAGCTTTTATTAAATGGGGACATTGTTTATTGGAGCAAGGAGCATCCATACATACGTATTTGTGTTCTCCTGATGTTATTAACCGGGGACCAAATTCCATACTATACAGCCCATGCTATACAAAACACTCCCAGTGACATCAATGAGAATTTTGAACAAACAAGGACTGTTACCTTACTACTGAAATCCATAAAAAAACAAAACAACAAAAGCAAGTCTTTATGGTTCAAAATATTGTTTGTCCAACAAAATTGCTACAACTTGCATCAATTTTTCAAGTGTTCAAAGGGATCAGTATTAGCTTGGCAGCGGCGGAGTTGCCATGTACTGCACCCACCAGGAAACTAAGCCTCTTATTCTGATCTCCGCGTTCCTTCCTCTTCTCAGATCAGTAGATCTAGCATCCCTGCCCTTTGAACACTGGCAGAATTAGTGCTAAACTGCACAAGCTGTTCAGGCCCTGGCAGCATCCTCATGGCAGAGCAGCATATCCCAAGCTGTTTCAGCTGAACATTACTATAGTGAAGCATCAGCAAGGCTGAGCGCTGGTCAAGTGAGAATTCAGCCTCTGCCTTTAAGCTGCAGAGGGCTATCATACTAAATTTAATGCATTAGATAATGTTCAGCTGATGTATATGATCTAATGCTTTCTCTGTACTCCCAGGGGATTAGATAATTGATTGGTGAAGCATGCTGAGTTATAGTAAACAACATGTTTGCATCAGGACAGCCATCAAATTTTATTTACTTCTATCCATCAGCAATCTTTTATAGCCAAAGCTCTTGGATTGTTTGAAACAGGTTGTTCTGAATCACACTCAGCTGCCTCCTCGCCACCCTGAACGATATCCATTTACAAAAGTCACTAAGTATATTGGGAAGGTGGGATAATGCCTTCTCTCTTCTCCCATAATGAACTCCACCTCCCTTATTAGTAGCCACTCCCTTCCAGCTCCTTTCCTCTAGCAGAGAAGGCAGAAGAACAACTGTCTTCACAGATGACATCAAATCTGTTCTCTGGCTGACTAGCAGAGAATGCTGATAATTGGGGCTGTCTGCTCCAACTCATCCAGGAAAGCAACAGCTTTTACTAGCCTGGGGGCCTACACACTTGACTCCTCTCCTGCCAGCTATTTGAAAGAGTCGGGATAATGCAAGAAAGTTGAATGTGATCTTCATGCTGAAGCTAAGAGTCTAATGCATTTCTGGAAACAGAAATCAAGTACGATGGACGACATTTATAAAATGATTATACATCCCTTGCTCTGTCAATGCTTAGCTGTGCGACCTGGGCAAGTGTGTTAAACTGTGGTTATTTTCAGAAAAGAGATTACATAAAACTGGCATCTCCTTACTCAACTAATCTGCTCCCTGCTTGTTGTCAACCTCACTTTGTGCTCACTTTGTGACAAAAAGATGATTTTAAATACTTAATTAGCCCCTGTTATCCCTATGAAGCCAACACAGCTTCAGGAGAGCTGGATTCTGTTCTGGACTGCCCCTCATCAACACACTTATTAACTAAGGGCCGAAGTCTCCTGTGAGTTTCATCCGTGTAAACATTGGTGGCAGGTATCATAGGCTGGAGAAGGCTGTGCCTCCTCAAACAGCCAGGCGTGGCCCTGCCCATGCTCCGCCCCCAGACTCCTCCTCCCGCTTCCCACTCCGTGGCTCCCCAAGTGTGTTGGCACCAGCTCGGGCTGTGTTGTCTGCCTTCCTGGTGCTCTGGGGATGGGGCCGTGCCGCCTACCCTCCAGGCTGAGGGGACCGTGGCCATACCATTTTCCCTCCCTATGATGCTCTGTGGCTGGGAGGACTGCAGACGCACCGCCTAGGGAGATCAGACAGCAAGTGTAAAAAATTGGTATGGGGTGGGGGGTTAATAGAAGCCTCTAAAAGAAAAAGACCCAAAAATCAGGACTGTCCCTATAAAATCTGGACATCTGGTCACCCTAGCGCTGTCCGCACTCCCGGTGCTGTGGAGCTGGAGCCACGCTGCTTGCACTCCCGGTGCTCCGGGGATGGGGGCGCTAGCCTGGGGCGGGGACCAGCAGTCACATTGTTGTGGGGGCTCTAGGCTCCAGTCAGAGGGTGGGGGTGCCTTGAGATGAAGGGGTGGAACTGGGAACTAGCCTTCCCCAGCCAGCAGTTCACGCACTGCCCGAGTGTGCCTCTTCTCTGACTCCAAGGAAGCCCAAAACACTTGCAACCAAGTTGTTGCTAATTAAATAGTTTCTTAAATGATTAAATGTCTGGCTTAATTTAATGCAGGGGTTCTTAAACTTCATTGCACTGTGACCACATCTAAAAAAAACTTCTACACAATCCCAGGAAGGGGGACCGAACCCTGAGTCCACCCAAGTCCCTCTGCCCCAGGGGGAGAGGTTTGGGCTTTGTCTTCTGCCCTGTGGTTCAGGCTTCAGCCTGGGCCCAGCAAGGCTAATGCCAGTCCCACAACCCCATTAAAATGGGTTTGTGACCACTTTGGGGTCCCCAGCAGTTTGAGAATGGCTGATCTAATATTTTACACAGCCCAGGGAACTGAAGAGGAAACTTTTGATATTTATTAAAATCTCTGGAGAAAAAATGTCTCCGCTCAGACTTCTACATTCAGATGCCATGATGAAATCAGGCCCGCCCCAAAATAATGAGACTGGCTTAAAAATCATGAGATTTTAAAAGAATGCTACATTTGGGCTCTTTTTATTTACATTGTGGGTTTTGAATTGTTAGGAGTCATGACTGCCGCCGCAACCGGAAGGGCTAGAAACTTACTTCAAAAAAAAAAGAAAGACAGACATAATGTGAGAGTCCCAATAAAATCATGAGAGTTGGCAACTGTTCTTAGAATGGGTGCACTCCAAATTACATTTCAGTTTCAGAAGTTGGTTCTTGGTTCTAGCAGCATTCCTTGTTAAATGTCAGAAATATCACTGGAAACAGTAATTTCTTTAAAACAAGAATGAAGTTTTGAAATGTGTCCAGTGTACTTCCCTGTCTCATGAGGCTGCTGAGGATTAATTAACTGCCATTTTTAAAATGTTTTGGAGATGGAAACTGATATACAAGTGTTAAAATGCTATTTCTGGCAATAAAAAAAATTGTCTTCAAGTCTTGACCCTATGTCTGTAATGAAGAAAAAAAGTTACAAAAGAAAGCTACTAAGTCATGGCCTAATCAGTTGTTAAAAGAAACACTGAGTCAGCTGTATGCATTTGCAGGAAAAGAGTATACAAAGTATTCTGGACAGAACTGAGAAGTCAGTCAGCAGTTTTATTCTCTCCTTGATCTTGCAAACTGGGATTCTTCACAAGCAGGAACCCACCAAACAAAGTAAACAACTGAATTCAGCAAATATGCCACACTGTATCAATGGTATATATCGGGGTAAGCAACCTATGGCACGCGTGCTGAAGGCTGTATGTGAGATGATTTTCAGTGGCACTCACACTGTCCTGGTCCTGGCCACCAGTCAGGGGGCTGGGAGGGCTGCATTTTAATTTAATTTTAAATGAAGCTTCTTAAACATTTTTAAAACCTTATTTACTTTAAATACAAGTTTAGTTCTATATTATAGACTTATCGAAAGAGACCTTCTAAAAACGTTAAAATGTATTACTGGCACACGAAACCTTAAATTAGAGTGAATAAATGAAGACTCGGCACTCCACTTCTGAAAGGTTGCTGACCCCTGGTATATATGGTACTGCATATATTTCTTCAAACATTTTTATGTCTAAAGTTTAGAAAAGAGCATTAATATATAGCAGCTTTTAATTCTGTACATTACCATTAATCAGGGGTGTAAAGGTTTTACAATTTTTAATTTTATTTACATTGTCCCAAACTATCTCTGCAAATGAATGTAGTTCCTTCAGAAAAGATCCACAATTCCCAAGCATAGAGCTAGTCTGGCATGGGATGACCTTTGTTCACCAAACCACAGTCATAGAGTACATGGTCCTCTAGGATACAAATGTTCCAGATGTCCATATTCATTTCAGTCTCAGTAGGAAACCAATACATGCCCTGCCCATCCAACTTGCAAACATTCCCTCTGCAAACATTTACAATCCATGCATTTTGCTATCCAATCACTCTACATGCCTTCCAGCGATAAAGATACTTGTGCCTATATTTCTTTTATTTGGTTCATTTTCATTACATACAGGACTCAGGGGCAGTAAAAGAGAGTGAAGCATTTTACAACTTGCAACCCACAGCAGCACAGAAACCATAAGGAATTCACAGATGGGATTACCTTCTTATAACTTAAAAGCATTACTTCAGAAAGGTCATTTCATAAAATGGGTTGATTTGCTGAAGAATGAACATACCTCAGCTTGTCCAACAGCCAATCCTCCAGACGAACTCTTGTCAGCCTGGTTTAAACAAAGGGTTGCTTTAATTAGTGAAATATTACCAACTGACAGGGCAAATTCCAAAAATACTTCACTACAATTAGGAAAGCTTTCCTTCTATTCATTACCACACTGCATTTGAGAAATAATATTTAACCCCCTGACAGCCATATAGATATACCTTAAGTAAGCCCCACACAGTTTCTCCCAACTGTCTCTCACAATATTGGCTAATATGCTGTGGAAAAATCATTGCTGCATCAGAAAGGCTGCTGGCAGATATTATTAATTACAGTTTTCAGTTTCTATTTTTATTTGTGTTTTTGGCTCTTTTACCAAAGTGTAACTTCCTAGAAAATTCTCTCTTTACAGATTTATTTTGGTGTGTTTATAAAGAAATTTTGACCCCACACATTTGATCAGAAATGGGTTGCTTCATTAGCAATGCAATAAGCACAAGAGATTTTTTGGAAGTCTCTTACTGTTTTTAATACATTCTCATTAATTGTTCCCACCCTATATGTAATAATCTTCATCTTTACACTTTGGAGAAGACCTCTGTGCAAGACCAAATGCTTCTCTCTCTCACCAACAGAAGCTGGTCCAATAAAAGATATTACCTCACCCACCTTGTCTCTCTAATGTCCTGGAACCACCATGGTTCCAACTGTACAAACATATATATGTCCTTTACAGCCAAATTTACAAACATAGGCACTGAAGCTCTTCATGCATATCCATCCACACTGAATGTGCAAACACTTGTTGGCTTGTTTTAAGATTAAGCTAAAGTGTCATTATGACATACCATGGCACATAATCAATATAAACCAATCATTCCTAAATAAGGAGCTTACAGAGTATTAAGAGGTATTTGCTATTACTCTTTCTCTGCTCTTTATCGGCTCTTGGCTGTGTTTAACTGTCCCATATCTTTGTTCGTTTAACATTTGCTATTTAACATCTTCAGTGACAAATGCCCATAGTTTAACATACAGTAAACAAACAGGCTTACCAATTTTCCATTGTGGCATGTTGTACATGAACATTATTTCAAAGTATAGAAAATAACGCACACAGCTAAGCCTTTCTGAAGGAACCACGAAGAAAAAATACGAATCAAAATCTGCAGTACCTGATAGCTACTAACATGTTTGTATGATACAAATTCTGAAGCACAATTCTATGGTAAATTCCATAGCCAAGAAATTCCAGCATACAAGGAACTCTGCCTGTTTCATCAGATAATTTTAGTCAATTCCAGTTCAAACACTTGCTTGACACACAACCCATTTTGGGGAAGAGGAATATAATATGCTTGTCATCCACAAATTTCAAAACCCTTAAAAGGGTAGATGAAGAAACTGAGACACAGGTGACTAAGCTAAATATTTCAAATGTAAGTACCTAAAGTTAGGTACCTAAATAAAATGATTGATGCTCAGAGATGCTGAGCATTCAGTGACTTCAAAGCATCTCATAAGAACTCCCATGCACTCTTACATCACTTTTCAATGCAATATGTATTCCCATTATTAATTATTTGTACTGTAGTCAAAAGACTCCAAAACTGAGATTTTCACTGAGTTTAAAACTAAGCTAAATAAGATGAGGTATATATCATTTTATTTTCTGTGCTTATAATTTATTGAAAAAACACTTGTTTGAATTTACTCAAAGCTATCAAAATGTTACTATTATAGAGAAGACTAGACCAGTTTCAATTGGGAATTAGAGCGGAGGGGCTTACTGCAGAATTGATGTCCCACATACAACCAAGTATACATAGTACCCTAAATGCAATGAACATCTTTCAATGGACATTTTATAGCGAACCCATGGCCAGACCAGAAATTCTACTGCTCTTTCTCTGGCAACATTTTCCTCTCTGCTTTGGAACTCAAGCTCAGCAGACAGAGAAATGCCTTCCTGCAGGCAAGAATGAACAATCTCTCCCAATTACATAGCCATGTGTGGGCTATGAGCAATTTTCCAAACATAAAAGGCAAAAGAGAATTTGCTATCCATATATTAACAAGTTAAAACATGCCACCTGCAGATGGAAGGGATCAAAGTCTCTATTTGAGTCATCTCAAAATTAATCCCTTCCAGGAATGTTTTTCTCTCACTGTGTTTCTCCCCACCCCAAAGAGCAGAAAGTCTAGCACAAAGAATGAGCCCAACTTTTTTATACAAATATGATATTCCCTAATACACCACATCCTCTTCTTTCTGTAAAAGAATACGTTTTTTCTTCCCACAGTCCCCAAATATACAATGGAGCAGAGGGCTGATTTCATACTTATTGTCTATCAGTCACGATGCCATGAATCCGAAAAAGATTCATTGCGGGAATGGCGTTTCCATGATAGAAAAGCTTTCTTAATCACAGGACAGATCACACTCTGGTTGCAACCTGAACATTCTTCCAGAGTGCAGAGAAGATGAATGAGTAAAATGTATGGCAACCTCTAGAACACAAAATGTGAAATCCTTTTTACAGATGTCAATAAAATGAGTGAATGTGATGATGGCAAAAATGTAGGGGGTAAAAAGAAAAAACAGCCAGCCAGTATAATGTATAGACTTAATATCTATGTTCAGTGAGAAATTTACTCCTGGGCAGAGAAGACTAGCTTAAAAACTATACACCATTTAAGCCCTATACTGAGAGTTTAAGCAGAACTTGAATGTTGTATAAGCCTTGCACTTTGTTCTCTGCAAATGGGGTGGACTTCACACCCAGTGGCCACGCTGAAAAATAATATAATTGTAATCATGATTTGGAGGGTGGTTGGAAAGACACATCCGCTCTTTTGAGCCATAGACCAAAAGCAGTATTCCTGAAAAATAGAGGTAGGCAAGTTTTTACCATTCCCACAAACAAGCCAATTCTCCTCACACTGAAGTCAACATAAAACTCCCACTGACATCAGCGGAAGCAGGAACAAACCCATAATATACATTTTAGTAACTGGTGATGACAGGGCCAGTCCTAGGTGTTTTGTCTCCAGGACTAGGGTTGCCAACACTCCTCAATTGTCCTGGAGTCTTCAGGAATTAAAGATTAATCTTTAATTAAAGATTGTGTCATGTGACAAAACCTCCAGGAATACACCCAGCCAAAACTTCCTATCCAGGATGGAAAATGTTTTCGATGCTCCCTCCCCACCCCAAAGGTAAAAGCAAATAAGCAAAAACACCAAGACTTGGAGCCCTCAAATGCTGGCACTAAGGGCAGCCTCTGTGATAACCCACCATTAAGTTCAGTGATGAGTCAGCAGCAGTACCCCTTCTATATTTCAGTGTCAGCATGCTACCAGGAGTCTGAGAATGGAGTAGGAGAAAAACTCCTGTTTAGGACCTTTACTACTACTACTCATAATTTGTATGACAGTAATGTCCAGAGATCAAACTAAGATTGGGACCCCATTGTGGTTTGCACAGTACAAACTAATATGCAAGGTTTTTTTTTAAATGAATTGATTCTTATCCAAAATAGATTTCCGCTTTCAAAAAATTTTATGTTTCTATAACTGACTTATTTTTGAGTGAAAATAGGCTAAATGTCACACGCTTTTGACTAATTTGACTAATTTGGACTAATTTTGAAAATTTGGAAGGAACTGCAAAAAATTGTAGTTTTTGAGATTCTGTTATTACATTTCCAGTATTTTTCCCCTCCTTCCTTCCCCCACCCCACTCTGGTAAATAAATAAAGTACTTTAAAACAACGGTGCTCAGGATAAACACTATTTCCTTCATCATCAGTCCATTTTAAAATTGCTATGTTTCACATCAAGTTAAACAACCCTGGAGACCTTTATTTGTTCATAATACAGGTAATGCATCCAAAGCAGGAGTGCCAACCTCCCCCATTAAACCCTGATACAGCCTTTTGCTTATGTTGGTACGATAACACCATCAGCAGTTAGAGCCTACTTTCATAGTGCTTTTGGCAAGAGGGACGAAAGTTTATTAGGAACTGGATGGAGGCCATGAACTTCTTTCATATAGGCCACTGAAGAGCTATCAGATGTTAATGGCTTGGCTTATATGTCCTTTTCAGAGTCATAAGTATGTTCCGTAATTCACAAACATCAGAGTTAGATCTAAACGTTAAAATAAAAAGCACACGAGATCTAAAACATCTGAATGTTGTAAAAAAAAGTAATAGACTGTTTACAGTGGATTCTGCTTATTAGCAGCCCCTCGGTTCGGCTTCCAGAAAGACGCTGCTATTATCTGGCAGTTGCTAATAAAAGGAAAGCAGGTTTGAGAGGCAGCAGACAGGGAAGGAAGTGCTGAGATGTGCCTTCCCTGGCCGCAGCCTTGCAAATCTGCCTGCAGGGAGGATGCAGCCTGGATGTCAGGGCTTTCCACTGGGAGCAGGGACACGGGGGGCTCATGTTAATATCTGGGTTGGTATTAAGGGCAATCTGCTGTACTTGTTCCAGTAAGAAGGAATGGCTCTCAAGAACAGCCTGTGTTACTATCCAAATATTGTATTTAATTCTATTTGTTGTTCCTTATTTGTATTCAAGAAAATCACGACCAGTTCAGCAATACCTATGTCATTAACGGTAAAATGTCATCATCAGCCAAATATTCTTATGCTCATTGATTAGCACTTTATTCTTAGAGTAGCCTCACTAACGAAGACCCAAATAAACAGCTTGGTACAAACAGTTCGGCCATCTCTAACCATAGGAATAAGCAAATTACTTGCAAAAATGTAAAACAAGAAAGCAAAGCTTGCTTCCCTTCAGGGAAGAGAGGGTTTCCACATGAAGTAAAATGCTCGTAAAAAGATATGTCATTCCTATTTGCCAACTCTTTATCTCCAAGAAATACAAACACAGCAGTACAGGCAGTCATCATGATGTCCTACGATCCCAAAGAGCCTCAATAGCTATATTTGCCTGGAATTTTATATTCAAGCTCTCATACAGGTTGAAAGTATTACAAAAAATTTCTCACTCCTTCCTTCACTCAGACTCCATAGAACTTCTGTATTGCTTTTGGCAATTAGTATTTTCACTTTTCCTCTCCTATTTTTTTCTTCAGTGAATACCTTTTCTTCTGCTGCAAGCTGTTTAAACATAGTTAAAGCAACCTAGAAACTCTCTCCACCTTTAGGCCACTAAAGCATTCTCTGAGGGTTCAGAGAATTCATTCAAGTGAGTGAGGGAGTTTTCCCACTTTACTCCATCCCCAACAGCAGTCACTGATGTATGGAAAAACTACCACATGGTGGAAGAGAATTTTGAACAAGCAACATATCAACTAGAGTTAGACTTGAATTAAAACTTCACATCTGAAAATCTGAACTTTAGGGTGTATAAAATGTGGATTCAAATTCAGTGGCTAACTTAATAATAATTTTAAAAAGTGCTACAAAAATCACAATATTAAGGAACAAACATTTCAGTCTTTCATTACTTTTGCTCTGAGAATTGTCAGTGCTACTTACAGCACAAAGGAAAACTATGATTTGCTCAGCACATGCCCTGCATTTCTCCCACCGCTGAAGTACAATGAAGCAAGACATTCTATCTGCTTAAACAGTATCATTTTTTTCTAAAAGTTCTTCCCTCTGCAGCTGTACAGGTCAACACACCAGCTAATCATCAGGGATTTGCTTCAAACAACTGTACTGGTACCCACATGAATGAGCCAAAGACAAAGAAAGTGAGTTCAACGACTGAAGAATAAACCTACTATACTCTAAATGCTAATTAGGCAGAGCTCTCCTGTGCAAATAACTGAGAGAAGTACCTGCAACTGAAGAAGTTATGGGACAGCTAAGGAAAATGAATATATTCCAGGATGTATAGGAAGTACTGAAATACTATGTCATATAATAAAAAATAATTTGCAAAAATGTGTTGCTCTCTACATTTTTGAAATCACTTTACAAAGGTGGATATTACTGGAAGTGATACTGAGGCATGGAAAACCTAAATGATTTGCTTGCAGTTACACACAGAATGAGTAGGAAGGAAATCTAGTTCTCTTCACTTTCAGGCCTGTGCTCTGAGCACTAGTCAACACTGCCTCAAATATCAGATTAAAAACATATGCTTTACAACAGTTTCTTTTAAAAATCTACTACAATCCTTTAAAAGAAAGGATGGTCACTGAGAGAACACACTCTGTATAGGTTCTGCTAGCTCAATTTAACCAAGGTGTCTAACAAACAGGATAATTACACATTGTGAATTCCTGCGTCAGTGGGAATACAGAACGAGGAGTACTTGTGGCACCTTAGACGCTAACAAATTTATTTGGGCTTAAACTTTCATGGGCTACAACCCATTTCATCAGATGCATAGAGTGGAACATACAGTAGGAAGGTATATATACATGGGGAACATGAAAAAGTGGGGATTGCCATACCAACTTTAAGTGGCTAATAAATTAAGGTGAGCTATTATCATCAGGAGAAAAAAACTTTTGTAGTGAAGGATGGCCCATTTCAAACAGTTGACAAGAAGGTGTGAATAACAGTAGGGGGATAGTTAACATGATTTCATTAGCAGTGTATGCTTAAAGTGTTACATAGATCCCCTGAATGTTTACATGAAATGTTATGATTCCCCAGGAAAGCATGAACCATTCAAAGCCAACAATCATAAATGCCTTCCACTATCTGATATTTCCTTCTGATAAAGTGTTTCTTTAGCTTCACATCACTTACTATTTCGAAACCATTATTTGAAACTGGAACCTGAACAGACATCTCAGCCATTCTTGTTCGGAACCAATGCTCAGTACTTACAGTCTCCAGAGATCATTACTGGACATAAAAACTCTAGTCTTTTAGATGGTAAGATTTAGTGCAGGGATGGTCATTTACTACATTTGTACTGAACAATGGGGCCAAGACCTAGCTAACACCTCTAGACAGTACTCCAATATCCATGTTTGATAATAGCATGAAATACATAATTTATTCAACGTATTTCACATTCTTGGAGGAAATGATTCGTCACTGGGTTCATTAAGTGTTGGCAAATAGTACAGCAGACGCAAGTGTTTAGTTGCAGATGACTAGGCTGACAACATGAGTAGCAGTACTGGGCAGAGGCTGGCATGAGGATAAGGTGTTTGAAGTCTGATGCAGGATGAAGGAAATGGAGGGATTCGAGCAGCAGGATTCACTGGGATGACTTGCTGGTCTCAAACATGAAAGGAAGGGGACGCCCCTCTCCAGCTTCTAGGAAACAGGATGACCTCTGGTTTCTCTCTCTCTCACTGAATGTGAGAATGTAGCTTCTGTTCTCAACCTTCTCTCCATTTCCACTGAAGTGCTCCTTTCTCTTACTTTTGTGCTAAATGTTCTCAAATGGGGAAGGGCTGCAGGAAAAGCAATCCATGTATGACCCACAATCTGCCATCTCTGCAGGGCTGCAGTAGTGCCAAGTCCCTGCATAAATCGAGTGGGGTGGAATGAAACATTTAAAACATTCCGCTTATCAGAGGATTTCTATGGTTTTCATACACAGAGTGATGATGAAGCAGGCCAGCAGGGATGGCAATGAAGAGGCACAGGTGTAATAACCAAACCAGAAGTAAAACTAAATGAACTCATATGGAAAACTGCAGCAGATACCAGTCATAAATCAATGCTAAAATACTGGCGCGTGATCTTAAGTTCAAGGAAGAGGGTAACTGAGTCGTTGAAAAGTTATCTGCAGAACAGGTAACTCAGATACAAGTAAATGTTAATACACACTACACAAACTATCATCAAATAATTTACAGCTGCGGGATATTTTCAGACTATAAATGGTTGATAATCATGCCTGCTCACATCACCAAGAAAAATAATTAATCTGCAAGACTCAAAACTCCTGCATCCAAACTTTTTCCAAATGCAGTTAACATAATGGGAATATCTTTAAACAAGTGAGTCTGCCCTTGATCTGACCAGTTCAATTCTCTAATATAAACACCACCTAGGACTCATCGTATTTCTGTAGTACAGTCCATACCCTTCCGCCTCTAAAAATCAGCCTTTATTAATACACTAACATTCAGAAAGGCCAAAAGTTAAATTTCTATCACAAATGTGTTTGTCAAAGGCTTGGAAAGCTCAGTATTCAAACTATTTCCTTTTTTCCCTCACTGAAAAGCATTTTGAACTTCATGTGCCATTTAATCAAGAAAGACTAATCTAAATCTGAGAGTCAGGTCAATGAGTCTACTCATGCAAGTAAATGCTGTCACACAATCAGGCTTCATGTAGACAACATGTACACAAAGGAGTGAAAGACAAACTGCACAGCAATTTTTGTAATGGTACACACAGGAGAGAGAAAAAGACATAACACAAAAGAAGGATATTAGTTTCAGTAGAAATATTGTAGAAAAAAGGAAGGCCTTCAGAATAAAGCGAAACAGCTGGATATAAACTGGAGTGATGCCACTGGATTATCTGCTGAAAAGGAACACCTGCAGCCTTATAACAAATACAGAATAGAGAGGTTTTTAAAATGAACATCATAGTCTTTCTTAAAGTCAGACATTTCTTTCAACAGGCATAGCGTGCCCAGAGGGTGTGGGTGATCTGTCAATATTTGCTCACCTGTTTTATTTATGGATGGAGGCAGCATGTATAGATAATAAAAAGATCTGTAATCGACACCTGAAAGACATGGCACTACTTTTCCAGGCATCACAATCAGAGAGCAATAACAGCTCAGTGAGATCAGCAAAGTTTACGTGTTTCTAATTTTAGAAGTGAGTATTTATTCAGAATTTTTCTTGAGTAAGAAAGAAGTGAGCAGAGCAGGGTCTTAAGAAATAGCAATCTAATTAAATGACACGCATATAGATACTCAACCTTTCCAATCTCAGTGCTTGGATTTTTTTATACTAATCTAAGTCTACTACTTGAAAGTATGTCAGTCTACTGTTTAAGACCTAAGAGCTTGATCTTGCAGTTCTTACTCAGCCAAAACTCGCACTGGAGTCAATAGGAGATTGGACCAAGTAAGGATTGCAGAATCAGGCCAGAAGTCACCTGAACTTTGGTTTCTCAAATCACATTAAAGTCACATGATCAAGAAAATGAAAACAATTCTAAAGGCACAGGATCTATTACAGTTCACAGAATTACCAGCAGGAGATAACATGCACATAAGTGGCCCTAAAATACTATGAAATACTTACATTTAAAATAGTAGCTGCTGGTAGCTTGTGTTAAAAGGAAGCATTTTTGGAGGTTTTTTCAAGCATGATTTTAATCTTTAATCATGCTTGAAACATAACTGTGGAGCTATCCAGGTCACATTTCCTAGCCATAGAATCTGGATTTGTGTTTATGTATTAAAATTAGATAACATCTCATTCTTCAAACCCAGAAGGCACAGACTGTTACTGAAGTTTAGGCAGAAGTTGTTCTATGGTGGCCTTGTATTACGTGATACTGTAGAGCAACATACTCACCACCAGGAAAAAAAAAGCCAACAATTTGAAACAAATTACATTGTGATTGCAGAGGTCCTGGGGAGGCCGAGATGTATCAGTTAAGTTAAAAATAATTTGTGTGTGTGCGTGGGAGGAGGAATTGTGTTCTCAATGGTTGTGGGTGCTCAGTACCCACACTATCGGAGACATAGTTTGGGTTCTCATTAGCTATTCAGCATCTTAACTATTAAGTAAATGTCCTGTAACAAGCTGCTGCTATCAACTAATGGTTTATTTAAGGGTGTGAAACATACCAGTAACCTGTACAAACACAGCTGATTAATGTACCCCCTTGTTTCCCTCAAACAGCCTCTGCTAGCGGGGTGAAATTCACATCCAGGTACAAGCATAAGGCCTATGCCCCAGGCCTCTTAACTCCCACTTACGGTCTATTTTGAGAATTTAAATTGTTGCCTAAGCCTGTGTTTGTCCCTCTGAATTGGGGTGAATTTAACCATATGCTATTATACACAGCTTTGCACTTTATAATATAGTTTTTAAGCTCTCGTGGGGAGAGGGACTGTTTCTTGCTTTGGGCTAGACTGTGGCTTTTAAGTTCAGCCTTATATATGGACAGCGAAGAGCTGCACAACCCTAAAAAAGGCAATTGAAGAGTTTGTGCCTCTAGTAGGCACAATCCCTCATGACACTCTGCTCCATCAGTTGTACCCTCACCTTCCACCCTCCTGTCCCCTTTCAGCCACGGGATAGCAAAGCATAGCATCTGTTACTGCATATCACCCTTAGGCAAGGTGTAGAGGGACGGCGCCAGGCTTGTCCGTCTGTGGGGCGGTGGGGCACCACACGGCCTCGCTCCTCACCGGCAGCTGGGCTGGGGAAGACCCGGCCTGCAGTCCGATGCTCAGATCAGGCTGAGCAAAACAGTTCAGTAAGCCCGGACCCTGAAGCAGGGTGAGGCAATATATAAACAGTCTGGGCCCAGACCCTCAGGCAGGGGCTGAGCAAAAGCAGTTCAACAGGCCCAGACCCTGAGGCAGAGCGGGGCAGCAAACAAATACAAGAGTCAGAGCTCAGACCTTAGGCAGGGGCTGAGCAAAACCAGACAGGTAGCACTGGTGTCTGGTAGAGGGGGAGACTGCCACTCACAAGTAAGGGTGGCAGGGGGACGCAAGTCCACCCACTCCACTGCGTCCCAGCCCGGGGCCCTAGCAGCAGCAAAAGTTCCGCTGCAGTCAGTGGGGATCCTGACCGCAACACACTGACATTGGTTCTGAGTCTCCCCCGAGGCTGCTTCCAGATTCCCCCTCATCTGGTACCTGGTTTAGGGGCCGTGTCCTCAGAGGGCTCCAGGACCATGGGCTCCTCAGGGTCGCTGTCGAGGGGCACATCCGGCAGCTCCTCTGGATACCCGGCAGGCGGTAGGCACAGCTCGTCATCCAGGTAGCTGGCTTGGGGTAGGCCGGGCGGCTCCTTGGGGTAGTGGGCATGGGGCAAGCTCGGCCAGTCCTCCTCCAGGTAACGAGCACAGGGTAGGCTCGGCCAGTTCACAGCCTCAGGCTGGGTCGCGGAGGCGTCCCGGTCAGGAGCTCCACCAGTGGCATCTGGCTCCTCTGGTAGCTGCCTCCTAAGTGAGCTCTGGGTCCAAGCTTTTATACTTCTGGTCCTGCGCCGTGACCTCTGGGGGGTGGGCGCAGGACTCTCTAGCTCCGCCCCCTGTGGTGTCTGGGGAGGCTTGTCCATCTGCAGGGCGGTGGGGCACCACACCGCCTCGCTACACAAGGATATGTATAGAAAGCTTCTCATCCTGTCCTTCATGGCCAAGCAAGGGCTGCAAACAATCTAGCTCTTTATGTCTGTACAGCACCCAGCACAGTGAGAAATTGTTCATAATTTTTTATTAGTATTATGGTAGCATCCTCCAGAAGCCTTAGCTAGATTGGGTTCTCATTACACAGAGTTCTGTACAAACACACAGCAGGAGAGAATCTCTTCCTGGAAGATCTTATGATCTGGTTTCAAACGAGATGCAACAAGTGGAAAAAAAAAAAAACAATGGCAGGAACAGGGGAAGGAAAATGAGGGTAGCAGTAACAGGGATATGTCTTCACAAAGATGAGCTGTAGCACAATTAGTAAATTTCCCGTTGATCTTTATATTATGTATAAATTGCAATACAGGCATGTTGCGTCTTAGACACATTTAACATGTGCGATGTCCGCTTTACGCGGTCGACCAAAAAAAAAAAAAAAAGGGAAAACTAAAAATATAAAAACTTTCTTTAGGGCAGGCGATTTCGCCTGCCATTGAAGTCAATGGGTTTCGGCTATATGCGGTTTCCACTTTACGCGGAAACTGCGGAACGGAACCCTCACGTAAGACGCAACATGCCTATATAAATAAATAGTAACATTAGTGTTTGTAATCCTTGTTGGCCATCTGCTTAGCCAGAGATTTTTTCCACTTGTTAAACATTATAGTTTCATATTATTAAAAATAATCCATGTAAAAAAAGACTAGCAATAAAGTCTTATACTCAAGTAAAAAATCTGAGCACCTTTAAGGGATCTGAAAATATTCAAGGAGTGGGCAGATAAGTGTGTAACCCTTCTGCCCATCAGAGCTGGCAGCAACAAGGGCCGAGTTCAGTATCTAGGGGTTCCATTCCAATAACACAATGCAAAACCTGCTCGAGCCCCCATCCAGGGACCTGCGACAACTACATACCACCCCTCTGGGCGCCTCTAAGAGACAATGCTTCCCCTCTCACAAGCACAGAGTCTGAGTGTAACAAAAGCCTTTTAATAACAGAGAGAAATAATGTGGCATTATGTTGGGAAAACACCACAAACGGGATTTATAAAACAAATCATGACCCAGAAGACCCGCTGACCCCATCCCTGCAAGCAGATTGGGCTGTGTCCTTTCCCTTTGGTTGAGTCCAGCAACCCAAAAAAAACCCAAAGTCCCAAAGGTCACCCAAAGTCCAGCAACCCAAAAATCTTCGTCCCTGGTCAGTGCAGCCCCCAAGTTCAAAAGTTCATCTGCAGAGTTTTACCCCCTAGACTGGGTGGGAGGGAGGTAAGGGGCACCTTACAGTCCAAGTCCGACTGCCCTGCCTCTCCATGGAGTTCTGCTGCAGCCTTAACCACAAGCTGCTCCACTCCGCCAGCCATCCCACGAGCCCCTCACTAATATATCTTCAGCCCCCCTGCCACTGCTTAACACAGCACTCAGTGATTTCAGCTCATAGTAATTTTAGCTCTCTTGTGATTTCAGCTCATAGTAGGGGAGCCTCACTGCTGGTGTACAATTGGCCCAGGTTAAATTCAGTTCAGCAGCCTAATTTTGACTCCCAATGGAATCAAAATTAGCTCTGATATTACCGGGTGGGGTATGGTTTGCAATTGGTGTTTCAGGCCCTCAGAAGGGGCCCATGCCACCAGGTTCAAATACCTGTCCCCATCCTCTCTCAATTCACTGGGTTTTGGAACTCCTGTCCCTTGCTTACTGAGTGCTGCCTAGTTTAGGGCAAGTCCCTCTGTCATAAAAGGCCAAGTACAGTTCCACGGTCCTTGATTCACATAACCAGGATAACAACACTTTATTCTTCCTTCCCCAATAACAGAGAAACTGGGGATCCCACAGCAGCCAAAGTGACCACCGGGGCAAGCAGCAGGGTGGGTGTGCCCATGCAAACGAGATGTGCCCATGAAGTCCTATTCCACAACTCGCAACCAGGTGTCAGGGTAGAGCTCATCCTGACTCTGCTTATCAGTGGAATTTTCACAATTTTCCACAACCAAGTGTGTTTGCTGTATATTTATAACATAACCCCCCCCATTTTGTTTTTAAATATATTACTATAAATTACCCCTTTTCTGTAAAGAAATATGGGCCAAATTCAGCATGATACTTAAGCACTTACATAACTTTAAGCACAAATAGTCCTCACTTCAGCAGGATTATCTACATGCATAAAATAAGAGCACCTTACTGGATTAGGTCCATAATTATTTTTTACATCAAGATGGGATATTTTTCTAGAAGATATACTATAGAAGTTAGGGGCTTATACAGAAATTACTGGGCGATTTTCAATGGCCTTTATAGTGAAGGAGGTCAGAAAAGGTGATCATGATACTACTTCCTAGCCCTAGATTCTAGGGCCGAGAATCTATGGAAGTACTGAATGTAGGACACCAGACTTAGAAGTTGGTCATCTGTAAACAACATCAAATTGCTGTTATCTTTTAATGAGGTCTTGCAACTGATGAATAAGAAATCCCATAAGACATGTAAACCTCACCTTTTTGGACCACCAGGGAACAACACGCAGCTGCAGAGTTCTACTGTTATAGTAAGGAAGACTGTCCACCTTTCAAAATAGCATTTCTATTTAAAATATCGCACTGTAATTAGCATGGTATTTACTGAAATGACAAGAAAGATACTCAGTTCATTTAAACAGAGTTTTATCTACAGAGGTCATTTTCCTGCCCTATTTAAACAAAAATACAGTGGAACCCTGCTATAACATGACAGCTGGGATCCAAAAAATCCCATCGCATCAGAAGTGGGGTCGCCTTGTAGCGGGATTTCTCAGAATTAAAAAAAAAACAGTTTTGGGGTTCTCTGGACAGAGAACTCAGGGGCTGCAGGCTGCGAGCACCTGTGTTCTCTGTCCCCGGAAGGTGCAGGGCCGTGGCTTCTCTCCGTGCTGCCCAGCAGGGGAGAGAAGCTGCCGCCAAGTACCAGGACATAGGGACACATCCAGGGAGCCATGGTATGATCGCGCTATAACGAATTCTCGTTATCATGGGGCGCATTATACCAGGGCTCCACTGTATTTTATCATTATTATAGTGTTGGAGATTGCAAACCTAACTGAATTTGAATGAGATGTTCCCTAGACAAATTACGAGAGCACATGGAGCCACAACTTCCAAGTTTTATGCCTGGATTTGATTGCCAGTGATCTGCCAGTGTGATCTTTTACAAGGATCTTAATCACCGTGTACCCCATCTGTAAAATGGAACACCAATACTTTTTACCAAAATTATTTAATACCCTCAATGTAAAGGTTCTATAGACCTATTTATTATTATTATTGATGTTCCATCTGTCTAGTACATTTCATCTGAAGTAATGACAAATTATATTTCAGACTACTACTTTTAGGGACTCACCCAACAGCGCTTACTTAGGTAACATTTCTGATAGAGTCTCTAGTCAACTCCTGTGGACTCAAAGTTTGGACCCAGCAGTCACTTTGGCCCAGATCTTCAAAGTCGAGTTAAGGTGTTAGTTGCCTAAATGCTTTTGAAGATCGTAGCCTTTTCCCACAGCTGAAATGGCAGCCACTTCTGGGGTGGAATTTGACTATTTTTTTAAACAGTATTGGACAGAGCAATACTATGCAACAGTTTAGGACAGGAAGAGGATACCACCATATCCAGCAGAAACTGTGCGAGGGGAGATCTTGTTGCAGGGAATATAATAACCCAAACTGGAATCTGGCCAGAACATTATTTTTTAACTTTTTAATGTATTTTATTATATTTGGCTGAGATGGAGTAGGGTGGAAAGATGCAGGGCAGAGGAAAACAAAACAATTTTAGCTTCCCAAACAATATACTTGCAAACATACCACTCTTTCACGAATCTGTGGGACTATCTTATGTGTACAGCCAACAATATTTTTGTGCCCTTAAATATTCTTGGGTAAGTGTGTTGGATGGAAATTTAACACACAGTTTAAGTCTTTTCATGTACAAGAGACGAGTGGAAGAGCTAAATGCTCAATTATATCAATAGTCCACATGTGATTTACAGACTGAACTGTTTAGCCAAATTAAAACCAACAGTCTCCAAACAAAACCAAACCTTTAACATTAAAATAAAAACAAATAACCCTGCAGGCATGTTTTTATGAAAGTCCCACTCCCTCTGTTTTCATTATGCAACATCCGTTCAAATGGTATGGCAAAGAATGTACCCTCAATCATTCACCTTCTTTTGGTTTCCACAGCATGGGTTAATGGGCACCACACCCATCTTTGTCTGCCAGTATCTCAATGGGTTAAACAGCAAGGTAGAGCCATGGAGTAAGTACCCTGAATGTGATCCCACTGCAACTCTCTCCTCTCCAAACAGTACTAGTTTCTCTCTCACTTCTCCCCACCCCCCTCAAGACAGCAGAGAAATACATTCCTAAATGGATTAAACTTCCGCTTTCTGCTGCCCCCAAGCTAACAGCGTGTCCATGTAGCTTCAAGAACTAGAAAGACAAACACTCAACCTTAGTAGCATCCTCCCTTCCTCTGTCTCTGATGCTACTTAATTCCTCAGATCTTTTCCAGTGGAGGTGGACTGGAAACAGGGTGCTTCAACACACCTGTCTATTAGATTATCACTGCAAATCAATCTGTCACCTCAAGCCTCAAGCAATTCATTACCTCAGTCCTGTCATCACATAGGTCTGTACCCTATGGGTAATCAGATAGCAGCAAGGTCAGAAAAGAATGGTGAAGACACAGTCCCTGAGAGGAAAGGCAATGCTAATTTCATATCAACAAGAGATCACTACAGTAGATCCTGCAGGGTATGGAAATTCTGTCTTACTATATTAAGAACAGAGAAGTAAGCCTCTACCACTAAACCCAGAGTCCTGAGTGTTCCAGTCCAGCTATGATCATATTTTTAAACTATGCACAGAATTAGGAACCTTGAGAGCATAATTACATTGTGAAATATATAAACAAAGGAGATGGATTAGCAAGCAGGGAAAAATGCACTTTAGACATATAAATCCATTACCATGTCACTTATTATCAATTTGGACTCTCCTAATCAGCCATAAAGATAATCTGAGCCATGCTTAGCCTCCTTGACCAAGCATAACACATTGTGTTTATCCTGGAAGCCCACGCGCTGGAGAGACTAAAAGATTTATTTTAAAGGCCAAAATGGATATAAGTAAAGTATACACCTGGTGTGTTCCTGTGGAATGGTAAAGGGAGCAGGGCATGAGGTCCTTCATCCCCAGCTGTGAACAATCATCCTCCACACTGCCTGTATGCAACTCTTGTCACTCTCTTTGCGAAGTGCAAGCCTCACTTAGAGAAGGCTGCTGGCCAAAGCTTTCTTTAACAGCCTTGACATGGCCAAGACAGTGCTTGCTTTCTTCAATAGAATAGTTTACGGTTAAACACCTGCATTTACTTAAGAACAAATCCTAATTCCTGGGCACAACAGGCTGTACGAAGGCAATTTCTGAGAAGGATAAACTGACCCTCAATAGGCAACAGAATGGAGACTGTGGTTACCATGCAGTCCACACACAGGGCCATTGGGCCCATGGATAACACACACTCCAGGGTGATATGAGCAGGAGGCAACTTCACTTGTATAGACTCCTCTCTTCCTGCTCTGCCTCCCCAGCCACCAAACAGGTCTTATGAATTCAAGGTAACAAAAAACAGGAATAAAACTCCATCTTAGCATAGGGCCTGTTGTGCCCCAGCCGCCAATTAGCCCAGTGCCATTTAGGCCTGATGTTCCCAAAGAGACAGGGGTGGAATCATAGAGCCATCCAAGGCATATCAAAGCACTTCATAAATGTTAATTAATTCTCACAGCAGCCCGGTGAGGTAGGAAAGTATTATCATACTCACTTAACAGGTGAGTTTACAGTTACAATGGTAAGAGTGCCCTGCCCCACATTACCCAATGAATCAATGTGAGAATTAGGGACAGAAACTAGTGGCCTGGAATTCAAGTCAACTGCTATAACAATTTAGATATACTTCTTCTTTGCCAAAGCTACATCTATGTAAAACGTGCCCCTGGAGTACATCATGCTCTTCACATTATCAGAACAGGGCAAGGTAGCATTCTCCAAAATAGCAATACTGAAGGTGTGTCAGTCCTGATTACAAATAACAATACCAAATTTTCTGTAGGATTTGCAAAGCTGAGGTCTCAATTACTTCATCCTCTCACCTGCAACCACCTTTAAGACAGGATCTTCTCCAAGAATCTCCAGTAGCAATAAAATCAAGATCTGTCTCCATCTGTCCACCTAATAACAGCATGCATGGATCAAATGTTTTGGATCAGGCTCATCCCTATTTTCAAGGCTGTAAATGGGGATGAAGGGATTCTTCAAGCCCACAGCTGACTGACATCTTGATTCTGCAAATGTTACTCAAGCAAAACTCCCACTGAAGTCATCAGCACTTTTGACTGAGTAAGAAATGAGCCCTGAAACAAAGCACCAGATTTATCTATGTAAAAGTCTTTAAAAGGACAAAATTATATGTTTAACTTTTAGTACATTTTTTGAGACTTTTAAAAATAATTGTAGGATTGCTCATTAATTTGGTTATTGCCATTGTTTTTTGTTTTAAAAAGAGCATGTAAGCATTTATGATTCAAAACCACAAAGAATTCTCCAATAATGAATATCTCACAACAACCTTGTGAGGTGGCTATTATTAGACCCATTTTACAGATGAGGAAACTCGAACCCAAAGAGATAAAGGGACTTTTGTAGATTTTGAAGACCAGGTGAGACCATTATGATTATCTAGTCTCAACTCCTGCATAATACAGAATCTCAAAGTGATACCTCCATAGCTCAACAGCTTGTGGTTGAACTAGAGCAGATCTTTCAGAGAGGCATTCAGTTATGATATAAAACCCAAGGGTTGAAGAACTGCCCGAATTCACCCAGCAAGCATGTTGTCATAAATATAAAGGGAAAGGTAACAACCTTTATGTATGCAGTAACATAAAATCCCTCCTGGCCAGAGGTACAGAATCACTTTACCTGTATGGGGTTAAGAAGCTCAAATAACCTGGTTGGCACCAGGACCAATAAGGAAAGAAGATACTTTCAAATCTGGGGGATCAGAGGGAGAGGCTTTGTTTGTGCTCTTTTTGTTGGTCTCTCAGGACATAGAGAGAGAGAGAGACCAAGCAGGTAAATCATCTTCTGAAAACATACCTGATATGTACAGTTACAGAAATTGTAAGTAAAGGGAAGGAAATGCATTAGATTACCTTTTCTTTCAGCTTGTGAATTTTCCCTATGCTAAGATGGAGTTTTATTCCTGTTTTTTTTTACCTTGAAGCTGAGCCTGGAGGGGAATCCTCTGTGTTTTAAATCTTTTTATTTACCCTATAAAGTTATCTTCCATCCTGATTTTACAGGTGTGATTCTTTTTTTAAAAATAAAATTCTTCTTTTAAGAACCTGATTGATTTTCACTGTGCTATAAATCCAGGGGTTTGGTCTGTTCTCATTTTGTAACCAATTGGTTAATATATTATCCTCAAGCCTCCTCAGGAAAGGGGGTGAAGGGCCTTGGGGGAATATTTGGGGAAACAGAGAGTCCAAGTGGCCCCTTTTCCTGGATTTTTGTCTAAATCACTTGGTGGTGGCAGCAATACCGTCCAAGGACAAGGAAAGGATTTGTGCCTTGGGGACATTTTAACCTAATATGGTAGAAATAAGTTTAGAGGGGTCTTTCATGAGGGTCCCCACATCTGTACCCCAGAGTGGGGAGGGAACCCTGACACATGTAAAACAGCATCAGAGAAAGAATCCAAAACTTTGAGTTTCATTCATGTCCTAACAATACACCTCACCAAAATGACCGGAAAAAATAGGTCAAATAAGGAATACCCACTTTCTCAGTTAAAAAAAAAAATCCCTAACATTTAGTTGTGAAAAATAACAGGAAATGTATGAACTACATGTAGGTAGTTCAGATTAACTTGGAAACTGTAATGGCTAAATTGTTTGGGGCCACTTTATATGTTTAAATAATTGCTCTTTGTGGCATATACATATGTTTTAGGAAACTTGAATGTGCTAGAATTTAACCTGTGGAAAATCCTTGGAAATGAGATGTTGGTTTTTGAGCACTTGTACCTAAGCAATCAAGGAGTTAATAAGCATTCCACAAAGTATTAGTTATTAAATTTAATTAATTTCTGTTTGAAACAAACAACTCCTTTCTAGCCGTGTAATATTAAGAAACACCATTACCAATATTCCTATATGTTATGGCTCCAAATTCTGGGACTATTACTGCTCCAGTTGAAACCAGTGGCAAAATTCTCATTAGTTTCAACGGAAGGATGGACCCTCTGTTAGGCTGACATATACAATAACTATGATTAATTTCCAGCAATACCTTTTTATATATATAACAAATGTAGATAACTGGGTATTTAGCATTATGCAGAAGTGTCCTACCAAATTTCAAATAAACTCAAGTAAAGCAGGCTGCTTTATATACAGTTCTTTTACCTCATATTATTGCAAAATTCATACCTTGTAAAACTTAAGCACAACTTTTACAATGTAATGACCACTTCCAGGTACTGCTCAAAGTAGAAAAATCACAAACTGCTTAACATATAAACAGTATTCAAAAAATAAAGCAGTATTTTGAATGGTACAAAATGCTGTAATTATCACCTGATCCTAGGTTTTGAAATAAAATATTTGAGTTGAGTCACGATGTCTCACAGCTCAAAACAAACTCCAGTAAACCAGAGATTCTTCCAGTTCATATGATAGTGGCTCTAGAGCCAAGGCTGTATAAGGTTCAGTCTTGCTTAACATATATTTTGAAATCTGTCTGACATTTTAGATAGTTTTCAAGAGGCAGAAACGAGATTCTGGGTCTGATCCTGTAGTCCTCATGGGCAAAGACTCCCAGTGACATCTCTAGAGCACCAGGCAACTGGTAAGTTATAATTGTGTCCACACAGAACAATAGCTTAGTACAGTGTGTAAAGTATCACATAACTGTTAACCATATTGCAGACTCAGTTTTGCTTTTCAAATGGTAAATGAAAGATTTGTCACAATTTATGAAGTCTGGGAATGAATTGTTTGAAATCTGATTTTTCTCCTTAACCAACACACACAATGATATTAACGAAACTGGGGAACAAAAATCATATTTCCCTTCATTGATATGTTGCTCTCCCCTGGAGGATACATTCTTATCCAAAATGCATAAGTTCATCCTGTTAGAAGTCTGAATATGGACCGGGTCAAATCTTCTCATTTGCCCAAACCAGCAGCATTGTTAACAATGTATATTTAAAATACACCCTGGAACAAATTCTGCCCTTTATTACACCTGTACAATTCCATTGGCTTCACTAGGGTTGCGTTCACATATATAAACCACTGAGTATTTTCCTTTATATTAAAGGAAATTCCCTCCTCTTCTCACCCTCCCACAAAACAGAACAAAACCAAACCACAAACTTGAACTTTCACATAAAACAACAGGAGTCATCATGTTTATTTCTCACATTTATTTTTTTCCCATTGCAGTGAAAACCATTTCACTAGTGGAAATGCCAAAGCAAAATCTCATCAGTAGGTGCTTCATAAATAAAGGGGAACCGTATGCCATACACCATAACCCCACAGCTCCTAACTTAATTGAAATCTATTGTGTACTCCCCTTTCCCACTGATCTACATGTGCAGAAAAGACTAAAGCCTTGGCTCTTAAGAACACTTTAAAGCAGTGGCTCTCAACCTTTCCGTATGACTGTACCCCTTTCAGGAGTCTGACTTGTCTTGTAAACCCCCAAATTTCACCTCTCTTGAAAATAACCTGTTTACAAAATCAGACTAAAAATGCAGAAGTGTCACAGCACACTATTACTGAAAATATTGTTTACTTATTTTTATCATATAAATACAAAATAAATCAACTGGAGTATAAATATTGTATTCACATTTCAGTGTATAGTGTATAGAGCAATGTAAACAAGCAACTTTCTGTATGAAATGTTAGTTTGTACTGACTTCGCTAGTGCTTTTTATGTAGTCAGTTGTAAAACTAGGCAAATAGTTGATATACCCTTGGTTGAGAACCACTGCTTTAAAGAGTGAAAGAGCACTATTGGTCCTGATTACAATTAAATCCTTTTGGACTATGTAGTTTTTTTTATTTCCTCTCACCTTTTGAGGGCAGATTTACTGTGATTTAAGTTGACTCATATAAAAACAGATGAAATGCCAGGAAAAAAAAAGATTTAACCCTGATTTAACCTTTGGTATTTAGAATATAAAACCCACACATACATATACACACACTCCATGCTTATATCAATGGATTAATGACTACACTGGGAAGGGGGAGTTGAAAGGAGGGGGTAGGGGGTGCACTATCTTAATCCTCTAGAAAAGAGACTGACCCTCTTACTGCACATGTGAAAGCTGAATCCCATGACCACAAAAGATTTCCCTTCTTAAAAACATTATTCAATTGCATGAATAAATCAGCCGAATGTCTTGAGTTGACAGAGAAGGCATGAAAACTATTATATTTCACAGTGCATTGTTCTACAGATCACTCTCAAAAGACTGAGATCACAACTTTACCTATAACAAGCCCAGCCATAAGTAAAGCCCTGCACAATATCCACCTACAATGCTATCACACTAAACAGGAGTAATATTTTCAAATCAGGAGTAGACGCATTGCTGAACTTTACCTTTTTGCACAGCTCCAAAGTATGCACGCTGCTTCCTCATCCACCAAGCACACCAGCTACAGGAAAGCAACTCGGCAAAAGGAAGAAGAAATCCAGCAGAAATAAACCCACTCACTTTTTTAAAAAAGCAAATCTCCTACAATCTTTCTGTGCTGAAAGAATCTTTAGATTTTCCAAAGCAAAGCTGAGAGGGAACAGGGGTTGGGGCAGAGTTCCGATAACTTTCCAATTGTCTTTAGGAAAAGTCTGATTCTGAAAGCAGCAACGGCACAATCAGACAACCCCTCTGGCTTTGCTCTGATCGCATGGCACTTCTATCCAGCAGCTGCAGCCCCCTCTAGGAAGCTGTTACAATCTCTGGTCTCACCACCCCACCCCTAGGCCTCTCTGATTGCTTTCCTAGTACAAGGAAACTCCAGATAACACAGGCAAATAAGCATGTCGTAAATCAGACAAACTCTGCAAATTGACATTGGTAGTTCTTTAAGTTATTACCTGAATCTTTCCTTGACGGCTCCTGATAGTACAATGTTAAGGAGAGAGTTTATCTTTCATTATGCACTTGGTTAGAGGGCAACACACGTTAGTAAGCGCAAATTCTGTATATCCAAGGAAACCTATGGAATGCATTACGATATTCCGTAGAAGAGGAAAGGATTAAAGGCACTGTAGTTGTTCCCTGGATCCTTGTTGCATTCGTTAACTATTACTACTGTTAAAGCAAATGGGTAATATTTTCAAAAGAACGAATGTGCCATTTTTGAAAGCACCTGAGTCATTTAGCATCCTCAGTCCCAAAGATTTTCAGTGGAACTTAGGCTTCTAAATTGCTCAGGTGCTTTTTAAATTTTACCAATAATATCTATGAATTATGCACTCAGATATGTGGAAATGGGTGCTATGATGAGTGAATGGAAAACCCCGAGAGAAAAGAGAGATACATTACTCACTGAGAAATGTCAGTGTGCTTAGTACTGGACCAATAGGGAGAGAGATAGAATCCCAAGAACACTGTAGTTTCATTTACATAGAAATATAAAGCTGGAATGGCTTCCTGGGTCATTGAGTCCCCTGCTATACCATCCTACAGTCACATTCATAAATGTATTAAGCTCCATCTTAAAACTAATTAGATTGTTTGCCCACACTTTTCCTGTTTGGAGGCTGTTTCAGAACTTTACTCATCTGATAGTTAGAAACCTTCTTCCAATTTCCAGCCTAAATTTATTTATGGCCAGTTTAAGAACATGAGAATGGTCTGCCCCAGTATGGCCAAAGGACCATCTAGCCCAGTATCCTGTCTGCCGACAGGTGCCCCAGAGGAAATGAACAGAACAAGTAATCATCAAGTGATCCATCTCCTATCTCCCATTCCCAGCTTCTGGCAAACAAAGGCTAGGGACACCATTCCTGCCCGTACTGGAATCATTGATGGACCTGTCCTCCATGAACTTATCTAGTTCTTTTTTTTAACCCTGTTATACCACTTCGCTGTTGTGCCAACATTGCCCTTTAGGTTAAATCGCTCTTCTCCCTTGCTAGTGTTTACCCCTCTAAAGTATTTGTAGAGAGCAATTATATCCCCTCTCAGACTTTGTTTTGCTAGACTAAACAAGCCAAGCTCTTATAGGCCTAGTCTACTCTGGGGAGCAGTGGACTCAACGTAAGATATGCAACTTCAACTACGTGAATCACCTAGCTGAAGTCAGGTGCATCTTAAGCCGACTTACCTGCCATCCTCTCAACGGGAGCGGTTGGCAGCGGGTTCTCCCGTTGACTCCAGCTTGCTGGAGTTCTGGAGTCAATGGGAGTGCCTTTGGCGATCGATTTATCATGTCTTGACGAGACGCAATAAATCGATCACCAATAGATCGATCACTACCCGCCGATCCGGCAGGTAGTGAAGACATACCTACCCTTATTCTCTTATCCTAAGATAGGCCCTCCCATTTCCCTGGTCATCCCAGTAGCCCTTCTCTGCACCTGTTCCAGTTTGAATTAATCTTTCTTGAAAGTGGATGACCAGAACCATATGCAATATTCCAGATGTGGTCTTGTCAATGTCTCGTATGATGACATTAATACATTTTTCTCTCTACTGGAAATACCTCACCTGATACACCGTAGAATTGTATTTTACAAGGGCAATACAGCAGCTAGCCTTTGTGTTGGTGAGCTGGAGGGAAAGGCACAAATGAGCCCCATCATGGGCAGAATCTAGACACAATCACAATTCCCGTATTTATTCTGTTCTATCCCTTCTCTCTGCCTTTGCCAAGAACATATTACAACCCCTTCAGTGATGTAGTAGCATATATACTCCCATGTGCACCTCAGAGCTCTGGGAGATTGTTTGCACAGTTTCTCTTGCAGCTCCTTCTGGAATGGTACAATTCAGTTGGACCCCACAACATGGAATAAGCCTAAGTAACACAAAAAGCCTCAAATCAGCCAAGACCCTCTGGGAATGGGATCAATCTTTTCATCAGCAATGCATGGGTACACACACTCAGCCACTTCAGGATGGTGCCAAGTTTAATACAGTCCTAGAAGCATATGATTTTGAGAGAATTTTGGCTTTCATTAAAAAAAAAATGTGTTAGTTTCTAGACCTCTTGGTTAAAAAGAAAAACTGGAAAACACGAATCCTAAGGACCTGAACAAAAACCAGAAGGCAAATAAAGCAACACAAAATCTATTATTCTTAAAAATGTCATAATTTTAAGTCAATCTAAGGATTTGCAGGGGCCTGACTCAAGATTTTTGAATGTTTGAGGTTGACAGTACTACATATATGCAAGTATCACCACCAAAATACACATTTTTATACAGAAAATGAAAAAAATGGTGTTCCTTTTTGTTAATTTCTACATAACTCTTCAAACAAGCAAATATGAGGAAATTAAAAAAACTGGGGTTGCTTCTTTGAAAAGTTACTTTTAACTCTCCCTCCTCCCTTCCATTGACTAGATTTCAACTTGGTGGTGTCCCTTTTACAAGGAAAAACAGAAAAGAAATTAAGTAACATTTAAGTATTTCAGTTTAAACATTGCATTATAAAAGTTGTTTTTATCTTTTATTTTCCTGGTTTAAAAAAAACGGTGTATGAAAAGGTAGGAGAGGAAAGGCTGAAAAAAGGTGCATCTGTTTGGTTTGGGAGAGCCCATTTGTGAGCGTGGATTGATCCAGGACCCATTTGCCAGTCCGAACCAGTAAGGCTTGAGAGGTGGCCTGTGGGAGGACACGCTGAATCTGGAAAAGATGGAGGAGCTAATGTGGTGGCTGGTAGATCAACAGAAAGAGATGGAGAGGACATTGAAGGCACTCTTAGCAAACCAAGCAACAAGCTATACTGGGCTGGCAGATGGAGCAATAGTGACTGTTTCAGGAGTTCATGAAGGAGATGATCCAGGTACGGTAGCAATTATTACAAAATGTGGCAAGTCCCACCAGGCAGACCAGAAGTTGCAAGGGAGCTGGGACTCTGTAAAATGGACCCCGACATGTTCCTATTGATTTCTGAATCACTGCTAGTGCAGGATGGGATAAAGGATTATGAGCCCTATGGTTAGCCCCATATCTGGAAGGAGATGCACAAGCCCTAATACGCCTAATCTGCAACAAAGGAGATTTAGGTTAGATTCTTGGAAAACCTTTCTGACTCTAAAAAGAGTAAAGCTCTGGAACAGGCTTCCAAGGGAGGTTGGGGAATCCAGTCTCTGGAGGGTTTTAAGGCCAGGTTAGATAAACAGCTGTCAGGGCTGAATTATTTTTCTTCAATTTTGAACAAAGTGTCTCCAGATCCCCATTTATGATATGACATGCATGATTATCAATGAACTGCACTGTTTACAGAGCTGTCATTGCTTATGCTGATTTGGGGCATTAATCCACCATTTCATATGTTCCAAACTAGCAACTGATTTGGTGTTTATCTCTGTAATATACATTCTGGGAATTACCCGCAAGACCAATATTTTGGCATTAACTTAAGCATACAGAACATGATGTCTATTTTTGTTAAGTCCACTGACTATCAACAACACCAAATTATGGATGCAGAAATATAAAATCTAAACCTACCTTAGCCTTCTGAAAATGACCAACTCGTAGAGTGCAAAAGAAAGTTCTCTAAACCATTAGATGTACATATAAATATCTTGGAACCTTCAAAGATGATAAATCTGTCTACTACCACTTTCAATATCCCTGAAACATCTTCAAGACAATCAATGTGTTACAGCAGTATTTCGCACTTAAATTCCTCATGAAGATTATTTGGATGTGAGAGCAAGTTTATTATTCCTGGTTTTTATTTTATGATGTTAGTTATTAATGTGTAAGAAGAAACACAAAACTAACTATTTGTGTAATACAATTGTTAGTACCATAAAATACAGTTTTCAGTCATCTAGAGAACACTTTGGAACTCTTCAGCTCTCAGCAGCTATTCCTCTTTTTGTTTATCTTGAATGCAATAAAATCAACATTAAAAAGAAAGAAAAAGTACACTGGGAAATAGGGGAATTTGGAATCATCTGCCAAGTTAAACTAAAAGTTACAAATTAAATGCTGCCCACTAGCCTCTGAGCCACTGATGAGCGTAGCAACAAGGCAAGTGCTAACAACCCCCATCCCTACCCCGTGCTCTTTCAGTAGTGGTTTGGTAGTAGTGGATGAGTCAAATGGATGTAGTGACTTGGTGAGGAGACTGGCTAGAGGACATAGTGGAGAATTAAAAGAAAAGTATTATGTTTGCACTCCTTTACCACCCATTCCCAGGTTTGGGCGAGAGCCTGAAAGTTTCCCACAGGACTTCAACTGGAGCTCCATACACAATGATTGCAGATGATTTCAGCACTCAAGGAGCTACATTCTTCACTCCTCTGCATCTCTTGTCATCATACACTAGTGCAAAATTAATGTAAAAAACTACCATTCCAATCTGGCAGTGTTTTACACTCACTTTGCACAGGTACAGAAGGCTTCACAAGGCAAGGGAGAATCAAGATCAGGATGAATAAAAATCCAGATCCCGACCAGCTTTAGTGTACCACTCTTACATCCTGCACTATCATACATATTTAGGCTTGGAAGGATCAGATTTTTATTGTAAAATGTCATTCAATGTAGTTTTCACTGCAGACACAAACAGATTATTTTTGCCCATTGATAATAGAAATTTACAGATAGGCAAAGAAAAATTCTGCTTCAGAAGCTAAGTTTAAAAGCTTTAATTGTTTTTGAATTTCAATGTGTCATTAAGTAATTGTCTGATCCCCTCATAATTTTGTACTACTGTGAAAATTAATAAAAATAGAAAAATTCTTAAAATAATCATCAGTTTTGTCCATAGATATCGTAAAAAATATAAAATCAAATTCTGCCAAACCTAATCACATTCATCAGAAGGAGCAAGACAGGGGATTGTTTGTTTTTTTCCCCTTGGCCCAGAAAGGATATATATGAAATTAAAACTTTTAAATAAAGGTACATGTAGTCACAGTATTTACATTCTATAAACAAAGAATCCATTTGATTTGGGGTGTATTATTAGTTTTAGATACATATTATTTGTGAAGTTGCTCTGTGTTGGGCTCTCTGGAAGACATAGATCCATAGTCCCTGTCCCAAAGTTCTATATCCTACTCTCATTGTTCTATGGTTGTACACAGTATTTATTTTTACTATCAGTTTTCATTTTGGTGTAAATTGTACCAGGATGCTCAGGATCTGATGACCTCATCTATCATTCATTTGGATTACAGGGCTAGTAGATCCTCTGCTCAGGGGAGCTGATGTCCACGCTCAGATTCATGATGACATGATTCAGGGGAAAGCCCAACATCTAAATCTACACTATGAGAGGGAAATCCAGCAAGACCTTTTTAAAACTATTTTTATTGTTAAGAACTTCAAAATCTCTTCCTGTTGGTTGACACATGTCAGCCTCCAGGGCTCAGGAACCGACACTGATGCAGACATAAATCAGAAATGTTTTCTTTTCTGTCACCTACGAGCATCAAAGTTTCTAAATCAAATATTTCCTGTCATCTCCCGCCCAACATTTTTTTGTCTAGGCCCACACTGTCCTCAACTCTGTGGGGCTGAGTTCTGTTCTCAGCTACACTGCTGCAACCCCAGTGACTTCAGTGGGGTTACAACAGCATAACAAAAGATGGAATTTGGCCCCATATTTTTAATGCCAGGAAACTTCCCTAAACCAATTAACTGTAAGAAAACTGAACAGAGAAACATAATAAGTGCATATGAACAAGGGAGAAAACAAATATGTTGCTGTCTTTTCATGGCTGCTATTTGATCCTGCTAAAGAGATCTGTAAGGCAAACCAAAACCAGGAGAATTTAGATGACAAGGAATAGTTTTAGTCAGCATATCAGTTTTTATAAAACATGAAGGATCAAATCTGCCCCACGCATAATGCCACTGAATTAATAGAGGGAAACATGCCAAGCAGAATCTTTAGAGGGAAACAATGATTTTTCTCTCTACTCCTGAGGGAGGGAACATTCTAACATAACTTTAGTATAACTTTTCTTACACAAAAACTAGCTTAATTAATGTATTTAAATGGAGGGAAAAGAGTTTCTTTTCGCTTGATTAATCATTTCTACAAGGAGACTCTAATATGCTGCTCTGCTGCTTGCTGTCTCTGAGGGCTAGCTTCTGCCACATTCACTCACACTGATAAATCAGTGGGGCTCATAGAATGACCAGATGTCTCAATTTTATAGGGAAAGTCCTGATTTTGGGGTCTTTTTCTTATATAGGTGCCTATTACCCCCCTCACCCCCTTTCCTGATTTTTCACACTTGTTGTCTGGTCTGCTCATGGTTGCACCTAACACAAAACTTGCCCTTGAGTATTATGGAGTCAGATTCTCAGCTAGTGTAAATCAGCATAGCTCCACCAACTTCAGTGGTGTAAGTACAAAAGCTGGGGTGGTGCAGAGCTGTGTCACCCAAGGAGCAGCTCAGAAAAGAGAATCGTAATTCAGAGTCACCATACCTTCCCTGGTTTCTCCATCACTCCAGGTAGGCCTATCATCACCGATGTTGATTACTCTACCATCTGCGTTGAGTCATCTGTCCTGAGCTGGCCAATTGAAGGTGAGGGAGGAGTCTTGGCTCCACCCATTCCCTGCTCATCTCTGCCCATTCCTTGCTTACCTGTGCTGGGGAGAGTAGGGGCCCCAAGGAGTGTGCTGCTTCCCCCCTGCCCACAACTGACAATACAGGGCTAGAAGGGAATGCCTTACACTACCCCATAGTCTTGCCCTATATGCATGCCATATAATGCACATATGGCGCACTTGCCTTTTAATTTATAGAATGAAACAATTACTGCATCACAGTACTTGGCATGAACAAAGTTATCTAAAGGAAAGACTCCTCTGAAGCAATTGAGGTACTCCATCCTACAGCTAGCCTCAGCCAGGATAAATGCCAAAGAAAAGAGATAGATAGACCATGCACTAGACCTGAAAGGTTGACAGACCATAGTCCTTTCTCCAGATTCTTATAATCAAAACAGTAAATTTTACCAAGAAAAAAGGAGAAGAAAATCGTTCAAACCTGGATCTACTACACAGTAGTAGAGGAAAAGTAATTGAGTTTAGATTAGGCTTAGGTAACACATGCTAACTAGTCCAACACTCCATCCCCAGCTGTTCAAAACCATGAGCCAAACCCCGCACAGTAACGCAACTGAGTCAACAATCATGAAAGGTTTTCAAAATGTATTTGGAGTTCCTTTTCTTTGCCTTTTGGTTTTGGAGCCCAGAATGGTCACATTTTCTGGCTTTTCTACACAACCACAAAGGCTATAAATTAACTTTTTATTTAAATGACAGCTGAGGTTTTTGTATATTTACTTAACTCCTGGAGCTGGGGCTTTATGAAAAACACTGAATATTGTGACACTCATGGTAAAATCACAAGAGTTGGCAACACTGCAAACCCAACCAAAACTAACGCACTTTTCCTAGTCCTAGCAAATGGTTGCCTAGGGCAGTGGTTTTCAAACTGTTTTAATTTGGAGACCCTTAAAACATTTCAGACGGATGTGTGGCCCCTTTGGAAATCTTAGACATAGTCTGTGGGTCCCAAGGAAGCCAAGGACCACAGGTTGAAAACCACTGTTCTATAGTAATGATAACCTTTCACAGACCCCATAGACACAGTCTGTGGATCCCCAGAGGTCCACAGACCACAGGTTGAAAACCACTGTTCTATAGTAATGATAACGTTTCACAGACCCCATAGACACAGTCTGCGGATCCCCAGAGGTCCACATACCACAGGTTGAAAGCCACTGGCCTAGGACATCAAAAATACAGCAAAAGCTAAAAGTCATTGTGGTTCAGTCCTGTTTGCCTGGTAGCAAAATCCACACAGCAGAGCTGATGCACATCAAAACTTGTAAAAGGTCTGAGACTGCTACCCTCTTCACATTATTACCTTAGTCCATGACCAGCCCCGTTGAAAGCAATGGCATTACCAGAATAGTAAGGTACTTTTCTGTGAGAATAAGGGTGGCAGAATCAAGGTCCCAAAAGTCGGGAAGTTAACCCACTCTCAGATCCCTTGAGCAATAAAGATAGTATTTAATATTTCAGACACTAAGCTTGTTGCTATTTTAGATGTTCCTCTGCTTACAGAAATTACAGGCAGATGTACAGTGCTGGGCTAACTATATGACTCAGACATTTGTGGTTTTCTTTTTCCAAGTCATTTCCCCCAGCATCACATTTAGTATTGTAATGTTCATTTGTTCAGAAGATTTAGGGGGAACAAACTAATTGCCTTTTAGTGCTATTTTAACTTGCTGCATTGCACAGATTTTGTCTTGAGCAGGAAGAGTGGATGAGCTTAGGTCAGGCTCAGCTAACACATGCTTTCCATCCCTATGTGTTCAAAATCATGAGCAGGGTCCTACCAAATTCATGGTCCATTTTTGTAAATTTCACAGCCACAGCATTTTAAAACTCTTGAATTTCTTGTTTCAGATATTTAAATCTTAAATTTCATGGTATTGTAACGAAACATGAATACGTATTTAAAAATGAATACGTATTTTAAAATGGCAAAATATAAACATGGAAAGCCCTTAAGACTCAGTGTTTCTCAAACTGGGGGATCCAACCCAAGAGGGAGTCATAAGACTATTGTAGGGGGGTTGCCACCCTTACTTCTGCATTGCCTTTAGAGCTCAGTGACTGGAAAGCAGTGGCTGCTGGCCGGGTGCCCAGCTCTGAAGGCAGTGTCGCTGCCAGCAGCAGCAGCAGCACAGAAGTAAGGGTGGCAATACTGTGATACCTCCAACAATAGCCCTGTGACCCTATTTTGGGTTGGGAACCCCAGCTTGAGAAATGTTGTGTACTTTTGTATATACTTTTACCCTTTAATATAGTATAAAAGTCCACAAGAGACCAGATTTCACAGAGGAGACCAGATTCCATGATCCATGACGCATTTTTCACAGCCGTGAATTTAGCAGGGCTATAATCATGAGCCGGGCTCCCCAAAATCATGTTTTTAACGTACATTTTGATTTCCTTTTCTTTGTCTTGTAGTGCTTGAGCCTGGAACGGTCATCTTTTCAAGCTTCTCTCCACAACTGTGAAAGCAAAAAACTTGCTGTATATTTAAATGAAAACTGATATTGTCATTTATTTAATTCTTGGTGGTCGGACTTTATGAAAAACACTAACTATGGTGAGACTCAGAATAAAACCATGAGTTGCCAACACCATTAGCTGCAGTTAGGATTATCTTAACGCTCTTAATATTGCACAGGTTTTGTCTTGAGCAGGAAAAGTTATTGAAATCTTAGGTTGGAAACTCAAGCAATCTGAAATGCATCTAGTCTTGTACAATGTGTTGTGACATCACAGCATCATTATCAGGACGGCCAGCAAGCAAAGCACTTAAGCATGTGCGCAGCTTCAAAGTGAGGTAGCGCGCTTAGATATTTTATCAGTACCTACAACTGGTTGGATGCTGAAAAAGTATTATTCCCATTCATGTGTTCAAATGCTGAATGGTCATTTGGTTTGACCTGCTTTGCTGTAATGGACATTCTTGTGAATGGGATTTTGTTTAGAAGAAATGAACGAGGAATGGTTGTTCTTTGAATAAAGTGGTATTCACATGCAATCCAATGTGTATGTGTGCAAACAAGAGTAGTCCCTATACGTCAGTTAATTAAATAATTAATTAATTGTGATGATGTTACCGCCAGTTTAAAATATATTCAGTCATCCAGTCAGGAAGCAGAAAACATATCATGTAACTTAAGGGTTCAGTCCTTGCACACACTGAAGTAAAAAGTAAAACTCCCATTGACTTCAGAAGTGCAAAATCATAAATAAGCGTTTAGAGGGCTTTTCAGTCATTTTCAGATAACTTGACTGAGCTAACACTTCTAAAAACCACAGCTTTTTGGCACATCAAGGAAGGATCTCAGTGTTGTTTATGCGGTAAATTACAGCAGGCCAGTTTTTGTCCTTTAATGATTCATTCTTATTTCTACCTTAACAAAGAAATTCAAACCAGAACTGTTAAGCAAGATTGCAGAAAAAGTGTCCTCTAAGGAAAACAATACAAAGTATAATTGTTTGCACCTGTGGCCAAGAAAACCTCTTGTTTCCACTCCTTGCAGCTTCCGTTCTTGTGTCCTGAGAAGTTCTGCTAACCACTGCTCTGAATTTTAGATGGTACAGGAATGAAGAAAAAACGTGGTCTCGTGCACATTATTTTGTCATGATATAGTTGAAGCCAAGTAAAGAAATTCTCTTGTGAGAAGGAAGGTTATGGACCAGATAGAGCATGGGCAATGGCAATGTAAACTTCCCAACACTGCCTTACCCGGGTGTCTCAACCCTTCTCAGTGGCAGCTACCTGTAGATGAGAGAAGGGAGAAACTTAGCAGCTAATTCCACTCTTGCCCTTTCTACTGAAAGTGCTAAATTAGTCCCATTTGAGTTGAGGTTTGTGATTGAGACACCCGTTCAGGAGAAACTAAGACCACAGCTCATTTCAGACTGGTGAATGGCATTGATATAACAACAATTTTTGCTATTGATCCCAGGCTACATTAGAACTGAGAATGAAAGCATCTTATCACAATGCCAATGCCTCGAGGTGGAATGAAGTAATGTATTCATCCTTTCCACTTATACTTAGAGCACCTATCCATTGCTTTGTGGGCTGTTGCAATAATTAAAAATACACATCACCATTAATAAAAAGACCAGTAATGTAATGGATTGATTTCACAACTCCATTCAATATATTTCCCACCATAATAATATTAATCATAACAGATCCTGATCTTACCATCCCTGGTTTCATCTACATCCACTATGCCATCTCCCCCAAGGACATCTCCCTCTTCTCTTCAGCAATGGCCATCAGCTATGTGACTGACCCTTGCTTCTACATCATCCTATCACTCTCTGATCCATCTGACTATAACACTTGCCTTGACTGTCAGCTTCTGACTGCATCATACTATCTTCTAAACAGATATTTCAGAGACTGAAATCTTCCTTCTGGAATGACTCATTCTCTCTCTTATTTTGCTGTCACTACCCCAAATTCCTTAGCTCAAGCCTTTACTTTGTTCCAAAAGCCAGAAACTGGAGCATCATCCTTGAACCCTAATTTACCAAGAAGAGAAAGTGCATCTTCCATACCATCTCCAAATTTATGCCAGAATTACCTTTTTACCTGACCTTTCTGCTACTGAAATCCTTCTCTGTGACTTAATCCTTTGCTCTCAGAATGACCACACTTCCATCTTTAATGATCTTCTTATACCCTTACTCTTTTCACTTCAGGGTCCATAGAAGGTAGACTACAGCCTCACCTCAGACTGGGCCCCCATAGCTCTTACATATCCAGTGACACCTTCTTCTCCAGTTTTGAACTGAGTTAAAAAAAATTGCTCCTAGTTTTTTGTAATGTTCCACCCTGCATCTTTGGCCATGTACCATATACACCTATTTCTCACCCACTCACCTGACAATCCGCATATACTTTCTAGCCCATTCAAAGGGCAGGACATGTGTGTACAGTACTTAGCATGCTAGGGCCTCAAGGCACACATTAACACAAATTATATGCAGGTATGTGTAAGAGGAAGGAAAATAAATGAGTTAAAGATCCCTGAAGATCAGTGGTGGACAACCTGCGACCCATCAGGGTAATCTACCGGCAGGCCACCTGACAGTTTGTTTACATTTGCACAGCCACCCGCAGCTCCCAGTGGCCGCGGTTCACCATTCCCGGCCAATAGGAGCTGTGGGAAGTGGCGCATGCTGCAGGGATGTGCTGGCCACTGCTTCCCGCAGTTCCTATTGGCCAAGAATGGAAAACTGCAGCCACTGGGAGCTGCGGGCAGCTGTGCAAATGTAAACAAACTGTCTGGCAATCTACCAGCGGGTTACCCTGATAGGCCACGTGTGGCCCGTGGGCCGCAGGTTCCCCACCACTGCTCAAGAGGATAATGCTGCTTAATAAGCAGTTATCTAACTCTACTTAAACATAGCAAAGTAGTAAGGAAGAACTTCTCTTTCTTGGGAAAGCCAGGTGGGAAAAAGCCCACTGGTAACATGGTCCCAGCTCCTGGAAACATCTGCGATATGGCGTTACCCATACTAGCTACTTCCCAATTAATTCAATCAAAGAAGCACTGATAAACTACCAATGCTGCGATATCACAGACAGTATCAACAGCTGCCTTTTGTACACTGGAAACATAGGTAATTTACTGCCCAGACCTGAGAAAAGAATCTCTCTAAATGAAGTGTTTTATTTTTCCTTTTCTAGATCAAAACACGAAGAATGACAGCTTGGATGCTTATAGAAATCATCCTAGAGCTGCAAAGCTGAGCTGTACATTTTGACCTGACAAATTTTGAATTCCTGCATGGTCCACAAACACCAGATCCTATCAGTCAACTGCCTTCTCCTCCCCTACATACAAATGGGAAAAAGAACACTGCCACGGGGTCTCTCAAGGCCTCAAGTGTTGTCTGTGTTCTAACCTGTAAGCTCTTTAGGGTAAAGCCCTCTCTAGAAGAGAGTTTATTTGGGTTGTCAGTGCTTAATAAATAAAACAGTAACAAGAGAAACCTCAGAAATTCAGTAACTGCCATTGTGATCTATTCCATTACTTAGTGATTCCTCCTGATAGCACCAAAGTATGTGAGACACTGTAGCACAAACGACAAAGAATTAAAACAAAACTGGTCTCAGTGGCCCAGGAAAAGCAGCTTATCTGCCAGAAATCAGCATTTCCTTTTGCCTATTATGGTTAAGGGGGGGATTGGCCTCTACCGTATAAAGATTTCACACCGATATTTAAAGAAAGCTGTCTGTGTGAGAGACAGAGGGTTGGCAGTCATCAGGAAAGCTAGTCTATAGATGGTGTCCCATAGGCAAGAAGATCTTGCCATTGGCTAGAGACAACCCAGCTGATAAATTAGTGCATAGTGGGAGAGAGAGCCATTCAACCTTAGGCCTAAAACAGTCACGGTTCGGTGCTGCACCCATGGTAGATGAAGTGGGGCATGGGATGCCAGTTAGGTTTTTCTTGATTTTCTCTTCACCCAAACCCACTATGGAAAGCAGCACAACATAGACTGTGGCTCTTCTTTCTGTGCTGGGGTATTTTCTGAATCAGGTAACAGGGCTAGGCAAGAGACAATGAGTTTTGGCAGCAGATTAGGAAATTTTCTGTGACTTATTCCCATCTAGGAGAGAATGAAGGGAGAGGGGAAAAGCATGTGGGGAATAAGAGAATTAAAGGGACTTTCAAAGCAGCTAAGCTTTTATAATGAAAGTAAGACAAAGATCCCAATAGCATTTTTCCTAGGTTACGGGCATCCAAGCTAAAATATGTTTATCACCACGGGATGGTTATTCACTATGAAAACAGGACACAAATCTGTTGAATTGACAGTTATCTGCTCAGCGGCACCTGACTTGTGTGAGGTTTGTTAATGTGCCTGTTCTTGGAACATTCAGACTCAGCTTTGGCTGCAGCCATTCTTTTATTCTCCGACACAATCCAGCAGACTATAAAAAGCACACCTATATAGTGCTGTGACAAGCCAGCAGTTCATAGCAAAACATAGATGCACAACAATGCCAAGCATGAAGGGATTTGCAGTAACAATCCTTCCGGGGAGAACATGAGCTACAAGAAAGCAGGCATTGGTGGCCTTCCAGGATGGTGTTATACACACTTGGCTTTTGTTTTTCTTACTTTTTAAAATATAATCACTCACCTCCTTCCGAATGCACAAAATGCATTCACCTTGTCACCCTCCCCGCAGTCCAAGCCACATAGAAGGGAATATAGGACAGGACATCTAGAGCAGGAAAGAGAATCTACTTCTTATTGGACAGGAACTCAAGAGTGTCCCTTGCTGCCTGAACTACAATACTGACACACCTGCAACATTCAAGGAACAGCTCAGTGTCAGGGTACAGGTAACCACCTGGCCCCTGGACAAACAAAGGGTTTAATTCAGTCTGTTCCTTCCTCCCCTCCTTTCTCAGGGGAAGAATTATAAATTGGCTGCTTGGCGGGACAGAGAAGGGAAAATATCTGTGACAAGGCAGCCAGGCTCATAGGACGGAACCCTCTGCTGGGGAAAGTTTCTCTTTTGCCCTTTTGGGTTACTTTGCTTTCTGTTTATAAACATTCACCTTTGGAGGAAATCCATGCTGACTCTTTTTTGCTTTTGCACATCTAGGGGAAAGAAGCTCTTGTGCCTCTTACCCAGTGTCTCTGGGTTATAGTGATGCTGTGGCAATTGAGGCAAAGAGCGTCTATATGCCACTGAAGCACATGCACACACTCATTTTTCCTGCTTACTTAGAAGTTCCATAGCATTAGGACAGGGGATGCATCTTATTCTGGGTTTGTATAGCACCATGTCAATTTGCTGACTTAGGAAAGGGATTTTCAGTAGTAAGCACAGCAGAGTAGAGAAGTTGTTTGTTCCCTGCTGTGTCAAATGGAGCCCACACAGTTCAGGGGTTAAATGCTGGCCCTGGTAACAGAGGGGAAGTAGAGATGATAGAGATAACCTTGGGAGTAATGCCAGCAAGCTGGGATGCTCTCAGACTGCAGACTGGAAGCTTGTGTAACGCAGTACTAAATATGCAGTGAGTAATGCTTGACACCTGACACCATCCCACTCAAGCATGATCCCCAGTTCACAGAGTCAGAAATCATGAGGGAAACCAGATGAAAGTGATAACAACATGGGAACATCGTACAATAGATTGTTGTGCTGGAGGAGCTCACGATCCAAGCCACCACCAACCGTTAAGATTTTTTAATCATCAATCCAGTATGCTATGATGCTTCAGAAGCACTTCATGGAAATAGGGCCTGACACACCATGAGCCCTCACTTCCCACTGAAGTCAGTTTTCAATCTGCCTCCTATGAATGAGTAGTGCATGTAAGAGATGCTCACTAAGCGAAGGGTGGCGTACATAGCAACAAATACAGTTAATCCAAGTGTTTTGATTCCTAGGACTATTTTCAATTTTGTTTAGATTCTTTTTTTTAGGCTGCAATTTGGTAGATGTATACATAGCCTAGGACCCATTCTCCCTCCCACAAGTGTTTAAGAAATATGTGAATTAAGTAAATATACATTTTCCCAGTTATGACTTTCTTCGTAATAGCTGTAGCATCTTAGAAGCTTGAGGCAGAAACTTGAAATCTACCAGAGATAGTCCATAGATCACAAATGTGCCTTTTGGTGGTCTAGTAAAAAAATGTTTGGGATTAGTGAAAGTTCCAAGGATTTTTTTTAGAGAAAGATCTTTGAACACATGCAACCTTAACATTGCCGGTTCCTGGTTTTTGTATACATCACACTGCATCCTTATTCTTTAACACAGCCATTTTGCATGGGATTGGATTATGCTGTTATTTTTTCTTTCTGCTACAATAATTAGTAAAACAATAAATATCTGCAAGAAATAAGTGGCTAAAAAAGCAATAGAGTAAGTCTGGGAAGAGGAGTAGATAGGGGGTTAATGGAGGAGGACTGCAGGGACAGAAGAGTAGTGAAATGAGGCAAAGTTACAAATTTTTCATAATAACCACTATTCAACCAAATAAACCAGAAGTAGGAAATGTGAAATGAACTGAATAGATGAAGTGCAATTTGGGTTTAGTCTGTGTCAAATAAGCAGAAGTTAGTTTTTAACACTTCATCTCAAAACTTCACACCCCTTCCCAGAAGTGATGGGCAGAGCCAAGTGCACATTTCAGAAATAAAGAAGAAAGTCATGTTCGCAAGATGCCCCTTTTTCAGACAAAATGCAATCTCAGTCTGAAACATGGAAAAATATCCCCTATGTTTCTCTATCGCACAGGGACAAATGTACCAGCCATCTTAATAAAAGGGAACTGATGGTATTTTTCACAACATTTAAAAAACATTTTTATGCTACTCTTTTTAATATATTGAAGGCCATCTTAAGTGACTACTCAAGAGACCAACAAACATCAGCAGGTTAGCAGAAGTGGTCTTCAAATAAAACTGTGGAGTGCACTTTGGATGTCTCTTAAGGCAGAAAGCGGACCAATAAACTTCTGCTATATAAGGACTTCACTATAACGCTATAAAAATTGACATTTAAATGTTTCCTTAGTGGGTTTTTTTCCTCCCTTTACTACATGCCATATACTATCTATCCTAAATATATCTACAGTGGTCATCAGCACAGAGCTGCATATGTTGCATGTACTTTCACTGATGTGTCATTCAGGAGAGTACACATACACATCCTCTAGAAGAATTGAAGATTATAGCATTTGATTTGCAGTATTCCTATAAAATATAATAGGAATTGAAACCAATGGGGTTTTATGGGAATTACTCTCAAAACTCATAGATAGGTTTTCATTCTGTTACGTTCTATAAGGATATTTGACCCATCCTATAGAATTCTATAACAAGGATATTATAATTCTACATTCAATTCTAAAGGGTAGTTCAGTAAACCTGTAGTCTATAATTTTTATTCAATTCTTTACTCTTCCAGAAAGACAGAAAAATAGGCACAAAAAGAAATGCCTGGACCTAATTTTAATTTTTTTCTGTTTTCAAAAGTGATAGGACAGTGTCCCTTTCAAATCCAGATACTTCTTTTTGTATAAGATGCTTATCTATATTACAATGACCAGATAGCAAGTGTGAAAAATCAGGATGGAAGGTAATAGGAGCCTATATAAGAAAAAACCCCAAATTTCGGGACTGTTCTTATAAAATCGGGGCATCTGGTCACTCTATATCTTCATTAGATAGGTCAACACAGCTAATTCATAAATGCCTGCAGAATTGGTAGATTGTGCTGCCCTCTGGTGGGGAAAGTAATCATTAACCCAGGTCAGCAGCAAAGTTTACACCCAGAGTAGTTCATTATGTTTTGTGTTTTGTTTATTGGATCATAAGCTGTCAATACTTGCAACAGCAACTCAGAAATATTTTTCTCTTCTGAATGCATATGCTGGGCTTCAGAAACCAGTGGATTCACTGACAGTGAATGACAGGTTTCTACCACCTCAAGGATCAGAGCAAAGCATTTTGTTACTCATTCAGGTCATTTCCCTGACAACTGGAGTGGTGTCTCCTGCTTCTCCCCAAGTCTGCAGACTTTCCCCTTTCTCTTCTTACCCAGCCTTCACATCTTTCCCTTTCAACCTGGAATATCTCCCTTCCCCTGCACACTCAACTAACCATCTCTCCTTCCGACCATCCACTGATCCCCCAACACCTTCTCTCCTCTTCCTCAAGTCTTTCCATTTTTCTGTCCTCTCTTTCCAGCCAGTATCTTTCTTTCTCCCCACCTCCCCCATTCCCCTGGCATTTCTTCTCTCCTCTCTGCAGTCCTAGCCCTATATTCCTATAGGGTACCTGGGGGTGTCTTTCACGCCATCTCTTAAAAGCTTCCCCAGAGACCCCTTTAGGGCAGCTCACCTATTCCTCATTTTTCCATAGCTCCCCATCACCTGGGCTCCTCTTACCCCTCTAGGCACTTGAGCTCCTTCCTTGTCCTTCTCTCCTTTCCCCCAATCACTGGAGGGTTAAGCATGTGAGAGGTGGATATGAAACAGCTTCCTCTCTGCACAGAGGTGATATGAAGAAGCATGACAAGGAGAGAAGCAGCAGCAGCTTCAGACTGTATAGAGGCATGTGGTTGGACTCTCTACTTCTCTATGTATTAGATTTGCTCCCTGTCCTCGTTTCTAGGGATCAGGCACTGCACATACAGACAGCATTCACTGAAGCTCAAATCCTCCTAGTAGTGACCACCAAAGAACTGAGGATTCTCAGAAGGGCCAGGCCTAGACATCTGAGAAGGCTCTGAGAAGTAGGGAGAGAATGTTGATTACTGCCTCACTGCAATGATGGCCCTGCTCACTTATCATTCCTGCTAACCCCTCAGTCAGTATTACTGTTATAATGGTTTTTTTTTACTACGATAGTGCCTCGAAGCTCCTGACAAGTACCAGGACATCATTGTGCTAGGCACTGTGCAAACACACAATAAAAAGACAGTCCCTTCCACAAAGAGCTAACAATAACTGTGTTACAGTTCTGTAACTTCAACGGATGCCTTCTTTTTGTCAACATTTTGCATCGTGGATTTGCTTCCTGGCAGGATCTTCCCCATAGCCCGGTCAGTGAAAATGGAGAGGTTTACGTTAAAACAAAAAATTGATTTCATAGACTTTTCCCATCAGTTCACCTACTAGTCTTACCAACCAGTCTTTTGATTAATGAAGAACAAGACCCCCACACCGCCCACCATTGAGAGGTTATCCGCCACTGCTTCTGAGGCAGGTACAGTACAACAGACTGATTTGCTCCCTGTCCTCGTTTCTGGGGATCAGGCACTGCACATACAGACAGCCACCTTGCCCAGCTTATTTAGATCTATAAACAAAGCTTGTATAATGAAGATACAGCTAAAGGGATCAATAATTAAAATGCGCATATGGCTCTTGAGTACAACCACCGTCACCTTGCAGTGAGCGCTGGAAGATAAAATTCTCTTCCTGGGCTAACTCAAGGTGTGGTTAAAGCAGCTGAAAAAAGCAGGAAACAATTGAATTGTTTTTACCTACTAAGACATTTCAAGCCAGCAAGAGAGGAACGTTTTAAAAATAATATATGAATGAGAGGCTCAAAAATCAATACAAAAAAGTGTTTGTGACTAAGCTATAGATCCGAGTCCTTTGTGAAACACAGAGTATTGATTCTCCTGTTCTAAAATGGGAAATGCAAGCTCTGGAATAAATGGCAAGAATTTTGGCATAACTTCTTCAGCACTTCTCTCTAATATTTTTGAAGGGGTATTTTTATAACGTCCCATAGCAACTCATCAGTAAATCACAAGAAATATCCCTATGACCAAAATGTGGGGGGAAGGGCGTGGGAGGTGGTGGGGATTGTTCTGTTTTGTTATTCTTCATGAAACATCCGTGTCCATCTGCTAGTTGAAATGTGTAGAAGGCTGTGTTTCCACTTCTATGGCTGATTGCCTCATCATTTCAGTGGGTGTTAGGAGCCTAACCTGCTTAGGTGCTTTTGAAATTTCCCAGTAGGTGCCTATCTGCATGGTTAGGTGTCTAAAGACTTTTGAAAGTCTGGCCATAAGGCCCTTTAAAACTGCTGGGACCACCACAGCAAGAACAGTTTTACTGACCTGTTCTAGATCAAAAGGCATCACTTCATTAATTCTCTAATCCTACTATGTTAGCACGTGGCTGAAGAACAAAATCCTCATCAGAAGGGCCAGGGACAACTTATAAAGAGGCTTTACGTTTTCTAAATTCTGGCCTCACTGAAGTCAATAGGAATTTTGCCATTAACTTCAATGGAGACTGGATTTCACCCCAGGGGAGTATCCACCCAGTAGCTCTGACAAGATCTAAAGATAAAACAGTCCTCACCTCCCAGAAGCTGTTTTTTCACCTGCAAAGGGACTTGTCTCTCAGGGTATCAGGATTTGTGTGAAATGCAAACAAGCAAAAACCCAGTGGCCACTAAGAAGAACATCTCTCTCTAACACTCTGACTGTTAAACTCCCATGGATGGTTTCTCAAAGAGGATGCAGTGAATGCAGTAAAACCAACAGTGTCAACAATCTAAAGCTGCTATGTGGGATTTTTCTGAAATCTGGCAGAAAGGCAAGGCAGAGTGTTGCTTTTACTATCAATCAACAGTGCTGTATTAGGCCTCAAAAGCCTCAACTTGTTTCCTGCTGATGGGGATGGAAAAGACACTCCAGCCAAATCTGGTTAGCATCCCACTGTTTGAATAGGAAGAAAATGTGTCCTTTTGAAGTGACTGCTGGGTGCACTTTGCCACCAACATTTATGGCCTACAATTTCATTTGTTTTCTCGAAGTTCGCATTATGGCTGATGCTGTAATTATCACTTTTTTTTCCCCTTTGCCACTGTAATCTGAGGTCTCAAAAGTCATCCATCTGGCTCAAAAGAAACCTCCATCTGCAGCAGGCTTTCCGTTTTCCCATGCACTCCATTGCTTTTAATGATGGGAACCTGGTTAACAGTGATTCTGTGGCCTGTAACAAATCATTTTCAGAGCCGATTAAAAAAAACCCAACAACCCCGCCGGTTCATCCCACATGAAACTACTGCTTATAATTTGTCCCACAGACATCTGCTTCCCTTCTGCAGGTTTTTACTTGGCATCCCAACAGCTGAAGATAAGGAACACTTAGATCAATGGAAGTCAGCTTTGGAGAGCCACCAAATAATCAGGGAGCAGAAACCTCTCTGATTGCATAGCTACAATCACATCATGAAGTTGCACCCTGATTCAATGTTACAATGCAGTCATTGTGGTATAAATTCGGAACACACAGTACCATAATTACCTGTGGTTTCAGCAACTCTGTTCCCTAAATGCTTTTTCTTTTACTTCCTCATCCCGGCGCTGGCTTCTGAGAGGGAGGAAGGGAGTGGTAGAACCTCGTCAGAATCCATAAAGCTCCACTCAGATCAATGGATGCTATGGGAGTTTCTTGCCAATGCCAGAAGTGTCTTAAACCAAGAATCATTACACTAGGTCAAGTCCATCCCCCAAAAGGGCAGGATACAATCTGTATGTAGAGGACATCTCAGATATTAAATTGATACTGAGACCCGGTGTAATATGTACATAGAGATTGTAGCCAAAGATCTGGGGTATGTGATTCTAGTTACAGTAACTACAGGAAGGATTTTTCTCTTGGAGGAAGTAGAAGAAGGATAGATGGGCCAGTTAAGGGGACCATGCATATTTTTAAACATAATTCAGCTGCAAACTACAGATGTATTCAGATTTCATACATTTCCCTACCACCACCCCACATAGTTCAATGGTAGTCAGATTATTATCTGTGTGATCATAAAGTTCAGGTCTAGATCTTCAACCATCTCTAAATCTTTGCATGAGGGGGTACTCAGATTCATAACTCTGGTACCCAATAATTACTAACATACATCAGGAAATAACAGATTTGTTAAATAAGGAAGCCAAAAAATCTCCTCTACTAAGTTGAGGAAATAAGCTGTGGTGGGTCTTTTGTAGCTTAGACTTTCATCTCAGGCCATTCTGTCATGAAATGGAGGGAGTGAAGGCTGAATCATAGGGTTAGAAGAAACCACAGGGGTCATCTAGTCTAACCCCCTGCCAAGACGCAGAAGCAGCCTTGTCTTCTAGAGTGCTTTGTCTTTCAACAGTTCTTGACATAGTAGAGTTAGAATGGACTGCACAGGGCACACTCCATATCTCAGCAAAAGGGCCATGGAATTATTCAGGATACTTGTTAGATGATGATAGCAGCAGCAGCAGCAAAACCAGGATACACACTTAGACTGGGAGATGTGGGCTGGACTTGAGAAATCTATAGATAAAATCTGAATCACCCATGCAGTGTCCTTCTGGATAGACTGTTGAGCCCCATATTTGTCATTACCAGACAGCAGTAAGTCAAGTATCTTTTCTGTACAACACCAAAGCAGCATGGGAAAAAGGCACAGTTTAAGCCTGAAACAGACCCACACAAAGTCTGTATGTTTTCCTTACTTGTAAGAATGTTACTGCGTCATTCCCTATTTCTCCCTATGCACACTTGCTGAACAATGATAGTATTTTTATTGTATTTATTTAGACTTTGATGAAAAGAAAAGAAAGTCTAACCAATGTTTTTCAGGCACCAGAACTAATGAACATTTCCCCAGAGGACTTTTTCATTTCTTATTTTTTGTGTGTAACTAAATACAATTCACATGTTCAACAGGATAGTGATGGAGTGAGTGGTGGCAATATGTCCTGCTCCATATATGAAACATTACTGCAGCTGTAGTCCATTAGATAAATATTTCATCATGAAGAAAAGGGCATAAGTGCAAAAGCAGCTTATATGGAGCAACCAAAAGTAATTTGTGTGGAGAAAAATGGCTTTGAAAGATGTATAACTTTAAAAAATGCAATTAGAATTATTAATAATCTAAGTTATTTTTCAATATAGAGGTTTTTTTAAAAAGCAAATTTTAAGTGAAAGCCAGCACATACATGCAAAACAACATTAAAGGACACAATAATAATTAAATTATAATTAAAACAAAATTCGTCTAAGTTTCATAGCCAAATTCTACCTTCAGTTAAACACAGGAGCAGCTAAAAAATACATAATGGAGATTTGATTTTTTAAAAATGTTACCCAGATATTGAGGTAATCAAGTTTACTCAGAATTCTACAGAAGAGTGTGAATCTACAGCCTTAGTCACAACTATAAGCTGTTTAAGATGAACTGGGCATGTATTTTTCTAGTATAGCTTCAAAGTGTTCTGTGCTTTCACAGAGCTTTAGGCCTCAATATGCAAACAGTTAATTGGACAAGCTTTAAAATGACACAAATAATATTTTTCAGGTTTCTACTTGTAAAATTTGTTGGCAAGGTTTCACATTTTATCTTGGCTCTCATCTTAAAAACAATGGCCCAGACTGCCCCTTCGCACAGAAAATGATATGAGGGGAAGAATGTTTTCTGAAGTGTTTTCTCTGAATTATTCACACAAAAGCAAGGTTTGCCTTTCCCCCAGTGGACCTGCAAGAACCCAGGGCCATAGGCTACCCATAAAAAAAGAAAGACCACATCTATGGAAAATAGCTTTTCAACTAAATGGGAATCCCCCCATTCCACAAAAATACCTTTTTGTCCAAATCTTTCCGATTTTTGTTGACTCTCCCAAGTTTTTTCCAGCTCCTAATTCTGTTTTTGATACACAAGCTGACTTCTTCCACCTTCCTTCATGTCAGATGTGACAAGTAGATAAAGCGATACATGACCTGGATTCTATCTAGCTAACTTCTAAATATTATGGACAGGCCCAAATCAAAGTCCCGGCTTTATGTCTTGAAGCCTTGAAAATTCCCACTTCATATTTTTCTCCTCAATCTGAACATTCAAACTTTTGAGTAAGTGCTGGTTTGGATATTTGCCCCACTGTGTATGGATAGATTCATATCCTTGGTTAGGGTTGTACCCATGTTAGATACAAAGGAGTTAAGACAGGAATTCATAGACAGCTATCTTCATTTATTTAAAAATGACTGCAGTCATTGACTAAGACAATGCATTCATCATTACTGTAAGATGTAACATTTTTAACCACTGGAGTAAAATGCTATGCCATTTTAATTTCCCTGGGAAGTGCTTTGAAACTACAGCAGTGGTCATATAGACAACTCCAAAAAGCCAGACAGATGTAGCATTTTTATTTGTTTGTAATCAAGTTTAATAGATAACTTCCCTTATGGAAGAGTCCTATAGAATATATCAGAGATGAAACAAAAAGGGTTCCACAGAAATTTAATAGGGTCCTATAGAAATTACTCTAAAATCTCATAGAATTTAATAATGAACAATATGCCTTTTAAAGGTTTTGTAAACCATCCTACAGCAGATATATTAAATTTCCTATTAAATTCCATAGGATGGTCCCAGAAAAGTGTAATGTTTCTTTTCCAGTCTTGTGTAACAGCCCTTCTGTTTGTATAAGCAGTTGGCATTGCTTGGAGTTGGAGCTGAAAGAATTTAAATAAATCTGAAGTAGAAAGACTGTACTCTAGTGAACTACCCTAGTTATTCCACTTTTCATCGAAAGCCCTCCAATAGTGCTAAAATCAGGGTTGGTTTTGATTTTCAAGACTTGAGAACCACATCTTGGAATTTTCATATTGACACTAAAAGCTTCCCTAGAACTATCAAATGTAAAGCAAATACATGAAGCACTGAGACATATGCTCACGAGCAACCTTGGAATAATAGCCCACCCAGAACTGAACTCAAGTCATTTGAGAAGAATTTCTGGTACTTCTCAAGTTGGGAAGTAGTTTCAGTGAAAACGGGCAAGCAGGCCACTGATGAATTCCACATTGCTTATGAATATTTGGTGCAAGTGGCCTCTTTCCCTGTGACAGCTGGATTACAAATGGAGAACAAGGTTAGAGTAAAACAAATATCCTTTGTATTCGGAGGTTGCAATAATAGTATTGCTCCATTTAGGGACATAATCCATTGCTCATAAATACATTAAGAATACATTTTTTTTCTGTGAACAATTGTTAAATGTCACAATGTAATGGCTTAGTGTTGTCGATTATGATATTTCATGTCTATTTGAATATTCTGTCAGCCCACCTTGCTGCTTTGAGATGCAACTCAAGAAAGTACTTAAGCACTTGGTCTAAGGTCTGTCCCAAATAAGGATGTTTTTCTGAACTGGAGCCAAAGTGAGAACTGTCCCAGGGAAATCCTGAAGTGGTTCAATAGTGAATAGCTATAATGCTTTCTATACCTAGGTCCCTGGTTCATATCTGATGATAGACCGAAAAAAAGTGACTTGTGTGAATAAAAACACGGAGTTCTTGTTACTATGATTCAGTGTTTCTTCCTTTGCCCCCCAAAATCCCCTTTCCACCTCCAAAGAGATTAATTTTACAGAGAAAGTAAAATTAATCTCTTTGAAATTAATCTCTTTGAAGGTGCAATGGCAATTAATTCCAAATCAGCAAAACGCCGTATATTGGACATCTTATGAACTCTTCATAGAACTGCCTACTTTATGCCACTGGAGAATAGGGGAACCTCCTCTCCTCCCTTTCAAAGAGGATACAACAGTAATGCACAGAGCTATCAGATCTAGTGATCTACTCCCCTCCACATTGGCCAATTCCTCTGCTTGGTACAGCAAAGCTGGGACCTGGCACTAGTAAAATCTAGTGAACGCTCTGCTTGCTCTCAAAGGAGCACATGTATTTCTTCTGTGCCCAGCACACGTGCACAGCATGAGGTGCCCCTCCCCATGTCATGTAGGAGCCAGGGGCAATCAAGCTCAATTTTTTTTTAAAGATGGGCTCAAAAGAAAACTATGTATTGAAACACCACTGAACTTTACAGTGCCTGAAATCCAGATTCAGATCCCACACCCTGAGCTCGATCTTTGATATCTCCATATAAAAAACGGATGTAAGCCCCAGTTCAGCAACACACTTCAGCACATGCTTAAATCTTACTGAAGACAATGAGACAACCCATTCTTAAACTTAGCTATGTGCTTAATATCTTGCTGAATCAAGGTCTTTGTATGCTCAGTTGTACTAAGTCCCCATAAACTGACATCGCAGTAAACTGCAACGCACTGGTGTAAGGAAGAGCCTTCAAGGATGAAGGCCCAAATGGTTTTAATTTCCCTTTAAGTGACAACCAGAGTTAATACCAGATTTGGCAGGAAATAGACATTCCATGCCCGTTGGGTTTATATGGACATGAAAAAGAGTTTGTAGTTAACATTTCCCTTAAAATATAATGAAAACCTTTTGCTCTTTCAAGCACCGCTTCTGTGAGTTTGTAATTGCTTTTAAAAATCATTTTGTGCTGCTCTGATTCTTTGGATGAGTGACAAAAAGCATGAAGAGTAGGATTTCCATTAGAGTTTGGTACTTTGACAACAGAGGATGGGGAACAATAGAAACAAGACACTGAACAGTATTTTCCCCCCTTGGAACAGCTTGTGATAAACAAAAAGCAGTTTGTGGCACCGTGCTCTGATTCAGTGCTGGCAGCGCAGTAACCTTTAAAAAAAGAGGAAGATGATTATGGAATATTTCCACATTGCCAGGGTTATAGCCCATCTGCCCTCTCCCGAGTTAGTTTGTGTCTTTCCTCTGTGACGCAGTAAAGAGCCCTCCCTCCTGGGCAAGGGCCAGGCAAAAATCACAATCCTTGGCCACAGAATGGAGCACCCTTCGTACCCTCCTTAAAGAGCAGAGCAGCGGTCACTTTTCCCATGCAACACAGAGCTCCTGGAGACAAAGAGCCTTCTTTACACACAGTAAATCCTATTTACAACCACTCTGCAGCCCCACCACCAATCCCCCTCCCCCATATCTGGACCCTCTTGGGGTAGGAAGGGTTGTTCTGGAATAATCCTAAACCCCAAATATTGCTCCCATCTCAAGGTACTTAAGGTCCCTGAGCAGCTAGGCAGAAGTTAGGGCAGCTCCAGCACCAGCGGCTAAGTGGCTCCTGGCAGCTCCAGGGCTAGGGAAACCAAAGTGCCTCCTCACCATCCCTATGCCAGGCTCTGCAGTGGGACATGGCTAAATTTGACCCAATACTTCCTGGAGCTTCTGCTCGGATGGTGCAGCCACACACTACTCCCTTTGCAAGGCAGCGCGTATAAGACATAGTCCAACCTTAACATGTGATGATTTAAGGCAATGAATGGCTCCAGGGTATGTTCTCAACCTGAATCTTGCCTTAGTGATTTAAAAATAACATGCCAACATTCCTGTCACGGGGTCAAAAACACAAAGTAGGTTCCAAAAAGAACTTAGGTGAGTAGAAGGACCACTAGGATGACCAAACACAGAGACACAGACACACACACACTTTTAAAAAAGACATTCTTTTTTTTTTAAAGTGTGTTTACATTCACAACCAGGGAGTGGAGGTGAAAAGTGAATATTCTTATTATTATGCCCATGGTTGAGGTCTAGTTACAGGGCAAAATTTCCTAAAGCTGTGACTTAGCAGCTTAAGCACCGGTGATGTTCAATTAGGCTTAGGCTCCTAAGTGTCTTAGAAGGTCTTAAAATTTTACCTACAGAGCCCAGGACTAAAGAAAAACTATTCACAACTTACCATTGGAAATGGCCACAACTTGAAGGGACCTGTTTCCAGTGGCCCTGATGCCCCGTGGCAAGCTCTGTCAGTTCGATAGAGTCCTTACATGAAAGCGTTGGATACCTAGTCAGAAGTGCGAGTCTTGAGAGGCTAAGTGAACTTGACTTTATCATTTTGCTCTGAGGACTTCATTGTGTGGTTAAAAACAGCAGCTGGCTAGGGAGATATTTCTAGCACCTTCTTACTCCAGTTAGCTTAGGTCACTTTGGTAGAAAGCCCCACCAGACACAGATATAGTACAAGGACTCATTTGAAGACTTCAGTAACTCAGCCAGAGGTTTGAAGTCTATTACAGGTGTGGGTGGGTGAGGGTCTGTGGCCTACAATATGCAGGAGGTCAAGCTAGATGATCATGATGGTCCCTTCTGGCCTTAAAATCTAAGTCTATGAGTCAAAGGCAATACTCTTTTTTAACAGGATGCATGCAAAATGAATATTCAGGTATGCATTAGCCTGGCAGGCAATGCAGACTGATGGTTAAAGCAGGGAATAGTGAAGTTGGAAGAACTGCATTTAAATTCCTGACTGCACCACTGACTTGTGCCTTTGGACAACTCACATTTATGTGCTACAGACTCCTCATCTGTAAAAAAGGAATATTAATAATTACTCACCCTTGTAATGCACTTTATCAATGCTGGCAGCTCGGTGAAACGCTGAAAAGTTGTGTCACAGTAAAGAAAAAAGCTAAATTGCAAAGTCTCAATGCTGACAAAGTCCCCAAAGTGTTTGGTAAGTTCACATCCATTTAGTGCTTGGTCTATTATATAAAAAGCATTCAGCTGTGACTTTCAGATGTGAGTTTTAATTTTAGATGCAGTAGTGTAAAGTATTAACTATTACTAATTATTGTTGGTGCAGATTTCAGAGGAGGACTCTCATACCACAGCCAGTTTTTCAACCTATCAGACTGAAAAATAAGCCTATGTGCTTAAGCACAAACCCATGTGCTTTTGACATGTTTTTCATAATTATTCTTGTAGTACTTGCTCTAGTGAGAGTATTTTCACTTGCATCTTCTCAGCCATTCTTCTCTTCCTACTTCATCCTGCAGCTGTGAAGTCATGATACATACAGTATCACAAAATACAATCACAATGATTTGTCTGCAGGATTAAGAAGGCGAAACACATGTGTGTCAGGAGGGGGAGGGGAAATAAAATTCTGATCTGAGCAGAAGTATCTGAAATAACAGAACAGGCACTACAGTTAATGATTTATGAATATATGAATTATTGTAATATTTAAATTTGCTTTATTGTAAAAAGCCCCTCTCTTAAAGCTGAAAATGGATGAACTCCCAAATGCCACTTCATGAAGTATGTCTACACTGCAAGCAAAGGTGTGATCAAGCACAGCCGGCATACCCATGCTAGCTTTAATCTAGGTAGCATGGGTATCAATAGCAGTGAAGATGTGGCATCATGGGGTAGCAACCAGAATGCAATCCCACTTGGGACTCTGAATATGTCTCGTGGTTGCTAGCACATGCCACTTTCCTTGGAGCTATGAGGGACAGCCATATATAATGCAGTCCCTACCCTTTCCAAACACTGAGCATAATCCCTCACACACTTCACATTAGCAGGCTCATACTTCCTTTTCACCACTGTAACCCGAGCAAACACAGCTGGAATGCAAAATAATGTCTAACAAAGACTGGGGAAAATCTAATCCTGTTTATTTTGGCTTTTTGCATTAAAAGGGGGCAGAACAGAGGAAAGAAAGAGACAGGAGTCAAGACACGATGCTATACCTCAGCAGTCTTTAGAAAAAAACCCATTTAACATTTTTTTTTGTTCACTTGGCAGGGAAAGCTTTTTCCTACAAGTTATGAATTACAGAAAGTCACAGGTCACAAACAGGAATTCATTACATAAAGGCAGTTCAAGCCTACAGCCGGTGGGGGTTCAGCTTGTCATTAAGTAGTGCTGATTTACTGTACAGCAAGTCTTCCTCTCTACCAACTGTCAAGACTGGATAATAAAAATTCAAATAAATAAATAAATAGAGGGAGGGCATCTCACTGGCTCCCACAATCTCTTGAATAGTTTTGAACTGGCTTCAAACTTAAAAAAAAAATTACTTGTAGGGAGGCAACCACCAAGCATGTTGTGAACTACAGCCTTGAGCTAAACATGAAAAGCAAAATTAGAGCACAGGTCCAACTCTCTACAGGGCTTCCGAATTTATGAAGCAGAATAAGAGTATCACGATCCTGAAGCTGCCACTTCAGACCTCCTGCAATTTGGAAAGTCATTATAACATGGTATTGCACTGTCATTAGCTACAAAACAGCACTGGGCCTTTCTTAGCTAAATGTGAGCTTTATACAGAAACCAGCACTTCTATTCCAATGGCGTGATTGTGTTTGCAGATTTTCTAATGAGGGTTTGATCCTGTGATCCTGCAGGTCAAAGTTTTGCCTCTGTGAGAAGTGCTGAATCCATTTCTAACACAACAAGGGAAATGCTCAGGAAAATGTAGGTCTCTTATGCCCAAACCTTAAAAGAGGCTTGGTTTTCAGTAAGTGCTAAGCACCCAAATGCCTAAAAATAAGGTAATTGGAAAATGTATCAAGCTGGGCACCCAAAGTCATTAGTCACTTTGGAGAATGTAGACCAAGGAAAATATTGTTGAGTAGGATAGAGAAGCATAAGGAAAAGAAAGATGACTACAAGGAGGAAGTAAGTCCGAACAGTTGCAAGGATAAAGGAAAAAAAAGAGAAGTGTCAAAGGGCACAAGAGTAAAGTAAAGGAACTTTATCAAGTCCTGGGCTGAAGTTTTAAACACAAGTGAACTCATGGAAAACAAAAAATCACAGGTACCATTTCACAGATGGGGATTATGGGATTCATTAAATCCAATCAATGAGAAGAGATGCCACAGCAGGTTGGAATTTTGCTCAGCTAGGGTATCTGAGGCAGAAATGCAGCTAAGGGAAATATCAGGTATTTTTCTAGTAGTAGGAAGTTATAATGGGAACTAATTAGGAGGGTATTTGAGTGACGAACAGTCACCATGGATCATCAGTGGGAATTAAACTCTGGACCTCTTGCACTAAGGACCTAATTCTGCAAAACACCAAAGCATGTACTCAGTTTTACACTCATACTCAAGGTCCGTGAAAGTCAATAAGACATAACAGCATTTGCTGAATAGGAATCATATCGAACCCATACTCAACATTAACACATACGTCAATGGTTGCTGAACTGAGACCTAAAAGCCTGAGCCTCTCCTGCTTAAGCTAAAAGAACAAGAACCATAGGATTAACCAGTTACATTGAACCACCACTAGAGGGGGACAAAGACAGATACTGTGGTGATGTGTATCACAAGAGTATGTTGGGAGGGAGTTTTACCATTGAATTGTGTGGGAGCAGGATCGGAGCCTAAGTCAGCATATGGAAGCACTTGAAAGGGAAGTACGAGCATAAAAAGGATAGATCCTATTCCACATTTCAAATACAATTAAAAATCAAGCACATTTTGTGTTACAGGGTTGATAATGCTACCTGTGGGTTTTGATGGCTACACAAACAACTCAGTCTCTGTTCTCATGATTTATAATATTACCTGAGTTCATTTATTGAATTATATCTTTATAATTCACAGCTGATTTTTTTTTACATTTAATTATTCCAGTTAAAAAGCTAGCTCTGATGAGAGAATCTTTGTGAATATTCTACTTACATTTTCTCTTCAATTGGTGAATAATGACAAATATTTGTGAAACTTTCATTATTCTACGAGGTTTATTTGAATAATATGTTTCTGAAATCAGACATGCCGAACCTGGGAAAAAATGCAGAAACTGCAGATCTAGTCACATAGTGTGTTTGGGTTCTTAGGGATTGGCTTGTTTTGACCTTGTTTTGAAATGGGATTAGCTTGATTTTTGGCTTATTGTGAAAGTCAGGGTGTTAATTTACTGTGTGAAAGTTGGCAACTGTGCCTGAAATACATTTAATTATGGACGTATTTTGTACTCACCTCCCATTGACTTCCACCAAGAACTGAGGGTGCTGAGAACCTTGCAAGATTATATTAGTAAAGAACAGGCCCAGTAAAGTTAACTACCCAACTAGACCCCTTTCTCCACATTTTGCAACACTACCCATTACTTTGGAAGTAATGTGGTCCAACGAATAAGGCACTGAACTAAGGGCTAGGTGACCTGGATTCTACTCCTTTTTCTACCACCAACTACCATTCTTTGCATTTCAGTTTCCACAACTGTAACACTAGAATAATATTGTCAACCATCTGCTGACTGATGACAGATGTTAGGACTATGCAGGTCAGTTTGCCATTGGAGAAAACAATCAGTGAGGTAGCCTCTGGGCATGTACTTACTGTAACTTGTTTATTTACACTATACTAACTCACCAGTGCTTAAACAAAGTGCTCACAAACTACATGCAGGCAAAGTCCTCTTTCAAGTAACTTATTTCAAACACAATTGCCCAGTTCCCAGGAAGCAGCTCTGCAAAAAGGACTGACTCTAGTGAGAGAGAGCCAACTGTTTGCCACAGCTCCCTTAAAAGAACCTGAATCACACAAAAATCCCCAAAATACAGCATTTCTTCATGGACTGTACTTTGTCTGCATGCTCAGAAAAAGAATCTGTAAGACATGTAACGATGCCATCTGGTGAGTCCTGCCATAACAATACTCTTCCACCTCTATACAGTACTTGGAGATCTCTGGATAGAATGTACTGAAAATATTCATTATTATTACTTCTAGAGATGGGTGGAAACCAGATCTTTTGCTTTACATAATACCTGTGAGGAAAAAAATCTGTTTCAAATAGAATAAAAAGAAAAAAAATCAAAATTTCCCATTAAACCTTATTCAAGAAAAGAAGGAAAGAAAGATATCATTTTGAGTTCATCAGAATGTTCCAGGTTGATGAAACTGAAAAGTTTCATTCTGATTTGGACTTTATTCAAAATTTGAAAAAAAATAAAAAGTTGTTTCAAAATGGGGGAAAAAACAAACATTCAATTTAAAAAAAAGCAAAACTGAATATTTTGATCTTACTGCAACACATTTTTTTCCATTTTTCCATTTTTAATGGAAAAATTGAGTCAAAACAGAAACATTTCTTCAAAACATTCTTTTAATGAACTGGCATTTTCCAGTTGAAAAATATTCTGTCAAAAAACTTCCAACCAGCACCTACTACTTTATTCCAACTCATATCTCATATTGAACCTGATCTAATTCAAGCTGATTTTATACCAGGGTAATTCCACTGACAAATAGAATAGTTCCCAAATGACACTAGAAAACATCAAAATCAGACCCAGTATTAAAAATTCTTCATTAAAGCCAAGACTATATTTTTCCTTCCTTAGCTTCTTGTTCATTCTCACACCATTTTCTGAGACAAAGATGTAAATGGTTAATATTGATACTGTTTGAACTGTGAAGAAAAAGAATAAAGTGAGATGGACATGAAAAGATCAATAGAAGGAAATAAAGCTATGCATAAATGAAAGGAAAATGATTCAGAAGAAATTGTTTTTTAAAATGTTTCAATAAATAGTTCCATTAGTCTCCAGTATCTGAACATGCAAGTGAGGGGCATGTTAATTAAACGGAATGCTAGTGATCTGTAGCATGGTTCTGTTTCACCAAACATTATGGTCCTGAACACCAGTCAGAATGTTTCCAATGACATTTTACAGGTAAGTATTAACATGTACAAGGACCTGTGGCTGTTATAACTGACAATCTCATATGAATGGACCAAAGGCAGTATCTGCTGAATACAAATCTTTCTAACCTCCTTGCAGCTCAAATGTTGACTTCAGCTCAGCTGTGAGAAGCAGACTAGAAGGTTTCTGAGGCTTTTTTTCAATCAGACAATTTCTCCCTTGAATGGTAGTCATCTTGAACTTCAAAGACATCAAAAAACTTTGCCCAGCATACAGTGCGGCCAAGGTTGAACCCAGAATCACTATATACAATACTGGGCCTTTCTTAAAAAACAAAACAAAACAAAACAAAAAACCCCTTTAAAATCGTGACTTTGCCATCAGATACTGCTAAGCAATAGCCATGGTACATCTGTATAGTCATATAGGAAATACCTAAAGTATACTGCAAACAGTGGGTTGATGTTAATTAGTTACAGTCGTGATTGAAATGTTTATAAGGATGGCCAGAAGTTATATCATTTCAGGTAGTCATTTAATTGAACGTCATCATCCCATTGGAAGAGAAGGATTAAATTCAATACACAAATACAGAATCTCAAAAAATATTTTCTGCATTCTTTTTAGTCTTTTGGCTAAAACAAAAGCTAATGAGGTTAACACATTGACTCGTGTGTTTTCTGTTGCATAATATAAGTTGGAGCCTTTGTGAGCTACATAGACCATCCCCCCTTTAAACTCATCTTATAACAAATATTTTAAGAGTTATTGGCCCTGATGTTCCTGTCTCTCATGCTATTTTTAAACTCATGTAATTTCACTGGTTTCAATGGAGTCACTCTTGATTTATAGTGGTCTAAATGAAGAGAGAATCAAGTCCATTTTTTCATACAACTTAATAAATTGTTTACATCTAAATGATTTTTAGTGTGGTGGAGTCCTGCTCAGCCCCTGCAACCGCACAATGGAGCATGCTCAGTCGCTTTATGGGGATGACACATGACCAGTCCAGGCACAAGTAGGAGTTGAGGGGCTGAAGCATTCTCAGTCCAGATCTAATCTTTGGAAATATTAGCTGCTAAACTCTCATAGTCATAAGTCACTACTGAGCAGGTGCAAACAGAAGATTAGTAAATCTTTAACCATAGAGTAAACACTGAGTACCTGCTCAGGACCTCAAGGATTAAAGTAGACTAGATCATGTTAGAGTTTAGCTCTGCCTCCTCTCTCAGTAGAGTAGACTGGGTTCTCTGAAGACCAAGTGCAGCACTTGTGTCATGCACACAGGTCTAAATGTCATGATACTATGATGAAACCATCTCAAGACATGGCAGCTAAAATCTGTTCTGACCTGCTGGAGATACTTTAGCCCCTTACAAAGCCCTTTTTAGATAATTTCACATGTGTAAAAAATATTTCTTTTTAACACAATTTTTCCCAGTCCCATTTTTTTCCTACTGTATCAAAGTGCGATTTTCAGATGAAGGCTCCAAAGGCAGGAGAGAAAGAATCAGCTCATACTACATATGATGGTAATTTGTCCAATATTATACCACCTGGGGGATATTCCTTCCTAGCCTCAAGAGCTCTCTTTCCGTGGCCCAGTAAGTGTTCATTGTCGTTCATTGGGGCAAATCATAATGAAACTGAATGGTCATTGGGCTAAGGAAAGCAAATGAGAAAGACTAACCACTAGTGATTAGGGCACTCACCCAGGTTGTGGCAGGCCAGAGTTCAAGTCCCCACTCCAATGACTATTTCATTATTTATCTACTGTGACACCGCTTTAATAGGAGAGACATAGAGACCTTCAGGCACCTTGGGTATATCCTCTGGTTACTGGCCCATCCAACATATCTACTCTGCTGTTGTTACCCATGCTGCTAGAATAAAGCATGCACAGGTATGCCCACCCACGCTACCATCACACCTTTCACTTGCAGTGTAAACATACCCTGTGGAATGACATGGAAGAAGGCATGAAAGAGCCATGGGACAAAATCTGATGTTCTGCAGTCCTCAAAGGTTCAGAGTATTGGTGTGGTTAGCAAACCAAAACATGGATGCTTCTCTGAACCTCTAGAATCAGCAAAGTTGGGCTGAAACTCTCCTAGGAACAAGATTTCTACTGAGACTCCTGGTATTTCCAGCACCTAATTGTACATGAACTACTGAGAAATAACCCTGTCCCCTGAAATGTTGGTGCTTTCCCTTCCAGTCCTGTCCAGATCCAGAATGTCAAGGGGAGCACAACAATGATTTAAAAAAAAAAAAAAAAGGTGAACAGACTTTTTCACAAAAAAGTTTGAAATGAAGCAATGTAATCCAAAATGATCCACCCAGTTGTATTTAGTTATTCTTGCCATGGTTTCCACACAAATCTGTTGCAATTCAAATGCATATTTCTTTAAAAATATAACGTTGAATAGCTGAATAGATAGTGGGCCAAATGTACCACTGGGTTCAGTTTTATGCCAGTACAACTTCACTGAACCTGGCAGATGCACTGGTGAAACATGATACACTGATGAATTAGGTCTTGTAACTGTGACAAGTATAATTCAAGCCAGCATGTGAAGGCAAATAGGAGAATAATATACATTTATTAGCATTATTACTGCTGAATGGAACACTCAAGCTTTGAAGTGGGTCAGACCACAAATCAGTTAGAAGGAAACTTTCATCTTCAGTTAGAAGCCCTGTCAGCTTTATTCTGCAAGGCTAAGAATCCATTGATAATAGTTACAAAGCACGCAGAAATGAAGTCAAAGGACCCACAAAAGCATGCCCAAACCTTTCACTTTATTAAATGTTATGAACAAATTAAATGATTGTTGTTATCCACATATTCTATGGTGTTCATACATCAGCCAACTGACAAGCTGTTTTCTGTAACTAGGCAACTGGCCCCCAGCCAAAGTGAATACACATATCTGCTGCTTGCAACTTTTGCCTTATAGGTGATCATATGGTTACAATGAATGACATGCTCCCACACAGTGCTCAAGTTACCACAATCACAGATACAATGGCTTCGTTAATGTATTGCTTTATATAGCAGTACAGTTGTTTCATGCAATATTCCTAGAGGTCTTTTAATTGCCTTTTTGTTTACTCACCAAACCACAAAATTTGGTAACCCACAACGTGTCTCCCTGTGGTTACTGTGGATTAAAGAAGTTCTCTTGTAGATTTTGCATTTGTGAGTTTGGTCCCTGACCACTGGAAACTAAAATGGATTTTTTTTTCTTTATGTACAGACAGAATGCAGGGAACGGGATAGTTTTCAGCACCTCAGACTTTAGCAGGACTTCTCTGTTTGTGTTCTTTAATTAAAACACATTTGCTGCACCCACCCACCCTTGTTGTACAGAACCACATCGTAATAAATTATATGCAGACTATAGGATCTCTGAGTCAGAAATAAAGGACTAATTGCAACTTTAAGCAGTGCTGGGAGCAGAAAGTAATCTGACACTCTCCTGTTCTCTCCCCTCAAACCCCAGCCTCAGCTATATTCATTATTTCGATTTATATACAGATTCGACATACCTGAATCATGATCTCAGCCTCGTCTTGTATCAAATGATGATGATCCAGTGGTACTGTGCAAAGTTCATTCCCCAGGCAAGCCAGACTCACTCTACAGCCCATCAGGCACTGTTGGCAACTGATATACCTGCAGCCTCAGTCTCTTTAATCCAGCTCAGTGAATAGGACCCATCAACTCCACTTCTCTGCTTTCTTTCTAAAGCAGCAGCCCCAAATTTGCTTTGTACCTGCGACCCTTTGCTGAGAGTCAACATCCAAATGTGAGCGAAAACCTGCCTGTACTTGACCTTTAGCTTTTTGGAGCTGAAGCAAGCTGAAGCTCTTTTGCTGCCACCGGTCCTGCTGTTCTCAAAGTCCTTGTCTTTCTGCCTTTTCTCTTTTCTTATCAGAATCCCATGCTGGCCACATTGTGCCCCCTCTGAGGCTGGGACAACAAATAAGAGTGCTAGTGTCTGAAGCTGTGTCTCCAGCTGGGGAAACTTAGCCTTTCCAGTCCTGGTGGGAGGGTTTTTGGATCACTGAATGGTATGGATACAATAACAAGGAAACTAATAACTTGGAAAACAGTATGTTTTGAAGGGTGTGCTCCTTTTGGAAAGAAGAAAAGAGAGTGATCCAGCAATCTGTCACTAAGGCAAGCTGATAATACCAAAGTAACTCGAGAGCAAATAATGGTTATTTCAAGTCGACACTAAGAAGGACCTTGAAAGCACTATTTTAGAAAGGGAGAATCTGGAGGAATTTCCTGCTTCTTTGTGTAGTCTCTCTGCCTGTGTACATTAATTAATTCCCCTCAGCTTTTTAACATAACTTACTTTTCCTGACTGCAAAATGATGCTACTGCTAATGGGGAGGAAGGATAGTCATGTGGTTCAGGCAAAGCACTGGGAGCCAAGAGAAAGGGGTTTGATTTCAATTTCTGCCAAAGATAAGCATGATCATGTGCAAACCAAATTTTCAAAAGGGAAAGTAATTTTGAAGATCTTAAGTTTTTAGATCCCCAGATTTAGAAAACAAAGCCCATTTTCAGAGGAACTGAGTGCTGGCAGCTGCCACTGAAATCAATCAGGACATAGGTGTCTAAAGCTGAGCATTCAAACTCAAGTGTTTGATTAAGTGATTAAGTTATTTTGACAATCTGGTCTGTAGTCTCTCTGTATCTCAGCTTCCTCCTCTGTAAAATAAAGATAATATACAATACAATACTTCCCCACTGGAGCATTGTGAAGTTTAATCCAAGTTTTGAGACATTCCACTACCATAAAGATGAGTATAACTAAATGGTGGTGGGACTTTGTGATATATTTCCAAAACTAATAATGTTTGACTCTGTCAAAACAACACCTTCTTAAAACAGCCCTATTGGTAAAGGGCCAATCACGTTTGTTCCTTTCCACAATACCATCTGTCAGAAAACTTATAAATCAATCACGTGTAAACATTTGAACTGAACTGAAATTTGTCATTTAAGGGTTCAACTCAAAATAACTTTTCTTTTCTTTAGTCATTAAAAAAAATCCGATTCAACTGCTTTCTATCATGATTATTATTTATTTGGCTTGCAATAGTGCTAGAAGCCCTGAGTTCTGAGCTGCATTGTCTAGGAACTGTATGCTTCTGTAAGGTAACTAAAGTCACTCAGCCTCACACCTCATAAAATGACTCCAGGCATAATATAATTGCCTAAATATTCTATGAATGTCATGTTTTTTGCTTAATTGAGTCCCGCATCCCCACAGAAATAAATATGACTGTATGTGTTGGGTGCTTGGGCCCCTCTGAAACCTTCTAACAGCAATTTGGACTTTCCATCAGATGTTGGAACTCATTTATGTGTTGACTGTTTGTCAAGGCTGGGGCTGCAAAGTACACTGGGGCCATTTCTGTAATGACTTATGCAGTGAAAACAGGGACTCAACAAAGTCTCCCTTGTTGTAATTTGTATGTTCTGGTTACACAGACTGATTCCCCAAAGGGGTTTTAGCACCAGACAAGAAATAGACTGAAGGAGGCAAGGTCAAAAAGGGTGGGTTGTTTTTCTGTTGTTTTTGGAAATTTTGGAGGGTAAAAGTATAATTCAAATCTATGGATATGGAAAACAAAAGTGTTTTACTGTGTAAGCCTTTCTTTCTTAGCTTATATGAAACACCCCTCAGGTGGCACATGACTAGGATTCATCACTGAATTTGGTCTGCTGGTTGGATCATTAGCTTTCCTGGCCCAGGCTGGGTACTGACGGGGAGTATGACAGGAATGCTCAGCCATGGAAAGACCCAGACCATGGGGAACTTGGTTGTAAAGCACCACAGTAATGAAATTAACCAAGTTTCTTGTGAAATTTCTTTGGACCCAAAAATCTTTAGCTAATCTTATCTTCAAATTGATGAAATGTCCAAATCAAGTCCAACACCCAGGTGATCAATTCAGCTGGGATTCTCCAGGCTGACAAAGAACATCCACTCCCATTTACCACAAACGAAGAAGGCCCTAATGTATTAGAAGAACGGGGACGGGGGGAGTGGGGAGGGAGGAAGGAGGAGTTGCAGAGATCGTGTGAGGGATAAGTCAAACCCAATAAAATTAGTTTGACAATGTAGCAATTAATATTTAAATTGCCTACCCAGTAACTACTGATATGGGATTTATAGTGCAGCTAAAGTAGCGTTGATCCCCTCGGAAGTCATTTTCTATTATCTTATTTCAATTATATTTTCATTTCAATTTCTTTACCACTTTGGCAACACTACAAATTGGCCCAGCCACCTATCCAAAGATGGCTTAGTTTTGCCAAATGGTTTGCAAAACTCAGTGAACCATGCGCAAGCTTCAGACATCACCTGAATATAATGTCACATTCTTGTCTGCAGCAAGGATTAAACCTGGACCCCACAGATCTACAACCATAAGTCTCTACTATCTGTGCTAAGAGAGCCATTCATGTTAGCTCAAAGCCACTAGTAGATTTACAAACCTTGACATAGTCCAGCCATTAAAGTGGGACAGAGGGCAACCAGGTGTAAGCGTGGGTTTCACTTGCTTACACATGGCGACAGCTATGAAGTACTGACTGACATGTATACATACTACAATTGCCCTTTGTTAGATTGCAACTCCCCAAATGTTTGTGAGCATCTTACCTTTCAAAATATATTCTAAAAAGAGGCCTTTTAAGCCTTCCGACAACTGAAGCTAACAGAGATAATGACAAAGGTTGTTTCAGGAGCCAACAAGCATTAGTTCTACCTTCTTGGGCCTGTGTGTGCAGCTCTGTGGACAATTGTGGCATCTGGACCCAAACAGACACAGATTATTACGTAAAAAGCAAAGCATACAGAGTGCAGGAGATCTAGATTTAGGTCCCACTTCTACAAGCTGCTGAGCCTTTACTGTGAGATGCTGCAGGCCCTCAATTCCCATAAAGCAGGAGTTCAGGTTGCTTGGCATGGTAAGGATCAGGCTCGTGGCCTTATAACTAGGTAGCCAGGAGTGTACATTTTAAAGGAAATATTAATGGTCAAATGTATTTATGTTTATATGCCAGCTGGACAATGTTGCTGATGAATTGCATCTTCTTTAAGATATCTGTTTAGAGTTTCTTGCTTTCATGCAATTACTTAACTATTCAATATTCCTCCAATGCTGATACTGTTTAGGAAGGGCTCCAACTTTGTCCTTACACAGAATGAGGGTGGGGGGAGTCAAACACTATAGGGAGCTGTGAAAAGAAAGAACCACCAAAGCCCTAATACACAATGAATTCAAATTAAGTATTTGTGGTCGAGGCCCAGGTCACTTCCTGGAGAATAATGACCAGTTGAGAGAGCTAATGGCATGGGACAAAACGGAGGGTCATTAGCACTGATCCTGCCATTAACTCTCCAGGAAATGCACTGGACTGGAGTCGTTAATTAAATTATAGTCAATCATTTGGAGGGGGAGAGATTATTCAACAAAATAAACTTTTCACTTGCGGTGCCGTTATTCTTACCAAGCATTGCAAGAATGAAATGTAGTTAATAACCTTGCTTCTGTGCTGGAGCATCTATAGAGAAAAATGGGTGGCACGGCAGCAATTCAGAGTTCTTTTATGGCTTCATACTGCTCTCATTGAAGCCAATGGGATTTTTGCCATTGCCTTCACTGGGAGCAGAAACCAGTCCTAAGTTCCTCTCGTTTTCTCAGTGGTTGTGCCACTCTCAGCCTTCTGTTCCTCATATACTGAGCTCCCCTCAGCATCAAGCAGTCTTGTTAGTCTACTGTCCTGCTGCCAGAATATTCCAACTAACCATAGCAATAAACATTTGAGACTGTTTTTAATTTTACAAACTCTTTGAACATGAGGAAAATTACTCCTTTTGAGGAAAAAAATGGCACGTCATTCATTCTGGCAGGGCACTGAAAAAATGAACCTTAAATGTGAGAAATCAAACTATGATTTATTATAGGCAAACAAAGCTCAGTCAAAAGTGTTTTGCACAAACAATATTCCATTAAAGGCACGGGGCATTACCATTCATAATGGTTAGAGCTACTAACTAGACAGAAATGCCAGAAGTATTCAACACTTGTAGGTGAGTTCACATTTTTCAACAGCCAGTACAAACATCAGCTAACCCACACCTCTGCCCTACTGAGGTAAGTAGTAATCTGAATGAAGAAACCAACAGCTCTATCCTTCAAGGTGCTAAACACTTGGTTGGATGTGCTAAGCCCTATCTTAGTTAGTCCCCACTAACTTCAGCTGGAGATAAACCAAAGACAAATTTTCTACAATCACTCCAGTAAATGTATCATATTTACTGACCATCTGTACAGGGTCAGTACTGGTGCTAATACTTTTCCAGAAGCCCAGGTAAATTATATCCACTTTCTCTCAATTGTGTGTGCCCACATTTTCTCTCAGGAAACAAATAAACAAATAATAAACAGGTTTGTTACACACAATCTTCTCAAAGTGTATTCCAATCTCTGCACAGCTGGTCTGATTCCAATCTCACTTGCACTAATTTTATACTGTGTAAAATTACCGCCCGTATACTGTACCCCCACCAATGTCATTACACTTTTACTACTAATTTATTTGGGCCTATTTTTTTCCTAAGCCTGTGTTTTCATGGGCACCCAAGCAAGCACACATATTTTCACACATATTACTCCCATTGACTTCAACTTGGGGGTGTTCTGAATTCAAGGCAAGCAAGGGATACAACGCTAAATATGACTGATTCCTCCCCTTTTCCTTCTGTGTTTAAGATGAAGACGATGACAGGAAATCATCCCAAATACTCATCATGTGCCTCCCCTCTCCCACTCATATATGGAGTAGCACAGATCATCCCTCTCCTCATGGAAGTTCTTATCAAAACTATGCTGATTTCCATCTAGAAGGGGAGCTAAAGCAACCAACTCAGAGCTAAGTACTCCACCTCACCAGGATCATAGTAACCCTGCAGCATTTGGTTTACAAACTGAACCCAAGGAAAGGAAGTAACCCAGTCTCTTCAGATTGCTTGGACAAGCTTTAAACTTCAAGAGGAACCTCAGCACAGACTAACTTTTCTCTCCCTCCACCACCTCTCTTACCCTCTCCCCCTGCACCAAACAACAAGCCTTAACTATCAGTCCAGAGGTTTTTCCAAATGGGCTGATTCTCATGATTTTAGCAAGAGGTCACAGTTAAAACTATGCGAAATTTTTGAATCAAAACTTTTTCTTGGATGAAAAGTGCAGATTTGGCAATAGAGATAACATATGCACTTGTGCTGATTTTGCCAAATTGTCAGGAAAAGTACCCCAAACACCAAACCTTTTTCTTTAATTGCCAGAGAACCAAAATTCTGTTATTTTCCCAGTTCTAGTCATAGTGTCCCCAAATTTCTATTTATCTACAGACAGTCCCCTGTGCTGCACAAAAGAGTGCTATTCTGTCCCGATTGCTGGAAACGTGGGAGGTCGTGAAAGGACAGCCAGATGTGCCCAATTTGGCAGCCTTGCTGCATCTGGAAAAGAAAATGAGCAGATATGGAGAAACACGTTTTATAATCTTTGTGATTGTGCATGGAAAGGTTAGAAGAGAAAGGGGCTGTCCTAAAATTCAAACTCACTGCTCCCCACTTCTAATTATGCCCTCATTACTGCTTTGTATGAATACTTCTCATACCCCAAGACACACACCGTCAAAATACACAAACTCACAATCATATCTGGTATTTGTGGCAACCTTAAAGTGGGACTCAGTCATGAAAGAGCAAAGCAAATGGCATATGTAAAACTAGATCTTTACTGGTTTGTTTGTTTTATTTAAAATCATTTTAGCTACTCACAGAGTCAGAACTCACACCTCAAATTTACTTTAGTATAATGATGAAAGGATTCCTCAGAAAATATGCCTCTTGAATTACCTCAAATCCAATCAAAATAAATAAATAAAGAAAATGTTACATAACTGTGGTGGATTTCCAATAAAAATATACAGCCACGCACTAGCTGACTATTGTCTGCAAAACTGCAATTTTTTTCCAGTATGACCTCAGGGATCCATTTAATATTTTCCAGGTATCCCCCCCACACCGCCCTGCAAAAAAAAAAACAACCCAGCAGTGAAATACCATGAAATGGTCCACAGCTGCTGTAAAATTTTCATTTGACAGGTGCTAGAGATTTTGAACTGTTAAGCAGCCCCACTGTGCTCTCAGCGTTCCAAATACTTGCAGGTGACTCAGTTTTCATCTTTGCCAGATCTGCATTACTCACCACCAAAGTTGGCGGGTCTCTGTTGCTTGCCTTCAGAAAAGAGACTTGCAAATAATTGCTCTGCAGTGCCGAATTTGAAACAGTCTATGGGAGCTGCACACCCAGAGACTGCAATGAACTCCACAGAAGAAACACCACCCATACAACCCCTTTCTGATCCCTTGCCTCATCCCTCCTACTGCTAAAGAGATGATTGAAAACATCCCTTTTTCAGAGGCATTTCCTGCTTTAAATCATTGCCATACCCTGTGGAGGACCCCTCACCCTACTTTTCAATGAAGGCAGTATATTGGGCTTTCAAGGGTTGTAGCCTTTATGGGCCCCATCGTCCTGTGAATGACAAAAATTCAGGGATACTAATACCACGTAAAGCAAACCACCAATATGGTTACCAAATCTGAGGGAACACATACAGCTTTGGAAAGTGGAGAGACGAAACACTGAAAAGAGAAGTTGCATGAAATCAAGAAAAAAGTCCCAAATATTATACATGTTATGATATGGGCCCCTAATCTACTAACACTCATGCTATCGGCAAAGATGTTCTCAGGTGTATCGTTTAAGTGAGACTACTCATGTTAGCGAAGTTACACGTATGTGTGTCTTTTGCAGGATTAGGGCTTATGTGACTGGATGCTTGATATGGACATGGAAACAATTGGAGGTAAATGCCAGAATTTGATTAAATCTGGAGTCTGCAACTTTATTAAACAATTAATACCAAACTGAGTGAAACCACCCCAGATTGTTTCAATGCATTCAAGTCTCTTAAAGTACTATATGCCTGTGATGGGATGTATTCCTCACACAGACCCTGAATGGGCTAGCATAGGCCTGAGAGGCCAATTAACATACCAGGCTGGGGAGCCTGGCTCAACCGATAATGAAACCCAGCTGGGTAGTAACAGGAAGACATTTTTCATAGAAAGGTCTGCAGGACCAGAGGGACAAATGCCACAGCAGCGAGCCAGTAGGAGGTACTGGAGATGAGGCTTCCTTGCTGCATAGCACCCTCACGCACGGGGGAGCTACGGATAGTGAGAATATGGCATTCAAAAGCCTCAGAGAACCTAAGAGTGAAAGCTATGCCCTGCTGTACCTTCAGGGCTGCAAAGAAATCCTGACTAGTGGCCAAGTCTGTTTCCCTCTCCCCTCCTCACCAGAAGTAGGAGAGTTGAGGTGAAGGGAGCCATATCTGTACCACCTATTCAGCTACCAAACTCTGATCCCAAGTAAATACGGGGAACAACAAATGATAAAACAGGAATGGGAGTGAGTGTCACAGGGTCAAAAGCAGAAATCTAAACGGCGACACCAAGCAGAGAACCCCAGACAGCACCCACTCTCCAGGGAGCAAGTGGACGCAGCCTGGAAGAACTCAGCCTGGATACGTGATTTGAGTGAGGCGTGGAAATAGGCCCCACAATCACAGAGCACCTCACCATCCAGGATCCTCCTCCTGGTGTGGTGGACAGCAACCTTGCCCAAAGCCAGGAGGAGACGACTTTGTGGGACCACAGATATGGTGCGCATAGAGCAGGAGGTACAGGGAGAAATGTGGCCAGAACCTGAATAGGTGGTTCTGGAGAAGTAACCTGGCATGCTCAAAGTAGATGCGCACCAGGGTCTCCCTCACTCCACAGAAGGGGCAAGTGTCGGGGAGGCAGTTGCACTGCACCAGGTACCCACTATACCTCCACCAGATCCAGAGCCATACCTCCTCATCTGCCATGCTCTGTGTGGCAGACATGATGAACACAGGCCTACCCTGAGATTACTGTACTCTATACCAAAATCCTGAAAACCTCAAAAAGCCATTATATAGAGATAGGCCAGATGGTCTGAGTGACAGAATAATCATACCCTTTGTATCAATAAGTGATGTGTATTTGTGTGCTCCTGGATCACTAGGTGATAACTAATGCAGAATCCCAAGGTTAGCTATGCAAATACCAGCCTTCGAAGCCTAAGCACCTGGGGCTAGGAGAGGGACTGGTTTAATCTATTTTCAGGAGGCTGGGAGGAAAAGTATATAAAGGCTGGGTTTAAACTGGGCCCTTCATTTTGATTCAACAAACAGACATGACTTTTGTCCAAGGAGAGGCCACCCCGATGAAGACTTGGAGAGACCAGACCCTACCAGGGTCCCCATAAGACTGATGGATGACTTCTGGTACATTTACTACACATGCAGATCCTTTTATTGTTTTTATATGTTTTCTGTTTGTTTTTTTTATCCTTGCATAAAGGTACGCTGTTTAGGAAGTAACTGTCTGGTCACTGGGAAAAACACTGTCATTGTCCTTGGAGGGAGACTAAAGAGCAGAGGGATGGACATTTGTCAGACATGCGGGAGAAGAAAGAGGAATCACAGTCAGATCAAGGGGACTGCAACCTAAAATCTTGATTGGCAGGCACTGGGCTGTGGGTGTCTGCCTAGAGAATTGTGATGCCTAGAGGCCTGGAATCTTGAGCAGACCATGGAGGGTGGAGTCAGAGGTGCAGTTACACTGAAACCAACACTCAGGACCAATGTCCAAGCAACTCCCTGGGTTTAGGGTTCTCAGTTAGACCTTTCCTAATCTGTCACCCTACTAGAAACCACCAAAGTGACAAATTCCCCCCAAAATAGACCTCCTGGATGTTAAATGTCAGATGAGAAAGCTCACACAGCAGTTTGCCAGTTTTCTATACAGAGGAAAATCCCTTTGAGATCCCCAAAACTGGCCACCAGCTGATTCTCTGGCAACACAGGAGTTCCAGAATACTAGAGTAAGATTAGAAAAGCCTGAAAGCAATTCATGTAATTTTAATGTTTGTTAGTTTGTTTACACTTCTATTGCTGCAATATGTACATGACCAAGTTTTGCAGAAATGGGGAGAATGATAGCCATACTCTGTCTCATTTTCCAAGGTTTCCCCCTTCCACGCCAAATTGTGAGACCTTGAAACATACCTAGAACACACTCCATGGCCCTCATCCTGCAACTGAATCCACTAGTGCAGACCTGAGCTTGGGATTGCAGCCCCGAGCTTGGGATTGCAGCCCCGTGCATTTAATTGCCATTGCCACAAGAACACCTCCAACATGATCCTGAACTACTTGGTCCTGTCTATCGTGTCAAAGTTTCAGGATTTTTGTAAACAGAAGATGGATATTTAGTAAATCTTGATTCTACTCACTCAGTCTTTGAGCTAGCAAAGCACTTAGGTACATGCTTAACTATAAGCATATGACCCACCCTATTTGAGTGACCTATTCATATACTTATAGTTAGGCAGTACGATAAAAGTTCTGATTCATAAATGATTTTGAGATTACACAATATGGCTTCATTCCAAATTGAAGTGAAAACCAAAAATTTTGAAATTCTTAGTAAAGGAAAATTATTTGGAAAAAAATGTTTCAGGTCATTCAAAACATTTTGTTCTGAAATCAAAATGTTTCATTTCAATCAAACATTTTTCTATTTTGAATTACAAAGTAGTCTTAACTTAAAAACAAAAAACTCAGTTTTTTTTAATGAAAAGTCAAAATATTTCATTAGAAAATGTCAAAACAGAACATTTTAACATTATTTTTAGTCCCCGTTTTTCCAAAACAAAATTCCAGCAAAACTGACTTTATTTCACAGTGTGTTCTGACTGCGATGGAACCACATAATCCAACATAATATCGTTCCACTGATGTTTCTCTCACCAGCTCTCTACATAAAGTGTTTTACTGGGTTGGGGCATAAGTACAAACATAGATAAATAAAATAAAAGCTTGACAAGGTAAGCCTTTTGATCATGTGGAAGAGACAATTGTGTACGTTAAGGTCTCATTTATAATAATTGACCAAAGTTTGTTTTGTCCAAATAGATTTTGAAGATCCTTTGCAAATAAGTTTGCTATTTAAAAGATTTCTTCACAAAGGCCAGTTTAATATATTTCTGATATTCTAACTTGTAAAACTATGATGTGTGTTATATTTATACTATACACACACACACCCTTGAAATTCCCCTGCCCAGCTAGAAAAAAATCTTGCTTGCTGTTTATCATGGTGATTGATAACAGAAAAACTAAAGATATGCTATTCTCCTGGCAATTAATGTTACTCAACCCAGGTGAAAGGGCATTTACAATTTTGCAAGGCTGAATATCAGATAGATATGGATATATAAGACAAATCCAAAAAAATTCTAGATATATAAAATAAGCCAGATTTTTATCTGTTATAACATGTAAATCTGGAGTAATTCCACTGAAGGAGACAGTGCAGAATGATAGATAGATAGATAGATAGATAGATAGATAGATAGATAGATAGATAGATAGCCTCCCCCACACATAATGCATTCCTTATGCAATCTATTTTTCTTTGATCACATGGCAAGCTTCACATTAGGGAGTCCAATCCTGCATTCCTTGTGCCCTGAACTCTCACTGAAGTTTTCCTGCAATGCTGAGTGATCAGGTCTCAGTGTTTAGATATCCGCCTGAGTGCAAGTAGTAAGCACCATATGGGAGTGAGTTTGTAATGCTTTGTTCAGTTGTCACTGAAGATAGATTGGGGTCAACCTCCTAAGACTTACATTCATTCCAGTTGCTAATGCAGACTGTTTTTCTGCTTGCAGTTTCACTTGTCTGCATATAGGAGTTATTTTAAAAAAGGAGTAGGAGTATTTTATATGATAAAATAAAAACTATTGTGTGTACTAATCTAGCAGCTCGTGGGATTCACTGCTCATGGTATTCTCTGAAAATGTAGCTTTTGAAAAAAAGCGTTTTAAGAATTGAAACATGAGTTATGAAAACTGAGGGATGAGCATTTAAATACTTGTTGAATTTTTGTGGGTGGTTAGCTGTATTATTCTACTGCACAAGAGCTGAGACATGAGAAACCAGAATGCATTCCAGGCACCTCTCACAATTCTAACCATCTTATATCAAAGCAGCATGTGGCCTACATTGCTCTGTAACAAGTAGGAAGCAAGGCGCAAGTGTCTTTGGAGTCAGTATTTCATAATTCTTAGCACTGCCATTGACTCCCTCTCCCACTGCGGGCAACTTATTATGGCCAAAGTTTTCAAATTTGGGTAATTAGAGATCATCAAATAAATCAATAGGCAACTAAGTAAGTGATCTAAATTTTAACCCGTCAGCTCCTGTTTCCAACTCTTTGAAGTTGATATGACACTCGCGTACCTATCACAGCATGAGGGCTGGGAAGTTTAATTAATAAATGTTGGTACAGTGTTTTGAAATCCTCACATGAGAAGTACTACAGCAGTGCAAGGAATTGATTCTCTCCAATTCATCTAAGATCTTCCATCCCTGTGGATCCTGGAGCACTCTCTAAACCATGGAAGAAGTCCTGTTTTTCTGACTGATCTGGAGAGAGGGGAGGTAAAGAAGGTTCAGAGGCTCTCTTCACTCTTACCATCTGAAGGCTCCAGTCTTGCTAACACAGATGCATGTAACATTACACACATGGCCTACTCCAGAGCTGGGCCCAAAGCAGAAAGGCAGAATCTCTTCCTAGCATTCTGTTGAGCACTGTCTAGGGGAGCCTGGCTAGCATGGCTAGCCATGCTCCATGGCCCCAAGAGTGCGTGTATGTCTGCCACTGTGTGGTGGCCCTTACATTTGCTGCAGTTGTCAGCACATGCTAATGAAGCACTCATGGTGCTCCACTGAGAAACAGCAGTAAGGTGGGCTACTAGGAGCATTCCCTCTTCTCAGCTCACTGAGCCATTCTGTCCCCCATGTGACTCGCATCACCCCAGTTCTCCCATCTCCCCCAGGCAGCATCAGTTAAAACATGATAAAAATGGACATGCAATATTTCTATCTTGTTTATGGCTTTGGTATGACTGAGAGTCCCTGTGAATTACATGGCACTTAAATAATAGCAGCTTAGTTTCCAGCAATACATTTTCCCCAAACCTATGGGGAAAATACCTCAACATCTGGATTCTCCTCCGGTGGGCAAGCGATGCCTCACTGGTGGATTCTCATCCCAATCCTCTTGCTGGAAACTATTCTGAATAACCTTTACAATTTGCTGGGCTTGTATGCCTCCATAGTTTAAGAATGAAAAGAGAGCATGAGACCTGAGGCACGCTGGTGGTAAGAATACATAGCACAGTCTGATGCATAACTGAGCATATTTTGTGGTTTGGAGGAGAAACAGCGTACAGCACTATGACACCAATATCAAACAAGGATAGAGGAAGACAAACACAAAATGTAGGGCACAGATAGAAGATGACATTAGGGGAGGAAGGGAGGGAGATTGTGTGCATATATTCTCTCTGACACAGGGTAGTTTTACTCCATATAAAAGGAAGAAAGGGACCAAGGGAGGCATTCAGACGGCCAGCATAAGGCAAATATACTACTGATGTTTCACTAGGAGCTTTTGTGACATAGTAAGAGGATGGTCTGCCCCTTTAGGTGCAGCTGAGGAGGGGACAGCTGTTCCCTATAAGAAGCTGAGCTGTCAGTAAGAAAGAGATGGCAGAGGCTGCAGGGAGCAAGCGCAACAACGAGTTCCCGGGGAGAGGCTACCGGAGTACTCTGGGAAGGAAGGCAATGGGAACCTGCTGGGGAAAAAGGACCTCCTCAGAGAAAGCCCTAGGAGGCGATGCTCAGCTAATAGCATGGAAGAATCGTGCAGTAGGCCCTGAAGCAGGAAAGAGACAATGGGGAAAATCCCCTGGGAGTTGTAGCCCAGGGTGTGCTGAGGAACCGAGTTTGTGTTTTGCCTGTCTTTGGAAAATAAGACTGCCTGGAAAGAGACTCAATATGGCAGTGGGTCTTTCCGGGGCTGGGGACACCCCAGTACTTTACATATATGAACTTAGATTGTAACCTCTTGGGGACAGGGACTTTTTGTTATAAGTGTGTATCGTGTCTAGCACCAGGGGCTTCAATCATTGGCTAGGGCTCCTAGGCACTTCTGCCAAACAAATAATAAATAAAATAAAAATAAAATAATAATAATGCCCCTTGCTTGCTTTCTGCACAGAGGTGAATTTAATCCTAAGAAAATAAAGACAAAAGTAGATGAAAGTGGCAGGAGCAAAGCCAACCACCAGCACTTGAAGAGATCTGCTATGGTGGCATTTCTCCTCTGGGAACCAGTATACCCCATTGGCCAGGAGAGGGACTTGGCCTTTTGTTGCAAGCTTTTTGTGCAGGTCACAGGGAAAACTCACACAGCAGGGAGGTTGAGGGACATGCCAAACTTATGTTGCAATGGTATTGTCAGTGACACTTAGCTGCAGACATTTTGTGTTGTGCAGTATACACATGGGAGAGTAGATGTATAGTTACAAATTCCAGACCACACACAGTGCCAGCATAGAGAATTCCCCTCCTCTCCCAGGGCTAAAATGACAAGGATTTGCACAGCAAGATTCACATGCTGAAATGCAATGGTGGTGGTCAGCTATTGTGTACAGGACAATAAAAGATTCAAAATACAATGATGTTCTTTTACAGAAATACCTTAGAGCCCCATGAAACAGTACAGCTTTCTTCTGCAGGATCCTTCAGCCAAAGCTAAAGTTGTCAATTCTGCCTTTTCAGTAGGAAAAAGAGCAGATATCCTAAAGTCTTAATGCTGAACAGCATGATGTTTTACCAATAAATGCCCTATTTGTGTCCATCTATATAAAAGTTTTGCAAGATCAAATCTCAAAGGAAGCAACAAGAGAACATGTACAGTAATAGGAACATGATATATTAGAACAATGGTCATCAAATGGAAGCATTTTCCTGTGCTAGGAAAGTCCATTGTTCGCTTTTGTATGCCTTGAGTTGTTTTTGTAAGACTGAGGTAGCACCTTATGTTTATAAGCAGCTGCTCCTACTTTGAGGAGGAGGTAGGCTAAGCAATTTCTAACCTCTTGAGCATAACAAGGAGGCAGGAATTCAAGACAATACCTAAATTAATCTCCATTTTTCTTGGCTCATCAGACACAGTAATTCTTTCAGAGCCAGACTGATGTCCCTCAACAACCCCTCAGATCAACAAAGGGTACCCTCCAGAAGGAGAGAGGACTCAGTTATCTTTAGAGCACCTTTTCCTTATGCCTCTTCGATCCTAAAGAGAGCACCGCCTCTCTGCAAAGTTTGAGGTCCATTCTGGGGGAAAGGATGCAGACTGGATGAGCCAAAAGAAATCATGTACACAAGAGAAAATACTGTCTTATTTCTTCCACTGAGCCATCATGGGGCAGCGGTAGCAAGGTAGAAGCCCTCACAGCCTGGCTCCAATGGAGCTGTGCTACCAACAAGATGCAGGGAATGGGAGTTATCAGGATATCTGCCAGGTCTGTGGCTTTTTCCACCTGGTGGGCAGGGCAAAAAAGTAAACAGTGAATCCTAGTCAAATGATGAGGGATCCTTTCAGAGATTTCTTCTCCGTCGCTGTGAGGGGAGATAACCAGGACCATTATTTATTCACTCAGTGCAGTCCTATAAATAAAGACAACTCCTCTGCCCCAGAGAGATTATTTCAATTTTGCTTTTTTTCCCCTTTTGCTTTTTTTCTCCTGAAGTTGAACTCAGAATTCCCATTGTCGTACATTTTTCCCCAAAAGAAAATATTAGCAGCTGACAGCACCTGTGGTGCTCTTTCAAACTTATGCTATATAAGCATGAATGGCATGAATTTTCCACATAGTTGCTTTAACAGACCGAGTCTGTGCAGTCCTCCTCTCACACCATAAAATTCTTGAAAAAGTCTTGATACCATTGTAATGTTGGTGAAGCACATTAATAAGGGGGTAATTCTTTCCTAATGTTGAATTCTAGATGATGAATATATGTGTTTGTACACACAGGACAAATGATCTGAATACAATATAATGTATTAAACTTACATTTGTCCTATAGCCATATATACATAAAATATATGCAAAGGAAATATACAGGATATCGGTTAACTGTGTGTGTGTATTGGCGCATCTGATGCTGTCATCCTTTCAGAGTCAGACTGAAGTCTCTCAACCACCCCTCAGATCAATTCAGGGTACCAGATGGGGGTGTGTGTGTGTGTGTGTGTGTGTGTGTGAGTGAGTGAGTGAGAGAGAAATACTTTAAGATAAATTAAATCAGACAAAATAGGTTGGTAACAGGAAATGTAATATCTTTACTCAACTTATATGTTGCATTTGATTAACAAGGACATTTTATTTTCCACAAATTAAACTGATTTTGTTAATTTTGATTACAGAAATATTGAGTGGCTTGAAAAATATTTTTTAAACATTTAAAAACAAACTGTTTTCCAATCTGCGTTGCCTCTATGGCATAGAAGATCTGACCCTATTCTGTAAAACATAAAATTATATTAAATAATACTTTTGTGCCTTCTAGTAGTTGTGTTTGATTGCTCTTTTTCTTGAAAAACTTACATTTCAAAAGCCATTCTTCTTTTGAGCAAAATGCAATTAAATGCCGCCTTCTTTTGAGCAAAAAGCAATTAAAATAGAGCAAATGCCTCTTTAAAAAATACTTCTTTACACATATTCTTCTGCTGTTGATTGCTGATTGTTGATTCTTCTGCTGCATTACTATTGATGCTAGGATGCCAACAAGAAATCACCCAACTAACAACGGTGAGGTTGGGGGAAAACTAGTTCTACTAGTTTAGCCCACCACAGCTGAAACAGAGCATTTCATCTCTTCCACCCTGAAGCCCTCTTTTGCTACCTGCTTTCTCAGTCACTGGACAGCACCACCATCCTGCTCATCACTCAGGCTCATAACCTGGATGTCATCTTCAACTCAGAACTCTCTCTCTCTCTCTCTGGTCTTCACATCCAGGCTATGTCTATATCTTGCAGGTAATTTTTTGCATAACATCTTTAAGATATGGCCATTTTTATCCATCCACACAGCTAAAACTTTGTCCAGGTTCACATCATCTTGCGTCTCAGTTGCTGCAACATCCTTCTCTCTGGTCTTGACAAATGCAAGGTTGCCCCATTCATATCCTTTCTGAATGCTGCTGCAAAGATTATTTTCCTAGCCTGTTGCTCTGACCATGTCACACCTCTGTTTCAATCCCTCTACTGGCACCCCCATCTCTAACGCATGAAGCAAAAGCTGCTTGTTATCATTTTCAAGGCACTTCACAACCTATCCCCAGCCTACCCATCATTTGATACCATCTCTGATCAGCAAGTGATGCCAACCTCAATCACACAATTGTTAAATTCTCAAGCAAGCACCTCTCATGCTGCTTTTCTTGCTTGGCAGGAGCTCCCCATAAACTTCCACAAATTACCTCCTCCTCAAAACTCTGCTTTACCGCAATGTCTACAACAAACTCGACACCAATGGCGCTGACACTGTTGGCCCGCAAGCTGACCAGTGCCATCTCATTGTTTCCTTGTACTCCTGTCTGTCTGCTTCTGTTGTCTCTTATACTTAGACTGTAAGCTCCTTACAGCAGGGAGAATCTCTTTGTTCTGTGTTTGTACAGCAACTAGCATTATGAGGGTCCTGTGACTAGGGCTCCTAGGTTCTATGTTAATATAAATAAACTAACATTTAAAAAAAATCAGTATGTGTTTAAATTATTTAGAGTCATCACTATTTAGATGAACCACGTTAATTTACTATTGTTACACTCACCCTGTTACCTGTTCTGGTCTTCGCTAGAGATTTTTGGTTTTGGGGGGTTTCTTTAAGTTTTCGATCAGGTTATGTCTTCACTACATCACATCAAGACAAGCTTTCACATCAAGTCAGCTATCTCAGTATAAAATCCTAGTGGAGACAAGGCACTACAGTTTTTACCTCAATCTAACTAGTCAATGTGACCCTCAGGTAGGAAGTATAGAGCTGACCTTGATTAACTACACTGAGGTTAAGAATATACCTGTGCCTTGCCTCCACTAGGATTTTACACTGAGTTAGACAGACATGCAAACCTATGTGCCTCTTTCCCTGTATTGTTGTACTAATGTACTTTGCCCTTTAAGATCTGACTTTTCTGCAAGGTATTGTTATAATGAAAGATAATCTAGCCAATCTAAAAACCTCAAAAACACTCATGGTCTAGGAACCAGCCAAGTCACTGAAGGGGCAGTACGGCAGTATAGCCAGTAATCTCCGTTTTTATTAGTTGTTATTGCCTGTGGCTAACATTACAGCACAGAGGTCTATTATAAGGTGAATGAGATCAGTTAAATGGGTTTTTAACAGGAAGAAAATAAATTGTATATAACCAGGAACACAATAACCCTTTCTATTAAGCCTTAAATTTGTGCTCTGAATTTTGGCAAACACCTGGAAATTACCACTTGAAAATAAACAAAAACTGTGCACTGGCATAACTAATCAAATGCACTAAAATGCACTTCAGAATATATTTCATTATTCAAAAACTACCTCCTGATATTGCCTGAACCTAGGTATTTAGGAGGCAGTGTTTGATAGCTATGCTTTAATGCTAAAGCAATCAAAGGCCTGATCTATACTTAGAATGTAGATTGATGTAGCTATGCTGATCTAACCCCTAGTGTAGACATAACCTGGTGGACAAATACTTCTGTTGACCCCAAGGAAGTGGATTACTTGCAGTGACGAAAAAACTCCATCCTACATTATGGCCCAATAGCTGGAGTGCTGTCGCTGTGCTACTGTAGCACCTGTTGTACAGACAAGCCCAAAGATAACGCAGAATCCCATTTAATGATTAAGGTTGTTTCTGCCATGCATTCTGGTTTTTTTCAATTTTCAGCCTAGTTTATAGATTTAAAGATGCATCAAACTCATCTGCTGCAAACAGACTCATACACACAGTGGCACTGGAACACTTTTTGTAGTGGGGGTGCTCAAAGTCAGCAAAACTGTATAGCAGTAGTCCCCAAACTTTTTACCTCATGCCCACCCTACCGCCTAGAACGGAGGCCTGAGAAGAGCCATGGCTCTGGGAGGGGGGATGTGGACAGGGGTAAGAGCCAATGGGGCTGAGGATGGGGCCACAGCAGAGGGCAGATGTGGAGTCCCAGGCACAGGGTCAACAGCCAAGACCCCGCGTGTGGTGCCAGGAGCAAGGCCCCATACGTAAAACCTGGGGGTGCACCTCTGCATGCCTAGTTCTCACACCTGTGCATACACACCAGGATGCAGAAGACTAGAAGCTTTTTCCTCCCGGTCCAAAAATACAGGCCTCTGCTGCCACTTGAGCTACAAGAGAGCACCTTAGTTACTAGTTAGTCCCAAATCCTTGCTGTGGACCATCCACTTGAGGATAACATTGTCTTTCTAGTTATCTGTGGTACTTGTGCAGCCAGCATCACTGTAGTATTTGAGGGCTTCACAAACTTTAATGCATTTATGCTAAATATACTCATGTGAGGTAAAGCAGTGCTATTATCTCTATTTTACAGATAGGGAGCTGAGTCACAGAGAGGTTAAGTGACTTGCCATCAAATCACCTATTCATACAAAGACTGAGGAAAATAAATTACTAAATTCAATGGAGTTGCTCTTGATTTACTCTAGTATAGTTCTCAGCCTTTATTTGTATGAATGTGTGACTTGATGGCACGTCACTTAGGCCTGGGCTACACTGTGGAGTGAAGGGGTTGAACTAAGATACACAATTTCAGGTACGCGAAATACCTTAGTTTGACTTACCTGCCCTTCCTCGCAGCAGTGAGTCGACTGCGGCAGCTCCCCCTATTGACTCCACTTACTTCTCTTGCAGAACTGGCATTCCGGAGTCGATGGGGAGCACGTTTGGGGATCAATTTATCACGTCTAGATGAGATGCAATAAATTGATCCCCGATACATCGAACACTAACCGCCGATCTGGCGGGTAGTATAGATGTACCCAAAGCTTCTTTATGACTCAGTTCCCCACGTGTAAAACAGGGATAATAGCACTGCCCTACCTCACAGATAGAACTATGTGGAAATACGTGCACTGTGCTTGCCCACACTGCAGACCAGATGAAATAATACTCCCAGTTTCATGAGCACGTGATTTCATTTACAAAAACTTTCAGTGGGCAAAGTTTCCTTTGCAGGATTAAGGACTAACTGGACAGATTGCTAGCAATTTACCTATAGAGATCTGAGCTCGTGAGGATGCAGGGGAAAATGATTGGGCAATCTAGTGATCTCCACCTCAGTTTCTGAAAGAAATAATTTAAGTATGGTTGCATCTGCATAGAATCAAATGGAAAGCGACTGGTGATTTAGTACATTCTAAAATTCTAAATTTCTTCTACATTATGTTGATTTAATGTTGTAATCAATTTCTGATAAATTAAATTGAAATGTTTAAGTGTCACATTACAACCTAATTAAAAATCTAGCTGCAAGAGTTTTTTCAGTTTATCATGGTTAAAAATTATACTGTAAGCTCTTTGGAGTAGGGGCTGGTTTTTGTTATATGTGTACAGAACATAGCATAGTGAGTCTCTGATTCTTGACTGGAGCCTCCAGTCTAAACCATATTACAGAAAAAATAAATTAAATAAATAAATGAATAAATAATATAATCTGACTAGATATATTGCAAGATTATTGCCATGTAATCACCCCTGGAAATTTGCCCAGGCTCATATATATATATATATATATATTTGTAGTGGACCAAACTGTTTTCTGACTTTGGCATAAATCTAAAATAAATCTAATTGATTTTAATGGAGTCACTCTGGATTTAATAAGATGAAACTGACAGCAGAATCAAACAATGGGTTTTTAATACTTAAAAATTAATATTCTCAGTAACAGATTTGAATATTTATGTCAAATAGATTGGTTTGATCCAACTGGTAAATGAACACTGATTTTATTACTGAAACACTGATTGCTATATTATCTTGGTTTTAACCCAGTGAAAGATGAAACAATTTTGATATTGCTTATCCGTCACAAGACTTGCAAACTTCATTAGGGATCTTGGCAATTTTAGCTAGAAACTATAGCCAGGGTATTTCTTCTAGCTGTCTGTAAAAAGGAGCGATTTCCAGAAGTGTAAGGTAATAAGTACCATGCAGTCTGAGACATTTCTCTTCTACAACTCAAACTAAAGGTCTTTCTGCCATATCTGCTACACTGAGACAATTTCAGTCACAACCACTATGACAATCTGTTGCTTAATGAGAAGACATAAATGGTTAATTAGCATCAGGCTGGTTTTCTCAACGCTTCTGCATTAAAAAAAAAAACCACACACAAAAAAACCAAAAGCAAACACCAACAACCAAAGCCACACATACAGACTATGATAAAAACTTGAAAAGGATCAGAGTAGTTTCTTTAAGAATAAAAAGAAAGAAAATAAAAGCTAATTAAGAAAGGGATAATTAAAAATGATCAAAAGCTGATTTAGGGTTTTAATACAATGAGATTAAAAGGATTAAGGACCAAGAGCCCTACCACCGATGTAAGTTATAAACCATCTCTGAGTGCAATGGAAACAGGAGCAAGCCCTGCTCACTTTGCTCATCTGAGTAATCCCACTAAAGTCAAAGATAAAGTTAAGGCAAAAAACATCATCAGAAATGTTAATCTCCTGCTTTCTTTTATATGTTGACTATACCTGAAGCCCACCTCTCATTATATAATCACAATCATGAACACCGTTTTTATTTTACTGCAATGTAAGCTAAGAAATGTTCCGCTATTCAGAAACCTGTAAAAACATACGCTACTTAGAGGTTAAACTCAGCCATAAAGAGTCAGACGAGTCTAAACTTCCATATCCTGTTTTCTGTGTTTATTGTACAAACAATGGTGTCTATGGCAGATGTGTAAAGCTTTGTAGTCATGCCATCTGTCACACATTAGGGGAAAATATGGTCTTCAGGGACCAGGCTTCCCAAACCTTGGCAAAGATCCCAAAAGTGGTTAAATGTACTTATTTGAAAACTGGAGTTGGAGGGAACGCCAGAGGGTTCTGATTGGCTACAACAATTGCTATTTGGCAACAGTCTTGATTCAAATGGAACTTATTTTGATACCCACAAACCATCGGTCTCTGTTGTGTTAAGCAGCATTTAAAAGTTGTTCTTTGAGTAGTTGCAAAACTCCCTTATGAGTAATCAGCTTCACAGCATAACAAGATCAGATTATATACATGGCTAGGGACACTATCACTAGAACTAGAGCTGGTTGGGAATTTTTCATCTGAGTGATTCTTTGACAGGAAATGCAGTTTCCACAAAATTGAAATTTTCTGGGGGGAAATTTTGATTTTGCTGACATTTTTTATTTTATTTTCCACCAGGGAATCCCTCTCTTCTGAAAAAAAATTAGGTTCAGATTGATTCAATCCCAATCAAAATACTTCTGTTCATTGATCTGACTCAAAATTAAGCATAATTCAGTCTATTATTAAACTGCCTTTCTATTCGGTGGTGCATTGACTAATAAGAGTTGTAGCACAGATGTCTAGTGACCTCATTCTCTCATATGAGTCAGGATCCCTGGCTGGACTGCATATTGCAAGAATCATTTTTGCTGTCTCTTGGTTTCAGAGAGAGATATAAAAAGAGGGATTCAGCATTAGATTCACCCCAATCCAGCAAGTTTTATTGCTCTGATTTAATAAGATTTGATAAAACCTTCTAATTTGCCAGATTGCCAAAATTTTTCCCTGAGATTTTCCATTTATGTTTGCAAAGAAATGATGGAGTTAAAAAATGTGAAAAGTTCACCAAGTACCTGCAACTTTAAATCAATGAGCTTTTCCGTGTACCCTAGTTAATGTTTCAGCAAAACCACTGAACTACTAAGCTTCTTGCAATAAAAATGTGTCCTCAAAGTATCATGATTTCATCATTTTTTTTAAACAACTCTAGTTTTATGGAAGATTTTCAAAAAACCCTCAGTGCCGGCTAACTCTAATCCCAAATGCAGTCAATGGGAGTTTTACCACTGATTTCAGTGAGCACAGAGGTAGGTCAGTGCGCTGAATGCTTTTAAAAATCCTACCTCTCTGTTATATTTTATTGTCAATAGGCACTGCATCTATTCTCTGCTTAAGCATTATATGTAGCTTCCAGTGGTGAGCCATATTGGAGTGGCAGTTTGCCAGGACAGCTGATACCACTACTGTTTATATATTTTACTTGTACCCGCTGCCTGTGTCAGAGTTCCTTTCTCCCATGGACCTGCACCAAACCCTATGGAAACAGAACATTCTGATTAGCAGAAATAAGGTAGTATTTAGCATGGCTGGATAGCGGTAGCAGCAACAGCATGACTTTTAGATGTTCTAAAGGACCCTCCATCTGCAAAAACCTCTCTACTTAATTGTTCACTTATCACTTTCTGAACAAAATGTACTCACAGCAAAACAGGTGAACTGTCTGTTAGTGAAGGTCTGAAAGGGTTCAGAATGATTCCCACATCAGCAGCACATCTTGAGTTCTCAAGCCAATATTCTACATTTTCAACAATATTAAAATTTAACTGAAGTTAGATCAAACCAAATTACACTCACCACAGTTTTTTTTCCCCCAAAGGTTTCTCTCAGACTCTCTCTGAATAACAGCTTGCTCTCACCATTTGGTGCCTTTGCACAATTATTATATTTTCTATCTGGTTGCATTATGTGAGTTCCTGTCAGGTCACTCAGTCAAAATAATCATTATAATACATAATGGATATTGCAGGCTGTGAGATGCCATTTCTTATCCCTGATAAGTAATACACTTATACCAAGAAGAGGGTCACATGCTATGCAGAACTTGACTGGTGATGTTTGTTTCCTCTCTCAGAAAGAGTTGTGTGAACCAGGAAAATGTCCTAACCAACACTTTATATATATATAATTGAACTCCATAACTATGACTTCACTGGAGAAGGGAGACCTTTTAAATCAAAGACATTCAACCCAGTGTTGAGTGAAACATCCCAGGATGCCACAAACCAAGTTCAGATTAATCCCTCAGCCTTTTCTTCCCATCACATATATGAGGAAGACAGAAAATATTCAGCATTCAAAGACTGTATAAAACAAGACAAGGCATCCTGCCTCAATCCATATTGTATACAACTTGAACCATCATATGAAACATGGCAGGTCTCTTCTGGAGATCTGTCACATTCCACATGCACCTTAAAATATCGTATTTTATTGTACCACATGAAATGAGACAGTTTCCACATTTTTAAAAGGATATAAAATTCTACAGAGTTTGACACACAGCATCAGTAGGAGGGAATAGAGTTGCCAAAAATCCTCACTTATTCAAAAAATCAAAGTAACTGTAGAAAGTACATTTAGATTTTCATAATCAAGACAAATCAACCAGATTTCCACTGAACTACTGAAAGGCACATATCCGACTTTAGGACTACATCCATGCCAAATTGCAATTTATTATCCCCTCTTCATGACATTTTAGAGCTGTTCAGAAAAGGCTGAGGTTTTTAATGGATAGATATTTTTCCCCATTACTTTCATTCTCAAAAAACAGCAAGCCTCTTTTTGTTCAGACTTCAGAAATAACTCACCGCAGTCTGAGACAAGATCTACAAGATTTCTTTCGGAAAGGCAAATGTCTGACAAACTTCAAACACAACTGAAAAGAAGATATTGGAAAATAAAAGTTTGGATGCCACCTTATGTTCCACTTGTAGTTAAAGCATTTATTTGTCTGTTAGTTACCCTATGTATAAAGGAAACAAAAGTGTGAAGAGTGTGATGCTTAACTGCTGTCTGTTTTTCCCATGTAAACTTATAAAGCAATACACAGAATTAAGAAAAGTGAGGAGTCTACAGACTTTGGGTCCGGAGCAATAAATGCCTATTATCACCATTTATATATTGTATTTACTACTTTGAGTAGCCATAATGACTTAAAAGGGGTGGACAGCTAGTGAGCACTTGCAGAATTGAGCCTTTTGTGTAGACAGCGTGTGCCTTTTGTGTGCACTGAAGTCCAAAACTATTCAGCTGGTCCCTAGGAGAAGTTGCTGCTATAAAGCAGTACTAATTTTGTGCAGTGCTGAAAGTGTAGTCACTTAATACAGCATTGTAAAATGCTTGAGGATAGCTAATGGTGGTTATTTAGGACATGTGTTGGTTAATTAAAGATAGCCTTCAATACTGGGTTCACTGTACTTGTATAAAATGTAGAGGGCTTCATGAAAGGAGCAATCCATTTTGGCAGGTGTTGCAAACATCCAATGTCTTGAAGTAACTTAAACAAATACTCTCTATTATATTTTGGTTAGAGTTGCTGTCTCTCTTTTAAAAAAACCAGTCATGTGCCTGGAAGGTCTATTACCCAATTTGGAAGTACAGCTGCTGACAAGTCCATTGTATAAAGCAGATTGATTTCGAAGAGTCTAGCTAGGCCTATGACTAAATAAATACTTGAGACACATCCAGGGAGCCTGCCAAATTCTACCATTCCAGCAATGCAGAACTGTTTTAATGCCAAGACTACTGAGGTGTTGAGCTGGGTAAGAGAAAAGAGAGACATGGTTCCATAACTGAAAGAACATTTTAAAAGAAGACTCTCCAAACACTTCCCCACTGCAGCAAATAGTAATGATGTTTACTGTGTCAGAAACTCAGCTCAGAAGCACAGGATAGAAATTAGCCTTTAACTATTCCACTGAACTTTGAGAAAGGCACCAAGTATAAGCTTTTATCCCCTGCAAAGTTTAAAACTACATTACTAGTTAATGAGACAAAATGCTCTGAGGAAAATCTCAATAAAAATCTGTGAATTAAAAAAAAAGATTAAATTTGGAGACAGCCAAATAGCCAAAAGGGTGTTTAAAAGGGAGGATGTTGGTAAGAAAAAACTACCAGAAATCTAGAACCTTCATTACAAACATATGATATTCTATGATTCTATGATTATATACCCAAAAAATCATTTCTTTCCATTCATTCTGTAGTGTTACGAATATTTGGACAAAAATAGGATTATTCATATGCTTAAAGTTAAGTACATGCTTAAATACTTGCCGCTTCGAGGAATAAATATACCTGACAAACAAAGGATAGGAGAAAATGCAGTATTATTATTACAGCTCATCAAAATTTTGAAAATAGGAAAACGTAAAATTATTGTATTTGAAATTTTATTTCATCCCACATCAGAACAAAAAGTCAAAATTTATTGTGAAACAAAATTTCTGAAATATTTCATTTCCACAACATTGAAAAAAATTATCAAAATGTTTCATTTTACATTATTGTTTTGACTTTAATATTGTTATAATTTATAATAATATTGTTATAATTTATAATACAAGTCAAAATGAGAAAAGTTAAAATGAAGTATTCTGACATTATCAAAACATTTCAATAATTTGCATTTGAACTTTTTGAAAAAACCTCAATGTACTCCCACAAAACATTTCAGTTTTATTGAATCAACATTTTCCAATGGGGAACACTTCCATCAGAAAATATTCTACCTGCTCTGATTATTATTCCCATTTTACAGATGGTAGACTGAGGTATAGAGATATTAAATGACTTGCTCGACACACTTCAAGAGCCAAAATATGAACCCAGATCTTCTATTGCCAAGTGCCTTAACCACAGAACAATTCTTTTTCTTTTCAAGAATCATTGTTTATTAAAATTTAATCAGATTCTGCTCCATATTTCCAAGCTAAAAGTAATCATCTTCCTTGACAACATGGGTTAAGTTTCTATTTCATTCCCATAGCTTGTGTTCTATTTAGGCATTTTTAATGTACCCAAAAGTGTGGTATCCAACCATCAATGACTCAGTTGTTCAAACTTCTCTTCAGGTTCTATCTTATTAAGTATACAAGTCCTGTAGGCCTGATATTCTTTGGCCAGTAACAAAAGCTCTATTATATAGTAAAAAAAACTGGAGAGACAAGATAGGTGAGGTAATATCTTTTATTGGACCAACTTCTGTTAATGAGAGACAAGCTTTCAAGCTACACAGAGCTTGTCCTATGTAGCTTGAAATCTTGTTTCTCTCACCATCAGAAGTTGGTCCAGTAAAACACATTACCTCATCCACCTTGTCTCTCTAATATCCTAGGACTGATACAACTACACCAAAGCTGCATATAGTAAAAAACTGTGATTGAAACCATTTATTTGTAGAGTTGGTTGAAGATTTTGAAGGCAAAATTTTTAAAATTAAGAACAACCTTTTTATCCAAAACCAAAATTCTTGGCAAAAAATTGTTAACTTTGTCAAAACTGTTTATTTCTCAGGAGAAACTTCATACTTCTTTCTATATTTTTTCAATTCTTAAAATAAAATGGCCTGCTTATTGCATTTCTTCATTGTGTTCAGTAAACAAAAAAGTTTAAATAACGTTTCATGAACAGTTCAGAAAAATGAAAAATGGGTGTGTCAAACAGTTTGAACTTAGAACTTTTGAGTAAACATAATTTTGTGGGGTTTTCCCCCACCAGATCTACTTTTTATTTTTATCTCCTCAAGTTCCTCCAGAAATTTACTTCCTTCTCTTCACAATTTAATAGAATATTTCCTAATATAACTCCAACTGGAGAACAGGTGCTTGATCTGCTGGGTAGTCTGCCAGCAAGACCACCACTCACTTCATTAGGAGTTCTTTCTGTGCACAGAGGCCAGAATGCCTATGTATCACTCAAATCCTACTGAAATCTTATTTTATAGACTTCAGTAGAACTAAAGTAGTGCACAGGATTTGTACTGGTCTTCTGAACAGGGGTGAATTTCACCTAGTGTTCTTAAAGTGTTATGTTTGGCATGGAGTGAGTTAAATTCTGGCTCCAATTAAGTCAATAACAAAATTTCCATTGATTTCACTGGAGCCAGGATTTAACTCAGGAAAAATATTAGGGTAAAAGACTCTCCTCTTTGGAACCTTACAGCAACTATTGGTATCTTGTAGCATTAAATTGCCCACATTAAAAATTTAATTTTTAATCCTCCATAATCTGAGAGATTTTGAAGAAGTTTGGTGGGTTGATTTTGTGATGCACAGCAACAAACTGAATCATAGTCAAGCCAACAAATTATACATTGCACCCACAGCCTCGTGTTCCTTGCTGGAGATGAAAGGCAAAAGGCTTAGGATATGGCTGTGTGAGCACACAGGATATTCTGATTAGTAAATGAGTTCCTCTGGAGAATCCCACATTGAACAACACGAAAAGTGAAGCTGAGTGGCTGTTGAGTGGAAGAAGACTGTCTCTTAAAACTACATTCCTCAAAACTCTGAATTCTCATATATTAAATCATTAATCATTTTGATAATTTCATTTTGAAATCCCCCTCCCGCATTTATGTGTAGACTGTGCCCCTCTCTCCCACTCTGTTTCCTCGGCTGGACAAGGTAAAAGAACAGTTCTTAGAGAAGTCCATTTGAACTTATTCTTTTGTTTAGTTTCTTATGGCAAGGTTCAGTGCAAATTTTGGGTCCAGTCCCAGAGCCTTTACTTGCTTCAGCAGTCCTCACACTGGTAGTCCTATTGACTCCCAGAAGATGGCTGAAACTGACAGATACTGTATTTTAAATGACCAGAACAAATGCGTAGGCATGCCACAGGGCTGTGAAGAGTTTTATTGCCACTCCTCCCCAGCCCCAATCTGAAAGTGGTAGTAGCTAGAAATAAAGAGAGACTTAATATTCAGACACTGTTCTTAGAAATAACTTATACTTACATTTCACAGGGAAAGCATTTCACTGTGTCCCAAAGCCAAAATCACTGTTGGACTTATAATTTTGAAGCACTTCTTTTTAGTCTCTTTGCTTAATATGGGCCAGATTCTGAACCCCTTTTTCACAATGGAGTAGCTCATTGCTCAACACATTTTCCCATTGACTTCAATGGTACTCTTTGTGCAGTAAAGCCTGGTACCATTCAAACTGAATAAAGAGTTCCCAGTCTGGCCCTATGTGAGAAGTGACTGAAGTATTTATTTGAATTACTATTTATAAGCCAGATTTTCCGTTCGAACCTCTCAGCAACCTCAGCTGAAGTTTTGAATGTTTGGCACTGTAACAAGGTGCTGGCCAAGAAACGGTAAACCACCTCTGTAAGCTCTGTTAGCTAAGCTCCTGCTAGCTCAGCTCCCAGCCAGGGGAGTTAATTGGAGCTGGCAGGGTGTGGCCCTTAGAGAGAAGGGCTTGAGGTAAAGCACCTGTGTGCCTTCCAGGCCAGCAGGATAAAGCTGGCAGGAAGGAAGTGCACAGGGGGCAAAAGAGGAAAAGGAGAAGCAAGTGATTGGTGTTCCTGGCTAGCTGCAGGAGCTAGCTGTCCCTCAAACAGCCAAGTGCATGTACTATAGTGTACATAACTGTATATAGATGGTGGTGGGGACTTGCACAAGGGAATAAAAGGGCACTGCTGTTGGTAACAGTGTGTCTCTGGCTCCTTTGTGAAAGGAGCAGTTGAGGGCTTGTCTACAGGCACTTCTGAAAGTCATGACCTAAAAATTCAGTTTGGCACTGGGGAAAAAAACCCATCAGGCTTTTGTTTTTAAACCATCATTAAACTTTCAAATGAAATTCAATATAGTGTTCACTGGCAGAGTCTGAAGAAATTGAATTTTGTTGAAAAGCTCATATAAAACAACTAAAAAGGTAAATGGCTCTGGATTCCAAAATCTGAAAGTTTGCAGTGTGAACTCAGGTATTTATGTACTGGTCCAAGCAACTTCCAAGAGCAGAGTTCTGAGAGGAATAGATCAAACACAGATTGTGTTTATATTCCACAAATAGGTGCTTTATGAGAAAAGGCCACCAAGTCACCACCTATGATTGAAGAGTATTTCCTGTTTATCAACTACAGGAAATGTAAGTTTATTTAACCACACTGATAAACATGGTGCTTTACAAACAAACTGATGAATAATAAGGAATGGCATCTTTTGCATTTAAAACACCATGAGAATCTGTGGTGTTATGAAAAAGAAAAGTGTGTCAAGATACAGTTCTTAGACACAGGGACTATCTTTTTGTTGGGTATCAGTATGGCATCTAGCATTGTGGAGTCTTGGTCCATGACGGGGACTCCAGGTGCTACAATAATACAAAGAGTGAGAGAGAGACAAGAGAGCACAATAAATTAGAACAGGGAATATGTGGAGGAGAAAAAAGTTACAGGAAGGAGTGAGCTTTGATAAGAGATCTGAAGAGGTGTGTTTTGCGGGACTGTACCTTTAAGGGCTGAGTTCCCCAGACAGAGAACTTGGGAGGGGCACTGTAAAGCACTTGTTGTGCCCACCCAATTGAAACCAGACAATGAATAAAACAGCTCTTGGAAGCATCTTAAGTGCTGATACCCAGATCCTTAATGGATCTTATCTCTTATCTCTCATTGAAATGAATGACAGCCATCTTTTAGGATCTGGGCCCACATGATCACTGAACACCATTAGGAGACCAAGAAAGTGCTTGGCAGAGAAAGGTGGGAGACTCTTCCAAGCACAAGGGCCCAAACATGAAATTAAAGCATGAAGCATACAGTGGCCAAAGGAGATCAAGGCAACAGTAAGGGAAGAGGACTGGGGGAGTCTAGGAACCAAGAGGAGGTATAGAAGAAACATCAGATGGATTTTTAGATGGGGGTAAGACTTTGTGCATCTTTGAGAATGAGGAAAAGGTACACAAAAGTGATTTTGATGTGGTAACATACACGTAGGCAATGGAAGGATTTGAGAAGGGGGTGATACAACATATCCTACAAATACTTATGAGAAAAGCTCAATTTAAAAACAAAGCACCTTGTTTTGGAATAGTATGATTATTAGAAAGTGTTGTAAACTGAATGAGGGATATAGCTGAGTGCCCTTTGGAAGGGGCAGCGTAACCTCAACTGCCACTAAAGGCAGGTTGAGGGCACACAGGAATCTGCAAAGGTAGCCCCTCTGTTTGCATTTTCTGTGGACTCTGGTCTCCTGGCTAGATTCAAATATCAACTCTACAGCAATTAACATTTGTTTTGTATCTTCTTGCCCTTAAAGGCATCACAGTTACCAGACACCCCTACTGTTCTAGTAGTTGTCTTATTCAAGTCAGGACAATTCTTCTGTGTTTATCACAATAAAGATCAGAGGTAATTTGCTATGATTACAGAAGCAACTAATAGGATAATTGAACACCAGGTATCCCAGAAGAAAGAGCAAGTCAATTTCCTTAGAAAGAACAGGTTTCAATATCTATGTTTGCTCTGTTACCTAGAGCTTAAACAAAGAGGATCTGATTATTTTTTTTTAAATACAGTTATGTGGAAAAATATCCAGCACACATACACAAAAGCCTTCTCTCCATGGAGAAGTGTCATGTCTGTAGGAAAAATGCTCTAGGGTCCTGTCATGCAGTGCAGAAGATTTCCCTGGCTGCCCTTGCACTGACAGATTGAAACTCCTCTGTGTCAGTTTCCTTTTCTTCTGATGATCTAAAGCATTTTGCCAATTTCAGATGATAAAACACTGCAGGGGATCATTTAAGACAAGACACTGCAGCAGCTAATTATGATGGAGATTATCCCATTCTCAGAGATAAGGCAGCAGTAACTAATAAGTGGCAGGACTAATCAAGCATACTGGAGATGGAGAAAGCAGGAATGCACAGCAAGACACAGGTCCATTAATATGAATGCCCTCTTTGAACAACAGGAGACTGGACAGTGGCTAAATCCATTCCCAGCCGTTCCACATAAATCCGCCTAGATTGCAAAGACTATATTAAGACTGTGGGTGGAATTTTGAAGTTATTTAGATTCTCCAGAATTAATGTGATATTCTAGGAGGCTTTCTGGTTTGGCAGGTCTTTGAAAGTGTGCAAGTCTGATGTCAGCTTGAATTCTCAATTCTCTTCAGATAGTTAAGGAGAGTGAAGTAATTAGGTATGTTAACCAATATAACTCAAATTTCTTGAATCCATCCCTTAATCACTGTCTTAATAATTTTGCTGACACTTTTGGAGGTCTACATTTATGTTTGCAAAGTTCATTCAAGATAAATGATCATTTATTATTTAAAATTCTTGATTTTAACCCTAGTTTACAAGCTTTTGACCATTCTTTAAAATGATCAGCCTCCTAGTCTTCATACCTCTCCATATATTAAAAATAAAGTTTCTTTCATTTATGGCCAGCATTTGGAAAACTACATTGACAAAAGTGCATTTCTCCTCTTTTTGAAAGGGCAGTAAAAGGTCAAATTCCTTTTTGTGTTTAAAAATTTAGCATGGTCTCTTGGTATAGCTGCCATAACTTTTATAAACTGTGTAAAATAATAACACTGACTTTGTAGACTCACTATGAACAAATGAATTCTAGCAGAAACTAGAGATTAATCAGGTTTAAATCATACAATTCAAAGTCACCACCTTTGACAATGCCACTAATACAGAAAGTGACATATGCTTCTGTCCATGTTATGGGTGTAATGCCCCTTCATATTTGTTTCAATGGCCCAGGGATGTCTGGCACATGGGAAGAAAAATTACAGCCTATGACCCCTATAGCAATAAGCCATGTGCCGCTACGTTCCCAGTGAAATGGTATGCAGCTAGTCCTGATCTCTTCCTTAATGTTTTTGTCAAGCTGTTCTTTTGTGCTTTCCACCTTTTTGGAGGCTATGGAGTTGGGCTGGACTTTTGAGATCTGGTATTCTGTTGTGATAAGCCCAAGCACATCAACTAGAGTGTGTGAAGTTCAGACTTTCATCACACTTAATCCACCTCTGGCATCAAGAGGCTAATAGGGCCTTCACAACCCGTGAGCTGCCCTGTGGTTGCACTGCCAGTGCAGATCCAGGGTCTCTTTTGTCCAGCAGGGACAGAGAAGCCCTGGGGATAATCTTCTTGGCGGCAGCAGTAAGGAGGTCAACGAACCGTTGATAACATTCTGATGTCTCAGGGACTTGGATCACCTCTATTCTGACAGCTTCCCTATAGCAATCCCAGTTGACTCTGGCCAGGTTCCACCGTGGGATTCATTTTTGACAGATTCACATGTATTTCAGTGCTGATGTGGGTGACAATGGACTTGTGTTGGCTGTTGGGGAAGTTAGGAAGTATTTTGTGAGATGCATGAAGCATACTCTCACTTTGATCTTTGGAAACAATGGTGAGATCTGGGCTGTAATTGTGTTGCCAGTGAGCAGAGTGGAAAACTGATTGCTGTTTAGAATCAAAGACCAGTTGCAGATCCTCCATGTACATACAGTCCATGAGGTCTTCATTATCAGCTTTATTTATTTCATAGCTACACATAGTGTGGTGTCTGTTAAAGTCCCCAGTCTATAGGACTGGGATTGGTGCACTTGGGAGTGCTGGCTTCAGCCATTTTGAATTAGAGGCTTCATACAGGTTAGTAATGTGCAGCTCCCCTATCCTTATAGCAGTGGTATAGGTGGCTTTTTTTGCAGTTGGGGGGGAAAATATCAAAATCTGTGAAGATGTTCTTTAAGTATATGGCCCTCTCTGACACACTGAAAGGTACTTACCAGCTAGGCTGAAACAAAACACATCAGAATTTGTAGGCCAAACCATTCTGCAGTTATGTGCCAAAATAAGCCAGGAACCTTTTCAAAAATGTTCAGCACCTGGAAATTTGTAAACACTCTAATTTAGAACTCTTCTGAATTCCTCAAACCTCAACAAAAATTCCACCCAAAACCAAAACCCAACCAACCATTCTACTTTGGGATGAGGTCATGGGCAGTGGGTGGAGCTCCACTTTGGGGAGGCTAGCCCCCAACTGTGCCCCTTCTGCCCCTCCACAGCCAGAGCTCTGAGCTCCCCTCCCCTCCATGGCCTGAGCCCTGAGACCTACTACCCTCCATGGCCTGAATCCCCCTTGCAGACCAAGACCCTCTACCCCACTTCCACAATCAGAGCCCTGAGACCCCCTCGGCCACCCTCCACAGCAAGAGCCATGAAACCTCCTGGCCCCCCTGCAGCCCAAGACTCCCTCACCCCTCCATGGCTGGAGCCACGGGGTGGTTGGAGCCCTGAGTCCCCACCCCCTGCCAACCTGCTCGGAGGAGCCTGAGGTGACTAGAGACCCCGCAGCTACGCCTCCCCTCTGCAGATCCCAAGCCGTCCTGCAAACATTCAAAAGCGCTCCTCTTCTTCTCTCTTCCGGAAGAAAGAACTGAGCTTTTGCTATGCCACATGCAGGTTCCGGGGTGGCTGAGAAAGCACTATGTGTTACTCAGACAGCATCCTGAGTTCATCAGTAATTGCCTTGGAGTCCAGAGAGGTTACTAACGAATCCAAGAAGCTTAATAGCACACAGTGCCTCCTTAGTTGCCTTAGAACCTGCATGGAGCATAATAAAAACAAAAATTTCCCCCTGCCAAACCCGTAACTGAGGTCCTGCAGCAGAGCCTCTCCAGCCTATTATGCCCACTGCCCATGGATGAGGTGCCACCATATGAAATCAGGGGGAGGACTGGTTTCTTTTGGGAGATGTTGAGATGGGTCAAATTGAAAAATATATGTGTAAGATTGAAGCGAGGCTCAGTTCTTAGCAATCTAGAACACCACATTTGGTCTAAGGGAGGAAATTTGCAAACACATTGTAGGATAGCCAATAGCGGGAATCAACATGTCATGTTTAAAATCAGGGTGGGGTGTATAAAGGTTTCTTTCTCTTGGCACACTAGTGGCTTAGTTTATTATTTCCAGTTTTCTGATATTTTTGCCTGCAATTGCATCTTTAAATACAAGAGCTGAATCTTTTAATCTGCACTGGATTCACACCGTTTCTATGATGAGATCACACATGCTGATTCAGACCTCAGCTAATGCAATGGTTAAAACAACCTTAAAGTAGAAAAAAGCCAGCCAGCTCTGGGGGCAAGGAATGGAATTTGTTGCTCTAAGTTTATGATACTAGATCTTTGCGGGGTTTTAAATTTTGCTACAGCCTGTGCTGTCTGCTCTCCATAAAAGGAGAACCTTAAGCAGTGTTTAAATCCCTTCAAAGCCCTATGGCTTGGTAACATTTCCAGAACTCCAGACTCTCACTAAAATGTGATATTTTCCAGATTGCATAACTCTTTGGTTTGTTTTAACTCAGTAGTGGAAAGAACTGAAAGTCAAATGGGGCTATGAGGCATAAGGATTTCCCTCTCCCCAGACCTATTATAAAAAAAGAGCTTTAGAGTAAATATTTTGTATTTAAAGTATTAAATTAAATATTTGGAAATCTCATACATTTATTATGTGAGTATACCACCTCAAAGCCCTTCTGAGGTGTTTTGGTGTGAAACTATTTCAAGCAACTTTTCTGAGATATTAATAATATCTGTAGCTATGCAAGCTACAGACTTGTACATGCAAGAGATTTGCTCTAATTTCAGCTGTTGGTGGCTAGCCACAATATAGCTGTACCCCTGCAAATCCTCTAGCATAGACTGCAATGAGGCATGATTTGTACCTGTGCAGCCTACCTTGCTTTCTAGCATGTGCAGAGGCTTTGCTTGTCTACATTAAAAGTTCATACAGCTATGATGGCGGCTCTTTCTACTTGCTGGAGTTAGGACAAATTTCCAGTGCACGCAAGACCTAAGATTATGACAGTATGTCTACACGGTAATTGAAAACCCATGACGTCAAGTCTCAGAGCCAAGTCAGCTGACTCAGGCTCGCAGGACTCTGGCTGCAGGGCTAAAAATTGCAATTTAGATATTTATCCTTGGGCTTCAGCCTTTGTGGGGTCTCAGCGATCAGGCTCCAGCCCAAGCAGGAAAGTGTACTGCAGTTTTATAGTGCAGCCCAAGCCCTACAAGCCCGAGTCAGCTGACCTGGACCAGCTACAGGTATTTTATTGCAGTGTAGAAATAACCTGAGTCTGATCCCACACTTAAGTCAGTGGGAGCTTTTCATTCAATGAGAGCAAGGTCAGACCCCATAAAGTTGGTCCTATTTTATACCTTGAAAGGATCAGGAAGAAACTAAGTAGTTTTTTAGATGCTTTTGCCTTCTTTTTTAACAGTGAAAATTAGACTCTGCTGGGACCACCATGCTGAATTAGGTGGACTAAGGATCTGATAAAATGCAGCAAATCCTATCTTCCTTTTAGGGTTGGCCCAGGTCTTGTTGGAAACAGCAAACACTATCATAGGTAATCTTGGGTGAAATCCTGGCAGTCGATGGCAAGACTCCCATTAACTTCAATAGGTCCTTTGCTGGTACACCAACCTCATTCCCCCCCGCCCCTGCACTTTCCAGCTCTAGAATTGATTTTCTAGTTAGAAAATAGCCTGCGGTGACAACATTAAGTCCTTTTCATTTCTCCCACCACATTCACACTCAAAATCAAGATCTTCAGCAATATTGTTCTTTATAAGGGCCCAATCCAACTCCCACTGACTTTCACAGGAGCAGGACAGGGCCTTAGTCCTTAATTCGGAGGGACCCGGTATCACCTCACCTATTTTGATACAGGCAGATGACAAAAGGTGTTTTTCTCCATTAGTTCATTTTCCCTTCCTAAATACAAACACTTCCTGTGCTCTCTGCCATATACCCTGTCATTGCCCACCCCAAAAATTACTTCCATGTTTAATGGAATTCTTGAAACTGGAAGCATTTTTCAACCCTAAAAGCTGAAACTTTGCCTTAACTAAACACTCTCTTTAATAGCTGGGGCCTGTAATTTATATCTTTGAGACATTACATGTGACCTTTGGGGAAAACCAAGGAGCATAAAACTATACCTGTTTATGTTAGCAGCCAGCAGAAAAAAACAATGTTCTCCAAAGGACTGGGCATATATTTATAGGTCAGATGTTGCCATACATTAATGTGCTGTTATTCTACTGCCATAATGTATGGCTTCCTCGAGGATAAATATTATCCCAGACATTTTTCATCATAATAAAGTGAGAGAGACAGTGAGAGAGAAAAAATCAGTACATTATAAGTGTCTTTTTCTTTTCTTTTTCCTTTTGTATTTTTTCAGCATGAAGTTGAAATCCTTTTAGATAAGGACTTTAATCGTGGCCTGTGTTGAGAAACCAAGTACTGAAACAAAGACAGATACAGCAGAGTTTTGGGGTCAGAGTGTTCCCTGCATTACACAGTATTTAAAGACATTAGGAAACTCTGAGAAACACATTTTTCTTTTGTTTTCCCTGATCAAGGCATATGGAGACTTTCATACTGGACTAAATTTGGAAGGAAAGAACCTAATATTAAAAGAACTATGCATGGCAGTTATTTTTGGTGTGCCCTTTATAGTGATTAAATCTTTCCCCACCTAGACCAACTTTTCTTTACTCACACTGCAGTGAAATCAGAATCCTACATTTGTGACATCGCAGCCTATAGCCACAGACATTATGTAGCATTATGGGCCAAATTCTTCTCTTAGCTATGCTCGTCTAATTCCACTGATGTGTAACAGAGGAAAATTTAGCTCAGGGATTTAACAACAAGTTCAAACAGAAAAGGTGGGATTGAACATGAGGTAGCAACTACAGGTTAAAACAAAAACAGCTTTGCTAATTAGAAAACATGGGAAAGGGGTGTGTGAGTGGTTAGCTTCAGGGGGCAGTAATGGAATATGGAAACATCCACCTCCAGGTGGCTTTTTCTAAGTGAGTGGTGATCAAAACATATTACTATCTGAAGACTGTTTGGTGTTATCTGTCCCATACCTAAGAGTTCACCTCACAAAACTGGCATTGATAAGCATTTTTGTTCGCACTCTCAACAGAGAGCCTAGGAACTGAATCAGCATTAAGAATATAAAACTATATTCTCTTATCTAAAGCAATGTTGCTTTAGAATAGCACAGAGAAACATCAGCAAGGCATTGTGTGAGAAGCTTGCATTCCCACTGTCTGCAACATAACCATTCTATGGACAAACAGAAGACTCTAGGATTGTCAAGTCAGCACTTTTTACAGTATTTCTAACCTATTTTAAAACAAGAAAGTAATCATTTTTGAGGTATTATATCACATTTATGTCCACTCCAAAATCTGTGTCAGAATATTCCAAACTCTGGTAAGTCTGGATTCTGACATCAAGTCAGTCTCATCATTGTAGTGGGCAGAACTAAAATCCCAAATCCTAAAACAAGTAGTAGTAGAACATCATTTCTCTAACCTGCATCTCTGCTGAGGGATTTTTCTCTGTTTATGAAGAAGAGGTTCTTCAGCATTTAGTGATGATAAAGCTAATGGGGTGCTCAAAAGGGGCAAGATTTTAGGACTGGCTGAAAAATGAGACTTCTGTTTAGCAAAAAATGTCTTAGTTAAAAATCTGGTTTTGTTCCAATGTGGAATGAAAAAGAAACCTTTGGAAATTTTTAGTGAAAAAACATGAGAGAGGAACCACCTCCCCACAGCAGCCAATATCCACATAGTTCAGTCTCTCACTTGTGTTATAGGAAACCAAAATTCAAGTCCCTGCTCTGCCTGATTCAGAGTACATTCTGAGGGTTCTCTCTGATCAGAAATTCCTTCATTGACCTGAAAAACCTTACCTATTAAATTTTTGTCAGAAATAATATGTTTCCATGAAACATTTAGGTTTTGACAAACTGGCATTTTTATTTTTTTTTTTGATGGAAAGAAATTTCATCATAATTAGTTTGGCCAACTCTGCCTGACTCCCCATTGCCTGGCATCTTACATCAACTCCTGAGTCCAGACCCAGATTGTGAAGATCCCAAAATCTAGAGTGTTCTGATCTGAGGCATTAAGAATTTACTGTAGAAAGTGGTCATTTCAGTTTCTGATCATCACAACGGACACATTTTCCTTGCAGATTGTATTTCCATGTCTCTCTATAAATTATTTTCACTAATGGTGGGTCAGTTACTTACTAAGAGCAGCACATCTGAGGAAGTTTTCTAGAAATTTAACAAACTGGTGTCTTCCTTTTGGCCTTCTGTCACCATGAATATATGTGCAGGTCACGTTTCACCCCCGAAAAAAATCCTTAATGTGGCAGCAGAGTAAACATGGTTCCTTTCCTCATTGGAACAAATGTGCCACCATAGAAATATGTGCAACTGATCTGTTTGGATACATAACTTCCTTCTGGAATTCATACCCTTAGGGGGCTGGGTAGAACACATTTTATATGGCATGGTGAGGAAGGGATGAGTCGTAAGCCTACTGTTAATGCCCTCAGGCATTCTAACTTTGCAAAGCGAAGCATTCTGTTTACCATTAGTCTTTTTAACATCAAGGTTGAAAACACAGCAGAGACATGGGCTAACTAAGCCAATTCTAAGATCTTGTTGCATTCTAGGAACATGACCACAAGTCATTATGCAGAAAAGAACTAGTGTTTGGGTGGTGGTGGTGGAATACCCAAACGCAGCATGAGATCTCACAATGGTTATGGAATTATCATCCCATGCTGTCTCTCTTCCTAATGCTCCTACCATTACATCCTAACCCACACTTAGAGAGATAATTGAGCTTTCCATCTCAATGTATCCAGGGGGGGTTGTGAATTGAAGGCTGTTAAATGCTGTCAAATTTTGTCTGCTACATCCCACCTGTTCCCACATATGGTCCAAGGCCCTAATGAGTTTCAAAACAAATGTAACATGTTGAATACAAATTAGCCAGCTGTACAATATAAAGGCTTTACTGTTCAATATAAAATCTCAGTAGATTAAAGCACACAAATATACACCCAAAGAAAGAGATTCTTTTTGTTTTTTCTCTGATCTCCTAAGTATCAAATTGACAAATTAGTGATATCATCATTGGTATTGCAATAGCACCTCAGAGACTCCAATCAGCATTCAGAACCTCATTGCATTAAGCACAGTACACGCATAAAATACAAGTGTCCCACCCTGAAGGGTTTACAATTTGAGAATAAGATGAAAGACCTGTGGAGACAGACAGGGAGGGAGGGAGATGGAATAAAAGGTAATGAGTGAGATGAGATTATAAACAAATCCTAAATTCTGCTGGGCTGCTGATAATCCATTCTCCACCGCACCCTTTAAAAAAAGGGTTAAATGACAGCACTGAGGTTGCTATGTTTAATCAAGTGGCATCAAACTACGTATGTCGATGACATTCAAATCGAGAGGCAAAAATTTTAAACAATAAAAACACTTGTTGCACCCTCTCTAATCTGAAGCACTGAAACTTTGGGGTAACCAAACTAAGGTTCATGATTTCAGCTGGTTTAGTTATAAATCTTGGGATAACCAGTTCTCCCTTCTGTAAGAACTAGAATTTAATATAAAGTTATATCTTTCTGCGGATTTTATGAATTATGCTGTAGAATATAATAGAAAATTTAATCCCTGCTATCAAATTTTACAGAAAGATTTAAAAGTATGACAGAAAAGACATCCTTCTCTCTTCTTAGCCTAATCTTTATAGTGTTCTATTGGTTCCAATCCTACTAAATTCTGTACGCTTGTCCATAAAGGCTGGATCAAATTTTGCCAACGTTTTGTGAAACCATCTGCAAGAAGATCTTCATAATGCTCGACAGGCTCCATTTACATTTTGCTTTCTCTTTGCTTTTGTTCAACATCTCCTCAAATCAAATCTCAAGGGGAATGAAAGAAAAAGAACAAAGCCAAAGAAAATGTGTCCAGAAACCAAGAAGTTTTGCTCTGCTCTAGCTACAACAGGTAAATACTAATTTGTTATACAGAATACATATATTATAGAACTTGTGTATAGTTTGTAATATGAACACATTTCTTTGCACGGACTTAAGTCTTAATGCAAGAGTGGGATATCATAGCTGGACAACAGGGAAGGGCTGAGATGCTGGAGTTAGAAGCAGGAGTCACTTTGGTGAAAAAAAAGAAGCAGCCTAGTGCATAATGCAAGGGTAGAAAAAGGGGATGGTGAAGACATCACAAGAGATGAGGAGAAAGGAAGTAGGGGCAGCAGGAGTGGTGGAAGAAATAGATCTGGACAGCAGTGGGCTGAAAAGTGGAAGAGGCAAAGAGGGGAGATGTAGAAGAGCTTCCTCTCTCTCTTCTAGAAATGCTGTGCGCATAACCATGGTCCTTGCACTCCCAGTATGCAAGGATTGAGTCAACAGCAGCCACAGAAACCTCACACTATGAGAGGAAAAGCAGCTGACAGGCCAGCACAGTTGGGCTGGCACAGGGGAGCACATGATAATCCTTTAAAAGGGTTTAACAGATGCTGCTGGTGTGAGTACTTCCTTTTCGCTCCCTGAGGCATTGTGTCTGCCGCAGGCCCAGTCCCTCCACAAGCTCCTTCCATGGACCCCATACCCCACCCAAGCAGCAGTTTAAAGCCACAGTCCAGGTATAGAAATGTGGACTGCACAAGATATATAGAGTATGTGGAATGCAGTGTTGAAAGCGTTGAATCACAAATGTTGGTGAAATGCTTTGCGATGAAAAATGACATCAAAGTACAGGATATTATTCTAAAGAAAAAATAATAATTTATGAGTCTGACTGAATTCATCACTGTCCTGAACGAAACTCCACCAGTCATAGCCTTGGGTATGCTTTCGTGCTCATTAATTAAGGAAAGTTGACCAGTCACTGAATACTTAAGGGAGACATTCTGCCATTGACAACAGTCAGGGCCACTGAACGAGTGGGCAAAGCCACATGGTTACAGAAAAGCCACCAGGAGAGAGAACTGGGGAGCAGGGAGGAGAAGCAGGAAAAGGGGGAAGACAGCAGCTGGTGCTTTGGGACACCAGGAAACTGCATAAGGCATGGATCCAGAACTTATAGCCCTCATTTAAAACAAAAACCAGAGTGACACTTTTTAAATTTAGTTCTACATTCTCTTCCTGAAATTTCTGGTGACTACAGAAACAATGTACGCATTTCTCTCATGATTTATTCCACAAAGTCACCTGAAATTCTTCATTAAATTAATGGCTTGTAATTCACAGTTGTGCTCTATTCTCTACATATTAAGGTATGTTATGAATCCACAGCATTAAAAATTTAGGATATGTGAAGCTAGAAAGTGTCCATGAGCAGATAGTACAGGCGGTAATTACAGATTTCATGCACAGATTATATTAAAATGCATCATGACATTTAAAAGGCACTGAAGTTAGGAAATTCCAGTTATGAATCCCACAGTAAATAGAACTCTGCCCTTAGTATAAATGCAAATCTTTGTTATAGTCTATCTGGTGTTCATTTCAACACTTCCCTTTGAATGCCCAGGGTCAACATGACAGTATTTCCAGTATTTTCCTACTTCCATCTCACTATTCCCTCCAACTCTGCCCCAACAAAATTAGCTTTCTGTTCAGAGTCCTTTCCTACAAAGCACTGATACTAACACCACATCCCCATTGCCTACACTTGCTCAGATATGTTAAAAGTAATCAAAATTTTAAATCTACAAAACAAACTTTTTTTCAAAAAAATCTGCTTTCAAACTTTGTTTCAGACCAAAAGGGGACTCTCTTCCAGTACATTATAAGCATTTACAATAAACATGCCTCAACGCCTATGGCCATAATCTCGCTAAAGTTCTATAAATGTAGACTGGCTGAGCTTTTGCAGAGTCCTGTTAACTTTGATGGATATAGACGTGTATGCTAGTAATATAGGATTGGAGACTAAAACATTGCTACTGTGATTAATGTGTGTTTTTTTCAACAGAGTACTTAAACCTTGAGAAATATTTTAACAACATTCTAAAATGTATAGCAATTGTGCTAGTATCCAATATTCCTTTTATGGAATCAAAATTCAGTAGATGTTATTTGTGACTACACCTAGTCAAATTATATATATATAAAAATACATATCAATAAAAGTGCTGATTTCATCATATTATGTTTTAAGGGTCATCTTGAAGAACTGAATTACTGTAACTGTATTTTTCATGCTGTAGCTGTATGTTTTAAGTGATGCAAGGTACCAAGGGCTTATGGCAGGCAAAAGATAAGCTGAAATAAAAATACATTTTCCTTTATTCATGGGTATTTGCACAATCAAATACTTCTGAAAATGTTTGGAAATCTGGAAAGGTTTTTTTTTTAATTTTAGCACAATGATTATTTCTCTAAACATTGACTCTGGAAGCATGTTAGTTGGTATTTACTATTCTCTGGTTTAAACCATTTCACAGATATTCAGGCAGGAGCACAGCCATTTGATTTAGACAACCAATCACAAAACATAAATAACTAACAATAAATCCTGAATAGCTGAAGCAAACTGCTTACAAACAACCCAAAGTCGGAAAATTATTTGTGTAATCTAGCCAAAATACAGTTACATGCAACAGATTCCCACTCATTCCCACTCTAGCCCAGTCATGCTGGGCTAAGGAGCCCTAAAATACAGAGTTCTGGCTAGGGCAAGATGTCCCCCAGTGCAGGCACTGCAGAAGACAGATGTAAGGCTGCCTTCCAAATACCCATTAGCCCTGACACGGAGGAAGTGCTGGGGTGGGAGGAGCATGTCAGGGTAGAGCCACAGCACACACCACTAGCCGAGATTCCATATAGCTCTGCAGGCCATAGGACAGGCTGGGAAAGTGGCCATAACTTGGATAGGACCCCAGGACTGTTTAAGTTACCCAGAGGTCTCTCCAGCCTCTGGAATAGTCCACAGTTGTGATGGCACAAAAACTCCCTTAAAGCCATCTTAGCTCCCTTGCAGCTGGGTTGCAAGTTCTGTACTGTGCTTCTTAGAGGCAAAGTACACAATCTTAACCACTAACCACATTCAAAGAAAATCAGTCCTTGTTTCCCAAGCCACGGAGCTAAACTTGTAATTTCAGGATTGGGGCCCAAAACTGGAAAGATTATTATCCATGAAGAAAAAAACTGACCAACTATTTGAGATGTAATTTAAGGTGCAACAGAGCATCTTTAGCATTTGTATCACTGGAAAGAGTTTCCACCTTGCGACCTCCAAAAACTGCAATGGTCTTCCACTATGTGTTTATTACAAGGCTACTGGGAGTTATCAGTACTACTTGCTCCATACACTAGTCACAAACCTGAAAGAGCATGATGTTGCAAGGATCTGCTCATATGTATGTGAAAGTCAGATCATTAATGCCTTGAAAGAAAAGAATGTCTGAGAGTTCATCCTGTGGCTTTTTGAAGCTCTGCCTTTTCCCCAACCTGTATTAATTAAAGTTTGATTATCCCCCTGAGGAGAGAGGGAGAAGTGAACTAGAAAAGATGAATTGCATCTGTAATTACCAAAGGGAATCAGTCATCCTGGGGCAGTACCATCTGTCTCAACAAATTGTCCCCACAATGAACAACCCAGGAGATTTCAGGGCTGACGCCAAGGGCAGGAGAGAGGCCCAGAATTTTTTAAAAAACCACTTCATTTTTCACTTTGATTTGTGATTTGTATGTGTGTGTTCACATATGTGTCATGTAGGTGTTCAGCAGTTACAACCAACCTCCTGCTTCTGTCAGTCAAAGTGACAGCACATACAGAACACAAATTTTACCAAATTCTTTAAAAAAACCAAGTTTTCCAAAAAGAAGAGCCTAAAATGAGGCTCCCAAATTCATGTTTGTATGCCTGCATAAAGCATTGTCTACAGAAGAACCTTGCCCTGATTTAAACATAAATTAGTTTTGAAACTGTTTAGTTAAACTGATTTAGCAAAAGATTGAGTGGAAGCTCTTATTTTGATTTATACCAAGTTTACTACATTTAGTTTAAATTGACCCTTAATCCACTTACATTAAACTAAAAACCTGATTTAAACCAAATTTTAAAAGGGTCAACTTTTGCATCAATTTTACTAACTTGGTTTAAAAACAGTATGTTAAACCAATAAAACTTCCTCATGTAGAGAAGGCTTAAGTGGCCTGATTTTCAAAATTGCTGGGCACTCAACAGTTCCTATTACAATCTAGGTGCTCAGCACTTCAGACAATCAGGTAATTGATTTAGGAGTCTTAATTGAGACACTCAAATTTTAAAATCTTGGCCCCATAATTAGTAATGCAGAATAATACTAAAAGTAATAAAAATTATATTTACTGTTATTTACCTGTTATTACTATAATAAATAGTTTATAAACCATAGTACATATTTAGATTCTGGTAGATAAAGACCTACACTAAAACCTCGCACCCAGATCTGGATGGTGATGTGAATTTGTATCTTGGACCTCTCTTTGGCCTCAATTCAGGAAAGGATCCCAATTCAGTCTATGTTTAAAATCGATACACACCTACGTGCTTTCCTGAACCAGGTCCTCTATTTTCGGCCTAAAATGAATATCATGAAACCTTCAATATTTGGACCTGGGTCTGGAAATCACTGTTGTTGTCCTCCATGACCAAAGACGACGCTGATGGTTTTACATCTTGGGGAGTATGGTTGTGCTAAAAAATCTTATGCATGAGTGGCAGTCCTTTCTGCATGAAGTGCATAAGGATCTCAATACCAAAGGAGAAATTACAATCTGTGACTGATGCTGTGAGCTATCTACATGCAGATCTGAGACTATAACCCTCAGCATCACCATGCCTGTTGCTTTGCCATTCGCCCATCACTGTAAAACTTTCCTCCATCATCACACACATTGCATGGATTGCTTTCAGGGGTGATCTCTTGCATCGCCCCATCCACACTTTCTCGCCCTTCACCTGTGCCCCCATGGCAGGCATTCACAAGATGACTGTCAGGGCGTAGGGTGCTGTCTGTGGCTACCAATGTGGAATGATTCAGTGCGCCTTCTACAGTAGTAGCCAACCACTCTGCCTGCCTCTGCTTACTATGCCCCTGTAGAGTATAACATTCTCACCCACCACAGAAACCATTAAGGTCTTTGTGACCTACCAGGTAGATAGAGGCATGGGTTAGTGAGCTCTGGAGTGTGTTCCACCTACCAGTGGGCCTGTTCACTACACCTCTGAGGCCCCATGCTACTCCGAGATCCTTTGCAAAACTTGCCTGGGCATGCAGGCAACAGATATAGGGTTTCCAGGTATCCCGATTTTATAGGGACAGTCCCAATTTTGGGAGCTTTTTCATATATAGGTACCTATTAACCCCACCCCCTGACCCATTGCCCTCTGGTCACCTTACCTGATATCAGTTAGTACCACTCAGCACTGCAGCCTGTGGAGAGGCTATGTTACTCAGCCTCCTTTTCTCCTAAACAAGGCCTGCTGGCAGCCAATGATGATAGTAATAAAATCACTACATTGCTCACTAGCAGTAGATGCTTCACAGGAGTCTGTGGCACTAACTAGACATTAATTCACCAATTTTAAGAGTTTGCATCCAAGATTTTGAGTCAGACCATGACAATGGGTCTAGGTTTGGATTGGACCCTCCTCTCATTTCTGGAATAATTTTAAAAGGTTCCTGTTTTTCATGTACAAAAGAACAACATGGTAAACTGAATTTCTCCATGACCCACCCTCAGCCCCTCTTCTGATACACAGCCCCTCACTTTGAGCTGTCCTAAGTTTCCCATGACTTTTCCCATTATTACAATCACCAGGTTCTGACATGAATGAAGAAGAAGAGAGGGAAGCTAGTTTGAGTAGCAAAGTGCCATCTCACACCACCAAGTGCACCAACTGGCTCCCAGAGAATTAACAAGAAAAAGAAACCATGGCAGTCTATCATTTTACCCAATTTAGTTCAGTTTTCCTTCAGTCAAAATAAATTTTTTAAAAAAGCAATACACAGAAAAAGACCATTTTTTAAGTTACATGCTTGTCAGTTTGCTGCCCTGTTCCGCAGCTATAGGGACTGAGCCCTAAAAATGAATTATGAAATTAAAATGACAATTTAGTATTATCACATTGAAATTTGATAATTATTAGCTAGTATTCTCTCTCAAATGCTCTTCACATGGTCATCTTCTAGCTTCTAGCTTTTGAAGGTTGGCCTTTGCTTGGGCACACATCATTGTCATGGCAGTTGTTTAGGGCAGTACACATACAATGCTGAAAAGCAGCCACCACTGAGGTGGAAGGCAGGTGCTTTCATACCGCAGTGGAAATGGCAATACTGCATGCTAAGTCCAGGTACCTGGGACTCAGGCTTGTGGACTTGGTGTTTCTAAACCCATGTTTGAGTATCCACACTGCATTGCAAACCTGCATTTGCAATTGCTGTACCTGTCTCACAGTCATGCTAACATGTCCATGTTGCACCACAGAGACCTTCCAACTTCGGTCTGCAGGTTGACCTGCATCCATGCTGCAAAAGGACAGGGCTTGGACCGGACTCACAATGGAACTCTGGCTCTGACCTGCCTCCTCTATAGGACCTGGGCCCTGAGTGCTTGCTGACCTGAGTCAGACTTTTTTCTGCATGGCTGGAAGAAGCGGGGAGGGGGGCTGGGCTGGGCTCAAACCTGAGTCAGAACCCAGGTTTAGTTTCAGTGTAGACATACTCAGTGTGAAACAGCAGCAGGAGCTGAAATGTTATGAACTACAACGGGCAAGCCCTTACTCTAATGTCCATGAAGAACACACAGTACCTCGGTTTTGAAGGTTTCTACTGAAAGAATCTCACATAGCAAAGACTAGAGGTAAATGAATATTTCTCTATGAAAACATAGTTGATGCTTTACTTTGTGTTCAATTTGAGTAAGTTTGTATTGTACAAATATTTTCTATTCACATGGACATTTGGAGTTGGAGAAAGCAGTAATGGTGAGGAACAGCACTCCAAAATGGACACCACTAAATACACATTGTTAGATATGAGAAATATTATTGAATTATTTCAGACTTAACAGTAGAGGACAGTGTTCCTGAAAACTCACTGCAGAACCCTGGCATGAGAGCAGATAATCTAACAATACAGCACAAAACTCCCTGAGTGGAATTCCTGGCTCCTTGAAGTCAAGAAGAGTTTTGCTGCTGAGATTGTGAAGCCCAATTTCACCTCTGATAAGAGTCCTGCTACACATCTAAAGAAATGAGCCAAATAAGGACCTGGTTACAGCATTCCCAACTGGGAACTTATACACATGCATGTGGAAAGACTTTGTTTGAATGCAACAACCACCACAAAACACCCTTAAAATCTAACTTTCAGGACATCTTACTTTCAGTGGTTAATAACTCCATAGCTTTCTCAGTCAGGGAAAAAGTCTAGATTCTCTTACAATCTGAGTTCCCTGTATGCAGCCAAAGCATAAACCTCTTTCTTATGGAAAAGGGGAAAGACTAGTTAATTAATTCAATTCTGAATATCGAATGATTGACTGAATGCTTAAAGCAGTTCAGAGAAGTCTGTAAGAAGAAGCACTATTACAGCTGCAGTCAGTGGAGAAACTCAAGATGGATCACCCTATTTAATAAAAGAGAGGGAGCTGCCACTCACCTCTTCTCTAGGAAAGCTCCAAATTCCAAAACTTGCTCCTTTTCTTGGACCAAAATAGCATCCATATGATGGCCTTCAGGACATGCTGTAAAAGCAGTTTGATATGATATAGGGCAGGTGGTGATAGGGAAGAATAAGGATGATTTGGGGGTGAGAGGCTTTCTGGAGTGCTCACATTTTTATTGTTAGCTGCCTGAGGTAAACTGTTATCTCCATTTGGTTATTTAAGGCTGCTGGCAGGTAGAGTTAGTTTATTTACATATTAGTATTAAGGCTGCTGATAGGATAATGTATGTCTAACTACCATCTAGGCACGTGGAAGTTTGTATAAATGTTTTTTTATTAATGTCAAATCTGAAGAAATAAATATTTGCTCAAAGAATTCATCAAACAATTCCAAATAAATGGATTAATACAAATCACAGACAAGTACTGGAAATCGTACTTTGAGGAAAGAAGTGTTAACGCTTAAATAACCCCACTAGTTCTAGGAAAGAACATGACACTCAGTCAGAAAGACACTGCAGGGATTTCAAATGTGGAATCATGACAGAAGGTGGGAATTTCAAAAAGGGGATGGCTTAGGTCACTGAATCATCCTCTCCAACTCTTTCCAACACTTACAAGGTCCACGGGCTGTTATCAGCTGCCATGGGTTTTATTCCTTTAAAGGTTCTATTTTTGGTTGGGTACTATATGCCCCTTTGTAGAGTCATGCTATAGAATTCATAGTTAAAACCTCGTTTAAATATGCTATCATTTTCCCTTGCTCTCACTGATCTATATGCTGTTCTGGGACTGGTGAAGAATGAACAATTAATTTATCAATAGACATTAAATACCACAGGATTATGCACTTAACTCAGGATATGGGGAAAACTTGGGCCTTCATACTGACTCACATGGTGGCTTGAGCTAACAGCACAAATATTGTCTTAGCCTCCCTTTTCAATGCTTCTCTCACTATTACCCCTTTCTACCTTTTTTCCTTACTTCTCCAGATCGTTGGGTGGAAAGTTAGCAGACCATTTACTCCATGCTTTGATGCATCAGAATTATCTTGTATTACTCTTGTAGTAAACACAGACAAAAAACTGTAATGAGCATTTTATAACACTTTATTGTTCAAGACTTTTACAAAAGTGTAAATTTTATAGCATTCCTTAGCCCTATTTTACAGGCAGGCTAACTGGGGCAGAGACTCAGAAGCCAACAGGCAGGGACTAAAGAGGGAGGAAATCTCCATTTGGAAGAATTACATGGTTAGTTGCACCATCAGGCAGCTAGAGGGACCTTGCTGAGAGTCAGAGCAGAGGCCCAGGGCCCTCCATGAAAATAGCCTGGCCTCCTGAAGATCTGTAGCATTCTGTCAGTTTTGCAAGGGACAACTATTTTTTAGCAGGGGGAGGGAGGAAGCTTCCCTATCAGGTTAATGTGGTGGGGATGCAAAGGAATCTTCACAGTGACTTTTTCCTCGGAGTCCCTGTCCATTGTTTTCTCTATAAGAGGATAGCTTGGGCCAGAAATATTCCTTGGGAGAGGTAGGATTAGAATTCAGGAGTGCCTTTGCTCATAGCCTTCTGCTCAGACCAGGGACTACACTTATATTTGTAACATTAGCCATTTTCTAAACTGTCACGGCTGTGCCTAAAGACTCAATAAATCATGATGTCATTTTCACCACACACCCTGACAGCTGATAGCTTGACTCTTAGATGCAAGCCTGCTCTCATGGCTCAGTGGCATAATTGACATTATTCGGTTATCTTGCCCCTGACTCTCATCTGTAATTCATTGATAATTGGAACGCTCAAGGGTGCTCCAGTTTGCAAGGCAACAATGCAGGTCCCCTGGGCAAAGAGATTATCCCATATCAGCCTCTCTTCTTGCCAGCCAAGCTGGCTCCCTTTCCACTTTCAAATCCCTTCTTAAAACTCACTTTGTTCTTTGTCCCACTGAAACCTTGATCTTTACCCCCAACATTGTCCTTAACCTCCTTAAATCTTAATTTTGATTCCCACATTTGTATCCCCCTCAATGTTAACGGGTTATTTTGAAAGATGTTTAGATTTTCATCCCATCATGTTTCTGCCTTTTCTGCCAATCCCTAGTAGAAAGTTTATTTTAGCAGCATCAGTGCTGAGCTGCATGAAGAACAGCTCATAATCACACATGTGGAAGGAGCCAAAAAACATTGAAGTGGACAATTGAGGAGAAAAGCAGATTCCTCAGAAGGAGAAGACTGAGAAAGATTTCTGTCTTTGAAACTGTCCATGAAAACTAGGATAGACAATACTGGGAAGCAGTACTGCCAGCCTTAAGCACTCCAAAATAATGAATAAAGTCCCAAGAAATCATGGGCCTGGCTTAAAAATGAGTTACAAAACTGGGGGTTCTTTTCCTTTGCCTTCAGGTTACTGCAGATTATTTTCAAGATTTTCTTCACAACCCTGAGGGCTAGAAAATCATTTTCTTAAGAAAAAAAATTTAAACACTAATTTTTCACCAAGCCAGAGGATTTCAGAAAACAAATATCACAAGACTAACTGTGGAATCAATCCCAGGGAAGAGGAGGTGTAGGAAGAAACTTTAGTTTTATAAAAGATATAGATAAGATTTTAAACAGCACTGGGGACTGAGATGGGAGAGGAAAATAAACGGGGTACAGATTTCTGTATGAGAGGGAAATGAAACGACCCCCCCCATTCACAGTGTCATTTGTTTTACTGAGAAATTAACTGTCCATTTTGATTTGATGACAGCATCCAGTTAAAGCTCTATTAATATTGATTATGGTTATTTTTATTAAAGAGCAAGCTGTCTGGTGCCAAGTGAAATTCAGCTCTGTGAAGAAAGTGAGTACCAGGCTACTTCAGTCATATTTCAGATCTATTGTGAGGTCACAATTCAGAGTAACTTGTGCACAGAGTGAATTTCACCTATGAGGGGAATGTGGCATTAAAATCTCTTTAATCGCAGCTTGAAAACCTGGATTATTAAAGACTCACCATTGTGTGACTGTCTGAATGCCCTAATGAAAATAAATTATGCCTCCCACTGATCTCTCTTTATGGCCTTAATAAGGCATCACATTTGGAACAAGTTAAGAAGCAGCCTCCTTAGACCAGCTTGTAACAAACTTGTTTAATATCAGGTAATAAATCAACACTAGTACAAAACCCAAAGGGGAAATAGCTATGTAGGAACCTGTAATCTGAGAGTGGAATCTAATATACTACATTTATAACACTATAGAATATCTTGGTTTTAATATTGCCTCCCTAGATCCTAAAACTAAATGGGACCAATGGGAATAATTCAAGCGTGGCAGCAGGGGTGAAACAAAAGGGTAAAGAGAACTCATGAGCCTAGATTGGGGGAGACTTGTCTGCTGTGCAGTCCAGCTCAGAAAATCAGTTCTATAAAAACATTGCTGGGTAATTCCATGTTTATGGTCTCTGCTTCCAGATCAAATGTGCCCAGTTTACAAGTTAAAAAAAAAGATGTTTCTGAACAGCCGGCCTTGCAAATTCAACATGGGGCTAATAGAAAAGCAAAGTTCTTGAGTGTTTTGTTTATCATCACCAGTAACAAAGATTCTGCAGACCTAATTGCATCCTCAATAAAGCCAGTCCCATGGTCAATAGGTTTGCACTTATGTAGCTGGTGGAAACTTGATGTCTCATAGTACAGTGGTGGGAAGAGGAGCTTTGCTTTAGGTTGGGGAAGAGGGGAATTCAGCCTTTTGTTTAACCATTATTACATTTTAGGATTTTAGCTTACTCTCTCCTTACCTCTATGGGTGAAAGTTTTCAGCCAAAAACTTTTTTGGGGGAATGGTGGGGGTTCACAAATACAGATTCACTGACACTATGATTTTTTGTGAATTCTGATCAGTTTTGCAGAATTGCTCATGTTGAAAAACAAAATCTAAGAGTAAATATTTCATTTTGACATTTTCATTTAGATTTTTCAGTTAAAAGGGACTTTTCATTTTGAAATTTGCATCAAGTTATTACAAAAATGTTACATGTTAAAATGCTTGAAATAAAAATAAAATGTTTAGTTTCAGTTTGAACAAATCCTTTAATTGAATCAGAAACAATTTTTTTCTGACTTTTTCTGTAACTGCTAGCAAACCAACAAATCCATTCACATGTCTCTATTTAGCTGTTCAGAAATGTATAGAACGTAAACATAATTGAAGCAAAAGGCATTTACAAGGTAGTCAGAGGGGAACCACAAATACCACAAGGACTCAGAATAAGAGTAGTCATTATTAGTGATGTAAATTTATTAGATTTGTTGTGTTAGCACTCAAAGTCAGTACCAGGTTAACTGTACAAACACACAGAAATATATGGTCCCTACCTCAAACTTCGGCAGTCAGTTGTCAGCACAACATCCTTTTTATTTGCATGCAGAAGTGATAATTATTTATTATTTTTATTATTATAGCACTTAGGACCACTAAAGCATAAGAACAGCCATATTGGATCAAACCAATGGTCCATTTAGCCTAGCATCCTGTTTTCCGACAGTGGCCAGTGCCAGATGCTTCAGAGGGCATGCACACAGAAAGGCAATTTCAAGTGATCCAACCTTTGTTTTCCAATCCCAGCTTCTGGCAGTCAGTGGTTTAAGGAGACCTAGAGCATCAGGCTGCATCCCCAACCATCTTGCCTCATAGCAATTGATGGGCCTATCCTCTATGAAATTATGTAATTCTTTTTCAAACCTAGTTATATTTATGCCTTCACAACATCTTATGGCAACATGTTCCACAGGTTGACTGTGCATTGTGTACAGTAGTACTTCCTTATGTTTGTTTTAAACCTGCTGCCTATTCATTTCATTGAGTGACCTCTGGTTCTTGTGTTATGTGAAGGGATAAATAACACTTCCTTATTCACTTTCTCCACACCATTTATGATTTTATACGCCTAATATATCTCCAAACTTTGTCATGAATTTTCTAAGATGAACAGTCCAAGTCTTTTTAATATCTCCATGTATGAAAGCTATTCTTATTGTCTTTCTCCATATGCTTTCCAAGTTAATATACCTTTTTCGAGATGGGGCAACCAAAATGCATACAGTATTCAAGAGATGGACGTACCATGGATTTATATAGTGGCATCATGATATCTTCTGTCTGATTATTTATCCCTTTCCAAATGGTTCCTAACACTCTAATAGCTTTTTTGACTTCCACTGTACATTGAGCAGATATTTTCAGAGAACTATCTATGATGATTCCGGGATCTCTTTCTTGAGTGGTAACAACTAATTTAGATCCCTGTCACTGTGTGTGTATATCTGGGATTACTTTTTCCACAGTGCATTACTTTGCATTTATTGACATTCAATTTCACCTGCCATTTTGTTGCCTCGTCACCCAGTCTAGTGAGATCTCTTTGTAACTCTTCACTGACAGCTTTATACTTAAAAATCTTGAGTAATTTTGTATCATCTGCAAATGTTGTCGCCTTATTGTTCACCTTCTTTTCAGGAGGACGGCTGTGGGCGGGAAACAGCAGCAGCAGCGCGCCTCTCCTGCCCCATGGCAGGCTACACTTTCCACCTGTCCCTGCTGCTGCGGAGGCTGCCACCGCCCTGGGCTTGGGCCGCCTGGCTCCCTCTGCTCTCGGCTGGCAGGTGCAGGGCCCAAGCCGAGCCCCTTGCATCTCCCCTTGCAGTGGCACCCCCCGCCCGCATCCTCCCGGGCGGCTGTGCCGGGGAGCCGGAGAGGAGGAGTGACCCCCGGGCAAGCAGGGGAGACTCCAAGGTGAAGAGGCTCCTGGCATGGCCTGAGCACTGACAGGTACCTGCCCCTAAGCAATAGTGTAAAAAAAAATTTGGGCACCACTTTTGGGCACCCCCAAATCTTGGTGCCCTAGGCTGCCGCCTAGTTCGTCTAGTGGATACAGGTGGTAGATCAGACATCATATGGGATATCTGAGATGTCATGTACAACCTGATTAGATTGGTGTGTGATTTTTAAATATGGAAAAGTTACTGTACAGCAGCTACTGTCATTCCACAAGGTGTTTTCCCCCCTCTTCTTACAATGGGATTATTTCTCTTGTTAATATGATTTATTACTTGTTTTATCATAATGTTTTGTTAAGTGGTTGAAGAAATTGCCTTTATTTTAAAAATGAAGAGCTAAGATTATTTTTTGAACTCCTGTCTGCCTTAGCTTAGCGAGTACTGTAACTTGGGGACAGGGACTGTTTCCTCTGTCTTTGTATAGTACCTAGCACACTACGTTCCTAGTCCATGACTAGGGCTGCTAGATACCATAATATCATCTTACAGAGCTACCTCAACCCACAAATGCCATTTTTATATTTCCAAAGAGCTGTTTTCACAAGTTTGGCATATACCTGTGTATTATTCCTTGGGGGATGCAAGAGTTTACCTATTTGAAAGAATACTTTTGATATAGTACCAGACTCAAGGATGGCAAATATGATAGATACCTGATTTTTCTCCTATTACGTGTGATTGTATGTATTCCCTGGAGTTCCTGAGTGAAATGTTAAAGTAATTCAGCCAAACAAAAAGTATCACCATCATAAATCGTGACCATAGGTGCAGATATGTTTGAGCTAGATATAAATTAGCTAAGGATGAGTTGCAAAAACCCGCCCCGAGCAGAATCTTTGCCTTCAAAGTCTCAGCATGTGAGGCAGTTGAACATAAATCACATTAGTACACATAAAAAAGCCACAGATTTGATGCTAGGTGTGCATGATTTAGAGAGCTCTTCTAACTCAAAACTAGCTTCTACTTTAAAACCAAAGTGAGTCAAATGAAAATCCTATATTATGTTCTATGACTTATTTCTATTTGTTTTAACCATTACTTTAAATGGTGAAGTTATTAGACATGAGAAACAGCTGCTGTGCAAAAGTATTATTTTACATAAATAAAAACATTTCTAAAATGCATGATACTACATATACACCCTAGGTTTATATTGCTATGAGAGATTTTAAAGTCACTTCAAATATTGCAACCTTATTCTTAGCAATGATGACTTCTTAGTTGCCAATACAGTCTAATGGGTATTCAGTATCGGTTCTGAATAAACATATATATAAATAAATAAATAAAATGTACAGTATTTTAAGTGTCCAGAATATATTGTATAATTTTTCACTCTTAAAAATGAAGAAGGAAACAAGATACAGAAGAACTACTATATGACAATTGATTTTCCCCACATAATTCTGTGAATTAAAGATGGAATATCAGTGTAATACAACATAATCCTAACAATAGATAAAGATCACGTACTCTGAGTGTTTCCATTCAAATGCTCTTTCATATACACAGATTGTTTGTGTGTGTATGTATGTATGCATATATTTGTGAGAGACATAATGAATATATTCTCTCTGTGTCTGTATGTGATCATTTACTGCTGTCTTTTCTTTCAGCATTAGTGAATTTCTTGTATTAGTAGTAATTGTAACAACTGCTGGAAATGAATTACAGCAATGGCTGTTAAACATGATACCCTAAAAATATGCTGGCAAGTTGGTCCAAGATTTTACCCCAGTAACAGTTCTTGAATTCTCTCCTTGGGAATAGAAAGCAAAATAAAAGACACGGATTTTTTCTGGGACTCTATATGCTTTAATGCTTATTTACTAATTCAAATCCAAACAGACTGTAAAACAGCCCTTTCCATCAGCATCTTGATTTCAAGTGCTGCTCCAGTATTATTCTCTCATAAAAATCCTGCTAACAAGACACATTCTAAGAAAACAGTTACTAGCTGAAACTAAAACACAGCCCCTTTACCATTTTGCACACCCGTTTTTTCCCCTCTCTCCAAAGCTTTTGTTGGCATAAGAAAATCAAAATGCATTAAATCTTCCATGCAGTGGTCACTCTGTTATAGACAGCAGGAGCCCACATCATTCCCTCTAGGCATGCGAGATTGCAGGATCTGGTTATGTGTGATGTGATATAAGCAAGAGAGAGACTATTACAGCATATATAATTCAAAGGGGGTGAAGGGAAATCCTCACTGCTGGACTCCAACAAAATAAGTTCAATAAGCTTCCAAAAGCTAAATTATTTATTGCTGTTCAAATAAAAAGAAAAAGAAGGGAAAAAAAAGCCCTAACTCTTAAGCCACAAGTTTTGCTACATTAAGAAAAAAAGCATGCAGACAAGGCTGAGAAGGAATCTTTTCATTGTACCTGTTTAGGATTGTGCTCCAGCAAAGGCAGAGAACATTCCAGCTGTTTTTTGTTGCTGGTCTTCCTACAGCAGTGAAAAACTAACACCTCGCATTTTGGCTGCTCCTCCGCCCCACCCCAGGCAGGAGGTGCAGCCCAGACTTTGTGGGCTCAAGGAAAGTCCCCCATTCCAGTGAAATGTCCTAATCCATTCTGTGTGGTATTAAGCAGTGGATTCACCTTCTGCTAGCTAACAATGTGATGTCAACCCCCCCTCCCCACCCACCCCCTAATCCTTCCTGTCTAGGGATTGGTTGGCTCCCTGACCCAAGAGACTCCACAGGGCATTTCAGATGTCAACATGCGTTTCCAACACATAGCTGAACATCCATTCAGCAAAGGAACGACACATGCTCTCATCTCATCAGTTTAGCATCCCAGCTGGCTGCACCAAATCTTGCCCACATGGATGTAGTTACCTGAATTCATGAGCACTGCAAGGTAGAGTGACAGAGGTGTGGGGACAGTGTTGGGGTAGGGATGGCGTACATCGGGTCCCTCGGAAAAGGAGCTCAAGTCTATATGTATCCATTGTTTTTGCTGAATAAAAAAAAAAAATCTTACTGCCTGTATTTGCTTTCCAACTTGGAAATAAGAGTGCTCCTGTTAGTGGTGTGGGATTATGAGACTTCAGTCTGGCAGTTGACAAATGCAGTGTGCGTATATGTATGTGCACGTAGTTTCAGCAGCTCCATTTGCATGATTAGTTGTACAAGTTTTCCTTTCACAGAATTCTGCCAACAATCCCGTAGCAGGAGAAAAACACTGCATATGGTAAAGACAGCATAATGCTCTTGCACAGAGCCCAGCAGCATAGACGTACTGACTGATGTCACTTCTTGGGAGAGGCCAGCAGCAGCACTGAAAAGTGCTTTCTTGACTAGCTTGGAGTTTTCCTAAAGAAGTCTAGGTATATTATTTTGACCAGCAGTGGGCGTTCCAGGGCCTTGCAGCAAATCCTTGAACTCCCTGTGAACTTTGTGGACATTACCTAGCTCCACCTATGGCGCTGCCACTCTAAACAACAATAAAGAATTCTTCAGCAGCAGCACAAGTGCCACAGCCATCACCATCACACTGAAATCACAATATTGATCATGAGGCCCCCAAAGCCTCTGGGCTACAGCGTACAGCAGGGATCAGCAACCTTTCAGAAGTGGAGTGCCGAGTCTTCATTTATTCACTCTAATTTAAGATTTTGGGTGCCATAGGTTGCCTACCCCTGGTGTACGGTGAAAACTACCTAGCAACAGCGACATGCATTTAGATATGGTGGGTTCAGTTTATCATTGTGGGGACCTCCAGAGGATCAAAATCTTTCATTTGGACACTCACCTAAGGCAGTTACGCACCTAAGCAACCAGCTGAGCATCCAGTTTGGGATTCTGATGGGATGAAGTCCTCATGTTTAAAAATGATCTATATTTTATCTACTGTACCAATCATGCACTTATTTTAAGCAAAAGGTTAGTTTCCTATATTTAAGTAAAGATAAAACAAAGCTATTAATAAATTTAATTTATAAATAAATTTCTGTCGGTTTAAGAACACATGCAGAAATCTGCAACTCAAGCAACTACATACATGACACAGCACATATTCCTATGTCATTTACTCGAGGGTCACATCAGAAATAATGATGTAGTATAAGAAATACTGCCTGGCTGTGACAATGACGTAAAGGCTTATGCATGCACAGACACGTGTACGTGTACCATTTACCTTTCCTGGACAGAATCAGACTTGACCTTGTGGTGTTGGTTACATCATCCTGTAGTAGTGGGTTTCTACACAGGTTTTAGCAATAGATGCCAGTGTTTTGGGACCTGAAGATAAAGAGTTCCTTGTAACTGAAGACTGTGTGTATATGCAAGCTCAACAGTTTCATATCATTACACCACTGTGGTGTCCTTTTCTAAATTCTCACAAGAGCACCTTCTTGTTGTGCGGGGTTAATGACATCATGTGCTCCACTCAGAGTCCTCATGGGGAAAGGTTCCCATGTAACCATGATTATTCATAGTCTAGCTGCCCTCCAATATCATTTAATAGGTTTGTTCCAACAAAAACACCTACCTAAGCAAAAAAAAAAAACACTCTGGGCCTCATTTTTGGGCTCACTCACCAATATAAATGAGAGGAGAATCAGACCCTAATTTTTAAATTGCAGGCATTTGGCGTTAGATTTTCAAAGGAAAGTTAGGTGCTTAAAAGTGCAGATAGGCACCCCTATAGGAGTTACTCAAGCACCTAAGTGTGTTAGGGGCCTAGCTTCCATTGACTGCAGTGGGAATTAGGCACTTAACCTACCTAGATATTTTAGGGGAAAAAAATCCCTCTAGGTACCTAACTGCATCCTTAGGCACCTAAATGCCTTTGTTAATCCAGCACTTTGACAGAAAGGGCCCCAATTCAATTACCCTCTTTCACACTGAGCCAATCCCTTACCTCACAGGGGTCTCACTAAAACAAGCATTAGTAAGGCACTACTCCACATAGGCACTATTCCATATAGTAAGATACTATAAATAAGTATAAGTAAGGCACTACTCCACATAGTACTACTCCATATGGTAAGATACGGCCACAAAGTGAGAGTCCAGACTGCTGCTCCTCTGATGGACACCTCAGTTACCGTGGTGACTGTTTATATTAACACCCATGAGTATTTATATTAGCTGCATTCTGACTTTAGACATTAGCTAAACTCAGGTCTAAAATTAACTTCTTTAGAAAGCGGAAGTTTAAAAAAATGTTAATTGAAGATCAAGGAAAAATACAATCCACTTTAACTATACATAAATGAACTGCTTAATGAAGAACATTGACAATCTCCAGAAACATAACCTTTTTCAAATCTGATACCACTACTTAGAATGTGCTGTATTTTTCACTGTTCTGCTTCTTATTTAACACTACTGATGCAACTGTTCATATTATATAACATATATAAACATAGTGCTTAAAACAAGAACCTTGCTCTTTGAAGGATTATATCACATAACAGCCACATCAGTCAGCGTGGGGCACATTTATGGAGCTCATGAATCCTATCTGCACTGGAAGGCAAAGTAGGAAGCATTACATTGCACTGTGGGCTTGATCCTGCTTCCACTGATGACAATGGCAAAACTTTCATTGACTTCAAAGGAACAAGGACTGGACTCCACATATTGTCCTGGATTTAAAGTTTCTTCCTAAAAATCATTACTGAGGCAAACACATAGTCACACCATGCCAGCAATCAAGCACTTAAAAAGTATAATGTTCTGCAAATAGAACGTCCTGTCTAAGAAGAGATGGCTTTTAAACTGGAATTTCTCAGGCTTTTTTTGAGAGAGTTGAAACTATTAAGCTCTAAACACCCTTAAAGCCTTTTTAAAACTCTTCTTATTACAGGGAAATGAAAGCCCAATGTTCATGAATGAACGATATAATGCCATATGTAGAATGCATTCATTCTACATATGGCATTATAACTCAGGAAAATGAAAAACCATTTTACACTACTTGAGGATACATTTGCTACACCCAGAATGCAATAAATGCTCCTTTCTACTTGGGAGTAGCAGAACACAAATCTTTAAATGCTCTACTTTAAAATTAAGTGGTTTATTTCCTACTGAAATGAATTAAAATGATTTGTTCATTTCATGCAGCAAGGAGAGGGGAATCTGAAAGCAAAACCAAGACATTCTAACTAACAGGTCAGGTTGGTGTCCTGTCACTTCTGAGATTTTTACACTGGAGGGTATGTACCTTCACATAGAGACCATTCAACTGGAACAATCTCAGTCATCAGCACTTATGCGACCTTACTTTTGCTCCTATAAGAAACACAATAACTGCAAACCCTAACTGATCCTAATCACATAATTTTCTCCAAGAACTATCCTTAAAATGCTTCTCCTATTCATACACAGATTGTCGTAAATTTGGCCTTTCATACAGCCATACACAAAACAAATACAGTATATGGACTAAACATCTGAACAGAAGAAGCAGTCTTATCCATAACTACAGCCCTGTTGGGATTTTAAGGCTCAAAATCCCAGGAGCTACGAGAGTTAAGAACATTTTGGAGGACTGGTCCAGATACTTTCCCAACTTTTCTTGACTTACCAAACCAAAGATGTGGTTGAGCAGCAGTGGATCAGTGATTAGAAAAAACGTATTTTGTATCTTTAGGAATAAGAGATAAACATAACAGTAAATAACACCTACTAGCTAGGAAGGAAGGAGTTTGAAGTAGGCAACGACCAATTGCAAAATGGACTCTTTAGGTTTGCAGGTGCTGGAGTTGGCCAAATTTAAAGGGCTAGCCTAGGGTTGCCAACTTCCTAATTGCACAAAACCAAACACCCCTGCCCCACCTCCTGAGGCCCCACTCTGCTCATTCCATCCCCCTCCTCCTCCTGTCGCTCTCCCTGACCCTCACTCACTTTCTCTGGGCTGCGGCAGGAGATTGGGGTATGTGAGGGGGGTGAGGGCTCCAGCTGTGGGTGCGGACTCTGGGGAGGGACCAGAGATGATGGGTTTGGGGTGCAGGAGGGGGCTCTGGCCTGTGGCCGAGGAATTCAGAATGAATTGGGGTACAGGCTGTGGCTGGGGGTGTGAGTTCTTGGGTGGGGCCAGGACTGAGGAGTTTGGGGAGCAGGAGCTCAGGGCTGGGGCCAAGAGTTGGGGTGCAGGGGGCTGTGGGCTCCAGGAGGGAAAGGGTGCAGGAGAGGGTTCGAGGTCCTGGCGGTGCTTACCATGGCTCCCGGGAAGTGGCCACCAGGTTCCTTCACCCTTGATGTATGGGCGACCAAGGAAGCTCCATGCACTGCCCTTGCGCCCAAAGGCACCACCTCGCAGCTCCCATTGGTCATGGTTCCTGGTCAATGGGAGCTGCAGAGCCAGCCCTCAGGTTGGAGGCTGTGCATGGAGTCTTCCTGGCCACTTCCTGCCTTAGCCCCGGGCCCCACTGTGCCAACCAGAGCCGCCAGGGTCTCTTTTCAACCAGGAATTCCAGTCGAAACCAGACACCTGGCAACCCTAGGCTAACTCCAGAAGAGCATGGAGGAGAAAAGGGCTTAGAAGAGAGTAATCCTGCACTGAATAGATTTAGGAGAAAGCAGTAATAGCGAAGAAAGATGTGTGTGTTCTGTAGCCCCTTATAAGGCAGTACTCTTATGACTGTACGTAGTGTTGGTCCCAGGATACGAGAGAAACAAGGTAGGTGAGGTAATTTTACTGGACCAACTTCTGCTGGTGAGAAAATTGAGCTTACACAGAGATCTTCATGTCTGGGAAATATACTCGGAGTGTCACAACGAAATACAAAGTGGAACACATTGTTTCAAACACACACACAGTACATTTTCCAGACCTGAAAAAGATCTGTGTAGTTCGAAAGTTTGTCTCTCTCGCCAGCAGAATTTGGTCCAAGAATAGATATTCCCTCACCCACCTTGTCTATCTAGGACTCCCATGAGTGATCTTTTCATTTCTGCTGTAAACAACTGGCACATTCATGCTTCAAGAAGTTACAGGACAGTCAAAGAGAAGGTCTACACACTGTTCAAAGTTCTGTTTGTTTTGCTATGTAGCAGACTGCTTATTATAAAATAGTTTATTTTTCATGTGTGTTTATGTAACGTGGGAGGACTAAATTGAGATTGAGAATCTGGTCTTGTGCAATCATTGAGAATAGGATACTAGTTCCAGTCTCAACAAGATTGGACCAAAAGTCACCTTGAGATTTTTTCAGTGGTCTATGTGAAATGAGTTGTGGGGGCGAGGGGTATGTTCGATTCCAAGTAGACAGCTGTCCTTATCACAAAAAGAGCCATTCCATTTTGTACTAATTTTCGACTGTATTGTGAATTCCAACAGAGGCAAAGAATTGAATAGACATGAAAAAATGAACTTCCACCTAAGATCTAGAGTTGGCCGTGCTAGAGCAGGGCTGAAGTATGGATTGACAGAACAGGGAAGCTTTCACTGCTGCTGTCCTTGCTGTATCTGTTTACCTGATTCAATCTCCACTCAGAGCTAGTGATGGAGCAGCTTTCCTGAGTGCAACACTGAAATTCACTGCGGTCTCCTAAAAGCACAGCATAAAAACAGGTAGAGACATGTAACCAACACCCACCTGTGGGTTACACACATCTATCACCATCTGTAGACATATAAAGTCATATCTGATTTGTTTTTTGATACAGATGTTTTCCCACCTGTTAATACTGCTGAGAAAACATAGTACAAGAGCATGTCTCATTTTATTCAGCATTACCAGGTATCAAAAACAAGTTACCCTCTCAGTTCTTACTCCAGGATCTTTGTTGAAATGATTTTGGACAATCTTGCAGTGAAGAGAATTAGGAGAAAGCAGTAATTGCAAAGAAAGATGTGTGTGTGATGTAAAAGATGTGTGTGTTCATAGAAGAACACTGCTTGATTTTGATGTACCAGGTTGCAGCGCTGGTAGTTAGAAAAATCTTTTGACTGTTACACTGGGTAAGGTTGAGAGAGAAATAGCTGGTGGTGTTTCTGGACACTGTATCTAGCTACTATTTTTAGTGAGATTTTCAACAATTTTCAGCACTGGCCTGTTTCCACTGAAGTCAATGGTAAAACTCTCATTGACTTCAGTGGGAAGAGACTTAGGTTAATGGTGATGGTTTCTGAAATCCCACCCTAAGCCATGATGTACGCGTAATTCCCAAGTGATAAAGGTTTTGCTTTTCTGTTCTAAGGAACAACCTAGCTCTTCCACCTGTAGGCGAGCATCACAACATCTTGCTTAATCAATGGCTGCACTTGTGTAAGCATAGCAGTTACCCAGACAAAACCTCCATTGAACTCGTGTTACCTTACTCAACTGAGACTTTTGCTTGAACGTGCAGGATCAGAGCCTCTGCACAAGATCAGATTCTACTAAACACAGCTCCCTGAACAAAATCAAGTTTTTAAATAAGATTATATAAAATTCTATTGAGCACATTAAAACTTCAGGGAATTAAAGAGTGCCAACAATTAAGATGGGATTTAATATTGAGTTGAGTAGGTTACTAGTCATTAGTATCTTAAAGATGTCAAAGGCGGCTTATTACATATCTCTCACTAAAACACAGAAAATGAAGCAGTCAATGTCATTGTAAAAGAGCAAGGGAGTGGTACTAGTCTGACATATAATTTGAACACACTTGGAGATTAGTGAAGACAAGTTTATACATATCTATGTCCCAATGGCCAAAAAAAAAAAAAAGGGGGTGGGGAAAGGACTTTTTCTCCTTGGGTAGTGAGGGAAACAGCTGTACATGTGGAGGAGAGAAAAACAAATAGCAACCTTCAGCCTGTTGGAAATTGCCATCTGCTGTTGGCACATGGGGTACTTGTTCAGTATTAGCAGTTGCATGGCTGCTCAGTGATTTTTGTATTCCCTGAGAAATGTTGCTGAGAAAGGATCATTTCAAAGATCATGACTGAAGCCAGAGAAAAATAGTAATGGAAGGTAAAAATCCATTAGTGTTAAGGGAAAAGGTGGTTAGCTGTCTATTCACAAGGGAAAGAGAGAAAGAGTTTAAGCAGCAGAGTCTGACACAGTTCTGACTCCCATTTAGCCGTAATTTATCGATGCAATCACGAGAATGGAATACAAACTGGGACAGGAGTAGTAAAGGCAGTCCAACTAGAGGGGAGGTACACTGTAGAAAGGGAAACAGATAGTCCCTGAAATAATGGATTTATTTTATCTCTGTTCTCCAGGAGGGCAGTTTAACTGTGCAAGATTGAGTAACACTTGCAGAGAGAAAGGCCCAGATTCTAAAATTCCTATCCAGGATATGCTTTCAGGTGCTACAGGGTTAAAGGGTGTCAGGTTCTGAGATTTCTATTTAGCCCCATATGAGGATTGATCTCAGTTTTGTAAATGGTCCCTAACACCCACAACTAGGATCAAGCACCTACAAAGTGTAGTTGAGGTCTTACATGCCATTTTGCTTCTTCCCCTAGCCCAGCAATTCCTAGATTTGACTAAAACCATCGAACTGTGACTGATCTTTTAACTTTACGCCAAGAATGTAAAACATTCCTTTTTAGAGATCATCTGGTATGACTGAACATTCACACAAACCCTCAGTTATTTTGTCTAAATTAGGAAGCGCGATGAACTTTTGCTTTTATAGAAAACTGCAGCCTCTTTGTAGTCAGTGGTAAAATTCCCACTGATTTCAATAGGAACAGGATGAGTCTGTTGCTTAAAAACACATTCAAAGACACACTTTGTCCCAGCACGTCATCTTTCTAACCACCTTTTTCTATTATTTTTCTTATTTAAAATGGATTTGTTTCTGGCTCCTCTCTTCACCAACACGACTATATCTGAGAGACAGTGATTTCCACTCCTTTGCTGGAGCAGAGGCTGAGGCCCTGATTCTGCATATGAAGATACTTAATTTTAAGCAAGCAAGTCTCTTTTCAATGGTGCTCTGCACTGGCCTGTGTCTTAATCCACTGCCTAAAAATTAGTCTTACACTTTCAATTACCTCAGCCTCACAACAGCCCTGTAAGAGAGGTCAATATTATTATCTGTAATATTTACAAATAGAAGAATTGAGGCAGGGATGGTCTCTTTGTTATATGTTTGTACAGTGCCTATCAGAACAAGACCCTGATTAATGGCTGGAATCTCTAGACATAACCATGATACAGATAATGGTACCATTCTGAGCTTTGACTTTACCATGCTATATGTATTATTTTCCATTCTAATTATAATAAAAAAAGTGACTAACTTATGGCCACAGAAGGGCTTTGGCCCTGATCCTCAAAGGTATTTTTATATCTAACTCCCATTGACTTCAGTGGTACATGCGTTCAATGGGACTTGGCATCTAAATGTCTTTAAAGGTGTGGGCCTTAGTGTCAGTTTTTTGAACTCAGAGGTTCATGGCACTCTTGTAGCTTACTAAGCACAACTGTGTCATGCAAAATAAATAAAAAAAACTATTGACCAACAAGCCTATCTACCAAACACCATAGAAAATGACACCTCCCACAGAGAGGGAAACTAGTGTGATCATATTTATGGAGAGAGACTGAACAGTGGTGGAACTAATCGGAAAACTATGTGAGAGGGACCACAATCAAAGGCCCGGATCTGAATAATCCCAGACTTTATAATCAATATCCTCAACTATACTTTGTGGCTCCAGTTGAATTATTCAAATATTTATGTAGCCACATTATTGGCGACCATCCTAAAAGTTCAAATATTATAGCTCAGGCTCCAAAGTATGAGATTGGTGTAAAAATCATGAAACAATAATACATTTGGGGTTTTTTTTTGTTTTCTTTATGTTCGCGCATTTATGGTTCACATTTCCCAGCTTTTTTGCAGGGGGTGGGGGCAAAGGTACAGTCACAAGGGCAGAAATATTTTTTGGTTTTCTCAAACAAAAGGCAAGAGTCTCAGTTCATCGTGACTTCAGGAGCTGGAGCTTTAAGAAAAAAGCCAAATGTTATGAGATTCTCAATAAAATCATGAGTTGGCAACACTGAAATACTACAATAGACTGAGCTCCATCACCACCAGCCTTCAGGATTGGGCCCTTATGTATTTTAAGTACTGACTGTAATTTTGCTGTAAAAATCAGCGATTAGGATTTGGCTTTGCTCACAGAACTCTGTGGAAGATACAGAGAAAGGAAATGGCGTAGCCCAGTAGACTTTTGTGTCTTGCCATTCCCACCACAACCCCCAACAGTTTACCCTCATCCCTCTTTTGACTTTTGAAAAAAAAAAAAGCTAGTGAAGAAGCTGTTCTGAAACATATGAAACTGCCACGTTTTCTGTGTGTCCCAGCTTATCAGATGTGACAAGTTCCACCCAGCACCGGGACCTTGACATTTAAAGAGTGTCACTTTCCATTTGTCTGTGAGAAGTGACGGAAGCTGGCTCCCTTTACTATTATTCTGAACTAGGTGGTCATTTTACATGCCAGCTCCTTTTATTCCAATACACTTGCAGCAGAGACATACTAAGTAAGCATCCTGCTCTAAACTGCCAGCAGCTACACCCTGCTAAGGATCTGAGTTCATTACTGAGAACTTCAACAATTAAACAGGCTCCAAGATCTCAGGTCCTTTTTTTGCCTGCATTTTGGCTAATACTGTAATGTGAGCAGCTCTGCTGGTTTCTTAAGTTACTTCCATTCCAGTGCATTCCCTTACTGAAACTGACTTAGGCAGAAAGGATGGCTAGGTGTAATCTACTCTGGAGCCAATACATCTCAACAGGAAATGTAATTGCCAGAAATGAAAAGTATAGGACACAAACAGCTGCTGAGACTGTTGAGCTATACATTTTTAAAGACTCGAGTGTAGAATTTCTGGGGTCTAAATTAAAGTCCTTGCTATTTTCTACAGACCAATTGAAGTAATAAGGGCACAGAGAGCAACTCTTTACAATGCTCACATGTATAGACCCACTTTGAATCAGACACTAGGGAAATACCTTTCCACCAGAGGAACATTAAGGCCAGAATTTTTAAACCCAGGAGCCTAAAATCAGGTTCCTAAACCCATATTTCAGACTTCTGAATATCCATGGCCTGATTTTTTCCCACCTCCCACTGAAGTTATTGGGGCCTATAAGTGACCTATCCCTTTGAGAATCAAGCTATTATTTTTTTGTGTTAGGTGCCAGAATATGAATTTAGATGCCCAAATTTGGCCCCTTAGTTTGAAAATGTTTTGGCTTCAGTCTTTCTAAAATTGGCATAAGTTTCCAAATGTGTTTTCATTTTGCTAGGGTTATTCTGAGTGATCCAAAACCATTAAACAGATCTAATTTTACATCTCCTGAGCCCATCTGATCATCATAAACTGCAGATACTTTAGCCCCACCTTTGAGACAGTAAAAAGTGATCTGAAAGCTGATAAGAAGGGGAATGGGCTGGGGAGTGGGACAGCCCTATCACCTGAGAGAAAGGCTCACCAGCAGGGACTGGGAGTGGAGGAAGGCAGGGGCTCCTGGGAGGAGGTGGGTATAGGAGCTCAGAAGCCTGAGGGTGGAGGAGTGTCAGGCTACTGGTGGGGGATGCCTGAGATATGAAAGGCAGGTGGAAGGGGCAGCTGAGACACAGCATATTTAGCAGCATAGTATGTGAGAGACTCAGTGAGTGCAAAGAGTGAAGAAATGAAAACACCAGTGAAGAGTCTGAGGGAAACTCTACAAAATTTTGGTGAAACTGAATGAAGAACGTGACTTGCCTTCAGACTTATTCGATGAAGTGTACTGTTTAAATGGTTAAAATCTTTTGAACTCATCTTACTAGCCACTTTCTGATCTGAAACCCTGCAAGCCATCACCACCTTCAACATCAAGAATGCCCACTCTTGCCCTTCTTATTGGTTGAAAACAAACAGGTGAAATGTCAAGTCATCGGCATTAGCACCCTTTTTTCTTCTCCTCTACGGAATAAAAGCAGTGTCAGTTATGCTAAGTCATTGCACTGTGTTTCTCAGTGTCTTGCGCTGATCTGTGCCTTGCAACATTCTGGACCTGCATTGGTGTGTTCAGTATAATTGTTGTTGTACAAAGACTTGGTGCATGCAAAGGTTTATTTATCAATACACAATTCATGGCCCATATTTTCTTACATATTTATTTTATATCTTTTAATTTAAAACATACTTTTGAAAATCGTGCAAGCCTCATTTTGAGTAGCCCTGTTTTAGTTATTACTGTCTGAATCATAGGTGCAGCCTGCCTGAGCAGGACCCTCAGCTAGTAAAGAAATGCCTGGAATAAACCATTATGTGCCAGGAGCAATTAAATGAAAGCAAAAAGAAAATACGACTCAAATATAAAGTAAAGAAGAAGTGAACTTTAGGGGTGGGTGTCTGGGGAGTGGAGAAAAAATGTCAAAAGATGCTTGTCACCACCCAGGAGATAAAGGAGGATCTCACAAGGAAAAAATTCTTATTTGGATTGAGAACAGTGATGACATAAAATGAAGTAGAAGATGCTAGTGATGATACACAAGACAGTATAGACAGTGGCAGTGCTTTAGACTGGTCTACTGCAGCCAAGTACAAAGACATCAGTCATAGAGATATTAGCCCTGAATTTGGATAAGAGATTGCAGAGTGAAACTATTGATCAATGGGAGCCTGATAGTGATTCAGCAACATAGAGAGAGCAAACACATGCGGACAGAGATTTGATTGTACTGAATGGAGTTCCTAAGAATCCATTCTTGTTTTCCATGAGATTACTGGGGCTGTGCCTTTCCAATAAACGTGTTTTTCAAGACCTTGCCTAACGGAGAAAAGGTATGCTGAGACGGATGTGTGTGGATTCAATCTGCTGAAGGACTGTTCTGCTTTCTTTGTTGTCTTTTTGATGGATGTAGCGAGCAAGAACAACAAGTAAATGCTTGGTGGATCGGATGCTGGATTCAGGGACAACTGAAAGAAGCTGTATGATCAGGTTAAAAGCCATGAGCATAACTCCATCCATTTGTCGCTCTACTTTGATGGAAAAAATCTGGAAAGAAAGATGCAGAGGTAATTAGAAAAGAATGGTATTGACTTCCAAAACTGTCGAGCTCAAGGATACGTAGTAAAACATAGCGGGGATTTAGGAGCACAAACTATAATTGTACAGAATATTCCTCAATCTATTCACTGATATAGTGCACATAGTCTGAATCTGTGTGGTGGAAACACAGTGGAGTCTAGTATGGAGGTAAAGAGCTTCTCTGAAAACATTCAAAAACCTCTACATCTTGTTCAATTGCAGACCTGCCCAACAGAAAATTCTACAGAGAGCTGCAAATATTTCATTGCATAATATGCAGTGGACTCAGAGTGCAAGAACTGAAGCAATGAAACCACTAGTGAAGACACTGATGGAAATTCTACAAGCTTGTGTGGAACTGAAGGAAGAACTCTATTTGTCTGCGGACTTGTGCAATGAAGCAGACTGTCTAAAATCTTTCTAATTCATTTTACTGTCCACTTTCTGGTTTAAAGCCCTGCAACCCATCAACTGTGTAAGTCATTTACTTCAAGACACTGAGCTTATGATTGTTGAGGAATGAAGGCTGACAAAATGATTTCTACATGAACCATAGCACCCTCAAGAACCTTGTCCTCTGATTCTTGAAGAATCAAAATTGTATCAGCTGGCCTGGGCCTTGAACAAGCTTTCAAGAAGAAAAGATTCAGAGAGGAAAACATTCCATGATGAAGACAGGACACCATGTCAGACTATGAAAACCAGAAATGAAATTCAAGTTGACATTTTTACGTTGCTGTAGACATGCTTGTCCATGATATTACAAGAAGGTTTGAAAAAAATTTTTTTTTCATTTAGTTGGAACCAAACCAAATTATGCCAATTCCAGTATCTCAAAAGCTCAAGAACTATCAAAATGCTACCCGAGAGACTTGATCAAAGAATATTTTGTTGAAGAAATTTGACTTTTAAACAAGCTGAGAGAGACACTATTTGGAAAGGTGACTTAAGTTATTAAATAAAATGTATAAAAAAAGGATTGCAGTATGTTTTTTCCCAGACCTACGCCACTCTAAAGAATTTCATTTCAAGATCAGTTTCATTTTCCCAAGAAGAGCACTTCTTTAGCAAGTTAGCCCTGATAAAACACCGTCTTTGATCTGCCATGGGTCAAAATTGTATGTTGGCCTCAGCGATGGCATCAGAGTGTGATCTTATTCTGATAGTATCATAAATGTTTTTCTGAAAACAAGGAAAATAAAAGATGATTGGTCTTTTATTACAATCAATTGTCTTTACAGTTATCAATCATTTTTTTGTTGTTTCCATGGTAATTTTTTGGAAAAGTGGGGGCCTCAGTTTCAGATTTTGCTGAGTGCCCACATAAACTGCTCAGTCTCCCCAGTCTCAGTAGCTCAGCTCATTCCTCATTCAGAGCACCCACCCATTCCCCCTCCTCTCCTGATACCCCAACCTTCCTCCTCTGCCCTGCTGCCCGATTCCCTCTTCTTCTCAAACAGAGCACTCTCTCCCCTTTCGCCATTGAAGGCAAGCTTCTACCACCTCTGGTTTATCTTCATTGACTATGCAATTATTTTAGTAGAATTGACTTCAGTGGAGTTACAACAGGGATGAATTTGAGCCAATTTATGAATAAAGAAAGGAATCTAATAAATCAACATTTGAAACAGAAAATTAGATGTTAAGGGTAAAATAATATTCTGAGGTAGGAGATTGCTTGTCAGTCAAGGTTCTGTCTGTGTAGCATTACCAAAGAAGGGCTTCAGGTGGCAATCAAGATACCCGAGGTCACCCACCAAGTTAGCTAGAGAAGCATCAACAACTCAGAGTTTCTGCACAGGTTGTGTCTATCCTGTTTTTCTCCAGTTGTCAGTTGAGACAGGCAGGATGACTATGCCTGGACCTTTCACTGGCAGCTCTCCCGCCACGTCACCTCTGTTTTGAAAGTTGAATGGTGATGATGGGCTGTGTACACAGGATACCTTCTTGCAAAGAAAACATCCTGCTTTGGCACTTCCACTTGACACTGCAGTTTGCAAAGCCTTTCTGGAGGCACAGAACAAACAGCCTGGATTTGGATTTTGAGAGAAAACACTCAGCCAGAAAAGGGAAGGATGTTATTCCAGGGACAATCTGCTGCCAATACAAAACTGTTTGTATTAACTTCCAAAGCTTTTCAATGACAAGTGTTCTGTTATGCACTGTGTGCGCCCAATATCATTACCACCATGAGCACTCAGGCGTAAAGTGCTTGTATGGCCTTATTTTAAATTACTTGGCTCAGTTACAGATGTGGCCCCACTGTGCCAAACATGTTACATAATTCTGCCACAATGTGATGGTTACATCTTGTGTAGGTTCATCATTCGCCCAGGACACCCTTTATTTCCTGTGGGGAGCAGTGTAAACAGCTGATCTCTTCTTTATGAGGATCCTGGAGTCCACTCCATTCTTTCCTCAAAGCTTCTCTGCTCATTGGTGCTGGCTGGCAGTAGAGACTGAGAGAAGGAAATGGAGCAGCAGAGACCATGGAAGCAGATAACTTAGCAAAGATACATATAAATAAAAAAAATAAAAGCATTTGCACTTACACTGGCTACTATCTGAGGGGGAAAATTGGAAAGGAAGATCAGCTCGCAGCTTTAGAGCATAAGGTGATCACCAGCTAAGGTCAGCAAGAACTTTTTCCTCCATGGTACATTACTGTATTCCTGGTCAGGTGCACTCTCAAGGGAGAGTATGTTATTGTGAGAGAGCCACCTTCCTTGGGAAAAAATCTAGTATAGGTCACTGCTGAAGAGAAATGATCAGCCTAGATCAGGGGTCGGCAATCTTTCAGAAGTGATTTGCCTAGTATTCATTTATTCACTCTAATTTAAGGTTTTGCGTGCCGGTAATACATTTTAACATTTTTAGGTCTCTTTCTATAAGTCTTTAATATATAACTAAACTATTGTTGTATGTAAAGTAAATAAGGTTTTTAAAATGTTAAAGAAGCTTCATTTAAAATTAAATTAAAATGCAAAGCCCCCCAGACCAGTTGCCAGGACCCGGCACTGAAAATCAGTGTGCCGCCTTCAGCACCCGTGCCATAGGTTGCCTACCCCTGGCCTAGATTGACCATTTTTTATCCCCAACAGCCACTGTCCTCACAAAGAGAGACAAGCCATCAAGGCTGAATCCCCACTCTGTCACTTTGAGTACAGTAGGTAGGGGCCCACAAGGATTTTAAAAATTAAAACTTGCAACTTCAAGCTTGCATTAAACTCCCAAGGTTACAGCTTTTCTCTGATCTTGACTTGGTAAATGCTGCCACCACCCAAATGCAAAAAACAAAATAAACCCTTTGGACCCAGGAAGGAGCACTTAGCAATTTCTTCCTGTGAGGTACCCTCAAGCCCTTTCACCCCTCACCGCCCCCCAGGGAAGAGACAAGAAAGAAAACAAAGGAAATTAGTGGTTGCTACCAGCTAATCCAACAACATGCACAAACCTCTTAGGACACCAAAAATCCAATCCTGTTCTTAAAAAAAGATAAAATGTATTAAAAACAAAAAGGAAGAAAATACTTCTGGAACGTAGGCTTTTGCTAGATTTGTAAAAGAGCAATTCCAAAAATTAAGCACCCAACATAACTTTTTGGGGGGGTTCATCTTAAAGGTTACAAGCAAACAAAAAAGTGTCTGGAATTAGCACAGAGGCATCCACAAGCCAAATAAAGAAATAAATCTGATTGGATAAGAAATGTTTACTTAAGACACAAAATAATTTCTTCTAGGTATAGAAGATACGTTTTCATACCTGGTTCAAACCTTTCACAGCATTCCTACTTATAGCATTGCTGCTCTGTGTCCCTCCAGCCCAGAGAACAACAGACAAAGGGAAAGTTTATTTCCCAATTTTAAAAAGCTCTACCTTCCCCTTGGTTCTTTTTGTCAGGTGCCAACTCCCCCTTTTTTAAAAAAACCCCAAAAACCTGTGGGCTTGTTAACCCTTGACAGGTAAAGCAAGCAGAGAACAGATAGCAACAGGAATTGTACAGCTAACTCACTGGCTGGGTGTCCATAAGGGAGCTTCCCCACCCCTTCAGTTATCACACCAACTGATTGGGGATCATGCTTTTTTAAAAGAGTTGCATATTCTTATTGAAAGAAAATGGATAAGGGACACTGTGAACCTTTTCACTTTTGTAGGTCTACTGTATAATGACCTCCTCCATTTCCACACAGGAAGATGGCTAAATACCAGTGCCACTGAGATGGCAGAGGCAGCTTTAGAGTGATAAGTGGACAACCACATCTGGGGAGGAAAAAAGTGTGCTCAGAGATTGCAAAATATATCACAGGGAGTAAGCATCAGTTCTATCAGTTTATAGAACCACTACTTGAAGAGTTAAAAAACCATTCACAAATGGCTGAAGACCGTTTTTTTTGTTCCTTACTCCCCCTAAGGCAATCAGCAAGTAAAAAACACATTTATTTTTATATCTGAGTTTTATCACTTTCTTCTCACTCCCTTCCTTCCCCTGCACCATCTCCTAGACTTTATCTCCTTTTCTTCCTCCTGTGCTCACTTTAATTACAGCTGTGAAAAAGCAGAGGGAAATAGAGTTTTACATTTCGTTCTGCAGGTAGTGAGCTGTGTGGTCACTCATCACTCTTAAGGAGTTTCCAAGTCTTGACCCTGTTATAAAAGCTCTATCTTCTGCTCCCACAAGCTTCACCCCTGAGGTTGACAGTGTCATACTTCCTTAAGAACAGAGCTGCAGAGGTAGGTAGTCATTCCAGAGACTTTCATTCTTTGGAATGCCCAGAGCCAATTCAATAGAAAGTCTTGGAAATTAGAACCATAATGTTATGCTCACAGTATATACACAGGGTAGTTAGACAAAATAAATGCTCTTGCTAGAAGGTGGTAACGTAACACTGCTTTATTTCTTAGAATGACAACACAAAAGAACCCCAAAACAGGGATAAAGCAGGCTGCTCCTGTGATGCTCTGTACCTTGGGAGAACACTCTGCACCCCCATGTTCATCCTTATTATAGGATTGTGTGGTACCCAATGCAAAGTTTCTCGTGTCAGGTGTCTTCAGAAGGGTCATGATGCACTGAGCATTGTTGTTATAGTAACTTTATAGGTTGTAATTTCATGTATATAGTTATGAGGCTGAAAATGTGTCCTCATGGCTTAAAACAAGCCCAGGCAAAAAAACTCTCCATGAGCAGAAGGGCAGTTCACACCTCATCAGGGCATGTATGGGACAAACCCAGCCCAGCCTCACAGGAAGAAAGGACACTGGCCTAGGCAGCAACAAAGAATCTGTTGGACTCTCAGGTGAATCCTTTGGTCAGTTTGGGACTACAATAAGGTGATTCTCACCTGACTCTAAAGGGGATGGGCAAAGCCAAAGGAGAAGAAAGGACATGATAAAAGGGAGACATTTGCCAAGCTCTCTCTTCCACCTCCATCTACAGACACCACCACCAACCGACTGTAGCGCTAATCAAAGGGGAGAGCCTGGCTGAAGTGCAACCACCCAGCCTGCGGTGAGACACATCTAAGTTTATAAGAGCACTGAAAATGTTAAGATCAGCTTAGAATGCATTTTGATTTTATTTCATTTGACCACATCTGACTTGTGCTTTGACTTTTAATCTTTTGTAGTTAGTAAAGTTGTTTGTTTATTCTACCTGTAGCAGTATGTTTGGTTTGAAGACTCTCCTTGAGGTAACAAGCTTGGTAAAAATAAATTTCTTTGTTAAACTGATGAACTCTTATAAACTTGCAGTATCCAGTGGACATAACTGGACACTGCAAGACAGAAGTTCCTAGGGCTGTGTCTGGGACCAGAGATATTGGCAAAACCATTTGGTTGCGCAATCGAAGTAGCGGCTGGCCAGAAGAGCTCACTCATATAGCTGGGAGCAGCTTACATGCCAGAGGCTGTGCATGAACAGCCCAGGAGTGGGGGTTCTCACAGCAGAGTAAAGCTGGCTCCCAGAGTCAAGGACTGGAGTGACCTAGCAGATCACCTATGGGAAGAACAAAAATGAGGGACTGACTCCTTTCACAATTTAAAATAAAATATGTAGTGAAAATCTGGTGGAAGGCTGGACACTATTATAAGCTCTTTGGAACAGGGGGCAGCTTTCAGTTTTGAATTTGTGCTGCACCTAGCACTATGAAGCTCTCTCGACCATGACTAGGGCTCCTAGGTGCTTTGGTAATACAAGAATAATAATTCGAGTGGGAAATAGTTTCCATTTTGTGTACAGAGAATTTCCCACAGAACACGAGAAACCAATGATGCTTCTTGTCAAGAACCAGGACCCACAGCTGAGCCTAAGACCAGCTAGCTGCCCAGCAACTGAACACACTGGATTGACCAGTTCAGACAAGTGAGATGTATCACCAGACCTGCTTTTAAACCCAGCAGCAGCACAAGGCCAGTGACTGCTCAGTGCTTATGCCTGAAGTTGCTATCATTCCTGTGTCTAAACTGCTCAGTTCCTGAACCTTGGCTGTGACTCTTGGTTCCTGATGCCACTCTAACCTTCGGTGCTGTCTCTGGCCTCCGACTCAGTCTCTGACTGCTAGGCCTGACTGCCCACACCCCAGTTTTGACACCTAGATTAGCCTTTTGTAAAAGCTCAGCCTATGGCACCATCTCTACAGCAACTTGCAGCTGTGTTTACCTCATCCCCAATTAGCTACTTAAATAATAGTTTTAAAAATCAACAGTGTGTGTCCACAAGCCAACACTGAAGGAGAAGCAAACATGTCGGTGTATTCCCACCTACTATGCTTTACAATCATAAGAGGAAATGTGCATCATAGAAACTGGTTTCCAAGATGGTTTTCATTTCACTGTGCATTTTGACAAGTATCTTGTCCCACGTGCCACTGTGTCCTAAGCACTTCCACCCACATGACACTACCCAATATTTAACCACCAGCTTTAAATTTGAAATGCCAAATTTCCTTGCATCTCTTAAAAGATGGATTAAATTAGGTGGGCAGGAAAACAAGCATTAACTTTCAGAATTATAAAAGGCGGGCAATGGCCTAATGAATTATGACATCAGGGCATTACAGGTCATGTAAAATTATAGCAGTGCCAAGATTACAATGCCCTTGGGTTTAGTTCACCAGATGTGGAAGCCAGACAGCAGAAGATGATGATTGCTGCCATCTGAGAAACTGAGACACGTCGTTAGTAGCTTCCGTTCAGTCTGCTGTCAAACGAACAAAAGACCAGTGAATGCGGCCTGGGGTATAAAATAAAATGAAGCTAGAAGGGATGGCAGCGTGTGTGTGGAGTCACCATTCCTCTCATGTTATATGGAAAGCTGAAGATGAAGTGTTGCTGCTACTCTGCCCAGGCCACACCTTTGAGTGTTTTACAGCAATGCTAAATATAGCAAACATATTTTTTTGTTCTCTGAAATATTTTGATTTTAATGTGTGTGTTGTAGGGCAGAGTTCCCTGTGTCTGATTAGATATAATTACAGATTGAATTATTTGTTAAAATAATTCAAAGAGCCATGTATACAAAAACACTTTCTTCCCCCCTTCCCTCCCACCCTTTTCTATTCATATCCCACTGTATTATTCCCTCCTAAGCTTTCAGGAAGGGTTTGTGTGAAAAACAGTATTTCCAGTGTTGCCACACCAGCACATTCAAGAATCATGCTTCAGGACCCCAAAATCATAAGATTAGCTTAAAAAAGTAATCAGGAGAGTTTTGAGCCAGTAATAAATATTGAGCTTTGTCTCTTTGCCTTCTAGTTCGTGAGCCATTAGTGGGCCTTTTCATCACACTTTCAAGCTTTCTCCCCAAACAAGGAGGGCTGGAAACTTAATTTGTGTGTAAATGAAAGATGAGATTCTCATAAAACATGGCTCCAAACATTGTGAAAGTTGTGATGAAATCATGAGAGTTGACAATACTTGAATTTCCCCCTACCGCCACACTCCAACTTTGAACCTATGTTGGAGGGAATATGCAGGATGGCAGGAAGACCCATCCAATTTCACTTTCTTGCTGCCAGGAAACCAATGGGAGACCCACAATCCAGCAGGAGTGCACGAGAGGGTCACTGAGCAGCTGGGCTTGGAAGAGGTTGAAAAGCAGAGACCTGGAAAGCCAGGTCACTCCATCTCCCTGAGCCCTCTGTGAATTTCACTTGCTGACTGCAGGGAAAGAGGGAAATTCACAAGCGCATTCCACATGGGCAGCTGAAAAAAATTACATTTCAGTTCTCCCAAGAAAGAAATTTTTGGAAATTCTGCCAGTGAAGAGTGCCAAGAGTTTCACTTTTTGACCTGCATTGACATGAAATTTTCTCTAAAACCACACAATCTTCCCTGGGCTGGAAATGCCCTTTTCTATCCAACTCTAACACAAAGCTGAATTGCCCCAACACAAAAGTTAGCATAAATAAGAATGAATGTGTATCGTGAATTCACAATCGTCTGAGTTAACATGATTACTAACTAACTAAGAGAGGATGACAAAACTATGGAGCTGTGATACAGCAGAGAAGAAAGAAGGTGCTTCTTCCTCTTTATGGTGACAAGCTAGGTGATAACTGCAGCCAGAATTTAGTGGTCATTGGATCTTTATAATCCAGAAGGAGACATCGCTTGCCAACTACTAGAGCACCAGAAGATAGGGCTAGAATGCTTTCCCTCCACTAACAAGACAGCATGGGCTTTTAGTCCCACTGATGTTATTTTAAAACCCATGTACAAATCATCTCTTCTCATTTGATCTTCTCTCCAAGATTTTTGTCTATGTTGAGGCCCTGAAAGGGAAAGGAGGGGACATGTAAATTCAAAATCTTGGATTGTTGTGTGTGTGGTGTACTAATGTCTGCATAAAGGCCCTTTTTTCACATTATTAATTTTCATTGCTTCATTTGGCGTTACCGTCAGTGCTTACCCCCCATCCCATGATTCTCTCTGCCAGGCATAGTGCAGTCTAGCCACCTGGTTTTTAATATAACATTTGTGGACCACTGGACAAGTTTACCTTAGAACCCCTGCTTCCCAAGCATAAAGGAATTTCTCTACTGGTTTCCTTTCAGAGGCCTGTCAAACTGCATTGCTGTCAGAAAATAAACTTCAAATGCTTGCTAGGATCGAAGTCTTGTTAGTGATGGTGCTTTGCTCTGGAACAGTTGTTGCAACAATTTGACAAATCCCTGGTTTCAAATCCAAGGCACATGGGAAATTAATTGCTTTCACTGGGCTCATGAAGCTTCCAACCAAAAAAGTTAAAAAAAAGTTAACTCTAGGCACAATTTATTTTAAAAAAACATAAATCTCTCACTCTTTCTAGATTCCTCCAAGCTATTGGGAGCAGGAGGAAGGGGAGAGAGAGAGAGAGAAGGGAGGGGAGACTGCAAGTTACATGGAAGTTACTAGTATGTGAAACCTAAGTGGTAAGTCGGGAACTCCCTCTAGTGGCACTGGCTACAGCTAGCACCTCTAACCTGAACAAGAAAGATGGTGCTGGCAATGTGGAAAGTTTCCACTGAAAGTGACATCAGTTCATTTAGTTTTGGCACCAACTTTGTAAAAAACCAGACAAAAACAAAAAAAAGACAAACCCCAAGTCACACCTCTGTGTCAGAGTGTTTTCAACTAATATATGCAAAACAGATGAAGGTTAGAGAGCTTTAATATCATCTCTCTTATAATAGCTCTCTTACCAAAGAATTCTTTCTCTGGTGCGTGCCTGGTGGGTCTTGCCCACATGCTTAGAGTCTAATTCATTGCCACATTTGGGATGGGGAAGGAATTCCCTCCCTCCCTCCCCCTCAACCCCCAGGTCAGATTGACTGAGACCCTGGAGAGTTTTCACCTTCTTCTGCAGCATGGGACACAGGTCACTTGCAAGCTTAAACTAGCGTAAATAGTGAATTCTCTGTAACTTGAAGACTTTAAACCATGAGTGGAGGATTTCAGTAACTCAGCCTGAGGTTAAAGGGTCTATTTTAGGAGTAGGTGAAGTTCTGTGTCCTGCAATGTGCAGAACATCAGACTAGATGATCACAATGGTTCCTTCTGACCTTCTGTCTCATTCTCATAACACAAGAACCAGAAGTCACTCCACCAAATTAATAGGCAGCAAGTTTAAAACAAATATAAGGAAGTACTTCATCACACAACACAGTGAACCTGTGGAACTTGTTGACAGGGGATGTTGTGAAGGGCATAAGTATAACTGCGTTAAAAAAGAATTAGGTAAGTTCAAGGGGGATAGGTCCATCAATGACTATTAGCCAAGATGGTCAGGAAGGCAACCCCATGTTCTGGGTGTCCCTAACTCTCTGATTGCCAGAAGCAGGGATGGGATCACAGGGGATGGATCATTTGCTAATTGCCTTGTCCTGTTCATTCCCTCTGAAGCATCTGGCCCTGGCCAGTGTTGGAAGAGAGGATACTGGGTTAGATGGACCATTGGTCTGTCCCAGTATGGCTGTTCTTATGGCTTCTCTTTGCAAACAAACTCTTGCAGAAGGTGTATTTCGGAGATAAAATAGCATTGATACAATGTGGCACCAGCTCTCAGGCAGAAAGTCCTTTTACTAATTTGGTTTAATACAGGAAAATCTGCCCTTCTTGCTAAAGAAAGGAGGACAAGTTATTTTATCACACTCTTGTTTGGATTACACTTCCTCTCCCAGAACTTTGCGACTTGCTTAAGAACCATCATGGTTACAGCCTGCAACTAGACCAGTTTGGGCTGCCATGATCTCACTAGCTCTCATAGCCCTAACAACGATATGCCTGCTAATATTTGGTTTGGAGACTTCCAAGGAAAATTTAAGGTGCTGCAGGGGGTAGTATTGATGATTTCAATGTGTGACCTTCTTGTGTGTCTGTATTGTAAGAATGTTCCAGCATGGGGCTAGAGGTATCATCCTCTACATGAGATGTAAAATGAGTAATTACCACAGAAGGAAGGAAAAGATCTCACAACATGTTTTGTAAGAGATTTATTAACTCTAGTGTCCTGGCCAATGTTCCAAAGGGTCTTTTAAATTCAGACTACAGTATTTGACCTGTATTCTGGAAGCCCTATATGAAGACTTTTGCTTTTTAGTATGTGCGTGATCATGGGTGATGGGTGAAACCTCCCCTGGAGGTGGCTAGCTTGTGGTCCCACCTCTTCTGCCCACAGCCCCGCCTATACTCTACCCCTGCTCCTCCCCCAGGTCCTGCCCCGTCTACCGCTGACTCGCCGCTCACCATCTCCCCTGCCTGCTGTTCACCTCCTCACTCCCTCACCACAAGAGACACCCCCACACACACACCTGCCGTGCAGCTGACTCACCACTCACCTCCTCTCCCTGCTGCTACCCCTCTCCCCCCTCACACACTCTCATTCCCCTTTTCACCTTAAAGGATTAATAACATTCCCCAAGGGAACTGAACAGGCAACAGCTGTAGATCAGTTGCCAGATGGATTCTCCTCCATGTGGCAGGGAGTTTGGTGTATACTGTATAGAGAGAGATGAAAAGCCAGGCTACCTACGCCAAACTGAAGCCTAATCTCTTCTTTTTGAAAAAATGTTTGTCATTGACAGCCGGCATTAAGGCAGTAGTTTAGTAACCTCTTACACAGAATACCCTGCCAGACTTGGTTACTTAAACTGGGTTTGAATAAAACAACTAGATCAAGGAAACTTACTGGCTGTCAGCTCCTCCTTGAGCCTGGTTAGCCATTACTTCTGCTGTGTACAGTCAATACAACTGACAGGTCATTTTGGAAACTGTTTTTAACCCCCAAACCAGATTTTCCCACAAGCCAGCTGAATGTGGCCAAAAGCTTTCTAGGTGTTGGCAAATGCCTGTTAAAGAGCTTCATTACCACTTTAATGGCCCTTTAACAGTTTCTGTGATTTGCTACTAGGTCTCTGGAGTTTAAGGCTTTTTCACTTGTGTAAAGTTACTCAGGGAACCCTCCCCTCCCCCACACACCTCTGCAGTGGGGTGCGGGGGGGCAAGGTGGCACTCAGCAGACAGCTACAGGGACCTCCAAAGGGGACAAAGGGTGGAGGGGAGGACAAGAGGAAGACTCACCAGGTATGAGCAGCAGGTTCTGGGAGTCTTGGGGGAAGGGTCAGAGCAGGGAGGGGAAGAGGCATGTGTATAGGCAGGCAGAACCAAGGCCCAGGTGTTGGGTGGCAAGGGAGGCTGTGCTAAAGCCTCCCCTTGCCTATTATACCTTCCACCCATGTGTGTGAGGTATACGTGACTCAACTTCATGAAGTCATATCTCAGTTCTATAATTAATTGGCCAGTTTTGTAGCTACTGTGATGTAATTGAGATCAATCAATGGAACATTTACTTTGGATCAAAGGTCCAATATAGATAAAAATCTAGCCTATATCTATGCATAGTGTCTTTTAAAAATCTTTTTACAAAACTATGGAAATTCCAAGACCCAAAAAGTGTGTAAAGATTATGAAGTGATGTTAGTAACTCAGATTCTGAGAGGGCCAAAATGAGGTCAAGAACTCTGAATCCCTTCAGGGTGTGAATTTTGTACATTTACAGCTTAGGAAAAATTTTAGTATTTGTTTCACTAAATGTTTTGTTCAAACCATTAACCCATCAGAATGACATAAATCTCTCACTATAGTAAACTTTATAAGATGATAGAGATGCTATTATAGGAGATGAAAGTTAGAGTTCTCTTTGGTTAGAGAGCTATTTTGATGAAGCCAACATTTCTAGCACATCATCCAGAAAATTTCTAGGTCAAAAATTTCAAAAAATTGACTAGTAATTTTGGGTGCCTCCATTTTTGGTGTGTCCAAATTGAGATAGCTTAAAAGTGGCCTTATTTCCAAAGGAAAGGAAGAATTTAATTTTTGCAGTTAAAATGTTGCAAGTAAGAAAGTGGAAGCCATAAAAACAACTAAGATGGAAGACAGTTGTTTTGAGCTGAAGTGTGCTTTGATCTGAATTAAGCTGTGGGTCATTCTTCTAGGGAAGAAAGCACATGGAGAAAATTATTCACTAAACTCTTTGGTGAATGTCCACTAACAAATGATACATTAAGAGAAATCAGGACTTAGTCACAAAATAAAAAAAGTGGGGCTGAGGGCCTGATTCAAAGTTCACTGAAGACACTGGGAGTCTGTTGATTTACATGAGTTTTGGATCAGGCTCTTACTTCGCAAAAAAATATTTGAAACAGTTTGATCTCATAAGCTCATCTTGCCTATGTGTCAAGCATGTAAGAGGTATCATGCAGAAAAGTTTAATCACTCAGCTACAACCCTCTATTTCCCTGTGGAAATGAGACATGCATCATGCTATTTTGACATTGTGCTGCTGAAAGCAAGAGGTTGCATTAAAAAAAAAAAAGTTATTTCTCTGAAAATAGTCTGAGTAAGTGGTGTTTGTCAGCTTGGCAGTAACAGAAACCAGATGCAAAAGGGCAGTACAGTCCTATAACTTTCCATCCAATTTATGCTGTCGAAATTACATTAAAAGATTGCTGGAATTGTTTGGAAATGATGTAATGGCCATTCAAAACCAGATTGTACTCTTTTTTATTTTCATTCCTGCTAAGATAATCATTCTTGGGTGGATGTGTGGATGTCTCACACACCATAGTTGAAATCGCTATTTTCTTGAAATCTTTGAGCAGCTGTGACAAATATTGTGCCTTTTAAATCAAAGGATTACTATGTGCAAGAAATGAAGCTTACTTCCAGGCTTTAGTATATTTCATCTACATAAGCAGTACATTTAAGATACTTGAAGACGCAGGATAATCTGAAGCTGGTTTGGTACTGTAAATACAGATATGTGCATACTGGGTTTGAATGGCAACCTCATAGTAGTACTATTACATCTTTATTCCTTAAAAGATGTGAGAAGCCTACTCTAAAATCTGTATCTTAATACAAGCTTATATATCATAATATAAAAGGCAGGGGCTCTCAACCTTTCCAGACTACTGAGCCCCTTTCAGGAGTCTGATTTCACCTCACTTAAACCTAATTGCTTACAATATCAGATATAAAAATACAAAAACATGTCACAACACACTTACTGAGAAATTGTTCACTTTCTCATTTTTATCATATTGTTATAAAATAAATCAGTTGGGATATAAATATTGTACTTATATTTCAGTGTATAGAGCAGCATAAAGTCACTGCCTGTATGAAATGTTAGTTTGTACTGACTTCACTAGTGCTTTTTATGTAGCCTGTTGTAAAACGAGGCAAGTACATGTACCCCTGGTTGAGAACCACTGCCCTAAAAAGAAAGCAATGCAAGCAACAGCTATAGCTCAGGAAGTGTTTCTCAATGCAGTATTATCGTCAATCTCCATGAATGTCTGAGCCTCCAAGGAAGAAGCAGAGGTTTTATCAGTTGCAATCCACTGGCTCCTACTCAGCTGCCCCAAAGTCTGGGGCTTTGAATGGGAGGCAGGTCTAGTGCTATCACTGGGAGCCTGTTTGGACCACTACAAGATCTACTTTACCCCCTTTGGCAACCACCTATTTTCAAGAAGCTTGGTCTGGGATTACCAGTCTGGTATTTCCAGTGGGTCCTTCAGATCATAAGAGATGTCCCATGCAGTTTCTGTCTTTTTCTAGGGACCTCTCAAAAGATTTGAGGCAGGAGGTAGACTTCCTCCTACAACTGGAAACAGGGGCCAGGGAGGAACTGCCTTAGAATTCAGAAGCAAGTGATTTTATTCGTGCTATTTCTGAATCCTAAAGAAGAAAGGAGGCTGCCCCCCCCCCCCCCCCCATTTTACAAAATGTTTGAATTGTTACACATTAAAATATAATTGGTAACTGGTAACATAATTGGTATGGTAACTGGCTATTGGTTTGGTAATTGACACTTTGTTTACTCACAGACAATTAGTATTGTAATGGTATAGAAAATGTAATTTCAAAACAAAACAAAAAACAACATTCTGATAAGGTCAAAATGCGTCATTTAGTTTTTTCCTCTACATGACTTTTAATCAAAAGCAACATGTTCCCTCAGAATGTTTTGCCATGAAAAAAATCCACATTGTCCCACAGAAAAATGTTCCATAGCAAAATTCAGTCCTCTCTACTTTCCATTGTACTGTACTGAAAACTACCAAAAGGACAGAACACATTGTTTTGCAAAATATATTGATACTGTGTACTGACTCATGGGCAGGCTGGTATTCTGAATGGGTTTACTAATCTCACCTGTGTCCTGTAAAGTTTACAGTAATTTGCCTATGCCTAATGAAGAACAGTCTTCTGCTGCAAGGAGAGAGAAAAAACATATCACAGAGAACAGAAAATATGATGGAAGACCATAGCTGACTGTAAGAAAGTTATGAAGACAAGGCATTATGATCCCATCTCAAGGTGACTTTGCATATTTTAAGCCACCAACAGCTACAGATTCCTTCTAGCTGCAGAGCTCCCTTTGTTCCCAGGAAAGCTAACAATAGATCTAGTGCAATACACTTGGGTCACATCCCCTAACTCACCCCCTATACTGTGGGTTTGGAGCAGCGCAGAATCATCACATCACATTTACTGTGACCAGCCAGACCCTTTTCATAAGGGCCTTATATTGACTTTAAAGGTACCATCACACTGCGAGATCTTCCTACAAAGCCTTGGTGTAACCAACAACCAGCTGCAGCCAGCGTGTAGCAGTCTACAAACAAAGGGACAAAACCATCTTAGTAAAACCAACGTCAGTGTGCCGAGTTTTCAGGGGAATGGTCAATATTCTCTCTCTGCTTGGAGATAATACAGGACTATTACTGCAGAACTTTTTATGGATTGTGTATTTGTTATAATTGCCCTTAATAAACCAAGTATCTCTGTTGATTGGCATTCTACAATGTTTGTTAAAATGTGTAAGTGATCAGTAGATGGATGTTTCTGACTATTTGTTCCTGGTATAGTGCACTGGACAACCATAGAGGCAAAGAAAACAGGCTAGCAATAAAGCAGATCCTAAACAGACTCATAACCAGGAAAGCAATTTGCACATGTTACCATTCCCATTGGAACTACCACTTGCTTCAGAGACTGCGTATATTTCAAGAAAAGACACCCCCATCTGGATGAACAAAGCAGCAGCATAAACTAGTGCTCAAACCTTGAACTGAACATACAAGCCATTTTTGCTTCACTGGGTAATTTGCTAACACTGTTCAAAAACAAAACAACTCATCCCCCAGCAATTAATTTTTATATAATGAAGAAAAATGAATGAGGATATTTAATTTCCCTATGGAAGCAGGAAATATTTAAATGTGGGGGGGAAGACAAGTAACTTAATTTCAGTAGCATAAATGTTCCAGTGTGGTTAGGTTCATAGGTAGAGCAGCTAATGAAAGAAGAAGAAGAAGAATTGCACATCACACTGAAACTCAATTATTACCATAGCATAGATTATGGGCTAGCTGTCTGACCTCCATTACCTCAAATTTACATGGATCTAACTCCACTGGCTTCAATGGCATTACCTTAGATTTATATCAGCAAACTTCCCTCTATACAGAATATATTTACTTCAATTGTGATACTAACCTCTCTATACTTTCTCTGTTTGCCATGTCATAGATTATTTGGTAAATATGGATTTTATTTCTGCATTAGCCTGCTCATGTGTGGGAGAAAGGGGATAGGTAATTTTCAGGGAATTCAGTTCAAGACTGGATCTTTCTCAAACAGATGCTGTAACTCAAGCAGAAATTATGGGTCGATGCAGGAATCCCTCAGTGTGTATCAATGGCCTATATGTTAAGTAGTAGGCCAAACTAGGTGGTCTCGCCTTAAAAAAAGCTTTAAATTTATATTATTGAAAAATGGGATTTCTTATGACCTCTGTTTTCTTTCAGCGATCTCTGAAAGATCTATTCCATTTTCCTTTCCAAGATCTTGCAGGTTTTCCATTGACATCGAAGTTTTTTGTCTTCCTATTTCTGCTGTAGGGAGCCCTTTCTCGTACATGCATGTTTGAGTGATTCAAACAAGTAACAAAGAAATTGCCTCTTCTTGTCTTCTTCGCGTCTCACAAGCACTTTGTGTTCCTAAAACTCCTACAAAGCAGAGAAGAAATCACCCCTTTATTTTTTATTATTTGTATTTTCATAGCATATAGGAGCTCTAGCCGTGATCCAGGACACTATTGTATTCGTATGTAAGCAGCATCAGGATGAGATCTAGTCTGACATCTGGTGGTGAATTATAGGAGCTGCAGTGAGTTGTGGAAAATAACTTCAGGGCTGATCTATTTGCATAGGCACACCCACCGCACCTAGCCTGAGCTCACAGCAGCCCACATGGCCACTGATGTGGGAGCCTCAGTTTCTATGTTATTGGGGCAGGAATGATAAAGTGTTGTTACCCTGATCATGTGAATGAAGGACTGTGGACATGTACTTGGCCCTTGTTATGATGGAGGGACTCGCCATCATCTAGGTAGCACCTACTGGGCAAGGGACAGGCTTTTCTGAACACTCCAAATTTGAGAGAGGCCATGGACAGATCCCTATACCTTTTGGTGAGGGCCTTGTCTCAAAGCCCCACAGGCCTATTGCACCTTGCCTCTCTCCAGTGTGGAATGTCAGTGCTAATTTTTTTATTGTATTAGGACTCTAGATTCAGTCTGCTGAGCTGAATTCACTTTGTGTCCAGTAATGCACCTGCACTAAGGCCCCCCCCCACTAAAAGCTGAACTCAACTAAGAGCTGAAATCACTAAGCACTGTATTAAGTAGGGGGGGGGGGGGCTGAAGGTCTATTGCTGAGCAGCTGACAGAGCCAAGCAGTTACTGAAAATATTATGGAGCAGCGCAGTTTGGGTGTCAGCTGGCAGGGCAGCCAGCAGAGCAGTTTGTACAGCTGGTAGAGTGGCTGGCAGAGCGAAGCAGCTGGCAGAGTAGAGTAGTTCGGGAGACAGCCATGGACCACGTAAGGTGCCCCTTAACCTGCCCTCCCTTTCCACCCAGGGTGGGAGGTAAGACTCTGCAGACTGACTTTTGAACTCTGCACTGATCAGGAACAGAGACCGTTGGGCTGTTGGACTTTTGGGACTATTGAGTGACGTTTTGGGGTTGTGGAACTCAAAAGCCCAAGGGAAGGATACAGCCTATTTGCTGGAAGTGGGGGCTTCTGGTTCATGGTTTGTTTTATTAATCGTGTTTGTGGTGTTTCCCCAATATAATGCCACATTGTTTCTCTCTGTTATTGAAAGGCTTTTGGTACACTCAGACTCTGTGCTTGCGAGAGGGGTAGTATTGTCTCTTAGAGGCACCCAGAGGGGAGGTAGATGGTTGTCCCAGGTCACTGGGTGGGGGCTCAAGCCAGTTTTGTATTGTGTTATTGGAATGGAAGCCCTGGATACTGAACCTGGCCCTTGTTGCTGCCAACTCTGATGGGCAGAAGGGTTACATGTACAGCATTTACTACCTCTGTAGACTAATTAGTTGACTGATGCAGGAGGGTTACAGCTCAGCTAAAGCTGAGCATAGAAGCTAGAGTCTCCACTTAAAGGGAACAGCCTTAGTATAGTTCATTCGCCCTAGATATACATGCTACTTTACCCTATGGAGAAACAGAAGTATCCCACTGCTCAGCCTGAACCAGAGACAAGCTACTTAAAGCCAATGCCAGCAGATACCATCCAGCTCAGCAGGGTGCTGTTGTAAGCAGTCAATAAAAGCTAAGGCAGAGAGAGTAATTCTATTGCACACAAAAACTGAAGCCGCAGCTGGTGTTCACTGTGACTTGGTGCTCCAGGGTAGGAAGACTGTCCAACTTAATTATAGACTCTGGAGCTGAAATCATAGGGCCAAATACAGAAAAGATATGTAAATGAGCTATTGATAAGTGAGAATAAGGAACCTAAATTGTCATGACATTACAGAGAGCAGCACAGTAGAGAAAATCAACTTCCAGGAGGTTCTAGGATAAGTAGTTTCTAACCTCACTTATTTTATTTTCACTTTTTCTAAGTTCTGGGCACAGTGTTGATGGCTCAGAATCAGAGATGATATAAAGGGCTGTATGTTAGCAGTGTATAAAAGAGACTGAGTCTGATGTGGTGTAATTTACATTTTCTTCTGGCTCCTGAAAATGTCATGTATTACACCTTCCCGATCTTGTTTTAAGATTATTCATGAAACAATTGAGCCACCTTCCAGAAAACCTACCCCATCCATGGCATTGGGCCAGTGACTGACTTCTATAAACAGAACAATAGCTCATCTAAATTATTGTTTCTATCTAGAAGCCACTTCCTTCCCTAGCAAACAGAGAGGAAGGCTGGTCCAATTGTGAGGTCAGTAGTCTAGGTCTGGGGAGGCCTGGCTTCAATTCCTTGCTTCTTTACAGATGTCCTGAGGAATTTGATCAAGTAACTGATCCACTTAGGTACTACATCCTATTTTTAGGCACCACTGTAATCCACAAACTCCTGCTCAGCTGCCATCCAACTCTGTAGGCACCTAAACTCAGTCAGTGAGTGTTTGCAGTAAAAGTTCCCTAGGCATCTACATTTCTGCTTCTGGTCATGTGCACTGTTGCCTCCCTCTACTCTCTCTCTCTCTCGTGTGCACATGTATGTGCTGTGCTCCTAAGCCCCAGAACAATTCACAACCTGGGGGAAGACAGGCATTCAGCTCCCTACCTGACATGCAAAGCCCAATCCGGTGGGCATGCTCAGAGCCTGGGCCCTCAGGCAAGTGGACACAAAATAGGCAAGGAGGGTGAGCACCTCTCTTAAGCTTACTGGACAGGGAAGTCACCCAGGGTGTGGGAGGCCCCTGGTTGAAGTCTCTTCTCCAAGAGAGAGAGAGAGAGAGGGAATTTCAATGGTGACCAGCCACCTCTGAGGTGAGTGTCCTAATTCTGGGCCTATAGATATCAATTAATAATTTAATATTAAGCAGACCAAAAGGACAGAATTGAACAATTGCAACAGGAGAGACAGAGTGACCTACCTCAGACTATCCCATGGCCTACTGGTTAGAGCACTTACCTGAGAGGTGGCATATCACTGTTCAAATCCTCTCTCCTCATCAGGTGGAGGGGAGACTTGAAATGGGGGGTCTCCCACATCCACTGCTCTAAAGGTTAAAAGGGAGTTCCCCCTCCACCCCAGCTGTTTTGTTTAGGCCCCACCCACCACTTAGGTAGAAGAGTATTTATCTTCCACCAATTCATGGATAATCTGCAGACCTCCCTGCAGCCTGAGCTTAAGAGAGGGGTGGGGCTTTGGATATACCCATCACCCACCTCTCACAGTGCTTAGCCTAGGCAGTTCCTAACCCAGCATGCTCACTTTGTAGATCACATTCAAAGGCTCCTATCATTCCCCATTCATGGCATCGCAGCTTTGGCACCCAACTGAGGCTTTGTGGATCACTGTGGATCCTGTGATCTAAGTGTCTAAAAGTAGGCACCATAATGCTCAGTACTGCAATGTTTAAGTCCTTTATGGATCCCATCCTTAGTCCCTTTGTACCTCGATCTTCATCTGTTAAATGGGGATAATTATTCTATCTTATGTGATGGGGTACCATGAGAATATATTAAAGATTGTGTGTCACTCACATAATATGGTAATGTGGTGTCAGATAACTACCATAGATAGCAGTTGATGGTAAAATGCAAAGCAAGTCAGCTTCCTGAAATATTCACATTCTGAAAGCATCTGTGCCTTTGGGACCTGCCTGAGGGTGATGTTTTACAAAAAAATACAATGCTAAAAGGTAAATGCCAAACAAGTTTTCAGCAACAAGTCAAAAAGAAATTCAATGGAGATTGAAACGTTAAAATTAGAGATGGACCTTAACGTATTCCCATGCTTTAAAGTAGCTTGGGCCCTTCTTTGATAGCACAGTGAAATGCAAGTCAAAAGACTTGGGTTCTAGCTCCTGTTCTGCCACTCACTCCGTGAACTCAGGCAAATCACTTGGCATTTTCTGTGTTTTATTCCCTTCCCCCACCCATCTTAAAATGGTGATCATGCTCACTCCCCTAAACAAAGAATTATAAATCTATTGCTGGAACTACAAAAATTCTAAATGTAATACCTGATAATTTTCCTTTAAAAAAAAAAAAGAGACTACATAAGAATATAGGAATTTATTTTCACCACAAAGAAAAGGCAACTGAAATACAAAGTCTGTGCTGAAGTACAGACAGCAGGGAAGGGAATTTAAATATTTTACATGATAGCACAAAATGAAAGACCATGTTTAAAAAAATCATTTTCAGTTCAGAAGACAAAAATTCTGGGAATAATACCCACACTCCCCAATGAGCTGGAGAACACACAGAGACTATTTGGTTCTACTTTTCTCCCTAGATTTCTGAGTGCTGATGTTATTCAGTAATGAGACTGCTATCCTTTCAGGTTTGCCATAATTACACAAAAGGACACATGTTACATGTTTGGGGGAAGTTAACAATTCTGCACTCTTGGGAATCAGTGACAAGCTTAATCACTGTGAAAAGTCAGTGCAAATTATACATAAAGTGAAGCAGCTGCTTGATAGGGGAAAAAACACCCACAAAAGCACCACTGATGCAGCCAATTCAGGATAAACAGGAGAGTTGTTTGGTTCTTTAAGTCTGTTTACAAATGCAATCAAGCCCCATTTTAACTTCTTTAATGCTGATGATCACAACACAACATATACCATGGTCAACATGCTCAGTATCCAAACACCATTCACAGGAGTGGGGGCACTATTTAGCTTCAAAGATTTGCTTGGGGAAAAAAAGAGCCGGCATGAAGCTCTTTTCTGATTTAAGCTGAACAGGTTTACCTCTCTCTCGATTACTGTTGAAATAAAACTAAGGAGCTAGCAGGGCCAGCAAGCCAGCCATCACTCTGGTTTTGTTATTGCCAATGTCTGAGAATTCATCATTTTCCTCTGAGGCAGTCAAGGTATCTCGCATCATTTTTCAGGTTACTCCCCCTTGCCCTCAAAACTCCCAGCATCCCACCATGGGAACCCCTAGCCTGCTCCTCTACAAGCTGAGCATGCTCCTTCTACAGAGCCACCAGCACTTTGCTGGCCTAGGAGACTGAAAGCCAAACTCTGATCCCTGCACTGTAGTGGAAGACCCTTTTGCCATTACAGCAGTGATAAGTTCCTTATGGAGTAACCAGCCTCACGGTGGGTCACTACTATGCCCAGTCTGTGAGGATAAGTAGGGGAAGAAAAAAAAAAGAGGAGAGATGCTCAGGACTCTAAGAAGAGATGAGAAAGCCTAGCAAGTGTCTCAGGTTGCTTTACTTACCACTTGTTCATTCCCCTTGCTGGCAACTACCTCCACCCAGTTCAGCACCCCTTTCTTCTTCTCCACCATTGCAGCTCTCCTCTTCCTCACAGAGTTACAGTACAGCAGTTTCATGACTCAGCCCTCTGGATGGTTCACTGTGATTTCGCCTTTTGATAAAGTCCTTCCAAGGCGCTTTGCACAAGCAACATCAGGCAGTCCTGCCCTGACTATATCACTCCCATAATGACTTGGGCTGTCTTCCAATTCATTGCCCCTAGCAATACCGCTCTGCAATGGATGGCAGGGGAATGCAGGCCTGCTTTCTACTTGGGGTTCCAGTCCAGAGCACTACAGCAACCAGTTAAGTTCTGGGGCTTCATCACCCTTACTGCTCTCTTCCCTGAACTATTTCCTCCCATACTTTCTTAAGCTTGTTTTCCCCCGGTGTTCCTAGTCAGACCTGTCTCTCTCTGGCCTACTAGGAAAATCCTCTTGCGGTATTCTTAACACCCCCTTCTTTTTCCTTGCCTCAGGGAGAGGCCCTTCAGGCTACCTCCCACCCTGTTGCCAGCTTTCTAGAAGCTCGGTCTGTTCCCTCCCAGGTGATCTTCCTCCTAATTAGCCCTCTACTCAGCCTACATCTCCCCCTTTGCAGCTTAATTGGCTGATTGGGCTCACCTGGCCTAATTCAACTCTCTCACACCTCACAGCAAGATTAACAAACAAACAAAAGCCAATGCCTAAAAGTAACCTGGAGATATCTGGACCTTAAATATTGACCATCTGCCTTTCAGGTTCCTGTAATTACTGTACAACAATCTGAATATAAATAAAGCCTTTAAAATATATCTAATTTAACTAAAACTCTGAAGAGTCTGGCATGGCATACATTTATGTCCCACTGCTCATCTTAAAGAATGCACACTGTTATTTTGCTACTGTGGTTTACCATATGATCACACTGTCACATAATATACAGTATAGAATTTGATAGCAATGTATAGTATTTTGGTGAGTGCTTGGAACTACTCTTTGTGCATATACACAGATTTACAGATTTTGAATATTGGGCTCTGTCTGATTACATACAAACTTTCTCCATAAAAAAGGATCGATGTGCTAAAAAGAGATTGAAATGGACTGAGCCCATGGCAAAGCAAATTCACTTGCCATCTATATAGTGGAGGTGTTTCTAGGCCAGTGATACCCAAACTGTGGGGCATGCCCCCATAGGGAGGCATGGAACAATATTCGGGGGGAGGGGAGGCAGGGCCTGGGAAGGGGCACCACCCAGCCCTGCTCTGTCCCTGGCCCCAGCTTGGTGCCTACCCCTGGCTCCACTCCTGGCCCCAGCTCCAACTCCAGCCCCAGTCACAGCTCCGTTCCTTGGTCCACCTCCACCAGGCCAGCTCTGCCATCATTCACTCTCAGCCTGGTAGCTCCAGTTCTGTCCCCAGCTCTGCTGCTGAGCCAAAAGTGCAGTAATGGAGAAGGGGTGCAGACTATACAGACAGACAATTACAGTACTGGTAAGAGGGAGCATGACCAGTAATTGTGCAGACAATTACTAGTAAGGGACCAGACAAATTTGGTCCCCACTGTTCTATGCTGTAGTGTGACTCGTAATAGTAACAAGCACTTATACAAAACAAAGTGCTTTACAACAATGGGTAAGTACAATTATGCCTATTTTACAGATAAAGAATGAGCAAATGAGAAGTATAAGTTACTTACCCAAAGTCACCAAGCAGATTGAGGGATAGAATGCAGCTGTGCTCTGGCATGCAGTCTTTTGCTCAGTCTTCTAGACTATAGGATCATATTCCAATTGAATTTATTTTTATTAGATTTTCATAAATACAGAGAACTCACTGGTTATTTTAAACAGAATAACTTTCAATTCATTTTTTAAAAAAATCACAATGCCTTAGAAACTCCATAAAAACCTCACATCAAAGCAGAGTAACCCGGAATCTTATAGAATGTCTCATCCTATAAGTTTTGAGAGAAAAAGATCAGCTATGCTAGACTTACAAACTGTAAGCATAACTTGCAATAAAACACTCTGTCTTGATTATCTTTCAAGACTCCAGTATCATACAGCAACTCAGTATTTGTGACCTTTTGCTTTTTAATCACACACACACATAAATTCCATTTGATTTGTTATTTTAAACCTGAGGATACTGGCATTCTCCAGATGGAATGAGCACTTAGGAAGCTATGTAGGTCAGCAGTCTCCAAAGGGTTAACAAATCCATGTTCAGGAAGCATAATAGAGGTGGATGCTAATGAAAACAAGTGCAGGTTATTCACTGAACAAAACAGAATCTCTGTAGTTGGGAGACTGTCTTTTAAAACACAAATTCAATAAAATGCAGGTTTCTTAAGGCCCAGATAATTGCATTTAGTTGATTTCTATCATACTAACCAAGAGTAATTATTTAAAAAGGAGAGTTAATATAATTTGCTTATTTTAGATTGTTTAATTTTGCTAGACAAGACGCACAATGAGATTGTAGTCAAGAAAGATAAATAATTTAAGATATGGACTAAATATTAGCCCCGCATGCAATGTAGACTTTGTACATCAGCGTGGAGCTGTTCTAATTGAAACAAGGTTGGTAGAAAATGACAGTTACAATCTAGTGATTATTCAGTGGCCACTGTGAATGGGGTTCATGATCTCAGTCCAGTTCCCAATGAAAAGGCATCCAGGTCATAGAAACTTTCAACACAACAGGCACTAATTGGCACCCTTACCAGAAAAAAATTTAATGGGTAAAAAGACTGGAGTAGGTGATAACGGAGACACATTGATGGGGGAGTGTCTGTTCCATGAATAGATAGAAAATTATTGTCTGTCAAGGCTATTCAATTCAGCACCATTCACCAGCTATGGGCATGTGTTTATTTTTATTTATCATTACTATATTGTAGGGGTCCAGAAAAAAAAAATCAGAGCACCCAGCTATTCCCATTGTTCTCAATGACTGACTGATGTGGCATACTTTCTCCATTGGGCAGCATGGAAATTTCTGATCCATTTTTTTTCCCCCTTTTCTTTTCTGTCCCTCAATTTTCACTAGTTTTCCCACCAACACACTTGCCTTCCCTTTGGTTTCTCTTGACTTTGTCTGAACGTGTAGAATTTGACACTTGATTTACACTTTGGACTTGCTGACATGCTGGTCCCTTAACAATTTTTAGGCTCTCAAGCTCAGAGTTATAGAGGTCATCTTTAGTCACAGCACTGCATTAGTGGTCTCCAAAGGCTCAATGACTGTGGTTTGGGAATGTCTGAGCAGCTTGCAACTTTTAGCAGATGCACAAGCTGGTGCACAAGAGGGCTGGCTGTTCATTCCGCTCTCCATGCACCACACCCATGAAGATCGCTTTTTTGGATATTGAGTCCCAGATAATGCAAGAGGCAAAACATCTCCCATTTTTGTCAGGTGATAGAATCTGAATTCACGTCTCCTTGATTCCATGAGTTCTGTTGTGATACACTAATGGCATCTGACATGGAGGTCACTGACACTTTTGCTTGAGTTGCTCTACAAAAAAGCTCCACTTGAAATGCTCTCTCACTGAAGTGGGATGCTTCATGGTTATGGTCTGATGGGCAAACATTGCTGGTTGACTGTTACCAATTTGAACTGTATTCCCTGGAAACCCGGAACAGATCCCCTTGTGAGCTATCTTTACAGTGTAAGTCCAAAGCAAGATCTAGATAAAATCCTATTAAATTAGAAATGACCAAGCAATTGTCATGCTATTAATAATGAAAATGGCTGGGCAACTAATACAGTGGAATCACATCTTACGTGGAGGTTAGGTTCCAAGGTCCCCACATAAAATCAAAATTGCATATAGTTCAGTATAGCCCGTCGCCGGCCCCGCTCAGCCAGCTGATGGTCTGGGGCTCCGGCTGCTGGTCCCTTGACAGTCAGGGTCCCAGCTGCCGGCCTCGCTCAGCCTCCTGCCGGCCTGGGTGAATGGAACCCCACGCCAGCAGTGGCTTGAGCTGCTCAGCCTGATGCCAGTCTGGGATACCAGCCCCAGCCCTGCTCAGCCAGCACTATTTTTATTTATTTTTTTTGCAGAGCACATATAGTTGAATTTGCGCATGTTAAATGTGCCTATGATGCAACTCCACTGTAAACTGATTCACATGCCACTCAGGAAACAAAGGATTTCCCCCGCTTTTTGCTAAGTTTCTACGTTGCAAGTTTACCCTGCACTCTCATACCTAACTGTTTTCATTCAAGCATAATCTGATATTGTAGCTATCAAAATAGAATGTGCTAGACATACTATTAAATTAACTAGCAAAAACACACAAGTTCTTGAACTGTTTGAAAGGGGACTGCAAAAAATAGATGTATTTACACAAATAGATGGATTTCCATTGGAGTACCTGATACCACTATCAGGACCAGAGGATGCTAATAAGAACTGCCATATTCAGAACTGACAAATTGGTTCACTTAAATCCATGAAATGGTATTTAGTGCAATAGCCTGTATCTGACATTGGCCAGTGCTTGATACTTCAGTAGAAGGAGTAAACACTGCATAATGAAATAAATGTGCAATAATATGTGGTGCCAGGGTGGAAAACTCCCTCAGACCCTAGCTCAGAGGTGGGCAAACTGCGGCCCGCGGGCCACGTATGGCCCGCCGGCCATTTTTATCTGGCCCGCCGGTGGTGCCACACTCCCCAGCTGGGGCGCCGGGCCAAGCGTGGGGCACCGCGGTGCCCCGCGCTCCAGAGATGGCCGAACGCAGGGTGCCCCAGGGCTCCATGCTCCTGGGCCAGCCGAGTGCGGGAAGCTCTGCACCAGGGCGCAGCAGGGCTCGCTGCGGGCCCCGCGGCCATGGGCCAGGGCACCGGGTGAAGCACTGTGAGCTGCAGGGACCCGCGCTCCCGGCCAGCTGAGTGCGGGGAGCTGCGGCGCCTCACACTTTGGGGTAGGCCGAGCGCGGCTTGCCAGTGGGGCCCCGCATCCCCGGGCACCGGGCCCCTCCAGCCGCTGGGCCCTGAGTCCCTGGGCCCAGGCGCTGGGCGGAGCCCCTCCAGCCGCAGGGCCCCGCATCCCTGGGCCCAGGCGCCGAGTGGGGGGGGTCTCGGGAGGAGGCAGTCAGGAAACAGAGCAGGGGGGCTTAGATAGGGGTTGATGTCTCTGGGGGTGGTGGTTAGGGTTTGGGGGGGGTCTTCAGTCAGGGAAGAAAGATCAGGTGGGCCTTGATGGGGGTAGGTTCCTGGGGGGGCAGAGTGGGGGGGTCTCTGGAGGGGGCGATCCATGGACAAGGGGTGTGGGTGGGTTGGGTTTCTAAGGTGGGCAGTCAGGGGGCAGAAAGTGGGTGGGGGTTGGATAGGGGGCAGGGCCAGGCTGTTTGGGGAGGCATGGCCTTCCCAACCTGGCCCTCCGCATGATTTTGAGCCCTCATGTGGCCCTCGGGCCAAAATGTTTGCCCACCCCTGCCGTAGCTGCTTGTCATTTTATGTCCTGAAGCATGAGAGTTATTGATTAGGACAGCTGTGTTATGTAATAAGGCTACTCTCTGTCTACAACCATTGTGTGCTTTTTGCATGAATTCCAGGAAACACAACCCTGGAAGCTGGTATTCCTGGGAGTGAGCCTACAGATAGTGCTGGAAATGGTGACTGACTCATACTCTGGAGTCATTTAATCTCGTTATTAGTCAGTATTTTCTTTAATAAGTGTTTTTCCTGCAATTACGTATACAAACACATACCCTCACAATACTTCTCTATAATACCACGCAAGAGTGCTTCTGAGAATTGAGAGAGAGTCCAGCTGGAGTCAAAAGCTTATAAAACACCTTAATTTTAGATAAAGTTGCTTGGTAAAGTAAAACTTAATCCCATTTTAATTGATGGGTGTTTTGCCACTGACTTCAATGGGCCACTGCTTGTCCCATAATAAACAAATGTACACATTTAAAATTATTCATTGCACCCACTCCACAAAGCTCACATTCCTTCCCTTTGTCGTAATATACAAGTTTGAACCAGCTTTGCAATATGCGTGAGTGAAAAGCAAATGTGTTAAGAATAATTCAGTTTTCTTCTGTTTGATTCTCCACTAATTTTTGCATCCTATCCACCTTGCACTCTTTACAAAGGGGGTGTGAAATGCTACCAAATAAGAACGATTCTAATAGCTATAAAGAAATTTCTATTAAACCCTGTTGATTTCATTCCTGTTAAGTTTTAAGAGACTTTTCCAGCAAGTGATAATTGCAGCTCTAAAAACTTGGGCCGCAATTCAAGAAATCACTTAAGCACTTAAATAAGTCCCTTGAAATCAACTACATGTTTAAATCCTGTTCATTTCCTGTTAATTTCATTAAATATGTGCTTTCCTGAATCAGGGCCTGTGTGATCTTACCCTACAGCAGAGATGGTAACAAAGTACAGTGGGGTGACCTAGGATATGCACACAGCTGAAATACTAGATTTTCTTGCTTGTGTTAGTTGTGTGCCATGCTTAAATAATATTTTAACAGTTTGTGTGTTTGATTAAATCACCATAGGCATAATTCGGCGGTTACAATTTCTTTGGAAAGAGATGATTCAGAACTGATGAGGAAGGCGTAGCTTCATACTTAACTACTCGGAAGAGATCACGAGCAGTGTTATGTGTTTTACCTCAGCAGTTTCATATTTCTGTAACCTTTGTTTAGTGGAGAACCTTGCCCTCCTTGAAACAGATCAAGTATTTCTGGGAGATTTCTGAACAGTTCCTGTTGACCTTAGCAGCTTTCTTCATCAAGTGGCAGATTCTTTAAAATGTAGACATAGAGAGAAAATTGCTAATTAGCAGTTCAGTTATGGGCTAGGAACCTCACTCTTCTGAATAAACCTCTACACCAGTGGTTCCCAAACTTTATCAAGCTGTGAATCCCTTTCATTAAAATATCAAGTCTCGCAAACCCCCATCTAAAAATGAAAATCTCCCAGGATTTTCTCCTTTACCTGAGTATAAATTATAAAAGCAGTGATCTTGGAAATATAAAATTTGTTTTTATGACATGCTTATTACACACTATTGTTTATTAATGATTATTGATCATCACAGTATTTTTATTACATTATGAAAACGGCAACACTCTTCCAAGATCTCACTTTTGTAGCTTGTATCATTTTGAATAAGCCTGTTATAAGACAAGACTCCTACGTTTCATCAAGGAGTATCAGATGTGAAATAGCATGAAGGTATTTAAGAAGCCAACTCAAAGAGTTCCTCCTAAATGAGCATTCAGGTCTTGAGCAGTCCAAGCAAACAATGCTCGTTATAACAAAGCTTAAATTTGTTCTTCATAATAATTTTAAAACAATATTAGCTGCCTATGTAGTTTTTAAAACAGCAAAAAATATCCACCTCCCTTTCTTTTTCTTATAAGGAGACAAATCTCAGTGTGATAGATATGCTTGCTTTGATCTGCTTAGCTCTTGGAAGTTCAGGGGCTCTGGGCTGCTGGCCCCGCACTGCCCAGGATACCTAGGGACAGCTCTGTCTACCATTAGGGAATTTTTTTCCTCGAGAACCCCCTGTAACATTTCACGAACCCCAGTTTGGGAACCATTGCTCTACATGCTGGCCTGCAAACCCATGCACTGATTGGAGCCTAAAGACCAAACCCTTCACATACTTTTATGATGTAGTGTAGGTCATCACCTGTAACATCACTCACACTAATCCCTAGAAAAGGGGAAACAAGTGGCTGCACTGCATCCACTTGGCATCACTTCCCTGAGGCGAAGCAGTTGTCCAGATTCATCAGGCTTACAATGGAGGATTCCTCTTATCTAATTCCTCCTGGCCCTTGCAGAGAAGACATAGCCAGGGGAGAGGAAACATACTCAGAATGGTGCTGCATCTCGCTGATTTGCAGTTGCTGAAATATCTGCTATGGGCCATAATCAGCCAGGCATAAATTAGAGCAGCTTTGAGTTGCTCTAAATTGATTCCAGGGGCCAAGCCATCCCTAGCAGCTCCAGGTCTGGGGGAATGCAAAGCTGGTTTAAATCACCTTTCCCAACTCTTGGGTCCTGCATCAGAGAATCTGGCCCACTATTTTCACAGTAACTAGCCTTTCTAATCATCCCATTAGGAACCTGATATCCTGCTCTACCCCATTCACTCTCCTAGTACAGGGTCAGGTCCTCAGCGGATGTAAATCCAAGTAGTTCCATTAAAGTCTATGGAACTATGCCAATTTATAACAGCTGAGAATGGGTCCACTATGTGGGAGGCATGTGCACTGAAGTAGTTCTGAAAACCAAAATTTGAACTGTTGACTTTTATGTGATTACATTTTATGTGATTAATTTTTAGTCAGAGCTGGTGTGTCCCTACCTGTATGTTACATTAAAAATACCTTTTGGCAAACAACGGTGCACACATTTGACAGCTGGACTGTGAATATTAAGGATTTCACTTCCCAGAGTACTTTCCTTGGGGAGAATTATCCAATATGTTCAAGTGACTCATCTCAATTTCAATGTGTTCAGTTGAATAACCTAAATTCAGGCTGCCTTCGGCCTACCTCCGATGCCTGGCTGTAAGAATAATCAGAGTGAGCCATTAAAGGGCTTACATCCTCTTCATCCCCTCTCCTCTTTGTAAGTGTGGGGTGTAGGTGAGGTCTGGGAGAGATGGAGCAGTGAAGAGTGTTGGAGAAATGCATTAATTCTGAACAGCAGTTCATCAATCAGATTTTCAAACTCATCCATATAGAAATTCTGAAGGGAAAAAGAAAGAAACAGTGGTCACCATTTATAAGTCCATACGTACCAACTTCTACTGCACGGTGCCAGCTGAGACAGCTATTTGAGTATGACACTGCACCCATATTCTTCACAGTGATATTATTATGATATGATTTTGACACAGTTATGATGTATTTTATGCAAGATAAGTCATGTGAGATGTCATTGGAAATGTTATGATTTGCTGAATATGATTATCCTATTTGAATGCATGTACTTTTCTTATCCAAAGTGATGAATATTAACTATGTATCTATTTCACATGTAGCTATTCCTGTAGCTATACACATGCCAACTAGGCAAAAGGTTTCCAGTCTATAGATGGCTGGCTAGGAAGGGCCCATTCAGGTTAATGAGCCATTAGTAAGAAACAATAGGCCTTAGGAGAAGCTTATCTCCCCCCTAGGGAGCCTTCCTGATGACGCTACAGACATCCACCGAATAACGGCTGCTGTGACACTACAAGGACATGTGACCAGATCTCCTGGTGTGGGACTCCATCTTGGGATGTCAGTATTTTTCCACTGGCTGGATTGGGTATCAAGCTTTGGAACAAAGGGTTCCTGCCATATGCAAATCTATATACAGCAGGGGACTGACATCATACGGGGTTCCTCACTGACTCCCTACCCAAGAAGACTCCTGAGAAACAAAGACTGAACTGGGGAAAGTGTTGGACCCAGGCTAAAGGTATTTTTAGCTTTTGAATGGAACCCCTGGGGATTCCAAGCTGTAAGCAAGTGCAGCTTGCCCCCTAAGAATGTGCAGCCTGCCTGTATCATCACTCAGGGTGAGAATTTGCTATTCATATCTGATCTGTGAAGTATATTAAGCTTAGTTTGTGCTTTTTGTTTATTTGCTAGGTAATCTGCTTTGATCTGTTTGCTAGCCCTTATAATCACTTAAAATCTATCTTTGGTAGTTAATAAACTTGTTTTTGGTTGCATCCTATTAAACTTGATCTGTTAACACTGATGTTGATGTCTATCACAGCATACTGCTATCACATAGTATTTTTTTTTTCTGCTGCATGAACACAAATAGAGATTGAAGAAATGGTAAGGAGAAAGCTCTTGGGCCAAATTCTCTGTTACTGCAAGGCCTGGGCTGCACTGGGGGTGGTAGGGTCAAACTAAGATACGCAACTCACATAGCTGAAGTCAATGTTTATTAGGGCGACTTACCTGGCCGTCCACATGGTGGCAAGTCGACCACTGCTGCTCCCCCGTCATTCCACTTTCGCCTCTTGCAGAGATGGAGTTCCAGAGTTGATGGGGAGTGTGCTTGGGAATCGATTTATCATGTCTACCGTAGATGCGATAAATTGATCCCCGATAGATTGATCACTGCCTGCCGATCTGGCAGGTAATGAAGACGTACCCTAATTCTCCTAACTTATACTTGCAAAGAATTTGGCCTCTTTATAATTAATATGGAGCTTTGGAGATATGGAGACTTTGAGAATGAGACTACTGAATGGTTGGTATTACATTTACTTACACTGCCAGGCTGCACAGAGTTGCCATCAGCTGATTTTTGCTTTTGTTGACCAATGAAGTAGGACAGCATCTTCCCATGAGTGTAGACAGTGACTTCCCTCAATGTAATCAAGAATTAATTTTGAAAGGATTTCTTTTCATCTTGTGCAAAAGTGATGACTACTCTCTTTAGCTGGTGAAGAGAAATGAAGAATCAATAAATGATCAATGTACTCATGGGTTGAGATTCTTCTTAGGCCCTTATACCAACCCAGCCAAACTGGAAGCTAAAACTTCTTAATCAAAATATGACTAGATTTTAAAAGATTATTTCTACAACAAAATATCAATTTTAAATCTACTTCAAACATGTTTTCTTGCAACTACATGCTAAATTCTAATATTCGAAAAATGACAATTTTAAAGCATATTTCCTCTTCCCAACCTTTCAATAGTTATCTCAATATTGAAAGTTTGGTATATTTCTAACTGGAAGATTCAAAAAAAGCAGGACTCAGCTGAAGAGAAGGGATTTATGAAACTGCTTTCAGAGGAAGATAGATTTGGCAAAATAATCAAGTAATCATTTTTATGTATTAAACTACAGAAATGTAATACTTATATAAAATTGTCAATCATATACCATAATATTTCACAGTTTTAAGTGAATGGATAGTGGCTTTTCTTGGTTTGGTTGTTTAGTCTGATAGAGTCTGGACCCCAATTCTGCCTCTTCATCCCTCCTCTAGTTAATTTTGGATAGTTTAAATGATACTATAAAAAAAATTGCATACTGCAACTATTAATGAGTGCAAAACCAGAGTGAAAATCAGAAAACTGTTTGACCCTAAGTTGTTGACTAGTGCTTTTCAAAAAAAATCACTTTTAAAATAGAAAATACTTACCATTCCAGACCACAGCGTTGTCACTATTATGAAAAAAGTTCCATAAAGTAAACTGCAAAGAACTAATTGGACTTCATGGAGAGGATATGGTTTTCATCTCACCAGTTCCCAGGAAATGCTAGAGCAATGTCCGAAAGGAACATGTTATGTTGCTAAATGGGCAGAAGCAACTTCCAAGATATGAGTAGGCCACCATAAACACAGTACTTTCCAGCTGCCAGAAACCAATGGGGAATTTCTCATTAAGAAAAACACAAAACTGGCCTCATTCAGCTTTTCAGACTGAAAATTAAAGACAGATGAAGAGTACAGTAACTGATTTAGTTACGCTGCTTTGAATGAGGTTGGCTGAATTGGAAAATGGGCACCACAAAACACAGGGTTATATTTTAGAGGCTGGAGCATAGGTTGTAATTTTTTCTGTGGCCTACCCATTTCACACATTTCCAAAAGTATCACTTCCATCAGTATTTCATCTGGTAAGATATGGTACCTGGTTTAAAGGGCCTATAGCAGCGAAACTCAGACTGCAGCTCGCAAGTGGCTCTTTAATGTGTCTCCTGCAGCTCTTTGCAGTACACGATATTAAAACACTGTGTGATTTAATTATTAAGCAATTAAGTCAATCAGGATGCTTTTACTATGTTATTATCCAGTGACGTTATCAATGTGCACTAAGTTATTAACTTATTTGCTGTGGGAATAATGCACACAAAAACAGACACAATATTTCCCGTCAAACAGTTTAAATACGAATAGTACTGTAGTAAATGAAACAATGAATTCGCACTACTGTGGCTCTTTTGGGTAATGTTGATCACCAGTTTGGCTCCTGAACCACTAATGTCTGAGTATCATTGGCCTATAGGTAACTATGATATATTAGGGTGGATCCTGCTGGGTTTTGGGAAATCCACATTTTCATTCCCAATCCTCTCATTCCTGATTAACATAAAGCATTTTAATCCTTAATTTATTTTTTTTTAATGAAGATCTCAAGGAAAAGTAAGCAAGGGCCCAGTGCAGACAACATTCATTGTGTTTCCCACCACTGCAGGATACTATTATAGCTAAGAGACACAGTGAGCAAAGGAAAAGATGGACACCACCTAAGCAGCAGACAGTACTCCTGGTAGCCAGGAACAACCAGGGACTTGTGTGGGGATGTGTTCACTGGCAGTTGCAGGTACATTCACTGTAGCCTTCGAGCTCAGATGTGCCTCCTCTCAGAGGGGTAAGCACAGGCAGCCACTCCCTGCCTGTATTTGTGGAGTGCAGGTAGTCACTTCACAGCTGCTTTGTGTGTGGAAGGTGCTGTCTGCTAGCTCATTAGTTGAAGGCAAATCCTAAAATGGCCCATACTAAAACTAGGGTTACCATACGTCCGGATTTTCCCGGACATGTCTGGCTTTGGGGTTTTTAAATAGCCGTCCTGGAGGAATCTGTGAAACTACAAAAAAGTCTGGGATTTCCCTCCCAATGCAGAGCGTGGGTGGCTGACAGGGCAGCCGGGCCAGATTGAGCTGCTCACAATAGGGCCTCCAGCATCCAGAGTCCCTCCCCTATGATCTGCTCCCCTCCCCTGCAGCCTCAGCACGCCGCACCAGCAATGCTCTGGAGGGGATGGGGCTGTGCGCTCCGCGGGGGAGTGCGGCAGCGTGTCTGGCTCTGTGTGGAGCCAGACACACTGCTCTGAGCAGCATGGTAAGGGGGTCGGGGGGTTAAAGAAGGGATGTGGAGTCCTGGGGGGCAGTCAAGGATGGGGCGGATGGGGCGGAGGTTTGGGAGGGCAGTCAGAGGCAGGGAGGTTAGATGGGTCAGGGGTTCTGGGTGCGGGGGACAGTCAGGGGACAGGGAGCAGTTGGACAGACGTGGGAGTCCCGGGGATCTGTCAGGGGTGTGGGGGTGTGGACAGGGGGTGGGGCAGTCAGGGGACAGGTAGGGGGTGGAGTCCTGGGGAGCAGTTGGGAGAGGTCTCAGGAGGGAGAAGTCAAGGACAAGGAGAAGGGAGGTTTAGACAGGGGGTGGATGGGTTGGGGGTTCTGTGGGGGAAAGTCAGGGGTGGGATGTGGGAGGCAATGGCTAGGAGGCAGGGCTACCCCCCCACGGAGTGTCCTCTATTTTGAATGTTTAACTATGGTAACCCTAATACTAACAGAACAGAATACAGAGTTATCAAATTGGAACCATCCTGCTGAATAGAAATTCTACCAGAGAGAACATATTTATGATTAGAGATCCTCACCCGTGTTCTGTTTACACTGGAGCAACAAAATCATAACATCATAACACGAGGGACCAGTGCTTTGTGAACCTAGAGAAGACAAATGGACTTTATCAACAAGAGGAATAAAATTATCCCCCACAAACAGTGAGCCCTCTGTGACATAAAAATGATGAGTTTGCTTTAGTTTGCTGTATTTTACATTGATTAATAAAGCATTATTCCATTCACATGGTACACAGACTTTATATTGCACTGAAAATAGTTTCCACTAGAACTGGTCAGAAAATGTGTTTTTTTCTTCTTCTCCCTGTCACATTTTCAGGGAAAAACATGAAAACTGAAAGATGTATTCCAAATTATGTCTGCAGTGTATCTCTCTCCCATTCTCCTTTGCAGATCAGGCTGCCTAGCTAGATCACATTTCCAAATGAGAAAAGTTTTGTGAAAAATTTCATTTAGTCAAAAACCCAATTTTCTGTCAAAAAGCAGTTTCAAAAAAAAACAACCAAAAAACAAAAAAAAACCCCAAACCAAAAAAACCCACTTTGACCACCTCTACTTTTAATTACAAAAATCACCAGCAATTTTTTAGATTTTTATGTTTCTTGATATCTACTTCAATCAATAAAACACATTATTTGAACTGAAATCAAAGGAGAGAGACTTGGCCTCCAAACAGGGAAAAAAGCCAACTCAACTATTTAAGATGTTACACGGAGTTTTTAAGAGGGAGCTCATTCAGACTGAATTTCAAGCTGAAGGCTATTTTATTTATTTAAGAGAGACCCTATTATAACCCTGATTATAGTTTATGTAGGAATCTTTTACATTCTCAGGATGCACAGGAGATTTACATAGTTACCATAACACAAGTATCTCACATATTACAATGATGAGCACGTCACAAAATGATGCATCAGTGCATATCATACCATATTACACAGCTATTTGTCTTGTATTTTTGCACTGCATTTTTTACCTAATTCTCAGGGGAGATAAAACTGGGTCTACAAATACAAAAAGAAAAATTCCTTATGTAACTGATCAATCCTATCCACAACAAGAACAAAATGATAAATATAGAGCATGTAGTAGAAAAAACTAAGTCCAAATATAGAGAACTGTAAAATAATAATAATAATAATAAAAAATCCAGCATGCACTCATCAAAAGATGCACTGTACATAGTATGTTAAAAGATATTATTTTTACTCAGTTTTAGAAATCTTTGAAGGAGATTAGCCAAAAGACAACAAAGAAAAGCTTTTAAGGGAGTAAAAAGGTCTACATCAAGAACAAAAATACTAACCTCTGAAGTCATGATGGAGTAATCCAAAGGTGAGCTGACTTGGTAGATTCTGACCGACTCTATACATGAGGATAGAATGATGCCCCTTGAGGTGGTATTTCAGCCAGCAGAGACACCAGAAGAGGTTAATGGGGGGATTAGAGAGGGCAAACTGTACTACTATTGCCCTAGTGCTTCTTTCTATCCAACAATTTCTCTGTAAGTTCAACAGGCTTCACTCCTAAACAGCAAAAATAACTGTTACTCAAGGAAAATTATGACAGAGGAACCTTAAGACATTCAGAAAACCCACCTAACACTTTAGGCATTGCAGGCTGCATGTATGTTTCACTTCCCCTCTTCAATAGGAAAAGCCCTAATTTCTAGTCCTGCAGGGCATGTGTATCGGACTTTGAAGTTTAAAGATATGTGTAAGTATAGAAAAGACGTTACTGGTGCAGGACTGAATATTCCCCATCCTGGCCCTTAACAGGGCTCATTTTATTTGGTTAATTTTTTTCAGGAGAGAAGCTTATAAAGGGGAATCCTGCACTTGGGAGGCAGACAAGATTTTTTTTTTTTTTTTTATAATGGCGGATGTTTGACGCTTCTCAGGTGATTGGAATGTCACAGTAAGTCCCAAAGAGGCTTCTTAGTGCTTCTCTAATCAACCTGTCTGCTGCTGTTAGCAAAATGTTACTCAAACAAGCAGAGAAAGGGCTGGTTCCAAAGAAGCTGTTCAGTGAGACTGACAGAGTAACTTATCTTTTTAAAGATGACTATAGATCCCCCGCCTTCTTAACACTACCCGACCACACTGATGGTACCTTCCAGACTGTATTGCTCTCTTTGTCTCCAAGTCCAATGTATTATAGTCTTCAGAAGCTTAAACAGCTGGACTGTGTGGAGATACACAGGCCGCAGTGAACACTGAAAACTGGTGGGAACTTGCATGGACAAAAAGGTAGAAAATATTAAGATGAATCCTCTTAAATCTGAAAAGTACAATTACATCATCTAGATCATTAACCTATCAATACAGAACACACAGAACAAATAGAACAGGAGTATTTGTGGCACTTTAGAGACTAACAAATTTATTTCAGCATAAGCTTTCATAGGCTATAGCCCACTTCATCAGATGCATAGAATGGAACAGACAGTAGGTAAGATATATATACAGAGAAAGAAAATATGTAGAGGTGGAAGTCATCATACCAATTCTAAGAGGCTATTTAATTTATATGGACTATTATCAGCAGGAGAAAAAAAAAAGTTTTGTAGTGATAATCACTATGCAAATAACAAATAGAGGATGTACTAGAGATTAGAATTAAACAAGTTCGTTAAGTACCTATATTCATGTGTATTCAAAAAAATCCAGTCTCTCTTGCTTTATTGTAACTCTCAATGGGAGTATTGATTTACAAAGTACAATGTGAATATGCAAGAAGACTGGACAGATGTCAGCTGTCCTACAGTGAGCCGGCTAGGCACCTCCTAATGCCCTCATCCATAGGGAAGGATTTAATGGAGACATTGATCACGATCGGGCATCACAATCCCATGATACAAGTGCTGCACAGTCTGGAACTACTTTAAGGTGTAGGGCTCAGCTCTGCTGATCCATTAATCTGCTCCTGCCCAATGAATATGCAAAACTACCTCTAACCTCACTGCAAATTTTGCCATTACCAATTCCATAGAAAGCAAGTGAGCATACCAAGAACTGAAGTTTATAGATGTTATACAAATATGGGTAAAGCATAGGAAGAATCCACAATTTAGCAACAGACTACTAAAGTAAAATTTACTTTCTGCAGCCCAGATCTGTCTGTACTCAGGCTTCATTTACTCATGCGGCCAGAGCATAGTCAGTGGAGTCTGAACAACCCCACTTATTCTTATATTAAAGGTAGCACTTTCTCACCATGCATGCACTATTGCTGGGAAATCTTATTTATCTGAGCACAGAAGCACCAATTAGATAGCATTTTTATCCAGTTACATCAAATTAAGAATGAAGAAACGATCTAAGCAACCAAGGAAAATCAATTTTCCTATTAATCAATCAGCTACAGAATCACTAACCATTCAGCATTTAACAGGTGACAAGGTAAGCCACCTAAAGAGAGAAATGGCAGCAGATTTAGTTCCCAGACTTCACCCAAGTCATTTTATCACTTTGTGCTTCACTTTCCCGTCTGGAAAATGTGAAGAATAATAATGCTTTTCTTCTCTTTTCGGTCTCATCTATTTAACGTGTAAACTCTTCAAGGCAGGGACTGTCCATGTAGCACAGTGATGCTCAAATCTCAGTTGGGTCCAGCTGATGCTAAAGCAATCCAAATAAACAACAATTAAAATAAAAAATGAATGCAGGATGTCATTCTAGGACACATGGAAAGCCAAGCTGAAAATCTGACTGTGTTCAAATTGTATTTTAATGTGAAAACCAGGTATTTTTGCACAAACTTTGAGATATCTTGGAATGGGTCCCTGTTACAGCAGGTTACATTATGATCTATTGCAAAGTGTTGAACTTGGAAAATATTATTTTACTTTTATGGTAACTATTTATCATCACTGCACATACCAGAGGGGGAATAGCTCACTCGTCAAGCATCAGCTTTGATAAATCTAGACTCCTGGCAACCGCAGATTCAAATCCCAGCTCTGTCAACTACACTCTTTGTCCTTCAAAGGTAACTAAAGTGACCAAGCGTATGTTTACATAGCAATTAGGACAGCATTTTTAGGCATACCTGAACTAGCTTTGATTGAGCCATAGCAACACAAGTTAGAGTACTTACCTAAGGTCTGTTGTGAAAAACGGGCCAACAAGTTTACTGTCATTGTGAGCTTAATTGTAAAACGTGTAAAAGTTCATAACACACCACGATAACCTATGAGAACTCTTAACTGGAAAAGTTGTAGAAAGGAGGCCTAAAAACTGAATTAGTCAACACAAAAAGGCCTACTGATATAACTCAAAGACTGTATTAAAATCATGCTTGGTAAAAACAGAAGATGCGGAACCAGAACTTAATGAATCAAAATTGGTATGTCAGATACTGGGTCTAATTGGTGGTCAAAATAATGAGGGGATACTTATTCCTCCCACGACTCCCTTTTGGGTCTAAAAAAAAATAAAGACTGACTTTGAAGAGAGATGGAAATAAGCAAGAAAAGACTTAGGCTACTGGAATGAACTTCATCACCATAGCTGCCCCCACCCACTAGCTCCTAAGACTCCAGACCTTCTGCATCCTAATCCTGAGGGAAGTCTTGGCCTGATAAGGCCAGAGAGAAAGACCCAGATAACATCACCTCACTCCAACTGAAACTCAACCACCACTTGAGATGAAATGAGGTTGTGCCTTAACAACAGCATCAGCTCATCTCAGCTAACATCTCTTTCCCACAAAAGAACAGTTTTCCTTACCTTTGATACAGCTAAGCCTGTCAAATAAGGGGGGAGGGTCCTTCTCAAACTCTCTCCAGAAAAAGGGCAAAGGAAATGTTGTTAAAATGAAAGATTTACATAGACAGATTTACTGCATTCCAAATGCTTTAACTGTTTTCCCTTCTTTTCTGTATCTTTAATAAAAGGCTAAAAGGACTTTTAACACATTTGTCATGGTACTAAGCAGGCTGAGGTCTCTGTATACCAAACTCCAGACCTTGTTTAACACTGTTTAATGTTGCACAGTGACTGCATTATGTTAACAGCTTTGGCATATTTATTCCATCTAATTTAATACAACATGTCCCAGGTGGGATTGTACTCAGGCAGCTAATCAGGGATACCACAGCCACACTGCTAGTTCTAGCAAACTGGCTTAATCAAAGCTACACATGCTGCAGTCATGCTTGCTGTACAGACATGCCCTACCATGCTGTTTATGGTATAGGAGGCTTTCAGATGACTTCTTAAGAACTGAAGCTCTGTGTGTTTGATATGGGCACTGAGACTCAGTTTTTCCAAAGTCCTAAGTGTTGGCTTAACTCTGCTGCCACCAAAATCAGTGGAAGTTTGATCACTGGCTTCACCACAAGCAGAATTAGGTCAAATCTGAACACATATGGAATTCCCACCCAAAACATCCATTGCACTGTTCACCCTGTGTCTTTGGACTTCTGCCACCTTCGGCTGCACAACATGTAGGTGACGTCTTCTGCATCCATGCTGCCTACTATCCAATGGCACTGTCCTTATGAACATAATTTTGCAAAGAACTCTTAGGTGTGAGGAGCTTCCTAACTGGAAACTATCACTATCTTGGTCATGCTTTACCTATTTCACAGAATATTTCTTGTCTCCATATTGAGTACATTATATCAATTTACAACTAGTGGACAGAGCAGGCATCCGGATTAGGGAAACAAAGCTGAGGATCAGCACCAGAGTCAGAGCCAGGAATCTAAACTTAGGACCAGGGCTGAAGCTAGATACCAAATGCCAGAGCCAAGGGTCAAGTCAGAGTCAGAAGCCAGGATTGGAGACAGGACTGGTAACTAGTGGTAGAAGTGAGGTAAGGACAGGAACTGGAGGAGAGGCAAGAATTAAGCATGGGGCAGGAGTAAAGGCAGGGATGAAGCAGAAGCAGATCAGAAATAGGAATGGATGCAAGAAGCAGGCTCTACTGCAGCTACAACAGGAAATCCCCTTGTTGCTCAGGCAACTTCCTGTACCTCTTCTGGCTTGAATAGCATGGTTGGACCAATCATTGAAGTCCAGGCGATTGTCCAATCAGAGCATCCATGGATGGTGCCCTGGCTGAGGCTGTAGTCCCACTAGCAGTCCTACTAGCTTCTTGGCTCAACAGATTTCAGCCGACATTGGGTGAGGCCAGGATACAGTGGCTATTGGGAACTCCCAGGCCTGGGTTTAAGACCTAGGACATCACATCAGTAAGCAAACGCTGAGAGTATAATCACCACCATTTCCCTGCCAAGTTTGTTGCTTATGGGAGCACCCATAACATTTAGGCACTTTCAGACATTCAGAAAACTACAGCTCCCACCCTCAAGAACTCACAATCTAAGGACAGACAGACTAGTTGACAGAGGCATGGGGAGGGGAATGGCAAACAAAGGGATATTTATTCAAAACAACAAGATTCACTCCATAGGAATTATTGCAACATTATGACTGTATGAAAGCAAATTAAATGGTCATTAAATTGTTCTCTGGCTCCTTACTGTATACTATAGATCTCTTTATAAAAGGTATTGGTATATTTGCTAAATAAATCTTTTGGGTCCTCGTTGTAACTCTATAGAAGTCAATGCAATTGTGCCAAGAATGACTGTAGCCTCTTATGTTAAAACCTTATAGGAGCTGCTCATTTATGTAACATCTCCGGCCCTGATTCAGCCAGACACCCCTATTCAGCACCACTCTTAAGATCATACTTAACTTTAAGTATGTTCTTAACTCTCATTAAAGTCAATATACTTAGCATGTGCTTTGCTGTTGTGATGAATAGAGACAGATTTCAGCATGTATTTAAATGTATTGCTAAAATAGAACCTAGAGGGAGAAACTCATGGCTAGTGGCAAGTTAAAACTGGGTGAGTGTAAGCAGATGGTGTAGATCTTTATGGTCTGGGATACTGCATATCTCAGGGACTGGCTTTTTGTGTTGCAATCCTGCAGTCAAGTGCCACTGAATATGTTTGTTTTCAAAGTGGTGTTACCTCCCTGTCTATGAGAAAGTACTTTTGTTTCAATGGGAAAGCAAATAAATATGTTCTCAGAGCCTCCTCCCTCCCCTCTCTGCAAGCACTCCCCCTCCTGCTAGGATGCAGAGTTTATCACAGGCTAAGCGAGGAAATTTTTGTGGTCTCCCCTTGTTAAAATATTGGCAGCACATCACTGAATATGCAACATATACCATACTTGGAGAGTTAAACACACATTTCATAGCTGAGGCCTCTCTCATGGGTGCCATCTCCTCTACTGCTGCAGAATGCAAAGGTCCAGATTCCCAGCTGAAGTAAATCAGAACCGCTCCACTGAAATCAGTGGGCCTGCATTGATTTATGCCACTTGAGGCTCCAGTCCAAAGAGTCTGATCATAAAAACTTGAGGGATATGTGGAATGATTTAGAGAGTAATTCACTTATAATACTGTGACCAAAACCACCCCTGTATTCCCAACCTACACACTATTGTAATCATCTCTGTATAAAATATGTCTTGTGAAGTATCATTTGAACACTAATAACTTACTGGTGAATACTATCATGGAGAAGTATATGTAGCAATAAGTTATGAAACTCCCCTGTCTGATATTATTAGCACATGTTCAAAACTACACAGTCTTGCACAGGCAAAAGTTGTTAAATGGGCCTGTCCTAAACAAAGGAATGTGTTTACACCTCAGATGTACATATAAATTGTAAACAGGGACTGCAAGACCGCAGGGAGTGAGGGGAGATGGCATGAGACAGCAAATTTGCTTTTCAGAAAACACAGATTTGGGGAAAGAGAGTATGGAGCTTCCTTCATCACCAGACTCCATGATGTCCCCTTTCTTGCTGTCTGAATAAACAGTACTTTGAGGGGTAATCTTCAGAAGAATATACTTCGAAGGTTCACTGGACTCTAAAAGACAGTTCTCTCTTTCACCTAAGATGAAAACAGCACCAGCAACTTTGAGCATCTGGGAGAGATCCTGACAGAGGAGAGGGTCAGTGACCATCTTGCTAGAAAACTGTAAGTAAGAGAGGCCATCTTATACAAAGCCTTGAAACCAAACTTGCTAGGTTAAATTTTAGACATTTAGATACCTATTTTCACTTTTATTTGCTGTTAGCTATTTCTAACTTTAGTTAGTAAACTTGCTTTATTTTTCAATCTAATCCCACCTAGTGCTGTGCTTAAACTGTACCATATGTTAACCCCAGTTGAAGTAGCAAACTGTTGAATAGAGAGGCCCTACAGGGGCAACAGACCTTTAATATCTGAATTGTCCAGGAGAGGAATGAACAGTGCAGAACAAACATTTGTAAGAAAATTCAGGACTGGGCATGTGTTGGGGTCACCCAGCAAGTAGTAACCTATGCTGGAGGAAGCCAGAATGTGGCTGGTGTGTTGCTGGCAGGCTGCTCTGGTCAGAGGTGCTGGACAAGGCCTGCAGCTATACACAGACAGGCAGGATGTGACTTTCCATGCAGGGAGGCTGTTTCTGAGCAGCCCAGGCTGGGAGCTACAACAGAAAATCATTGTGAGGAACCAAAGGTTGCGGGACAGGTGGTGACAACCCCTCATTCGTCTAGTTTGCACCACAGAATATGATAAGCACCCTTTGAGACCTGAGGTATATAAAATGTGTTCCAATTCATTCCCCCTCAGATACAGTGAACTAAGGCTGGCAGACTTCAGCTTAGGCTAGAAAAAAGATCATTACAATGATTATGGCATCACAGACTCTAGAAATGAAACACATTAATTGTACTAATTACAGGTCTCGGATGTTGATCAAGCACTACACTCACTTTTCTCTTGCTGATATTGTGGGTGGGATATTTCCTCCTATAGTTGACATTTCTGGCAGATCATCAGATCTCTGAAAACATAAGAACACATCCTTCGTGCACTAATCTGGGCCCTTCTAACTGAGGAAAGATCTTCCAGCCTAACTCCACTCCTCGGCGCTCCCCAATGACCTAAATATATTATAAATGCAGTGTGAAAACCAAGCTTGCCTAGTATGATCTTTAAACCTAGGAGGTGTCAGGGAATTAGGTGCCTAGTAAATTATTTGGTGCCAGAAAGTGGGGGAGGTCTGTATGTATTTCTTTGAGAAATTACAATACACATGCAGCTTGCCATAATCTGATTTTGTAGCCTGCTTTTAATCATGTATTTCACAGGATCAGTGAGCAAATCTATATTCAATATTTTTTATTCCATAAACAGATCAGACCTCATCCCAGGAGACATTTAAGCCAATAATTTATGATCCTAGCCTACAAATGACCAGGTGACTAGCTCCACTGACTATTCAATAGGACACTCATGTAAGTAAAGTTATTCACATGGCCAGGTGTTTTCAGGGTTTAGAGTCAGGCATTCTTTTGTCTATCCATCCATTCATTTTAGGTACTTTTATTGACTCCATCACCATAATCCCTCAGAGACTTACAACTTGTAATAAATTTGTCCTCACAACATCCTTGGGACGTAGGGAAGTCCTATTATCCCCATTTTACAGATGGGGAACTAAGGCACAGAGAGGCCAAGTAACCTGCTCAAGCCCACATAGGAAACCTGTGGCAAAGGCAATATTTCTTTAGTGTGCATCAAAAGGTTCCAGTACAAATTAAGTGTCTGCCTCATCCATGAAAGAAAGCAAAAATAAATTGATGAAAGGAGTTTTGTTCTTAGTTGCCTTGATTTCCTTTATTTGTTATGAGAAGTAAACGTAGTAGATTTCCTCTGCCCTCTAGCACCATCTACTGGTTTGGCTGTGAACCGTTACATCAATTCTTTAAATACAGCTACCATGGCATTTTTTCAATTAATTGACTTTAGGAGGCATCAAGTTACAGAATAAAACAAAAATATTTAAGATACAGTTATAAAATGTAGCACGCACATACATATGCATCAATTAAAAAGAAACATGTATAGTTTAGGTTTGTACTAATTATCAGTAGGGTCGTCCCTAGCCATTTTGGTGCCCTAAGCAGCCCCCTGTGGGGGATTGTGGGGCCCCAGACCTCCATGGGGCAGGGGGCTAGTCCTAGGCCTCCCCAAGGGGATTTCAGGGGAAATGGGGGAACCCCTCCCCTGAACCTAGCCTGCTCCACTCTGCTCCCCTGGCCCCCAGCTTTGGAGGGCAGAGGGGAACCACCGCCAAGCACTCACCAGTGACGCGGCTGGAAGCCAGGGGAGTAGAGCAGGCTGGTGCTGGGTTGTTCCACTTACCGCGCGGTGAATGCAGGCCTGCCCCCTGCACCAGTCCTCAGGGGAGTGGGGCCAGGGATGGGACAGAACAAGGGCGGGAAGAGGTGGAAAGAGGCTGAGCAGGCGTGGGAGCTTGGTGAAGGGGTGGAGTGGGGACAGAGCAGGGGCTGGAACAGTACGCAGCTGCTCAGGGCACCAGGAAATGTGGTGCCCCAAATTTCCTGGTGCCCCACGCAGCTGCGTACTTTGCGTATGTGTAGGGATGGCCCTGATTATCAGTTCACTTTACGTGAAATCATAGGTCTATTGAAGTCAATGGAAGTTTTGCCATTGACTTCTATGGGGGCAGGATTTCACTCCAAGACTCCAGTGCAAGTTTTGTCTGAATATGAATTGAGTAGGGCTGTAGAATTTGAGTCTATAAGTGTAAACTGGGAGCCAAAATATACAATGTCATGTGAGAACATTTATAAATAATGTGAACTTGATTTAACAATGTTTTAATATGATTAAGCACTATATTTAACTAAGACAGACAACGTCTCTTTTTAGTTAGTCATAAAAAAGCCCCAAATGAATTCAGCTTGCTAGACATGGTTATTTAGCCATTATATGGCTACATCAGCCATTACTTCTTACTCTGAACTTTAGCCCAAACCACTAATCGTATGATTTAACTTAGGAGTTGGCCAAAATGTCTGCATGCAAAGCAAGACGCCGGATGCTAGGATTTCCAGAATAAACTTTTCATACTCTCTGAAACTACACTGAAGTCACTCATGAGCAGCCAAGACCATTCTGAAGATGATTATTTTATATTGAACTATACTGAACAATTGATCGTTTCTGTACTTCTGATTGCCATGAGGGTTCATCCTCTAGAGCTGCTTGAAAAGCAGGTCCTAGATTTGCAACTGGAACTGGATTTATTGATAATAATATTTTATGAATATGGAACATGGACAAGCATTTAAAGTGACAGGTAGCATTTGGATAATTTGGAGAATTAATTTCTGAGGAAGATTCACGCCAGTGGGATGGACAACTAGAATAAAGGATTAAACCCAAGAAAGGTGAACGGGTAAAGATGGCTGTCAGAACTAGAAAACTCTACTGATCTGAGTTCATTACTGATAACAGGTTTGCCTAGCCCTCTGGAGGACACAGTTCAGAGAGTTAATAATGAAACATGAGATAGTCCAAAGATATAAAGACTGGCTGGGGGTTAGACAGAAAGGGCCCAATTCAGAAATGAATTTAAGTGCATTTAGGAAAATTGAGAAAGGTGTAAACTACATAAGTTTTGACTCTAACTTCTCACCAGGGAGGTATGAAAGAGGCTGACTCATGGCTGCTGGAATGTCCATTGTGGGCTGGACAGAACAGAGTGCTCGGTCTTGTGCTGGAGGACTGGGCATTGTAAACTGACTCCAGCCCCAGGAATTCAGAAAGGTAACTTAATGCAACTTTTACTCCATCCTCTCTTTGAACTTGCTCTGAACACAGCTCAGAGCCGAACCAGAGGATGTGGGCCGACATCTTCCTAGATATAGACAGAGGATTTTAAGCATTTATAGGTTGACAGTTGAATTTTGCTTTCTCAAACAAGCAGCTAAATTCAATTATATTTGAACATAAGTCTTCTGCATTCCAAAGCATGAAGAAATTGACTAAATGGCAGTGCTTCTAAATGTCAGTCCAGGGCAGATACTGTAAAACCTGAACCTATACTCCTATTTCTGGTCTAACTTATACAGCCAGAACTAATATGGCAGATAAATTGGCAACACAATCGATTCTCAGTGTTCACCTTATTGTGTCCTAACAGCACCTAGGTCATTGTCTGTTACTATGCTTAGTCACTTTCTCACTGGGTTGTGGATGGTGAGGAGGTTTCTAGTGTAGGACAGCCCTAGAAGTATTCTTAAAATGTACTAATAAAGCTGGTTGGAAAATGGGCTTATTATCTGAGGAAAAATTCAACTTTCATATTTCAACAGCAAAAAGTAAAAGACCAAAAAAATTCCATTTGGAAATGCTGCACTAATGTTTCATTGGAATTCAGTTATCTTACACTCTCATTCACAGCTATAGTCAAGGCTCCCTAGTTGGACGTGATTTCCCATGATGCATCGTGGTTAGGGTGACTGGATTTCCCTATGCTGAATACAGGACACCTGGTAAAATTACTCATATTCAAACGAGTTCAACAGCAATCAATTAGAAACTATGCACTACAAACCTTCAAATTAACATCAAGTTGACTGAGCCCCTGTTAAAAAGAAATACTGCATAGCTGGATTTTTATTTACTTTCTTATCTTTAAGACTTCAGGGTTCACGTGGGGAGGGATGACACACACAATCCTGTACATCTCTCTCAAACGGGGGGGTGACCGACCGACCTGACCCTCAATGCCTGGTGCTCTCCATGCCTGGCTGGGCCTCTGAGATGGAACCACCTCTCCTGGTACCTGACACTGCATCTTCCCAAGGCAACATGTGAGGTCACATATCCCTGTATCTGCCAGGATTCATACCAGAATGCGGCCAGCAGCCACCTTTCGGCATTGTGCAGGAGTGAAGGGACGGGAGCTGCTTCCAGCCACAGAGGTAGATGACGGGGGGAAGGAATGACCTGGCCCAAGTCTTTGCAGAGCAACTCTTCTTCTTTCCCCCTCCTCCTCGTCATCCCCCTGTTCCGCCTCCCCTCCCCCACCCGCTCCTTCCCACCGTGGTTGGAAGCAGCTTGTCCCTTCCTGACTACACAGTATCGGAAGCTGCTGCTGTCCACTGATATAACCCAGCCACCTCCAGTTCCCCGACTACAGAATGGGCGGGAATGGGTTAAGAAGATACATTGTGTGCTGGGGCCCAGGGAACATGACTGCAGTGGCTACAGCGAACCCAGCCGGAGAGGTGGCTCAGAGAACTGCATTCACCAACCACCACAGCGAGCAGCCACTGCCAGCCAGAAACAGGACGGGGGTCAGAGTCTTTCTGGCTGAGAGCCGGCATGAAGCAGGGCTGCGCTGACAGACCAGCCAGGGGAGCAGCCAGCCCCCCGTGCTGCATCTTTGCCCCACCATCAGCTTTGTACACTCAGCCCCATTACTGGCCACAGGACTCCCTCCCCGCACTCACCGCTGGTGGATAGGTGGCTGGTGAGCAGGGATCCAGACAGCAGCAGGACCCACCAGTACTGATGTGAGGGGAGAGACAGAAAATAAGGGACAATTTGCCCATTTTTAAGAAGAAGCTGGGACACCTGCAGGATGGCTTAAAAACAGGACTGTCCCTTTAAAAGTGGGACACCTGGTCACTCTAATCATCATTAAAGAGTCCCTGGTTGTAGTACATGAGAATAGTAGTTCAACTGGGATGTCAACCCTATCCCATAGAGAAGAAAGGGGACATAAGCAACTGAATTACAACTTCCATGAGGCACCACAGTGGAATATCTAAACAAAAATATTTCAGTTCTTTACTTTCTTTAAATAAAAAAAAAATCAACATTTTTTGCATTTAACTGAAAACGCACTTGTTTGGAAAACAATTATAACTGAAATTTTTCATCCAATCCTACAAGCTATTTCCTGTGAACTATTCTCAAGTAAAAGGCAGAGTGCGGTGTTGTATTACATGGTATCTCCTGATGGCTTAGGAAGTCATTCCGATCCCCAGCCTTGGCACCATTCAGAAGAAAGCTCCTTTTACAAAACAAGTTTTGTTTTTTGTTTAAAAAAGCAAACATTTTCTTCAATGCATTATGTACAATACATCTTCAATAGCAGGATATGTCAGTCTTCTCTTTACTCCACAGATTATGGGAACTGCAAAAAAAAAAAATTAAACTTCCTCCTTGTATTTGCATTTTCTCATGGAGAAATGTATTTTAACTGTGGACATCAGAGTAATATGACCTCTTTTTTTTCTTGCCACATTTTCTCTCCTTTCTAGGACTGAGTGCCATAAACCAACTGACAGGGTTTAAAGAACTGTCTTAGTACAACCATGCCTAGGTAGACTTACTGTAGGATTTCCCCTGAGCTGTAGCCACTATAACAAATAATTTGTTGCCTTTGCTGAGAAAAATAATACAAAGCAGAGATTGATAAGAAATACTGAATATTGCTAAGTAGGATTAGGGCAAAAATAAATCTTTGCTCAGTGACCAGGGTAGTCGACAGATACAGAAACTTCAGGCTGTCCTTGGGGCATTTGTACTCTTAGTATAAAAGTCAAGGTTCTGAGTCCACATTGATATCTAATTACTCAGCATAATTATAAAAAGTGCTGCATATTCTACTTCCCACTGGCTGCAGTAGGGTACTCTGGTTTCTAAATACAGACTTAGAAAATTAGGCACATATTTTGAAAGATCTTGTGCCGAGTGTTTGCTTAGGGCCTTACTCTTTACAAAAATCAATGAGTTCTCAGCAGAGAACTTTAGTAATCTTTTCAAAATAATAGTAAGTTTAATATATTCAGAGAAGAGGAGGGTAATATTTGTATTTACATAAAGACACCTGTCACATTACTGACATGAACTGCGACCATATATATCATTGTTGCAACCAAGATCATATAGTTGCATCAAATCTTGTACAAAGAGGTTAAATAAGATGTCTACAGAAAGGTTGTAATTTGCTGGTTATGATTATGCTGACTGTATGTGTATCATTTTTGTATTTGAAGTTATGAATATTGACTATGTACTTATATCTCAATGTGTTTGATTCTAAGTAGCCTCGGTGAAACACTTGATCAGCTTCTTGAGAGAGGACTATTCTCAGTAAATGCCCAATCAAGAAACACTTAACTGACAATGGACTTTGGAAGACGCCAATCCACATCTGAGCTTTCCTGGGAACATTCAAACTAACATGTAAACATTGACATTGGCCTGCAAACAGCTGAATCATTCATGGACATGTGACTTGCTCTGGTGGCTACAAACTCCATCTTGTTGCTGTGATTTTGCACAGGAAAACAAAGGGGTTTCCGCCCACAAGAGAAAGAATATAAAAGGCCTGGAAACCCCTCCATTTGGTCTTCAGATAGCTCAAGAGATGGCCTTTCCACTCCAATGAGATGCCTGAGAGAAACCCGAACAAAGGACAATAACTATGGGGGTGTGAGGGATTGTTGGACCCAGGCCATAAATCACAATGTTGATCTGAAAAGGATTCGGCCCAGAATAGGAAGGCATCTAGTCTGTAAAAGAAGTTTATTGGAATATCTCTGAGGGTGAGATTTACCTGTAATCAGTTTCCTACTGTATTAGGCTTAGACTTGTGTGTTTTGTTTTATTTTGCTTGGTAACTTACTTTGTTCTGTCTGTTATTACTTGGAACACCACTTAAATCCTACTTTTTATACTTAATAAAATCACTTTTTGCTTGTCAATTAACCCAGAGTTAGTAATTAATACCTGGGGGAGCAAACAGCTGTGCATATATCTCTATCAGTGTTATAGAGGGTGGATAATTTATTAGTTTACCCTGTATAAGCTTTATAAAGAGGGAAACGGATTTATTTGGTATGTGGATCCCATTGGGAGCTGGATGCTAGAGACAGAAGCATTTGCTAAGCAGTTTTCAATTAAACCTGCAGATTTGGGGGTGTGGTCCAGACCCTGGGTCTGTGTTACACCAGATTAGCGTGTCTGGCTCAACAAGACAGGCTTCTGAAGGCACAAACTGGCAGAGAAAATGGGTTCCGAGCTAGTCTCAGCACATGAGGCGACAGTCTCGAGGGAGTCCCTGCAACCCAACTTGTTGCAACACCTAATCAGCATTACCCGAGATAGGATATCTATCATAGCAACAGATCGTAGGATAAGCAGAAAGAAGGTATATTTTACTCTTACCTAAGTATCTGATGATGTTGGAGTATCTCTTTTTTTAATTCTGTCCTTAGCTTCTGTGCAGATGAAGCAGGACAAACAAGCCATGAGTACCATGTTGTCTGAAGGGTAGCAAGAATCTGTTAGAGAATGGCATCTGGTCAATTTTCAGCATGTGCTCAACAAGCAACATAGAGCTAACAAATTATTTTAATGGTAAGCATGAGAGTCACCAGCAACAATTCATACATTTTACATTGCAATGATTTTTTTAACGATTGGCTAAGACACATTGATAAGTCACATTTTATTGGCCCTGTTAAAATAAACATGTTTGTGCAGCACATTAATATGAGTCTATTTTATAAGTTTTAAGACTTTCAAACAAGTCTTAAGCTAGAAACATGTTGAAAGATGTTTCTGTTTCCAGTGTGCATTAGTTTTGAGTTATGGTGGTTGTGGGACTTGTAACTTAGAATTTCCTGATTTTTATGCCAAAAAATAATTTTAAAAAATTTCAGCCATATCATTGTATTAACCCTTACAGCACAGGCTTAACATTGTCATCTTGGGAAGTAGCTATTATTTAGGGTTTCTGCTGGGGATACTAAGAGTACTATGCTGAAGAGAAAGGAGGGTTTCTGAAAGCTGGAAGGTGAAACAGGTTGGAACTCTTAGGGTATGTCTACACCACCCACCAGATCAGCAGGTAGCAATCGATCTATTCGGGATTGATTTATGTTGTCTAGTCTAGATGCAATAAATAGATCCCCGAGCGCTCCTCCATCATCTCTGGTACTCCACCGCCACGAGAGGCGGAGGTGAGGAGGGAGCGGCAGCAGTCGACTCAGCATCATGAAGAGTCTGCAGTAAGTCGACCTAAATATGTCAGCTTCAGCTACGCTATTCTTGTAGCTGAAGTTGCGTATCTTAGGTCAATCTGCCCTCCATCCTCACCCCAAGTGTAGACCAGGACTTAGAATTGAGATGTGAAGGCAAGCAAAGCCAAATGGGGGGGGGGGGGGAGAATCCCCAGGGGCTGCTTTGCCTGTCCATTTATTGATTGATTTAGAAACTATCAAAAGGTTTAAAATACTTTGCTTCTTACCTCAGCCCCAGCAGTCCTGTTAGTGACACACAAGTCAAAATAATCAGAACACAGGAGACCGGAACCACATAACTCCACCAGAGTGGTAATACTTTGGGTCCATGGAAGACAGGTAGTTCAAACAGGTTGCTGTGCTCTAAATAACAGAACAGTGAGAGATACCTGCTTAGATTACATGCACTAAGTATTTACTAGCAACTGAAAAAAATCCATTTGATTAACAAAAACTGTTTTGAAGATTTTATAGCGTGAGTTTAGTTCTAAGCTGTTTTTCTACCTTGTAATTATTGATTTTTTTTATTCTAATCAACTAGTGAGGGAATATAAATATGCATATAAAAGCTGAAGAGTAGTCAGATCATGGCTTTCTTTTGGAGCAGGTTTGTTATCACAGGAGCTACCATTTTCAATCCCACTGGGGCTCCTGTCAGAGGAACAATGGCTTTCTTTCTCATTCCTCTCACTGTAGTTTCCAGAGTTATTGCTTTGACTAAAGGAAACTAGCATACCAGGCTGTAAAAATGCACAATAACACGCAGGATGATGGATTTCACTACCTTGGCTATAAATTCATATTTTGGGACAGATTCACTTCTGGAATAAGGCCAATGAATATACACCTTAAGATATATTGGCCCATTGTATCTTTGCTAATCTTTCAAAGGCTTTCTATGCATTTCAGTGCATTCTTTATCCTTGTGCAACACAATGATACACAACACTGAAAAAAATTCTCAGTCTTACTGCACTTTTCATTTTCCATATTTAAGAGCACAGATGTACCAGTTCAAATCACTTGAAGTCATTGCATCTGCACATATGTAAGTGTTTTGCTGAACTAGGGCCTTTATTAAAGGGTATTTATTAAAGATCCTAGAACAGAAGCACTAGGGACCAAAATCACCTTTGCATCTGCAGAACAATTACAGCAGGGGTAGTTAATAGGCAGTAGTGTGTCAAATCCTTACCACCAGTCATTTTTGAACGTACCCCAAAATCTTTTTATTCACTTATTATCATTATATTTTCCCTGGAGTCTGGACCTTGACTATTCCTTGATCAATAAATTTGGACCCTGACAAAAAATATTTGACTACCCCTGAATTACAGCATGGGTAGCAGAAGTGTAAGCTTTCCTGTATTGCCCTGTCAATATACCTCAGCCACGACCTGGACAGAGCATCTCTGAGGACCAGAAGGGAATTCGTTTTCCATGTCCATTCAGTAATTGTGTTTCAGCTGAGACTGGCATCCAGGACGCTTGTTAATGCCAAATATGATGGTGTGTGTTTTGTTCAATTGATGTGGACAGTTTTCCCCAAGGAAATGGACCGAGACCTCCAACTCATTTCTCTTAGGTGACTGTAAGAGTCATCAGGTAGCAATCACTTTTGATTAGAGCTCAATAGCAATCCACATATAAAAAGCAATTTTGGTGTCATTTTCAAAAGGAACTAAGTGAGGTAAGGTGTCCAACTCCCATTGAAAGGTAGTGGATTTGGGCACACCAACTCCCCATAGGCCCATTTGACAAGCCCAGCCTTTATGACATATCTCCCATCAAGACCTATTGCAGCGTTTAATTTTTAGTAGTTTCCTAAACTACCAATAAACACTTTGTTCATTTGGAAAACAAAATATTTAAGATAATGAGCATGAACCCTTCATATGTTCTGCCAATGACATAATACAGTTAGCTTTATTAGATTAGTAGCAATGCATTTTGTCTGTATCCATGTGAATATCCTTTGAAGCTGAAATGTGTTTTCTCTTCCAAGTCACTGAAATGACCAGTTTGGGCAGGAAAGATATGATCTATTGGTGCAAAGACCACAAAAACTATATAAACTCAAAGTACTGAACACTGAAAACAGACTGATTTAATAAAAGTTATTTTATGTGGGAAAAAGAGGACTAATGTATATATTTATTACCTCAGTAACATTAATCAGAGCAAACATTATATCATTTAGAACCACTATTCCAAACAACAAAACTAGAGTAGAAATCCATACAAGACTGAATATTTAAAGATCCAACAGAGGAAGATGGTCAATAAAATCAGAAGAGAAACCAGATAATAAACTGCATATGGTTTTGGCTATCCCTGTATACCTCATATTTCTTCCTGCATGTTCCTTTTGCCCATTGGTTGAAATTTTGCCACGGTAGGGAAGATTGAGAAGTTGGTTCCTCTGCTAATAAAACATTTTGATGAGCTGCATTGCACATTTACACATAAAAGCTAAATAAGATGGATTTCTCACTGTAGCGATGGGCAATTTTAGGAAATTGTCCTTTGCATTTGAAAGTTACTATATAAACAAAATAACCGCCGAAACTGGTGAAAAGCAGTTGGATCTAGATTTTTTCCAGTAAAATAAGAGAATACAACAACTTCTACTACTTTAATGTCTCCTGCTGGTTGTTCCTCACTGAAATGTGTTTTGATGTTACTGCCATGGTTTGTGTTCTGCCATTTGACTGTAGCAAAAATTCAAGATTCAGTACTGAGCCTGATTCAGCAGTTCTCCAGACAGAAAGTCAGTGGATTTCCCCAAATGGGGATTTCCCTGAGGCTGGGGAAATCAGTATTTTCCCCAGGAATTGAAATTATGGAGGGTTCAAATTTACAGCAGGGAGGGTGAGGACCAAGAAGTGGGACCATGCAGGCGAAGGTGAGCTGCATGGCACCATAATAAAAACTGAAAAATATTTTGTTAGATTTAACTCCTGTTTTAAAATCGTCATATAAATTAAAGTTGGCTACACAAGCCTACTACAAAGCACTACATCTACAGTCTCCTTGATTTCTTGTTGTAATTTTGCACAACTCTGTTAATGAACTTCTCAAATGCAGCACATTCATTTTTGGAGGATTTTCATGTGTCCAGTACTTCCAGTCCTTCATGATATGTTCATGATCCGGCAAAAAGGAGACTTCTCTCAGAACACAAAATTCTATTCAACAAGGAAAAAACGCTCAACTGTAGCTATTGTGACTAGGAGTAACAAGAGATGAATTCCTACTCCTTTCATCCCAGGAAACATAGCAGAAAGACTGGGTCAAACCACTAGTGATGATGATGAAGTATAGTCAAATCTTTATTTGCTCACCATGACATTCCACTCTGTGTTCAAATTCTCTAATCTGTCCTGATCACATGGCAGCCCCATTGCTGGTAGTGCCTAACTCCATTTAGTGGTTGGTGTTTTATAAGATAGACACCCATGAAAGCTATGTAGAGGTTGAATAGAATCCAGAAGTCACCATTGTAGATTTGTAAGATTTGTGCACTTTTTCAGCTAGCTTATCAAACACTTCTTGTACTTTTCACTTAAGGATTCAATGTAAGTGCCTTCATTAGTCAACTTCTGGACTGAAGTCTTTGCTTCTTCAGTAGGTTTTCAATGGATTTCTCTCTAATTGATCCAAGTGTAGCTTCTATTGCTAGTCCAAGATCTGCTACAACAGTAGGAGATGCCTTGATGGCACTGTTTAATGACCCAAGTAGTTTCATCAGTAGACTTACAAGAGAGAGAGAATGGCGATAGTCTTCTCTGACCTTAGTAGCAAAAGCAGTCCACCAGCTTCACTACTTCGATCTGTCCCATCTAGGTAGTTACTTTCCAAAGCCAGTAATAACAGTTGCAATAATTTTAAGACAATAGCCAAGGGCTCCCATGGTGCATCCAAGACTAGCTCAAGGATCGGCAACCTTTGGCCCACGGCCCACCTGGTTTGTTTACATGCCGCTTTCGCAGGTTTGGCCGATCGCAGCTCCCACTGGCCACGGTTTGCCATTCCAGGCCCATGGGGGCTGCGGGAAGCAGCATGGGCTGAGGGATACTTCCCTGTGACCCCGTGCAGTCCCATTGCTTCCAATAGGTTCACAAACATGTAACTGATTAGAAGCTCAACACAAATTCTGTTGATAACGCATAAGGAGAAATAAAATGCAACTCACCATCTCTTAGGAGTAAGAAGCAGTGGAACACTTATATTTGTCAATAAACAAAACAGATAGGACTATAAATACACATAAATTAGATATGCTGAGTAAGAAAGTGTCATTTATACCATTAATTTTCCAAAGTGGCGCTATATCTTAATAGGGTACAATTTAGAGCAGATGATAACCAGGTGATTAAAATAATTAGGAAAAAACAATCTATTAGTGAAGCTTTATTCTGTGCAAATCACAGAAGTTTAGAATTCTCAGGCCAAATGTATTTCTGAAGTATCACCCCACTAAAGTCAATGGAGTTACACACCAGGGATAAATTTGACTTAGTTTTTAGTTTTCATCAATGACCTGCCCTACCACTCTGTCTCGTTGCCAATCAGTAACTTAACTCCTTATACCTAAGGGCTTTAATAGCACTCCAAGAGAGCAGAGTTTGGCCATCACTGAGCATTTTTGAAGAGCCTATCCAAAACATTTAAAAGCCTCAGGCCACAATATTGAGTAATATTTCACTGTAAACGATCATTTTGGCTAAGGAATTTAACCACAGAGGGCTAGACAGTTTGGTCCTCTCGTACGTTGTGTTACTGTATGATATAGTATTTTTACAGTATACCTCTTCCTCCCTGCCTCCTCCCACACCTCCTCTCGTTGTGGGGTAGATACACCCTGTGATCAGAGGGGACTTACACCCCAATTGCTAGAGTCTCTCTGATGGCCTCTCAAAACTAGAGTGTGTGACCTAGCAGGCAGAGTCCTTTGGGCTACCCTTACTTCCAGGGCAATGTAACATAAGTAGCCAGAGTAGATTGGGCCATCCTGCCCACCCAGAATCTCAGGCCCTCAAGCAGAGTAGAGCATCTAAACAACAGTCTGGGGTGGTCTGGCCCTCAGACAAGTGGAGCAGCAAACAATCTGGGTTGTTTTGGCCTTCAGATAGGAGGGAGCAACAACTCTCAGTCTCAACAGTCTAGCGTTCTAACTTGGGTGAACGGTAGACAAATGCAAGGTAGCCTAAGGTGGGGAGGAGCTGTCATCCTGGTGTGGGGTTGGCAACAGGAGGTAGGGGGACCCGGCCCACTCACTCCACTGGGTCCCAACCCAGTGCCCTAACAGTGGAGGGGGGTCCCATCACTGGGTCAGCAGAGATTCCATCAATACATGCTGACAAGTCAACCAGACTAGTATCGATTTCCCTTGGGCTACTTCCTACCTGGTCTCCCAGTACAGCAGTCCATGGGTGCTCTGCGGTCATCTGCTGGCTGTCCAGTGTCTGCCTGGGGTTCGGTGTGACTGGTATCTATGGACTGGTGTTTCCACAGCCCTGTGGAGGGACCTTGTAATATGTGTCCATCCTTCTTGGCTCACAATATGCGTCCTGAGTTGGGCTGCTTCCCTTTATATCCTGTCTCCAGACTAAGCATGCCCAGCAGGGACAGAGAGGCATGGCTTTCTCAGCCTGCAATGCACAGTTAACCCCTGTGGAGCTAGTATGGGGTAGATACATCCCATCACTCCCATGCCCCATGTGTGTTCAAGGGAAAAGAGATCTAATTGCTGAGAAACAAAAGTGTGAATTGCCTGACTTTAATGCCAGATAAGTGTATTTTGTAAGTGTGTGTGTGTGCGCGCATTTAATGATAACTGGCTAGATTTGCTCCTGTATTCTCCTGATTTTTGAAAAATGTCACTTAATGATTTTTCCTATTTATTACATTGTCTAGGTCAGCAAAATCTTCAGAACATAATATTAATTGACTGCTAGATTTTATACTCCCATATGCAGGTTTTCATGGAAAGATTTTAGTAGAGTGTTTTATGTTCTGTTTTTATATCTGAACAGAATGTATTTCATGCAACAATATTCCCATGAGGTACAATACTGTGAGGCTTTTAGCAGTTGGTATGTCTGTCTTTGGTATTTTTTTTTTGTTTTGTTTTGGTTTTTAAAGTTTGATCTTGATCAAACCTATTTAAATATAAAGTAACAATCAAAGTTTACTCACTAAAGGAGGAACTCAGACTTACAATTTTTTTGTTTAACCAACAGGGACTTGCAGCTCTTTGTCTCTTCTTCAAACAGAGTATTACTAGTGTTCTGTAACCTTGCAATGTTACTGATTTGCAGAATACTAAAATTCAATACACTAGGTTATACACTGAGAGGCAAACAGCAATAAGTGTATCTGTAGAGTGAAATAAAATAACTTGGGGGAGTGGGATAACGAAGCAGTACAACAAAATTACCACTAGATGGCAAGCTATGTATGTGACTAGAACAATGATTCTCAAACTGGGGTTCGTGAACCCCCATTTTGGGATTCACAAAATGTTAAAGGGGGTTCTTGTGAAAAAATTCCCTAATGGTGGACAGAGCTGTCCATAGGGACCCAGGGCAGCATGAGGCCAGCAGCCTAGACCCTTGGGGAATTCCAAGAGTGAAGCAGATCAAAGCAAGCATCTCTATCACACTGAGAAGATTTAAACTTCAGGACTCCTTCTACAAAACAGAAAGGAAGGTGGATTTAAAAAAAAAATGAAACAGGCTGCTACTGTTGTTTTTTAAATGATTAACAAGTTTAAGCTTTGTTGTAACATGTGTTGTTTGCCTGGCCTGCTCAAGACCTGAAGGCTTGTTTAAGAGGAACTCTTTGAGTTGGCTTCTTAAATACCTTCATTCGGTTTCACATCTGATACTTCTTGATGAAACACAGGAGCCAGAGGTGCCAGTATGGGGAGCAATGAGGGTCACATGCCACCCGTGCATGAGCACATCCCCCATGGGTCCCTCCCCTTTTTTTCCATGCCTCCCCTTTTCCGGCGGTACCCTCCGAGGCCCTGGGGTGTGCAAGGACTTTGCCCTCGCACCCCTTTTTTCTACTGACACCTCTGAAAGGAGTCTTGTCTTATAACAGGCTTAATAAAAAATAAGTTCTTGGAAGACTGTTGCTATTTTCATAATGTAATAAAAATACTGTAATGATAAAGAATAATTACTAAATAGTGTGTAATAAGCATGTCATAAAAACAAATTTTGAATTTCCAAGATCACTGCTTTTATAATTTATGCTGAGGTAATGGAGAAAATCCATGGAAATATTCATTTTTAGGAGGGGGTACACGAGACTTGACATTTTAGTGAAAGGGATTCACGGGTTGTTAAAGTTTGGGAACCACTGAATTAGAACTAGGTTAATCAATCTGTGGATGAGCACACATTTTGAAAGAGCTTACAGATCAGGGGAGGGGAAACTTTTGTATTATCTGAAACCCCAAAATGCCCTGTCATCAGTTTTTTATGGCAGAAGAGCTATTTTTCATGAACAGGGACAAGACGTTTTTGCAGAGAGAAAATAAGCTATGTTGAACAGTTGTAAGTTGAAAATAAGCCATGTTAACAGTTGGCTTGAATATACAAGGAAGCATAAGTCCTGATACCCCTACTCACTAAGGCCTCAAACAACACTGTATCAAAGAAATGAACCTTGCTCATGGAGTGGAAGGTAGTGAGGCTTGTGATGGCCCTTAATTCCCTGGGGAGTTTATTTCACAGTCTTTACCTTGATCCCCCAAGAAGCTCTTTGATGTGCCCACATTGCTACCACATCTAAAGAAAGCCCAAGTGCTTTGAGCTGAACTTGTGTTTATGGGTATTTATGACATGCTGAAGACACATTCATATTACAGCATCTTCACTCACCTACTTGCTCAGTTACTGAGTGGAGTGAACAGCACCGTGTATAAGTTTTTACAGTTTTCCTGCTCAGGACAGTAGAAAGGCCAGCTTTCCATATACTTTCACTTTAATCCAATATATAATCAATATAAAAATGTAATCTCGGGAATCAAGTTCTTACAATAATTCTATAAATATATAAAATATATAACAACTTATTTAAACGTTATAGAACGATGTACAAAATCCCCACTTTTTATGCTTGTTTCACCCTTCGCAGACAAGGCCACAGATGGCAGAGCTACTGAGCTGTAGAAGAGTATTCATGCAAGCGCTGGAATGAAGTACTGAAGGGAAACCTCCTCATGAAGCAAAATGAAGTGAACAATCCTTTTGCTTACAATATCTGTAAAAGAGACACCACAAAGCCAGTTAGAAGGCTGGCACAAATACATAACACAGTACAACTTCTATATAGGAGAGGCAGAAGCTCTGTCATCTTCAGAGGAAAAGCCTGCTTCAGCATAAAGCAGCGATAATCCAGGATCCTCATCTCAGCAGGGTCTGAACTTGTACTGAATGTGATATAAAATCCTACACCCCATTTCTATCTGTCTGTGGCTGTAAAACACATTTAGGTTTCAACATACAAGAACAGTGACTGTGAACACTGATAGCATACATCATACACTTAAACAGATTTAGAAAAACAGCCTTGAACACACTGGGAAACCGCTTGAGGAAAGAAAGAGTAGCCAGGACACCTAGGTTATTTTCTAGAGATTTGAGAATTTTACAACGGGGCATGATTTGACTTTCCAATGGCACACCATCGGCATGACTTTGACAGCTTCAATGTACATGACTACATTTTCAGAAATGACTCGTGATTTTGGGTGCCAATTTCAGACACTTTAAAAAGGTCTGATATTGCAGAAGCTCAGCACGTTCTGAAAATTAGGCCCTTCTAAGATGTCTCAGGCTGGCCACCTAAAAGCTGAAAATGGCAGTCTGAATAAGTTTATCTTGAAGTCAGAGCCATTGAACTTACTGCACAAGGCTTTTGTGGGATTTACTTGTTGCCCAGCAAGTAGCTGCAGGAGCTTCCTAATGTCTATGCGTGCCTCAGCCATGCTTTCTGGATCTCTGTCTTGAGTAGAATTCTGCGAACCATCCTCGGATACTGAAATGATACAAAGTCCTCTTTTATATCAAAAGTACACTTACAAGATGAGTCTCAGCTCTAGTCACTATGCACCAATTTATATGTACATGGGTTATTTTAAATCCCTTTTCTCTTACAAAATTAATAACTGCAATCTTTTCATGACTTTATTAAAACTCAAACGCTCCAAAAATTATACAAAAAAAAAAAGACAACATCTATTTTATTTGAATTTAAAATATGTTGACTATATGTTAATTGTTAAAACTTTCTGAAGAGTGAATTTCCGCAGGTATTAACAAGATCAGCCCTTAGTCTTACATTCATCAGTACCAAAACCAATGAAGTAAAATAAAACAGACATCTGGAAGGGGCAAAGCCGGAGACTTACCCCATGGAGGATTTCCAAGACCTTTAAAATGGGTCGTAACAGACACTAAATCGGTTTCTATTTTCAAGTTCATTTCTCCATTTAAATTTGCTTCAAGCACCTACAATACAAGTCAGTCAGTCAGTCGTCAATCACATTTTCTCTCTGAAAATAATTAAATTACAACTCATACAGTTTGCATCAGCCTACCCCAAAAGCACCAACACCAATATGAGTGTATCACACTGATAATACTACACTCTCCACAAACTGTCTCCTTGCTTCTGAAATTAATTCAAATCCCTAGTCCACAAGGCAAGGTCTAAAACAGGGGTAGACAACCTATGGCACGCATGCCAAAGGTGGCACACAAGCTGATTTTCAGTGGCACTCACACTCCCCGGGTTCTGGCCACCGGTCTCGGGGGGAGCTCTACATTTTAACTTACTTTTAAATGAAGCTTCTTAAACATTTTTAAAATCTTATTTACTTTACATACAACAATAGTTTAGTTCTATATTATATATCGATAGAAAGAGACCTTCTAAAAATGTTAAAATGTATTACTGGCACCCAAAACCTTAAATCAGAGTGAATAAATGAAGTCTTTGCACACCACTTCTGAAAGGTTGACAACCTAGGGTCTAAAACCTTGCAGCTGTTTCACAGTATCTCACGCTCAGCAAGAGCTACGCTCCAAAGGAACAATACAGCAGGAGATAAATAATGTAAAACTGAACTCCTTAACGGGGTGGTCAGACATAACTCAAACCTGAATATATTCTGATAAAATACAAAGGGGTACACTTTTCAAAAAGTGCCTACATGATTTAGGAGCTTAAATCTAATTTTCAAAAGTGACTTAGGCACTGAAGGGCCTATATCCAATAGACCTTCAGTGAGGCATAATCTAAATTCCCAAATCCCATTTTCAAAAATGGAATTTAAGTGCTTTTGAAAACTTTCATCTAGATTTTGGTTTTCTTAAGGTTTCACCCAATAACTATCTTTCCCATACCTAACATTTGATGGGGACTAGTGGAGAGAACAGAAAGAAAAGTGGGGTGGGGTGGGAGGAGCTAGCATTGTGTAGTAGCAGAGAAATTCATTCATTCTCCACTATTTTTAGAGGTCACAACTGTTGTGTTTGGCTCCTAGATACCACCTTAGAAAAATGAAAGGGAGAGGTGGCTGCAAGTCAGTAGCGAATGAAATGATCCCTATCCCATGCACACAAGGACTGAGGCGTCACCACTTAAACAGACAGAGAGTGTTGCCATTTACTCTAATGTGAGTATCATCAGAACCAGAGCTTTCAGTATAATGTGCGACTGTAATGGAGCCTTTCACTGCTCCTGCCACAAATCAGCCAGAGGCCGCTTGAGAGTAATCGCCAGTGCCTTTTTATTTGCAGTGCCAGTTCCCACCACCGTCTATATACAGTCCGTTCAACCCAGCTCCCTGGGGGACAGCTAGCTTCCCCGGCCAGCAGGGATCTACAGCCACAGGCTCTTCCCTTTACTCTGTCCCCCACTCCCTTTCCTTCCTTCGAGCTTTATATAGCCCCTGGCTATGTGGGCTTGCAAGTACTTCTCCTCAAGCAATTAGGCGTGGCATACCCAGCCAGCCCCAATTAATCCCTCTTAATTGATGCTTAGCTAACAGGGGCCTGGCTCAGGAAGCTCTTGGCCAGCACCCTGTTACAGAGACCCTTTGGGATAAAAGGTGCTAGATGACTGTAACTTTACAGAGGTTCTTAAAAATATATGTCCTTCCAGGAACCCTCCTCACAATGCTGATCACACTTTTACTGACAAAATAAAGATAACCCTGCCCAAGAAAGTTGTAAAGAGGATAATTCTAGATATGTTTATCCCTTTGGAAGAGAAAGACTACATGAAAAAATTTTCAGCAACGATGATTTTTGTGCCTAGAGGTCATCTGAGTGACTGAAGTGATGAGCTCCTACCAATGGAATCAAAATAAAATTCTTGTTATCCCATAGAACTAAAATTTTTGCGTAATGCAAACTCTGCTAATAATGTTGTTTCTAATGTCATGCAATTCTAAAGCACTTTCCCTATGAGGATTTCAAAGCACTTTAAAAAAACAAAACAATACTTTAGGCACACAAAAATTCCTGAGTGGAAAGTAATGGACATACAAGGATCATTTCATTCAACACTGATATGCTGCTATTCCTAGTATGGAATGTGACAGACCTTCAACAGCACTCAGCAATGCTAGCCAACCATTTTGGTTAAGAAATAAAGATTGAAATTTATAGCTGAAATGCTCCTAAGAGAACTTAGACACGTTAAAATGTAAATCCTAGGCCCTCAATTCTGGAAACACAGACATATGTTTAGCTTTGTGCCAATGAATATTCCCATTGAAATCGACGAGACTGCATACATTCAAGCATATGCATCAGTATTTGCAGGATGAGGGGCTCAGGTTATAATCTGATCAATTAGACAGCATTAACCCATTTACTCTTACAACCCTAGTAGGAACTCAACTTTACATCTAACCCAAAAGACAGTATTTGTGGCATCACACTTCTCTCTAACATCACACTGAAGCAACGGTTCAGTACTGATTCAGAAGGAAAAGTACTACCTACCATGAAGCGCACAGTATTCTTTTAGGCCCTGTAAAATAACAGTAACACTGAATCCCATCACTTTCTGCAGTACTTTGATGTTCTTTGGAGGTTTCCTACAGAAGTACTAACCTGGCCCAAGCATGTTTAGCTTGCAAGATCTAACAAGGGATCACTACGCAAAGTGAGAAGGAAATATTCTATGTAAGAGATGCAAGTGCCCCTTTTTCAAGGCATTAAGAGAGATATTTTAACTTACAATACAACTGCTGAGATTTTTCATTCTTTCCACAACACTCTTCATGGTCTTCAGTGCTGGTAAGTAAATACTGACCTACAAAAATCACATCAACTGCATTTAAAAATAAAATACACAGCACTGTGATATAATATTTCACAAAGTGAAATAGATGGGATGGGATACGTGGGTCTTCCTTTACTTCTGTATTTATCAGATGTTTATTCAGCAAGGGATGCATAACAGAATTGAAGTAAATCAGTGAACTACCAACAAACAGAACACTTCCCTTACCAGATCACATCATTGGTTCATTCGGACCAGCATGCTGCCCTCCTAGCAGTTCACAACACTTTTCCCCTTATGTTCCTAATCTGTGTTATGTGTCAGTAGCAGAAGGTTTAGCTCAAACAACTTTTCAAAATATGTATCAGAGCTTCCATTCCTCAGTGTTAAGCATGCCTATGAACTCAAGAGAGGAGGGCTTTGTTATAACAAGAAACATCTAGAGCTGAAGGAGAAAAAAATTCTGTGCCTAGTAAACTCAGATCACTGAATTATGAAGTTGAGTTACTGTGCTGTTACACTGGTGAAACAGAATACAATTCATCCCAGTTATTTCCAAGCTACATGAATTCAAAACTCCATTAGTTTCCTCTTGTGTATGAAAGGTTTTGTACATCTAGTGTATTAGACACTGTGAACAGACAGAAACTACATACAAAATGTATTCTCTTTAGAGCAGTTTAAACTACATATAAAATGTATTTTCTTTAGATCAGAGGTCTTTTTCTTACATAGCTCTAGAGCTCATAATGAAAGGATATGTACCTTATAAGAATACAGTTATACAAAATGATGTACCTGGGCTGCTTACTGAAGAGTAAAAAACACAAATAATTTAATGATAGCTCTGCCAAAAGTTACGTGGTCTCCTGTACCCAGAAAAAGAAACATCTATAATGATATCTGTGATCTACACACCTCATAGAGACAATAACTGGGCTACCTTTACAAGCTGGGAAACATTATTATATAAAAGTTTAACAACATACGCAGCTTATAATGTTTCACCCTAATCCTGTGCATTCAGTGGTGACTTAAAAAAAAGTTGCTTACATCAAAATCTGGTACACTGGGCTCCCGGAAATCATTCCACAGTCTTCTGGGAATAACTCCCACTGGAATGTCATGTGTCACAATGCGACTACTGCTCGATAACGAGGGCTTGAGAGAGAAAATTAAAGTTTTTGTCGTTAATGAACAGGATTAATAGTCAGGGAGACCAGGTTTCTAATCCTGGCTCTGCCAGGTATTTGTGACGTGCCCTGGACAAAACACGTAAGCTTTCTGTGTCAGAAAAGGAGCATAATTATACTTTCCTTCCTAAAAGGGATTTTGCAAGGCTAACATAAAATAAAATAAAATAAAATAAAAATGTTTGTAAAAAACTTAGGATCTGCTAATGAATGGTGTTACAGCCTTGTAATGTAATACACCGGACCCTTGCTATAGCGCGCGTCGCTATAGCGCAGGTTCACGTACTGCACGGTCATTGCCATGGATCCCAAATTGAAATATTTAAATTGGGATCCACGGCAACGCGTCCCCCGTGTTAGCGCGGGACCACGCATAGATCTCAAACCCCAGGCTATTGCGAGGGTCCAGTGTACTAAAATCCTCAATGGGGCAAATCTAAATTAAAAGAAAACCAAACTAAAAAAGCCACAGTTCTGCCCTTTTACCTCATGTGACCTACTGATTTCAATGGGAATGCAAGAGGTATCTATCAAGGTAAAACCTGGCCCAGTGGATGGAAGGAATGGAAGCATATACCTTTATGCCATTGCCTTGTTGTAACTCATTCTGTAATATTTTATTCTCCCTTTCCCTCCCTGGCTAGTATCACTCACATTATGCTAGGTGCTTTCCAAGCATAAAAGAAAGCATACTCCTATCAATATAGTTAAATTAGATTCTTTTCCCAGCAGCTTTTCAGGCTATTCCAGGAAAAGACATATATGAATTTAAAATCAGCTATTAGATTCAGGAAACAGCATAAATTTTACTACATTGTCCGCTAGGGGACTAAAAAAGCATGTCTGCTCTTACCAGTTCCACAGCTACTGTGAGACATGGGCAGTGCTTGTTAGTCAACTTGATTTTCACCATCTTGGCATTCTGGGCTGTTTTTAAAGCTCTTGATAGGTTTTCGGCTGTCAGCTCCAAATAAATTTCATTGTGTTCTGCTGCTACTCCTTCCATTTGGAACTCATCAAAGAAGTTCCCCTTTAAAAAAACAAAACAAAAACAGAAGGGAGGCATGATAGGAAAACCTGTTTGAATTTAAAATACGGCAAGTCACAGTAAACAGAATTAAAGTATTGTACCATACATTCAGAACTTACTGTTGGAAGGCTGAAACTCTCCTTTGCTCTGTGTGTTCTGTATGTTACAAAACAGGCTCTTCAGGCATAAAGGTCCAGCTGTGTGGACCCTGTGGCAAAATCAGTGCTTAACCTATTAATTTCAGTCCCTTACATACCACCTCCCATGAATAAACAGAGAGGTTAAAACGTTCTTATTACTTGTGCCACTACACACAAAATCTGAGCCAAAATATATGTGAAAGTCAGCCTAGAAACAGAAGAGTTCAGCCATACGAAGACACATTCTTTACAGGTGAAATTAAGAATATAAGGAGGGCTACAGTGGGTCAGATCAACGGTCCATCTAGCTCAGTATCCTGCTTACCAACAGTGGACAAGTAAAAAACGCTTCAGTGAGAATAAACTGAATAGGGCAATTTATCTAGTGATCCACCCCTTATCATTCAGTCCCAGCGTCTAGCAGTCAGAAGTTTAGGCACACTCAGAACATGGGACTGCGTCCCTGATCATCTTGGCTAATAGCATTGACGGACCTATCCTCCAGGAACTCATCAAATTTGGTTTTGAACCCAGTTATGATTTAGGCCTTCACAACATCCCATGGCAACAAGTTTCACAGGTTGCTTGCACACTGTGTGAAGAAGCACTTCCTTATGTTTGTTTTAAATTTGCTGCCTATCAATTTCCTTGGGTGACACCTGATACTTGTGTTATGTGAAGGGATAAATAACACTTCCTTATTCACTTTACCCACACCATTCACGATTTTATAGACTGCTCTCTCTATCCCCCTTTCATTGTCTTTTTTCTAACAGTCTATTTAATCTCTCCTCCTATAAAGCTGTCCCATACTCCTAATCATTTCTGTTGCCCTTGTATGTACTTTTTCCAATTCTAATCTTTTTTGAGTAGGGGCAACCAGAACTGCATACAGTATTCAAGATGTGGGAATACAATGAACTTTATAGTGGCATTATGATATTATCTATCCCTTTTCTAATGGTTCCTCGCATTATTAGCTTTTTTGATTGCTAGTGAGATACATTCTTGCAAAAGTCTATATACCACTGAAGTCTGTCTTAAATCTTTAGAACAGCCACCTTAGTTTTAAAGGTATTGAGAGATGTTTCATATACTGTTAATTATGCAGTATCAGCCTATTTCTCCGGCACCTACCTGACTTAACTCACACCACATGCTGACTCCTCCATTTGCCACTTTATCAGTAAGGATGAAGTAAAGTTTGTCCACTGTAAGGCGGAGAGTACACGTCTTGGCTAGTTTGGCAATTGTATTAATCACACCTATGGAAGAAAGTTTTATTAAATGACTTCCTAAAACTTCTAACCCAGGACAATAAAACTTTGCTTGCAAGGTTGTGGTTTGCAGTTCAGTAGGAAAGAACATTATTAAAATATATAAATCAATGAAAAGTGGCAACTCAAGACTTTGATATTTTGTTAAATTCTGTTGTTTTGGTTCAAACCCCCCTTCCTCCTCCATAATTATTTTCTTTGGAGAGACAAGGTGGGTGAGGGAATATCTTCTTTTGGACCAGCTTCTGTGGGTGAGAGAGAATCTTTCCAGCCACACAACAGCTATGGTTCAAAAGCTCTTCTCTCTCACCCACAGAAGTTGGTCCAATAGAAGATATCACCTCACCCACCTTGTCTCTCTAATATCCTGGGATAAAAAGCTACAACTACACTGCACGTAATTATTTTGTTTTGCCACCAATCTTCTATCCTGTCTGACATCTAAACTCAGAGAAATCTGTGATAGCAGCTATCTTCTTTTTTTCTTTATACTGCTCTGTAAGAGGCCCTCTTGTTTAGGTTCATAGGTGTTACCATAACCACAAATGGTAACAAACATGCAAACAAACAAAAGTGGAAGGCTACAGAGCAAAATCCCTGGAACATATGAAAAAGTCGCAGACTAATGGTCTATGATAATTTTTTTATTCGTATTTTATTTATGTATAATTGTGCCTACATGTTAACAGTGCAACATGCCCTGGAAATAACCCAGATGGGCAGATAGTCCGAGATCTGCCACTGAGTTGTTCTGAGAACTTGGGCAAGTTGTTGCAGGGCTCCGTGCCTCAGTTTCCCCATTTGTAAAATGAAGAAAGTGACACTTGTGCAAGGGCCCTGTAAGCAGGGGTTGAGATCTGCCTTCTAAACCACCTAGTGACTCCAGTTTAATTGCTCTGGCTATAAAGCACTGTATGGCCAAGGACAGCAGCAGACAAGAAAGATGAGGCTCATGGGCCTTGTTCTTGCAGAGCAGCCCCGGTTTCCTCTCCTCACGCGTGTGCATCGCTCCCTGCAGTACAGGGAGAAGCCAGGGGCCCTGGAGGCAGGTATCACCGAGATTTTAAAACTCTGGGGGCATGAGGGTTTGTAACCTCCCTCCCACCACAGCTCATCCTACCCCTTCCCCCACAGGCAGGCTCCCGTCCCGTCCCCTGGGCTGCCTCCCACCGCCGCTGCTGCAGACCCTCTTCCCCGGGACTCGACGCGGCGCGGCCCCCCAGCCCAGCCCACTCACGGGTGAAGTGGTTCAGGCAGGCGACGTCCACGATTTTGGCCCGGAACCGCATGGCCGCAGCCACCCTGAATTTGGCAGCAAAATAAACCCGCCCAGCTCAACCTCTCCGTGAAGCCCGGCCCCGGCAACCCAGTTCCGCTTCTTCTGCTCCTCCCCTCCCACTCTGCTGCCTCGCATAGCGTCAGCGTGCGCCTAACGCCGGTGAGAGTGTAACAAAGCGCCTGATTCGGATGTCAATCCGGAGTCACTCCATTGGCGCTGAGCTAGCGTGAAAACAGTGGTCTCGGGAGCTCACGGTCAGCAGCATGGGGCGGAGGGGAAGGGAGTTCAGAGAGAGCAAATCACACACATGTGCCCTGCTGCTATATAAAGGTGATGATGTTACTTCTTTCCTTTCAAAAAACAATGAAGAGCGAAAGGAACTAGGGAAAAGTTGGTATCAAATATTAACAGAACAAAAAACTACCCACATGAAAAAGGTAGGAGTGAAAGAAAAAAAACCCTATCGTGTTAGAAATGGCCCAAAATATGAAAGAAGGGAAATAAGCATATAACAATCAAATAAAAGGTGAAAACAGTTAAGAGTTAAAAAATGGAGACTAGACCTGTGCTTGACTCTCCACTGTTTGCACCAATGTTAAAAACACCGATCAAAATCAAGGAGTTAGATTGGTGTAAAACTAGTGTTTCCATGTGGGGAATCAGGCCTAAAAAAAGGCTAGGAAAAGAGAGTGAAAAGGAGCAGAGGAAAAGAGGGGGAAAATGAACGGAGTATTTTTTTAGGAATTAAAGTTAGGCAAGGAGTAGTCTTGAAGGGCAGGGGAAACGAAATGATTTAATGTAAACACTAGGTGGGGCTGGTGAGCTCGCAGTCGGTTACAGTGTAGTAAACATACAGCATACTATGCACACTAATAAAAACCCAGCATTATCGTCCAGAAGAGTTTATGCTGCTCTGACTCTTGGTACAAGGAGGATCCTATTTGGAATCAGTGATTAAAGCCACAGGATACAAGCTTGCTGCTGTTGAAAATGCTGCTATGTATATTTCAGGAGCCCACAGGATCCCATTGTGGGAGGTGCTGTACAAACACAGAACAATAAGATGGTCCTTATACCAATGAACTTACTAGGCGTCCTGTACTCTCTCCCTCCCCATAACTATCTGGGCAGGTGGTTCAGAGTGTGAAGAGGATTCCATCTAGCTGCTGAAATCATTATAACTACAAGAAAAGAGGAGAGAAAGAGAAAAATTCTCTACCCTCTGCAGTTGGGAGGAGGAAGGGTAGCGACTCCTCTCATGGAAAACAACAGTGGGTGTAGTGGATGGAATAATGCTATCTTCCACCTGAGAGCAGCTGAAGGGGAAGCTAGAGGTGTTTGTTAGTAGAGTACATGTCCCACTGCATGTCGTCCCAGCAACTAGGAGGGAATAGTCTAAAGGGGCAAATGCTCATTGGAATGGCAAGTCATGTTTGTGTTAGTTTGGCCTCCCAATAAAAGCAGTGGGTTTTTACATGATAAACCATCAACAATGACAACTGTCAGTGTGGCAGGATCCGTGAGTAGCATAATTTAAGCAATTCACTTTATGTGAAAGGTTCATGTGTATGGCAGCTTTGCATCATATATCATAGAGGAGGCAGGGTCATGAGGCTTTAATGTCCACTCTTACAGGCGCCATGTATAACCCTTGTCAGAAATGACAATGAGCTGTGTGCCTGTGTTTAAATTATTTGGGCAAAAACTTGTTAGAACATACGGAGACAAACTCTGTTATAAGCATCACGGGCCAAATCCAGGCTCCAACCCTGAGGCCTTTCTGAAGTTTGCTCCCATGTAGCACTAATCAGATCCCAAGTAGCCTCCTCAGCAGTAGCCAGGGAACAGCTTGACTGCCACCAAATCCCACTTCTGGGGGTAGACTCCATGTCTCCCCCTATTGCATTGCCATAAAAGATAGTGAGTGATACCACAGAAATGGGGGTCATATAAGAACTACAATAGATGTCCCTGATGAAGTGTTCTCTCCATATGAGGGACAGTTAGAGGGACCATGAAGGAGCTGGATACTCTGAAGAAACAAGCAAGCTCACCTCTCTTAAAATGGAACTGTCAGTCCGAGAGACAGGAACATCAAAGCCCAAGATTTCGTCTAATCCCAAAGTCATTAGGCTGTTCTAAATTGGCATATGGGTACTGGGCCTCACAGTGGCTTCAGCAGGATTAATGAAGAGTGAAAGTGAGCTTCAAGTATATTTTTCACATACTCTGTAACTTGTGCTGCATCAAGTCCTCTGACTGGATTACAGTTTCTCCTCATTCTCTGTTCTTACAGCTTGTTTTTTTTTTAAATAATTTTGCATTTATATGTAGAATTATCTTCCAGTGCCATTGTATCTTTTTATTATTATCCTTTGTGATTCTATGAATAATATTTTAATGATTGCTTCATGTATGTTAATTTAAGTTCTTTTTCGGGTTCTGTTCTATTTGGTTAATGCTTACGTTGGTTTAGTAGTGTATTTCTGTGCGATAATTATGAAAAATGAAAACAATTAAGAGAAATGATAAATCTATTTATTATTTTGCTTTTATGTCAACTGTATTATTCACAACCCCATAGCTATTTTTAATAAAAGAAACTAGAAGTAAATACTTCTCCAGACTAAGAGCCGCAAAATTGCAGGAATCAATAACTGAAACGCAGGGGGGCCAGTTCCATGATGTGTTCAGTTTGCTGCTCAACTCTCTTGAAGTAAATATGGCTTATGCACCATGCAGAAAGTGCTCTGCATTTTGCAGGAGGGGGCCTACAATAATCTGGAAAACCTTGCAGATGCTCTTTGTTTGCCATGAAAGCAAGTTTTCTAACCACAGAATCTGGCTGTTGAACGATACAGAAAAATGCAAGCCACACATCCAGTTGAATTTGCAATGCCTAACTTGACCACAAAACTACATTGTGCTAGTTTAGTTATTGGCTGAATTTTTGGGAGCCATCAGAGACTTTGGGAAACATTATACAGGAGTAATGCATATGGCAGATATTAATAAATAACAAGATTGGTGCAGGTACCTCTTGGATCCTGTTATTAAACTTACTGTCTGGTATCATAGATAGTTAACAACTAAGCTGCACTCAGGGCTGGATTACCCAACAGGCAGACTAAGCACGTGCTTAGGGCACCAGCAAATCAGGGGGCACCAAAAAAGTTAGATTTTTTTTTAAAGAATTGATATTTGATATTTCAAAAAAAGCATTGAAGTAGTCTTAAAACATATTTGGACAATGATTGTGTGTTGAAATCTTTTTCTAATACTTGCTGGGAGGCACATGCAGTGGCAACAAGTGCAATTCTGGAGACCTACTCAAAGAGTGTGGATGCATTAGGAAGTATAGCTGAAGACCAATCACAAAAGGGAGAAACTACACGAGAGGCAGAAAACATTGCAAAAAAGATGCAGGAACTAGGGCAGGGGTGGGCAAACATTTTGGCGCCAGGGGTTCAAAATTGTGCGGAGGGTCACAGAGGGAAGGCTGTATCTCAAACAGCCTGGCCCACCCCTATCCGACCCCCACTCACTTCCTGCCCCCTGACTGCCCCCCTCAGAACCTCCGACCCATCCAAACCGCCTCTTCCTTGCTCCCTGATCACTCCCTCTGAAGCCCCCACCACTCTAACTGCCCTCCCCAGGACTCCACCCCTGCTCTCTGTTCCCTGACTTCCCCCTCCAAAGACCCCTACCACCCTAACCACCACCCCCCGGGACCTCAACACCTAACCCCCTTCTCTCCCAACTTGCTTACCTGCTTAGCCAGGTGCGGGGCCTCGTGGCTCACCGCATTCGGCCCAGCCCCTGGCTCGGGAGCGCGGGTCCCACGGCTTGCCATGCTCAGCCTGGCACCCTGGGCCGGGAGCGTTTGGCCACTGGCACCATGCCCCCGGCCAGAGCTCGCAGGCCGCATAAAAATGGCTGGCAGGCCACATGTGGCCCGCAGTTTGCCCACCAGTGAACTAGGGTTTGTATTCATGTTGACAATGTAGAATGAAATTTTATAACACTTTTACCACACAAGTAAAGCTCTCCAAAAAAAAGAATTGGATTTGAAAACACGTGCAGACTTCTGTCAATCATTAACAGACCACTTACACACTTTCAGGAATGATTTTGAAAGATTTGAAGATATATCAAAAGATATCTTGCCTGATACTAACTACAGAGAAGCCCAGTTCCTCAAGCAAATCAGGAAAACAAGCAAATGATAGCAGTGCAACAGAAACAGCACTGAATCCTAGAGACAAATTTCATGTATCTACTTACTACGCTATAATTGATACACTTGAAGCTCATATGAAGAGGAAAGGTGAAGTGTACAAAGAAGTATCAAGTAGATTTTCTTTTCTAAATGATATGGACTTATCTGACGAACAATATTCACAAGATTCCCAAAAGCTAATTGACTCATACCCTGTTGACTTGAATATGAATCTCTGTGGAGAAGTATGGCAGTTCCACTGTTATATGTGTGCAAAGTTTAATGAAACAGGAAAAATGAAATTCAGTCACATTGATTTTCATGACACAATATAGAAAGACGGAATACAGTGTGTATTTCCAATTGTAGAAATCGCACTACGTATTTGTCTAACATTGATGATTATTAACTGCTCCACAGAATGCTCTTTTTCTCAGTTGAAAAGAATAAAAAACCCTCAGAGAACAACAATGTGTCAAGACAGACTTGATTCACTTTCCCTCTTGTGTATGGAAGCGGACATGCTTCGTCGAGTCAGTTTCGATGAACTTATCCAGAATTTTGCAAATCAGAAAATCTAGAAAGAAGCTATTTTAATTTCAGCATACATGTAAGTTTTATGTCATTTCAAAAAATACAATTTTATTGTACGGTATAGTATTGTTTTTATTTTGAATTACGTATGGGGGGGGGCACCATAATCTTTTCAGTGCTTAGGGCCTCTAAAGAACTTAATCCTGCCCTGGCTGCAATGCTGCTGCTATTAATATTGTTGGGTGAATCCTATGAGGATAGAAAACGTGCATTATATGTTCAAGAGGTGAATGCCAGCTATCCTATTTTACACAACCAATTAATAAATCTAAAACTAAAGGGAAAAGAGAAGCTGAAGAGAGAAAGTGAGAGAGGTACATATACATCATAAAATAACTGTGTGACTTATGGGATTTTAGTGGCAAACTGTCTTGCCTTGGTAAAAAGCTCAGGGAATATAATACATAAGCTTCTCTTCTCACCAACAGGAACATACAGGCCCAGGCCCTCAACAGTATTAAAGTTCTTAACTTCCATGGAAATTATGTGAAAATGAGAGAGATTGAAAAAATGGCATCCCATGGGCAGATCTTCAGCTTGTATAAATTGTGAATGGGAAGTCAATGGTGCTAGGACAATTTACATAAGCTGAGAAATTGTCCCCATGAGTTTAACGGGCAGATAAAGACTCTCCAAGATCAGTCACTGTCTTATGAATTCAGGAGCCCCTAACCAATACTGTGGGTCAACAGAGGATAAGCACAGAAGAGTGCCACATGGAACACAAGGAAAAGCTTTGATAGGAGATACACAGAGCCCATCTCTAAGGAATAAAAAATTAGTTTTCTCTGGTTAATCACTTAGATTTGAAGACAAATCCGTCCAACATATTTCTATCTCATTAAAACCCCAGGTCCGGATTTCCCATTAGGCACCGTAAGCACGTGCCTAGGGACACCAGCATTCTAGGGACATCTACAAGTTAAAAGTTTCATTTGTTTTACAGAAAACACAAAGGTCAGCTGTCGGCGGGGTGGGGCGGAGGGCCCTGAAAATGCTGTGCCTAGGGGCACCTTAAATCCTGCCTTGTAGAACCCTCTTCGCTCTGATTCAAATTTCCTATCCTAGGCAATCTCGGAAATATTAGCTAAATACTATTTTTTCACTATGGACACTGTATCTTTTTCTGTAGAAACAGTAACATTTTGAAGAATAAAACCAATTTTGCCAAAAAATATTTTTGTTTGCATTTTTATTATTCTATTTTTGTCTTCTATGGACACCCTTTCACTTGGGTGATGAAGAGGAGTAGATCTTAAGAATTTCATTTTTAGTTTGCTGGTGTTGTTACCATTTTGAGTTCCTAAGGTATTGCGCTCTGTTCAAAGAACTCCTGGGTATGTTTTAGATCTCCATGTACCCGGAATCGATAAATGCAGGTATATTCTGGGTGGCCCCAATTGTTCAGCACTTTCAATTTCACGTACCTCATGAATTCAGAAAGTTCATTCTGAAAGGAAAGAAATTAAAGCTATTATTTTTTACTTTATGTATCTTTCACTGTTGATCAACAATTAGCATCATGCAGGGGTGACTTGTTCACTCTTTACTCTTTGCCACCATGTGAAATCGTTGCCCACAAGATAGGAAGATGCTTACACCTCTATTAACTGTAATTTAAAATAGTAATTATAGTGACATAGCCAAAAATAGGCTAGGCTGCTTCAGTAAAAAAGTAACTCTACCAAGTTCTCCTCACTTAGAGCTTGACTCCACTACATGTAGAAGTCCCATTAATATCCACGTGAGGTCTGTGCACACAATTTCTACACAGACAAGCACTTAAATAGAACAGATTTATTTTCAGTAACCTATAACAAAAAGATTTCCTTACAATTATCAGTAATGTTTACTCGATGGACCAATATTCTAACGGTATGTGATGTGTTCTCTTTTTGTGCAGATTAAGGGCAGAGGGCCCAAATTCACCATGGGGGTAACAAAGCAATGAATTCAATTGTGTTGCAGAAAAATAGTTAATTTAAAAGCCATCATTGATAGAACTTCAGACGAAGTTACAATGCTTTCCACCCTGGGCTATTTCTCCAGCTGACTTCTGCTGGGAAGCTCAAACAACCTCCTAATTCAAGCAATAGAATACATCTTAATTTCACAGTCACTTCCCCTCTTCCTTAATGTACCTTCAATTGGAATGTTTGAAATAAATCTCCTTCACAGTTATATATGAACTGTCCTAAGAGAGTTCCTTGCTCCTCATCTTCCTCCTTCAGACCCTGCAGAAAAACACATGGAGAAAACAAAAGACAGGGGACACCCAATTACAACAGATTTAAATGTGTTTTCTCTTCATGCAGATGGTTAAAACAAAAAGCATAATATGATATTCCCAGATGCACAGTGATGTACTAAATCCATAAAACAAAGGTCCTTGTAGCACAAGTCCATTCCCAAAGCCAGGTTTGACCATGCTGATGGTGTCACAGGATCTCCAAAAAACCCAAACATGGACGGTATACACATGAAATATCTAACTCTCGTTCATAAACAAAGGATTTATTTCAAGTACATCTCCAAAGTTACAAATATCAGGAGAAGCCTGATAGTTGTGGCCTACTAGTTACCGCTTCATGTTTTAGTTAATTTATAGTCACAATAGTCTTGTGAGATAGGTAAGCAAGTACTATCCCCATTTATAGTGAGTTAATGGCAAAGCTAGGATTAGAAATCAGGAGTTCTTAGTACCCAGTCCTGTTCAGAATCCCCTAACCACATTACTGTGTTGTAGGTAGCATGTAGACACAGCAGGTTGTGCAGGAATGGGAAAGTCTCATTTTTAAGAGTAAATGGAATAACAAGGATTGTGCTGGTAGTTATATATATGAATTGCTCCCTTCCTACAACATAGAGTAAGTTGCAAGTGGGAAGGAAATATACAGAACTTGCTTTTTTCCTATATTTCCCCCATATTCTCCCCACTCCCACCCACCATTCTTAGAAATCTTATATAAAAAGCTAAGGAAGATGCTCACATAGACAGCGAAGTCCTTGGGAGCACTGGAGATTTCTCCTGTAGGGGAGATTTTTTTGGAAATGTGCTCCACTGTAACTGCTCTTGGAATTATTTCCACAGCCAGTTTGATGACAGTTTCACCCTGACTTCCTGGTAAAGGCCAGCAGTCCCCAGGGTAATTATTGGGCTAAAACCAGAACACAAAACAATGATGATTAGCCACAGAGTTGCCTAAACCAATGGTATCACTGGTATAATTCCACTGAAATCAGTGGAATCCCTGAAATCAGGGATTCCTTTGGTACCTTAAAATCTAGCTTGAAACACACCAATGATATTTAAATAATCACAAAGTTCATAGAGTCTAATTAAAAATTAAATATAAAATATATTGTTTAATGCTGAGGATAAATACTAGTTCCATGATGCAGTATTCAGACGGACTGTATTGGCTTCACAACGCATAATACTCTAGTGCCATGTTCTGCTCTTTCCCCATGCACCTATAAACCAGGTTCCGATTCTTAACTCTGTTGCTTTTATTCCTCTCTTTCCCTCACTTGTGGTGTGGTGCCAACCCAGGTTTGCTACAAAAATGCCATGATGTACAGCAGCATAGGCTGGCCTTCTATCTCCACCAATCCCTCCCTGAACTTCAAGCTGTAGGGAGAGAAGAACAGGAAACGCAGACACAGAGAATGGTAGCGGGAAAAGGAGACCCAAAAGGAAGAGAGGAAAGGGTAAAGAAAACTCTCAAAAACTTCTTTTATTTTGATTTCTACCTGAAGAATAACTTCTGGAGACTTTACAAAAGCCAGCATCGGAAATGATAACCAAAAGAATTTCCCTCTATTATGACGGTAGCTCCTAGAAGTTCTAGACTGAACAATGCTGGCACCTGAAATTAAAATATTCATAAAATAATGAGATAATATCTCACATACAGCATTACATGGACCTGAAGAAGAACTCTAAGTAAGCTCAAAAGCTTGTCTCTCGCACCAACAGAAGTTGGACCCACTTTGCCTCTCTAATATTGCAGGTTTTCTTAAAAATGTGAAATATAAAGAGGATCTAATAACCAACACCAGATGTTGGGTGCTTAACTCCTAACATTTAGAGAACAAATCCCTGTAATACAATTATCATTTATGTGAGTGACTATTTCAAAGTGGACATGCATCACCGCATGTGACTCTCAGAAAAAAAATCATTATCCAACAACTCTTTTATGTGACCCACTCAACATACACCAGCCATAATTCTTATCGCTTTCTCTTCCCCACATGCTTACTTTCATATACTCTTCTCTAATAGGTATGGAAGGATGTTGGAACAGCTTTCCACCATTGGTAATACCATAAGGATGTCGGCTCTTACTGTACTTTGACCTGAACAGGCACAGGGTTTGACTGATTTCTAGCAATAGTATTTGTCTCTCTTGCACTTATTCTGTCTTTCTCTATAGTAACAGGCCATGGTGGCTATTTAAAATATTCAAAATTGATAACAGGCAGTGGGTAATAAAACTGAAAATAGGGAGTGATTAATAAAAACAATATTAAAATAAGCATTGTCAGACTATGTAAATGCACAATCTTCTTATCTGACCCTTGTCTTCTCTTCCACTTCCATCCTATTGTACATGACATTCATTTGTACATCTTGTCTTAAACTAGACTGTAATATCTTTGGGGGCAGGGACTCTGTCTTCTTATATGTTTTTACAGTGAAAAATACCATGAGGACCCTGATTCTAATTAGGAATAACAATAATAATACCTGCTGACTTTAGGGCATAATCAGGCATCTGGACTTGGTCTTCATCCAGCTTTTCAAGTACTTTATTTAGCATCCTTTTAACAGTCTATGAAAGGATATAAAAGGTAAGAACTGTGAGAGGGGAAAGGAGTTTGCAAGTAGTACACACACCAATTCATCTACCATCTGAACTGTGTGTAAAACAATCATGAAGTAACCATTATGTTAGAATAAGGTCTGGTCTACACTTAAAATTGAGGTTGCCATACCCACAGCAGTGAGGGGTGTGAAAAATCCCTAACTCCTCCAGTGTAGAAGTTGCTAGTGCACTAAAAATAAATTGTAATCATGGTGGCACAAGGAGATAGCTGCCACAAGTACTTACCCATCCAAGATGCCAGGTATGTACTCGGGGTGGCTAGCCCCCTCTGCTGCTTGCACAACTGTGGCTACACTCTATATTTTACACGCTAGCTTGATCACAATGAATACAGGCATGTCTTCTTGCACTGGAAATTATATCCCCAGCTCAAATTGTAGACATACCCTAAGAGGATGGGCGTGGAGGCCGGGTATCAAGTGCATGTATTATCTGTTGCGTTAGAGACCACTTCAGAGGTTCTGAAAACCACCTGGAATCTCAAGCAAAGTGTCAGAAAACTATTGTGTTCACGTTGTTCTATAATTTTGGCAATGGCCACTTTTTAGCCCTCCTTCTTGGCAGTTGTTATACTATGTCAAAATAGTAGTGACTACCTATAGAAGGACCCATAGCGTCGTTATTTAATGATGCCTTATGTATGTACAATGTAATCACCACCCACCAAGAGGTTCATAAAAGTGGGTGATCACATTGATTGGTTAACTTCCTGTAACTTCCAAGAAATAGAATGAAACTCAAAAGAGCAAAGATGTTTGATACACTCTGTCCTCAAGAACACTGAGTGCATACTGCCAACCAGATTCCCCTTTGGAAATCCTTCCTATACCACTCACTTCTACTGCAAAGACCAGCTGCTGCAGATGAAGGGACAGATTCTCTAGACAGTATTACCTGTGCTGAGGATCCCCTGCACAGACCTGTGGGACAGACTCTAGAAGGCTAGGAGATACATAACATCCCCTGAAAGCCCTGTGAAATAGCCCCTCCATACAGTTTCTCTGGGGAGAAGCTGAGGGAAGCCTTAGCAGCAGCCAGGTCTTCCATGGGCCACACTGCCAGGAACCAAAGGAAGCCTCAGGGTACCAGAAGTGACTCAGGAGACTGGGCTGCAGGTTCTCCTTATGAATTTTCCAGCAGATCATTCTCTTGATGTAAAGATGAAAATTCAGTACTGTAGCTAAGATTATTGTTACTTCAAATGTCTAATATAGCGTACATGTGGTGCAGGAGGTACAGGATACTATATTCTAGTAATGATTAGGGTGATGTAAATTTCTACCTATGTTATCCCACTCTTCCAGCTATACTACAAAAAAGTCTGCAGTCCACAGAGAAAATTTTAATTGTGGGTGAACATTTGTTCCTGGATTCCCAAGACTGTTACACTATCTATGTCAATGAAGTATTAAAAAAATGTGTGAGAAGGAACTATGGTAGATACAAAGAAAGATAGAAATGTCTACCTACAAAATCCTGCAATGTCCTCTTACCCATGTTGTAACGCCTTTGATCTCACTCCCTTCCAGGGCTTCACTGATAGCACGTTGGGTGATGTCCTTTGCCCCTTGTCTCAGAGCATGAAGCTCTGTCTGTAGCGTATCTACCTGCTCTTTAAGAGATTGGATTTCTTTCAAAACATGGTTTGCCTGCCTAGAAAAAGTGGGGAAAAGTGACAGAAAGCACTATTTTCCTGGCCTGTCTGGCTTGTGGTATGTCATGAGAATGAGAGACAGGCAACAGACACCTCTTTTTATACCTCTAAAGAAATCTGCTCCAGATGATCAATTTGCAAGTGAGAGGAAAAGCAGACTTCAATACCAGCTCTAATACCTTCAGATGGAGAGGTCATTTCGCTGCTCTATGGGCAAAATTTTCAGCAATTTAGGAGCCCTGGTCCAATAGACTTTCAGTATGACTTAGGTACTTTCAAAAATGTTATCCTGCTTTCTGAGTACCATGGAGGTGAGTGGAAGCATATCTGCAACTATCCTGAAAAATGCATAAGGGTGGGTTTGAAGGGACTAAGATTTTGTTTGATGTAGAATATATAAAATATGGACAAAAGAATAAGGATTCTGCCTGGAAAATACTGGCATACAAGATGCAATAACCTGCATTTTTAAAGAATTCAAGGCATTTCAAAACAAGAAAGAACATGTGCTTGAAAAAGTAAACCAGTTTTATCTGGAATGCAGACCAAGCCAGCAGCAGGTTACACTTGATTAAAAACTACTCACACAAATGGTACACAGAGCCACAAAAGAATATGCTCAGTTCCGATCTCTCAATTGCCATCTCTGACACAGACCACAAACAGATATAAAACAATGAAAAATACATATTAAAAAGTGAAGTCACCACTGCAACAACTTCTAAAACTTACTTTACTAGACAAAAAATGTCCCTCTTTCCTTACACATAGGAGCAGTGGGTTCCCATGCACCCCTTCTACCTGAACTCCAAAACCCCCATAACTTCTTAGCCTACACAGTTCTGTATAGTATCCTAATATCTCCTCTATAATTTAACATTCATGTTATTTTTCTAGCATCTTGACATCAACTTTTCAATCAAAAACTGCTGTTTGATAGAGCTTCCTTGTTTTTGTTCTTCCTTCTCTTTCCATTCTTTATTCATACCTTTTACAGTCCATTTTAGTGTACCTGCCTACACCTGTTTTGGGAATTTCTATTCCTTCTCTCTGATCTTCCTGTATTCCACTTTAAATATCTTTGTTCTGTTAAACATTTTTCTCCTTCATTCCTCATGTCCACCACTTCCCCCTCCACTCACTCTCCCCAATAACGACCTTCTCATCCTAAGTGTTCTAGTTTCTCATTTTGCCCCACAGCTGCTCTTTCCCTCACTCCATACTCCTGTATTCTCTCCTTAGTGACTTGGATGATTATTCTCACATGGGTCCTCTTATTCCTCTGATCTTGGCTAACCATGCAGGGCTTCTTCACATGCAGCTCCTACACCACCAGGCTAGGGTCGGGAAGAAGCAAAGATTTCCTCCACCTACAGTGGGAACAGTGTACAGAGGAGCTTCTATTCCACCTTACACGAAGGCAGAACAATCAGAAGTTTCTATTCCTATTTATTTCAGAATATGGAGGGAACCAGCAAAATAATTTCTCCATCCCTCCACCACAAGGGAGACAAAGCTGAGCAGCAGAAGAATAATAATCTTTACTGCTTCTCCGCAAACACCCAGGGAAGATGGAAGTGCAAGCAGTTTTTCCTTCTTATCTAGTCTTGTATATGAGCAATTTATATGCCTGTAAGACAGGGAAGAAAAATTGACAGTTCCAACATCTACCCTTCCTCCGGATTTTAAGGGAGGGGGAGAAAAAAAATCCCTAGAGATACTTTTGGGGTTGGGAACATCATTAGTGTGTATAAAATTTGTGGGAGACCCAACTCCTCTATTTGTGCAGTTGTTGTGCTCAGGGTTTGAATCCCTTTACAGCAATGAGTCAAGTAGCCATCCAGAAATCCACCTTACCTTAGAGACTCCAGATCCATTCCATATCGCTCTGTTTCATCCTAAATGGAAATATTAATAAAACATTCATTCCAAACACTAACACTCCCATACAGAGGCTCCTGCAGAGAGAGGCAATCACTCTCTACAGCAGTGGCTCTCAACTGTGGTCACCGCTTGTTCAGGGAAAGCCCCTGGCGTGCTGAGCTGGTTTGTTTACCTGCCGCTTCTGCAGGTTCGGCTGATCGCGGCTCCCACTGGCACCCTATAAATACCCAGGAGAGAAAGACAATTAAATAGATCATAAGATTAATGCCAGACAATTCCTTATTCATGAAGCAGATACCATAGTCACCCATCATGCATTTGATTTATTTATTCTAAAACGGCAAATATAACTTATTAAAAATAAAACACCACCATAGGAACCAATCATCATATAGACAAATATACAAAATGTGTACTGAATTTTCAACTTTTCTGTGTCTGTAAATGTCTCAGCTTATTCCATAAAGTCTGCTATTTTGCAGCTAGCAGACAGGAAGTAAGAGATATCTGAATAAAAAGAAACATCTTTTCCTGTGGAGAGAACATGGAAAACACTGGAACTTGCATCCTGCTGCTACAAAAATGTTTGTTATAATATAATTCAAACTTATCTGACTGCAAGCAATATCCAGAATTTTACACATTACTTTTCCTATTAATAATAAATGCTTACAAAAAGAATTTACATGACAGGCTCCTGGATATTGGTTAAGACATTTCAGGAAGCAAACCATCTAGTTTGCTAACACAAAAAATTAATTGATACATCAAGGAAAACATCTATTTCCATCCGGTTTTACGTCAACTTCCATCAAAACACCCTATCCTCAAAGTATGTCTTTCAAACTCTTAATCCAATAACTTTTTCCCCTCTCTAACCAGCTTTTATAGCTCTAAAAAAGGTTCAGATAAATAGCAGCCAGCCAACTGGCTTCCCTAAAACTTCTCCATTACTATCTCCATTTTAGGTTTTGCCTCTTCTTTTCCACTTATTTTCTGGGGGCCCTGTAACCAAGGATTTCCCCTCTGTTATCAATACAACATTACTTCACTTTCTTTTGACACAAGTAAATATATTATCTCTGAGGAAAGGTTGGAATACTAATGGCCACACTCTTGTTACTCTCCATGATAAAGTGTGTTCTTATTCCAGTTTCTCTGTTTGATACACGTCTTAGGCTTGGCTACACTTGCAAGTTAGAGCATACTAAATCAGTCCTGGGCACCCTAATTCCTGAGGTGCCCACACTGGCAAGGCCCTTAGAGCGCCTGGACTCTGCAGCTAGAGTGCTCCTGGTAATCCACCTCCATGAGAAGCATAGAGCTTGCTGTGCCCTGGCTGGGGTGTCAGTGTGGATGATGTGTTACATTACTGTGCTGTGACTGACCTCTGGAAACATCCCATAATCCCATGAAGTCAAGAGGCCACTCTGGTCATTGTTTTGAACTAGGCTGCAGGCATGCGGATATCCACTTTCAAAGCTGTTTCTGACATCCCGTATGCTTATCTGCTTCAGGACACAGAGCAAACCATTACTGTGGAATGCTCCTGCTGCAGAGGCAGGTGTGTGTGTGTGTGTGTGAGAGAGACACACACACACACACACAGGGCTTGGTTACACTTGCAGCTTTATAGTGGTTTTGGTTATACCTGCCCTTGTATACAGCTATAGGGATAGCGCTACAGCGTGTCCACACTGAGACCCACCAACGGTATAGCATGGCCACATTTGCGGCACTTGCAGTGGCACGGGGAGTGGTGCATTATGAGCAGCTATCCCAGCATTCAGCTGGGTGCAACGTGCTTTTCAAATGAGGCAGGTGAGGGGGAATGTATTGTGTGTATGCGGACGGAGAGAACGAGTGGAATTTTGGCATGCTGAGAGTGTGTCAGCAAATTCCCTTTGAAATACAGCGCCTGCTAGTCTTCTATTTCACACAGGCTCACTCAGTAAACATATGCATTACTTATTTGCCGAGTTAAGAGATGAGCTCTGAAAACGTACTTCCGCATTCCTCCACCCGAGTTCAAAACAAAGGGAAGAGATGTCAATTGCCTTAAATGGCTTAGGGGCATCTCCAGACATCACTCAAAGCGATGTATTGTTAATACCCATTCACACTGGAGATAATATGGAGCACTCAATACGCTATAGCTCTTAATCCTCTGGGAAGGGAGGATTACCAGAACCCGTATAAATGTGAACTTATAGCGCTCTACGTGCCTCGCCAGTGTGAACGGGTAGTGAGTTATAGTGCTCCAGGCGGCTTTATAGGGCTATAAAGTGCCAGTGTAATCAAGCCCACAGAGAGAGAGAGAAAGAGAGAGAGGGAGGGCGGGAGGGGGAGAGAGAGAGAGAGAGAGAGAGAGAGAGAGAACTTACAAGGTAGGATGCTGACACACTCTTCCCCTCACGCTTTGCAAACATTTTCCAAAGTGCACTGCAGCGACTTGCACACTGGGATAGCTACCACAATGCAGTGCTCTTGGTGGCAGTGCAAGAGCTGCTAATGTGGACATGATCCACAGTCACAAGGAACACAATGTGAACACACAGCAGCGCTTTCCCTGCTGCTGTCTCTGAGGGCTGATTTAACTCCCTTCCCTCTACAGCTGCAAGTGTAGCCAGGTCCTAACTAACATTGAAACTATAACAAAAGGAGGGTTTTTTTAAGTGCTTATATTATAAAGACTTTTGTTTAATCATGTGCCTCCAGCTGGAGTTGCAGGGGCTCAGTACATTTGATAATGGGATTCCAGATATCTAAAACTGAGCAACCAAAAATGAAGAAAACCAAAATTAAAGGCCATTTCTGAATATGTTAGTCCAAGTGATTTGCTCAAAGGCATATAGTAAAATAGTTGCAAATCAGAAACAAAAGAATTAATGCATAGTTAAATGCAATGTCATTAAATTCTAAGACACTAGAGTCTCCAATATAGAAGGTGCAAATTATTGTGTAAGCACTTTCTGTTCCAGAGCTAGACTGGTAGTGGCAGTCTTTACTTGATTAAATCTAATTATAAGTCACCTTGTGCCACAAATGGTTAAAATCATAGAGGCCAAAGCCATTGTATAGTCCACTGGACATCTGAATTCCTCTTCCATCAAGCAATCCCATGTAGTAAGTACCTGTTCGTCATAAAAAGAACAACTTTGTTTGAATTTAGAACATTATCATCTTCAGTAGATTATTCTCTTCAAAAGTAAGGGGCCCCAATCTGTCAAACACTTACACATGTGCTTAGCTTTAGGAAAGCTACCAGTGAATAGGCCCACCAAAGTCAAATTAAATACATGTTTTAGTGTTTGCAAGACTGGGGTCTAATTTTGGAATTGATGTAAAATGCAGCCTAGAGGGACTTCCAAGGGCTGTATTAGTTTTCATCCACATTTCAATAAGCAAAATCAACCCCTATGGCTCCTCTCCCTTTCTACATTCCTATCACCCCTTCACTTGAGTTTCCAAATTGGATATTTTGCAAGGGATGATGAAATGACATTCTTATAGATTTTGAGTGGGGGACATACTCTTTCCTGAGGAAAAATTTTGAAAATACATTTTCAACATATGTTAATGGAGCATTATGGTTTACATGGTTAAAATCAATTTTCAAATGCAAAAGGTAAGGCTTATCCTACATTAAATTGTTCATGTATTACATGTGTTATTCTTATTAACACAGAAGTATCATCTACAGATCCCAGTCAGGATCAGGGTCCCCTTTGTTTATAGGCCTTAATCCTGAGAGCACGCATTTGACTTTACTCTGTCAAGTCAATGGGTCTATTCACCAGTGTATGGATTTGCAGGATTGGGGGTCATATAAAAAGACAGTTCTTTGGAACAGGGATTATTGTGGCCCCCTTACAAACTGTAAGTGGTGGTGAAAGAAGGAAGGATGAGATATGTGGTAACATGATTTCTGATGCAACTGGAAAGTTGCTTTATTTGTTGTTTATTTTTTAACCTCTGCTTATTTCCACTTTTTTTAACCTGCGTATGTTTTTATTAACTTTGTGTAATACCCACTATATAATTTTTTTTTACTATCAGGATTAAGGCCTATTTCCATTTATTTCAAAAAAAATATTACTGCCTATTTCTATTTAATTATTTTTATTTTCCTCTTTCTATTAACTTCATTTTTAATAACTGTTTACAACTATCAGAAAAGATACAAAACAGCTGAATCTAAACAACACAAACAGTTCCCTTGTGACCCCTAATTTCACAAACTACCATTACCCCATAGTCAGTAAAGACATTTTTTTCTTCTTCATTATTTTAAATGAGAAGAGTTAGTGATATTTCATGGGCTTCTGAGGCTCTGAAGATTTCTGCCCCAAATAGCTGCTCTTCTTCCAAAGCTGTGCTGCTCTGCCTTTTAGGGTTAGTAATGACCAATCACTGCTGCTCATCAAGACTGGGAAAATTCTGGCTCCATATGACTGGATTGGGAGAGGGCACTTGGGTCTCCCCACCCCCACATTAGTCTCTTCTCAGAGAGTGGATGGGAGGAGGGAGGCAGGCAGATCCAGCCTGGATATCCAACTGCCTACTTCAGTTCTCAGCTGGGCTTCTCTGTCAAAGTAGCACTAAGGGGCCAGGACAGAGCAAAGAACTTTGTAAGGGGGACCAAGTCTCAGTTAACTCTGTACTTTATAGAAACTCACCAAAACAGAATAGAGAAAGGAGGAACAGCACCAGTAAAGTAATCTGTCGAGCCCAAATCTTCCTGGGGAACAGTAAGAAGAAAGAAAGCATAATGTTAGCAGCATCCACACATTTCATATACATATTCTGTATTAGCAAAGAAGTTTCTTTAGGATTTCTGAAGCCCATATTGTTAGCTTCACCATGGGCTTGATCCTGCACCTATTAAAGTTAATGGTGAAGCTTCTTTTAACTTTCTGCAGTGGAATTTCAGGCACTATATTAAACCTGAAGAGACATTAAAATTAGTGATTGGTCTTGTGACCCCTGATCCCAGAACTGATTTCAGCAAGAGACTGGATTGACACCAATGTAAATCACTCTCTTACTTCTTTGTGAGGTATGGGAGTATGATTAATACCAATCTGTGTCTCCTGCCCACTCATCCCCAAGAAAAAGATTCTTGTTCATCTTTACCTTGCAAAACCGCTGCAGATTTTTATCACAAAGTGCCACAGAACTGTTATGCATAGCCCTAGCAAGTGGAAGACAAGCCTGATACCTTCTGGAAAACATGCAAGAACCATACAGTTAAATGGGCTCATAAGTAGTTAAAAATGCAGTTCTACTCACAAAAGTCACTGTAAAATAGGCATAATGGGGTTCATGTTTGTCTTTCAGGCTATGTCTTCACTGCAAAAAAGGTGTGTTCTTAACTTGGGTTAGCATAGCCATGAAGACACAGCAACTCATCTTTTAATTTGGATTAGCATCTTGATTTAAAGCACATGCAGAGCCTGGGTTTGACCTGCAGCTGTATTTTCACTGCTTTTTAAACCCAAGTTTAAAAACATACTTTTTCTTTTTTCCAATAAAGACATATCCTCAGTTATTCTAGATCACATTTTCTCAGTTTATAAAATAAAGAGATGTTGCTGCATTTCTTGTCCCCATCTCTGCAAAAAGTCCATCTGCTTTCTTTCTGGCTCAAGCATCCTCATCACTAAGGTTTTATGGAAGACAGGTTCATCAATGGACTAGGATGGGCAGGAATGGTGTCCCTAGCCTCAGTTTACCAGAAGATGGGATTGGGTGGCGGGGTATGGATCACTTTATGATAACCTGTCTGTTCATTCCCTTTGGGGCACCTTCCCTTGGCCACTGTCAGAGGACAGAATATTGGGCTTGATGGACCTTAGGTCTGATCAAGTATGGCTGGTCTTATATCTTCAAGGCAACAGTTAGCTCAAATTGATGCACTTGAGCTACTTCATTTAAACTAACCTAATCTCAAAGAACCTTAACTATAGATCCATTATGGAACCTCCACACTTATCTTTTTATTTTTTTGTCTCCAGCATTATAAGACCCTTTAAGGTGCACACTGAATGAGACAAGGGGTCCTGTGGAGCTTTAGCTTTGTTGTCTGCCAATATTATATATAAATAACTTCCATGGATTCTGTTTGTCTGATTAGTACATAATACGATAAAATGCTTCCTGTGCATTTATGGTTGTAGAAAAAATTACACACTATTACGTAGAATTATTTGTGAAGAAGCTGTATTGTCATGCATACATATAAGGGAATAAAATTAATGTGGCACACACAACCTCAACTTTGTAACTTCCTGGCTTTTGACTGCTTAGCCAGGCAACCTTAACATGGTTCTAATTCAGTTGTGCTTTAATATATTTCCCCCCGCCTTATAGGATGTGTCTATCAATAATATCTCCTTAGGTGAGCAAACAACCCAAAATGTAAAACAACCACCAACAGAACAACTGACAAAACAGAAATGTTGTAATTGCACAACATACAACAATACATGCAACTCGACAGTTTACAATCACTAATCACTTGAACTTACTCTTGGGTGAGTGTTGAAGCTGCCTATCTTCCTGCCTGAGACTAATAGGAGTCTGGCTTTCAGTACTGCTGGATGTGGGTCCTTGTCTTTGAGATAGCCTAGAAAATAGAAAAGGGCTTTAGAAATCCAAGAGTTGTAGGAGTGGCCAGATGCAGGCAAAAAAACCCAGAGGCTACATTTTCAAAAGCAACCTCTAGAACTTAGGTACCAGTATTTGCACCCGCAGTTGCACCCATTTAGAAGCCTCCCTACCCATATTTGACTGACAATTAGTTATCCAAATGGCTACAATTAACTATATATGTAAACACTGGGAGGCAAATTTTTAAGCCTTGATTTAATTACCATTTCACAGAGCAGGAGGCAAAGTTCTTTACCTTGTGTTCTCTAGCTTATCTGCCTAACAGCCAATTCTACTAATTGGACTATCACTCGGCTCTGGAATTTGGCAATAATGAATAACAATAATTAAAAAACTACCTTAGTTTTATAAATCTTTTTAAAAATTCCATTAAAAATCCTATACTAAGGAAATTTTAAAAGCCAGGAAATGCCAGAACTTAAGTTGCACATGCAATTTGCCTGGCTCTGGAGTGTTTAACTGCGCAACCATAATGTTTCCAATTTATTTTCTATTTACAGAATATATTTAGACAACAAACAATATCAGATAAAGAATACAGTACAATCCATAGTGAATACTATTTGCTATGACTGTAGGTGATCAACCTGCAATGAATACACTTAACCATACCTGTAATTTTTAATTTTAAAACAAAAACTAAGCCTTTCAGTATCCCTCAGGGATGAAGAAGAGGCAGAAATGAGCAGCACATATGACACCCTTACTAACATCCAGCATTCTCTATAAAACACTGCAGCTGCAGTACTGTGGGAGATTAAGAAGGTTTCACAGTGCAGAAATGTAGTTCTTCAGTGAAACTACTAGTCAAATTAACTGAATGTTCAAAGGAGAAAGATAAGATGAGATAAGGTGTTTTTTATCAGCATGAGCAGTGACAGTACACAAATTCAGAGATTTGGAGGCAGTATTTTATAATATGGTCCAAAAATATTTAACAGTCTAATAAACTTTGTCATCCACAACGTGCTTAAAATTTTAAGTAGAGATGTGATGAATCTCAAAATGAAATCTGCTGGAACACAAATCTGGCTATTTTGCTGGATTCAAATTTATACAAATCTGCCTCTGAAATTTGACATAAATACTGGATGCAGAATAATTAAAATGGCTATCGGTATATGAGAGTAGGATATTTTAAGTATGGCTCAGATTCTATTCTTTGCTCATTCAGCATCTCCTTTCAGCTACCCTAATACTGTGTCATGTCCCGTACCCATTGCCTCAGATTCCCAGCTCCTGCCATCCATCTTGTCCCAGCACTTCTTCAGTCTCCCACTTGCTCTCTCCCACTGGTCCTGCTTTCAACTGTCCTAATCCTGTACTTTCTATCTTTCACCAGTTCTCTCCCACTGCAGCATCTTCCCTCCAGCCCAGCTCTGAACCCAATGTCCCACCAATTCCCTCTTAATGTCACCTGTCTCTTGCCACCCAAACACTGTTGCCTGTCCCCTACGTGCTACTTGGTACAGCAGATTGCTGCCTGTAACCCTTCCCAGATGGCTCTTATGGATCTCCACAGTTTTTAAAATCAAGTATTTTTGTTTAATAAGAAAGATCAAGGATTTGATATTCAAAACATTTTAAAAACTTCATTTTACCCATTCTTATTATCAAGAGCAAGCATCGTAAAGAGCATTCTGTGCTGTACAATATCTCCAGTTTTCTCTGTTTCCACAATCTAGAGCCTCCTATGAACAGCAAGCTTATTCAAAGTTTGCTAGACTGCTCTAGCTTTGTTGGCATGTATTTCAGTTCAGCATTTCATGGCAGGGAGGATTATGAGTTATGGGCTTTTTGGGGGAAGAGCAATGTTTTGAGGAGGGACTTTAATGAGCAGGCATGCAGTTTGGTTTATAAGAACATAAGAATAGTGATACTGAATCAGACCAATAGTCCATCAATCCCAGTATCCTTTCTTTTGGCAGTGGCCAATGCCAGGTGCTTCAGAGGGAATAAACAGAACCAGGCAAATACTGAGTGATCTATTGTCCACTTCTAGCTTCTGGCACTCCAACTTGGGACACTGAGAGTGTGAGGTTGCATCCCTGACCATTTTGGCTAATAGCCATTGATGGACCTAATTTCCATGAACATATATAGTTCTTTTTTGAACCCTGGTTATAGCTTTGGCCTTCGCAACATCCTCTGGCAACAAGTTCCACAGGTTGACGTGCGTTGTGTGAAGGAATACTTCTTTCTGTTTGTTTTTAATGTGGTGCCTACTAATTTCATTGGGTGACCTCTACTTCTTGTATTATGTGAAGGAGTAATAACAGTTCCATATTCACTTTCTCCACACAAGTCGCGATTTTACAGACCTCTATCATATCCCTTCTTAGCTGTCTCTTTTCCAAGTTGAAAGTCCCAATATTTTTAATCTCTCCTCAGATGAAAATTGTAAACAGTGAGGTGGCAAAGTTTGCAGATGACACTAAACTGCTCAGGATAGTTAAGACCAAAGCAGACTGTGAAGAACTTCAAAAAGATCTCAAAAAAAGCTAACTGATTGGGCAACAAATTGGCAAATGAAATTTAATGTGGATAAATGTAAAGTAGTGCACATTGGAAAAAATACCCCAACTATAGCCCTCATCATATTGTATGTAATTTAGCTATAACTAATCAGGAAAAGATCTTGGAGTCAGTGTAGATAGTTCTCTGAAGATGTCTATGCAGTGTGCAGCGGCAGTCAGAAAAACAAACAAGATGTTAGGAATCATTAAAAAAGGGATAGAGAGTAAGATGGAGAATATCTTTTTGCCCTTATATAAATCCATGGTATGCCCACATCTTGAATACTGCATACAGATGTGGTCTCCTCATCTCAAAAAAGATATAATGGAATTAGAAAAAGTTCAGAGAAGGGCAACTAAAATTATTAGGGGTTTGGAATGGGTCCCACATGCGGAGAGATTAAAGAGGCTAGGGCTTTTCATCTTGGAAAAGAGAAAATTAAGGGGGATATCATAGAGATATATATAATATCATGAGTGGTGTGGAGAAAGTGAATAAGGAAAAGTTATTTTCTTGTTCCCATAATATAAGAACTAGGAGCCACCAAATTAAATTAATGGGCAGCAGGTTTAAAAGAAATAAAAGGAAGTTCTTCTTCACACAGCGCACAGTCTACACGAGGAACTCTTTGCTTGAGGAGGTTGTGAAGGCTAGAACTATAACAGGGCTTAAAAGAGAACTAGATAAATTCATGGAGGTTAAGTCCATTAATGGCTATTAGCCAGGATTGGTACGGAATGATGTCCCTAGCCCCTGCTTGTCAGAGGGTGGAGATGGATGGCAGGAAAGAGATCACTTGATCCTTACCTGTTAGATTCACTCCCTCTGGGGCATCTGCCATTGGCCACTGTCAGTAAACAGGATGCAGGGCTAGATGGACCTTTGATCTGACCCAGTATGGCCATTCTTATGTCCCATGCCCTAACAATTTTTGTTGCCATCCTCCATACCTTTCCCAATTCTAATATATTGTTTTTTGAGATGGGATGACTAGAACCGCACAGACTATTCAAGGTGTGGGCATACTATATATATATATATATATATATATATAGTATATATAATGTGGCATTATGATATTTTCTTATTATCTATCCCTTTCCTAATGGTTCCTAATATTCTGCTAGTTTTTTGACTGCCGCTGCACATTGAACAGATGTTTTCAGAGAACTATCCACAATGATTCCAAGATCTCTTTCTTGAGTGATAACAGCTCATTTAGACCACATCATTTTGTATGTACAGTTGGGATTATGTTTTTCAAAGTGGATTATTTTATATTTATCAAGATTGTATTTCATATGCCATTTTGTTGCCCAGTCACCCAGTTTTGTAAGATACCTCTGTAACTCTTGGCAGATTGCTTTGGACTTAACGACCTCCAAAAAATTTCTATCATCTGCAAACATGGTCACCTCACTGTTTACCCCTTTTCCCAGAACAGTTATGAATATGCTGAACAGCACTCATCCAGGTACAGATCCCTGGAGGATACCAGTATTTACCTAGAAGAAAGGGTGTTCTAGGCAGATAGGTCAACATGTATAAAGGACAAGAGATGGGAGTGAGAAAAGAGCGTGAAGAGGGCAGCAAATGGTGTGGCTTGGACAGAGTGAAGGGTGGAGTGGAAGCAGTGGTTGGTAGTTGAGAATAAGAATAGGTAGGGGGAAAGTTTTCTGGGTCTTTCAGGAGAGAATAAATTTTTCAAGCTAAATGTGATGGGCAGTCAAGAGAAAGCTAGTGAAGGGACTGAAGAAGGGTCTGACATGAACAGAGATGCAGGAAAAGCAAATGATTTGGCTAAATGAAAAATGGGTACTTGGCCTACTCTCTCAAATAATAAAAGATTGCAAGACAAAGTTTTGCTTTCTTTTGCTCATATTTTCCCTCAGAAATTTACTATTTGGCCAGATAGAAATCCTTTTAAAAAGGCAATATTTGCATACAAATCACATATGAATAGAGTATTTGTCACATCCCCAATTAAATAAAGGACATTATTTCATAAAAGAGAACTTGATTAAGAATCAGCTTGATTTCTGTCAAAAGGAGCATCTTGCAAGAACGGAAGCAAAAGAAATTACTGACAGAGGAAGAATGACTATCCTCCAAACCACAATTTATATAAATGACAGTAACTCTAAGTTACTCAATAACTTAGATGTTACTAAATAGTTAATCTACAGGCTTCAAAACAGAATGGCTTTATTTGATATCTGTAAATTATTAGATTATATAACTGAGTAGTGCAAATGTTTATGTCTTTATACACCATATTACATATCTGCCATCCCCTCTCCCTCGCTCATTTGAAATAAATTCAAATCCTGTTTAGGTTCCAGGACAAACTGGAATCAATGGAATGATTGCCACTGATTTCAATGAGCACTTGATTGGGCCCTGAGGCTATGCCATTGTTTTCTTTTTCACTTTTCCCTTCTTAAATGGATGAAGGAATGGTAAATGTATATGGGAGCTTAAGAACTTTAAAAAATATTTTATAATTATTTGTATAACATATGACAAAAGTGAATAGAGACTGAATAGTTTAAAAGAAAAGTATCCATACCAGTTTAAATCTTGGCTTTGATTTTCTGTGTCTGAGCTGTCACTGTTGGTGCCATGGTTCGTTTCATCCCGAGATAGATAAGTGCGACCTGAAGACTTTGGAATTCTGTACATGTTTTTATTTGCTTTGCACTCACCGCTGAAAGAATAGGAGCATGAAAATGAGATGAAATAAGGTATTAATCATATTATTATTTATGACCCACAATTTTAATAATTAATTTAAAATAATGTAATATCTAGTAATTTTAAGTCTTCTCTGAAAGGAAAGCTGTCTTTGTACTGCACTTGCCTTCAGTATAGAGTAAGTAACGTCATAATAAGAAGTGGCAACCTAGAATGTCCTTTGCCCTACTCAGTGCTGCTAAATATGTCACAGGCCACTCTTGGTGATATCATAATGAACAAGCCAAGCATAAGGTCCCTGAGCTCAGCCAGAAAAGATGGGACATACATTCAACATTCTTATTTCAAGAGATTCAACAAGTGAAAAAATATCATGGGGCGGAATCCTCCAACATTGTCTCCCATGAAAGGCTGAACTTCTTTTATTCCCACTGAAATTTAGATTTTAGGTCCAGAAGAAACCATTACTATCATCTCTGAAACATAAATCAAGAGGACTTCCCCGAATTCATTAATGAGCATTAAGGGCAGGAGCTCCCAAACTGAAGACCATACATTTCTTACAATCTGTCAAGAGCTGGCAGATTAGTCTCGTGTTTTCACTAGTTGTTTCTATAGGTATCCAGGTCCTTCATTGCAAATAGGAGTTTGCATGTCTGCAGAAATAGAAAGTAGCTTGGCTGCCTCCCCTTAGTTGCTGCTATATGGGAAGAAAGGAAACAGGAACCACTTTTTGAGACCATTGGAATCAGGAACCACCTTTAGTAACAAAGAGTCCTGTGGCACCTTAAAGACTAACTAATACTTCTGCAATCCCAGACTAACACGGCTACCCCTCTGATTCTGAGCCACCTTTAGAAAGCGTTGGAATCATAGAAAAGTTAAAAAAAAAGTTTCCTATTACTTTTCTTTGTAAGCAATTGCTATACTTGCCAGAGGGATGCTGTGCAATCAGAAAGGTGATGGAAGATGGTCTGTGCAATCACTTACAGCGGGAATAATGGGAGCACAGCCCAAGAAAATGTGAAAGCCCCCCGACTCAGACCCCCAACTCAGTCAGACATGCCAATCCTGCGTGCTGGGCTGCACAGCACCTCATGTACCAAGGAGTCGAGTGGCATTTGCACCAACAAAAGGGAAAGGCCCAGTCTCGCTCTTTAATCGAGTCATCTCTGAATTGGTATTTCAAGAGCAAGGATGGTGTGCATTGGCTGAGGTGCAGTCACTAACATGCCAGTCACATTTAGCGCACCCTGAGCCAGGGCAGACCATAGAGTGCTCCACAATAGTACACTTTCTGCTGCACCCAGAGGTGCAACTGCAGCAAACCTGGGCATATCTGTGCCAGCTTCGATGGAGCCGGCTCAAATAATATTCGCCTCCTAAGCCCTGACTCAGGCTCTGCATTGCCCGTGCTAGGGCTCGGGCGCTTCATGCCGCCCCTAAGAAGCGTGCAGTGTAGACGCACCCCGGGGTTACAGCCCCACCCAGGCGCTGACACCCGCCCACGCGCCAGCGCCCGCCACGTGCCACGGCCACTCCTGAGGCCGCAGCCCAGGGGTCGGGGCCCGTCACTCACCCTCCCCTTCGCGCGCGCGGGGCTGGTAGCGGCTCGCGGGCCCGCCCGCGTCCCTTCCCTCCGGCCCCTGGAGTCCCGCCTCCGCCACGCGCGGCCCTGAAAGAGTCCCCGTTGCCATGGCAGCGGGGATTGTTGTGGTTGTTGCTGAAGGCGGCGTGGCGCTGGGTCGGTTCCTTCCAGCGCGCGCGCGCGCGTGAGCCGGGTTCCAAAGGGACCTGACCCCCCTCCCCCACCCGCACTCCCGGTAAGGGACCCCGAAAGCGGGGGGAGGGGAGGCGTGTCTGCCAGGGGGGTCGAGGGGGGATGGGGGGGGGGGGGGGAATCTGTCCCCCCCGGGGGGGGGGGGTGTCTGTGTCTCCCTGTGGGTACCAAGTTGGGTGGGAGGGTGTCAAACGGAGCCTTTTCCCTTGTCGGGGGTGGGAGGCTTCCAGGCCACATCCCACCATACCCAGGGGTGCTTTGGTTCGGGGGACCCCTGCCTTAGGCTGGTGATGGCCAGGCTGTAGGGCACCAGCAGCCTAAGGAGATGGGGGGCAGGGTTACGCACCATCAGGTTAAACAGGGGCAAATACAACTGGGGATTTGGAGAGACTCTAACCCCTCAAAGAGAACAACAAATCAGGAACCACTGAGCCTGGAACAGAAGCTTGTTTATCTCACTTAATTAAAAACCGCCAGACCTAATTTTGGTACAAAGCTTCTGATTGACTCAGTATTCAACAGCTGTTATTTTATTATTTTTTAATTTTAGTCCTGCACCAATTAAAACAAAGTTGTCTATGTGCCTGTTAAATGATAACTGTTATTGTCTTTCCCTTTTTTGTCCCTTCCCCTAGGCGTGAAGAATGAGGAATATGAGCAAAGAGCCCTCTGGACACCCCAACCGATACGCCTCTTGTGGCAAGTATACTGTTTGCTCTCCTTATGTAGATGTACATTTTGACATGTGTTGGGTGTGAAAAATGAACAGAAGCCTTTGTTTCCTAAGAAGGGAGACTTCACATATACTACCTACTATATCAGCATTTTATGATGTGGGGAACATGCATCCCTCAGTACCATAATCCTTGATATTTTTGGTGGAGAAGGAGGAGGCTGATAGAATGCAATGGAAATTCCACTTTCTAGCCAAGACGTTCACACAAGACGTTCAAGACAGGAGTCTGAGATGCTCTTCAACCTCAGCAGTGTGAGAAAACCATTTTGGCCTTCTTCTGTTTTCCTTGTTTGAAACACCCCTCTCTCATGCTTCAAGGCAGAAGCTAATGCCACACTTTAATCCAGCTGGTTAGATACACTTTGCTAAGTGACTTTATCTGCCCCAGGCATCATGACATCTCCAGGACATACCTGAGTACTGGCCTAAAGATCCAAGGTTGTTCCCAATCTTCAGTTTTGCTGTACCCAGCAACAGCCACCACTTTTCATGCAAATTAGTCAACTCAGATTTAAGTCAATTTTTCTTATAAATAGTATTGTGAAAGAAGGAAGTGAACTTACTTTGATTAAGTTAACTGCATTTCTTTAATGTAGTAGTTTGTGTGGAATTTGTAGTGACGGAATATTTATCCTGTAAGTCAGTAGTTTGTGTTTTCTTAGTTCTAGTTTATTAACAGTTGTAAGGATTTTTGGGGAGATTCCAGGGTACATCACAGAGTTATTCCTACCCCATATATGTTCGTGAGATGCTTCCTACAGGTTTGAGTATGATTTCTGTTTGCTGCTCTTGACTGAACCCTTTACTCTTTCCATACCAAGAGTTATTTTGTTGCTTTCTAACTCATGCAGATGTTCTGCTTCCCCAGTGCTGTCTGAGAAAAACTCAACTGAGATAAAACCAGCTTTAAAATTTCATAGTCTGATTTATAAATTAGAACATAGGGTAGCCTGTTCTTATGGGTTCACTAGTGCCTTTTACAGGAGGCTCCCAGAAGGTCTCAAACTGTTTCTTTTGCACTGCAGGGTAGGCCACTGGTATTTTTCATTATAAACTCATTTGAAAGAGTTTGTAATTCAGCTGTGAAAACTCTCACTGATTTTAAAGGATTAAATACAAACATGACAAGTATATTTGAATAAGCTAGAGTTCCAAGTTGGTAGTTACCCAGCAAGTTAATTAGAATGAAAAGGTTCCTGATAATGAGCAGGTGGATGAAACATCCCATTCCAGGTAGAACAGTTAGTAAGAGTGGTGAACTACCTTCCCCCTGCAAGCAATCTAATGCTTCTTGCCTTTACCACTAAAGAAAGATCTTTTGTTTTTTTAATGGACATTTATACACATCTTCTATTGCCTTTACATAGAATAAATTAACTGATTTCAATAGAAGAACTGTTTACAGAGACCCTGTTAACTTAAAAACCACAGTTCTCTCTAAAATGTTTTACCTACACTTGCTGTAAGTAACATCTAAGATTGTTATAATTTAAGGTGAGTAAATAAAAATCTTCTTTTTCTTCCTGTATATTTACTTTGTGGTTTGATAGGACAGTTGGGTGTATTCTGTTTAACTATTTTTTCCATTATAGTGAGCTGCCCATTTCCCTTATTTGTGTGGGTCTTTCCTACAGTAAGGGGAAAAAACAAAGGGAAAATGTGAGTGTAAAACTACAAAATTTGGGAGTCAGATTCAAGGGCAGATGTAGTACATCGAGCTACTCCCAGCTCACTTTTTGAAACTGACTAGATTTTAGGTTGTCTTTTAAAATGGCACCTAGCAGTGTGCAGAGAAGCCCAGCAAATGACTTAACCTGATTGGTTCTAGTGGACTGAAAGATTGTTCAGCCATGCAATGCTTGAAACTCATCTTAAATTAGAAGAAAGTAGGTATATTGTGAAAGTGGCTTATTCTCTAGTGTTCTGTTTAATTTGATCATTATATTTCTTCAGATTACATTTCAGTAGTTAACTGAAAAAAGTAAAGATACATTCTAAAAGTAGGAATGTATTGAAGTGTTTTTTGTTATTAGTTGAAGGAGGAAAGGTCACCAAAGTATTCATTAACTTAGTGCTCAGTATTCATTAACTTAGTGCTCTGAATGAGGAAGATACTTAACATTGTATTGTAGGACAGTTGCAGTGACAATTTGAAATAACATGAAAGGCTTTTTAAACAAGGCTCTACAGTGGTGTCACAGTTTTTGTGTGATCACTAGAAGTAGCAAGTATTTATTATTCTTTCTTTAGTGAACATTTCATATCTATGAGATCTTTAATAAAATGTAGTATGTTACGCTTTAGTTTAATGTGGACTTTGATCATTACATCTGCTTTTTGACACAGTGACGTTATCAGTAAATGTTTAACTTAAATATTTTTTTCTTAATGATTGTAGAATGGTACTACCATGTTCCACTGAAACGATCAGAGAAGTCTATGAACTCAGAAATCCCAATCCCTCCACCATCCCAGATCCCAGGTCTGAGCAACCTCGGAGAGCATCACAATGAAATTACATTTGGGAGCCGCAGGAAATGGATCAAAGACACAGACTCAGAATATGTAAAGCTGGCAAAGCAAGGAGGCCGACCTGGTGAACCTCAGTTCATTTTAGCATTATTTGTGGTTTGGAGAGATTAAAAATTTGACAAATATGACTGGAGACTATTCCAGCTGTTTCAAAAGTGACACATTTGGAGAGGAAACTATTGAAAGGGAAATGTTGTATGTTGAAATATGTTGAATCCTTAAGAAAACAATGCAAAAACCTTTATCAGTAAATTTAATCGTTCTAGTCTAATTGCAATAACCCCACTACTTCATTGTTCGAGTCTTAACAGTTCCTCCTTGTCTATTTTTCATGGGTAAAATATTTCTATTAGGCTAAAATCCATTGATTAGCTCTTAAAGTATATTCCATCTGATCCAGAATGTTTTTTCTATTCCTATTAAATTGAATTTAGAACATTGTTAAGCCTTCATGATAAAATCTGATTATGTTAATGCAGATACATTCTAACCACAGTATAAATTATTTGGCAGGTTAGCTTCATTACATGGGGATCTGAACAATTTATTTTGTGTTTAACAGAGAAAGTATCTGCCTGGGTACTGAGCTTTGAAAGGTTTATTAAAACTGTAAAAATATACCTTTTTAGCATTGAAACTTGTGGTGAGGTGGGAAAAGTAGTATCATAAAATTTGAAAAAGTCTGTAAAGTTTATATTAAAATTACTTTTCAGTTCTTGCAAGTAAATAGTTTTTATTATTATACATATATTTTGTTTTCAGCTTATTGAAGATGTGAAAAACTTAAATGGACATAAATTTTCCACAAGTTTCAATGATTCTCGTCTGTAAAATGAGAAATACATCCACATGTATTAGGCACTGTATTATACAACTGTGTGTCAAGATATGTAAAATGAGATACCTGATACAATTGAAATATAGTATTGGAAATAATATTGAAAAATGAATTGGCCAGACCTTCAAAACTACTGCCATTGGCTGGCCTTGTGGGTAATCACTGCTGGTTATTATCCTATTAGGATTAAAAAGTAGTTAAAGTTCTCATTGTCCAATTGAATCTCAGTAAGGGCTACACATAGAAATATTTCTTTTATAAAAAAAAATCAGTAAAAGATAACAGCAACATAAAAATATTCATTTATAACCATGGAAAATACTACAGCATTAATGTGTATCTCTTTTTTTTAAATTTAAGATTTGTTGAAACATTTTACACCTAGTACAAGAAAAACATCCCCAGTAGCTTATGCTGTACCTGACTGGTATATACACCACAGTAAACCACCAACAGATGATGAATCTAAGTAAGTATGCTATGATTCTGTGGAGACTGTGTAACATTTTAGAACCTACTGTATTTTCCTTTTGTTAGTCTGTTAAGTTTTATGTTTTTAAGTAAACATTTTGCAATAGAAAAATAATTGTGAAACTTTGGTCTACAGAGCCCATGTTTCCTCAATGCCTGACTACATGGTTCATGAAGAGTTTAAGTCTGATCGACTCAATGGTAACTATGAAACAAAAAGAGGGCCTTTTGATTTTGACATGAAAAATATTTGGCAGAGGGATGCTGAGGACAAGGAGAACAAAGAGAAAAAAAAGGTATGATTTAAAGACTTTCTTCTTGGTGTAAAAAGTCTGAAAAAACTTAGTGGTTTTTTTGTTTTTTGTTTCTTTGGGGGAGTGGCAGTGCATTAGAGCAACACATTTTTGTACTGAAGTTACAGAGTGATTTAAAATACATAGTTCTGTCATGTAGTGTTCTTGTTGCAGCATTCTGTACCAGGAATGCATTTTCCCATCACATTGCAGTACACGGAATGTACAAAGTTAATTAAAGTGAAATATTCTCCAGTTTTCTCTCACAATGCAGTTTATTTTCTATTCACATTCTGCCAATATAGGCCTTACTCTGGGTCTTTTCTTCTTAGAGACAGGTGAATGTGTCTAAGCGGGAACTGTTTGGGTTTTGTGTTTAGTTTAACTGAGGAAATACTCTGAAAAGTGCTGTGGCACCAGTTCTGGAAACAGACATCCTCCATTTATCCACAAAATAGGTACATCGCAAGCAGTCATTATGCATGTGCAATTTTTCACACATTATCCTTCTAGTTTGGATTGATCTTGACCTGGCTGAAACTACCTGTGATGGCAGTTAAAGCCTTAATTTTTTTTTATGTGTTCACTAATTTTTGGTGCTCAATTTTTTCATGCCTTGTTTCAGACATCTGGGACCTGATTTTCAAAGGTGCTGAACACCAATATTTCTCCAGGTCAAAAGGGTACTTCTGAAAATCAGGCTCTAAGTATTTCAAGTTGAGAACGTAAGTCACTTGTGCAAATTTGGGCCAAATTACCAAAAAAGTTACCTTGGATTCTGCTGAAACCACTAGTTAGTGAAGTTGGAATTTGGGGCTCCTGTAATGATGTTTATCCATACAGAACTGGGCAGGAAACATCTTTTCATTCCACATAAGCAATCAAACACTTGTCAGGTGATTACACTGTAATTTAGATAACAATTTAGAGACATGAAGTTTATTTCCTGAACTATCCAGTCCCCAAGAAGACTTAAATAATCAATATTTGAAATAGAAGCTTAAGATCCCATGGAAGCCACCTGGTTAAAATATTTTTAACCACCTGGTTAAATTTCAAGATGATGTAAGCAGGGGAGGAAGCTTTTTCTTTTTTAAAGGGATGAAAACTAGAGGGTGTAAGATGAAACAAGTTCCCTGATCCTACTGCTTATGACCCCACTATTGTCAACACATCTGGGGCCAAGTTATCCCCGGGGTGAGTAGGCATAACAAGTTAACTCCAGTGGGCGTTTGGCCTATTTGCACCAAGGCCATAATTTGGTCCACAAAATTCCAAGTCAGTAATTTTATATTCATTTTGTAGCTCCACTGAATCTGAAATTGGAATACCTTGCACTGTGTTACTTAGACCTATTTTCTAATCTGTTGAGGGCCAACATGTAATTTACACCACTATTTTCACCACTTCTGAATTTCACCCAAAGATGCTAAATCTTGAAACTAACTCTCATAGACTAAATGCCCTGAGATATCTAAGATGATATATCTGACCACTTAAATCTTTCTAGTTTAAATTTTATTTTGGTTCCTACCTGATTGTCCTCCTCCCTACAGCCCTTGGTTCGTGCATTGTCATTCCAGCTTTTTCCTTCAGGATTTTTCTGCTCTAAGTACCTTGATGAATTAGACCCTAAAGAGGAGAGTGAGCACATTCTGATTTATATGACAAATTGGAGGAAGAATGTACTTCTGAGGGGTTACTCAAATCTAAACACCACTTTGTATAGGTTTGGGAAGTGGTCTGCCTTTGCCGAAGAAAATGTCTTGGCTGCAGAAGATTCAAGAGAAATTTTTCTCTGCTTGTTTGTGGATCTCTTCCATTGGCAGTTATGAAGATTTTCCATTTAACATGAAATATTGGCATGCCCCACTTTCATAGCAAGTTTTACCTCTTTGTCTCCCCCAAAGATTTTCTATGTTGTCGTTGTTTAAGAATACCTTCCTACCAAATATTTTCTCCTTCCTACCAATTCTTGTAATAAAAAAATGGAGACAGCATTATGGAATATTTTTTATTCTAGTATCTTGGCCTTGCAGTCTATATAGTTGAACTTTTAGAAATGGATTCTTAATGCTGTTTAAACAAATTTCCAGTAAGTCTTCCATTTCCTTATTTTATGGTGATGCTTTACATAATTTGTAGTTAGCTGCTAGGGTAGAGCTAAGGTTCTGAATGCAGAAATGGAACAATCTTTGGTTTAAAATTTTGAAAGCAAAGTGGCAGAATCATTAGGCACAGTTCAGAATCATTAGGCACAGTTTTTTAGGGTACAAAAATTATTTGCTGCAGTCATAGAAAGAAACCCTTAAGGATGTACTTAAGGAAACCCTTAAGGACAAGTGCAAAAACATTTTACCCTGGAGGGTTCCTGTTTAGTCCATTTTAGAAAACAAAGTTCCCTTCTGGGCTCTGCTACTGATTCTTCAATCTTTTGTGTCTCTGTCTTTTGAATTATGATAAACTCTCTTCTTACTGATATTAAAAAATGGTTTTGTACAGTCAGGGGCAGCTCCAGGCACCAGCGCAGAAAGTGCGTGCCTGGGGCGGCAAGCTGCAGGGGGAAGCCTGTCAGTTGCCGTGAGAGCGGCAGTCATGCGTCCTTCAGCGTCATGCCTGCGGGAAGTCTGCTGGTCCCGCAGGTTTGGCGGCATTTCGGTGGTGGGTAGCCAAAACCATGGGACGAACGGACCTCCCCCAAAAACACCGCCGAATCGATGGGATCAGCAGACCTCCTGCAGGCATGCCGCCGAAAGCTGCCTGACTGCCATGCTTGGGGCGGCAAAAAATGTAGAGCTGCCCCTGCTGACAGTTGCCATGTCCAGGTAAACCTAGGGCCTGGGAAATCTTTTCCTTAACCTTCGTCCCCCTCACTTAATTGTTAAGGACGATATTACACTGTTGAGCTTCAAGCATCTTGCCAGAGATTGTGTTCAAGTTCCATGTCAATCATACAATTGTACAATTTGCAATTTTTTCCACAAGCACATTCTGCCAAGGTGGTTCTTGGTACTTTTAAGACTAGTAACATTTAAGTGAACAAACCTCAGTCCTTAAGAAAGATTTCTGCTCTCTCTTCACTGGTGCTATACACACCTGTGTGTGTCAGGATATCTGGAGGCATGTGATGTAAATGAATATGAATTGTCACAGGGAATGAATATGAAAGGTCACTGGTCCAGGAAGAGTGTGTGAGAATGACTCTATAGCTTGGTGGTTAGAACACTTTTGGAGGCTGTGGATGACTCAAGTTCTTGCTCTAATGACTGCTCATACAAAGTGGAACAGCTTCAACGCGATAGACTGAGAAAGTTCTACACTAGAATATCCTATAGCCCACTGGTTAGGATGTTCTCCTGCAGTGGGGTAGACCCCAGTTCAAATTTCTGTTCAATACAAGTCAGAGGAAGAGTGCTACAGGGTGTACAGTTGCATGCCATAAATAAGGGGTTATGACTCAAGTGACAAGAGTAGGTACTGCTGTCTTAGCCTACAAAGCAGGGCAGTTTGGCCTACAGGCCAGATTCCTTGGGGCTGCTCCTGCTCTTGGGGCAGCGTGGCCTAACGGCCAAAGTCCCTGAGCAGTGCCCACACCCTGCAGTAGGTTTGGGGTGGGGTAGGGGGACCCAGGCCCAGCCTTTTCCACTGGGTTTCAACCCAGGGCCCTATGAAATCAGTGGTCTGCAGTTTGTCTCGGTTTCCTATTTTAAGAGTCATGTTTCCTGGATCGCTTCCTACCCTTGGTTCCTGCTCTGTCAGTTCCCCTGGGGACACTGGCTTTCTGGCTCACTTTCATCCTCCAAGGTCAATGGGGATTTCACTATTGATCTCACTGGTTCAGCCTTTACAGTCTGTAGCTCCAGTAACTCCCTGGAAGGAGCTGGCAGCATGTGTCCTCTCTTCTCCTCAGCCAGCCCAAACTGAGCTGGGTCACTTCCTTTCATATCCTGTCTCCAGGCTGAGGATGCCCAGCAGGAGTGAGGGAGCATTGCCTCTTTGTCCCACAATGTGTGGTTAACCCCAACTGGGTCAGTGCAGGGCAGGTACACCCCATCCCAAGGGGAATTGAACCTGTCTCTCCCACACACCCCAGGTGAATGTTCTAACCCTGGTGTAATCGTTATAGGGAGGGTTCCTCCTTATTTTATTTTTTTTAGCTGAAAACCATTTAATCAATTTGCTTCAAATTTGCAAATAGTTTTGGGTCAACTGAGACTGCATATTTTAGCAAATAAACTATTCATCCAGAAAATTTCACCCAGCTCTAATCCTGAATGCTGTATGGAGCTTCAAAATACCTCCAAAAGGTGATCCTGATTCAAATAGACAAACAGGCCACCACATAATATATTGGAGAAGGGCACTAGGATGTATGAGACTCAGGGCTTGTATCCAAATGCCTTGCAAGTGGAAAGTGCATTCTGTCTCAAGACGATCCTGGATGTCATTTGCATAGCAGAGAAGAAGAACATGATCACAGACATGCTGAGTCAAGCAATGACAGATCTTCACCAGTGGTCTCTGTATCACTGTGGGGTGGGAGTGATCAGATCTTTAGGTGGGCCACACTGAAGGTGAATCTCTTCACCATTTACTGGAACAAGAAGTTACTGGTCCTCTATCTTATTCTGCTTTGCTGATACTAGGAGCTTCATGTCTCATGCAATCAGAACTATGTGAACTATTTGGAGAGGAGCATTTGGACTTGGGTGGAGTTGATGCATGATAACCAGTTAAGGCCTGAAACGTGCTCTGCCATGCTACTACTGCCTCTAATTGTCAAAAGCCTAAGAGCTAGCAGAATTCCATCAATCTTATTATAAGATCCAGGGTTGAGAATCCTTCAAAATGGTATTTTCGGAGAAGCAGAATTGCAAAATATATATTTTCCCTGTCTCTGAGATAGCTGGGCCCTGGGACTTTAAGGGCTTTAAAGATAACCAACCAGCACCTTTAATTGCACTCAGGGGAAAGTTGAAAGTCAGCGCATGGAACACTGGTATTAGATGTTCACATGAATTTTCCCACTTAAAAAGTGAATAGCTAGCTATGCTATACTGATGGTTTCAAGTGGTTATTAACGGTAACCCTAAGTACATCACATTACCTTAGTCTCACATGAAAATAACAAAAACACGTATTGTAGTGATGAGGCCTACATCAGAGAAGCTGCAATGAAGGATCCAATAAGACCTGGAAACTGTGAACCATTTAGAAATAGTCTGAACATTACCCGTTCATTGGAAGGAGCAGTAATAATATCCATCAGCATTACAAGATGTTTCTCCGCCACCAGCATCTTTTCAATTTTATTTAGAGTTCATGTTACAAATTGAATTAAACCAGCTAGATTTCATCCATGATGACATCACATTGATTAGGCATGAGGAATGCTAAGAAATTATGGAATCAAAATTTAAAGGAAAGAGATGATGAACAGAGTATCAACAGTGTACTGACGATAGTGCAGGATCTTCTAATGGCCTCGTTAATACATTATTAATTTATTTTCATTACAGTAGCACCCAAGTGTCCCAATCAAAATTGGAATCCTATTATTCTAGGCACTGTGTGGGCACACAGAAAGAGACACACCTTGTCCCAAAAATCTTGTAATCTAAATGGGCAATGCAGACAGATGTACAAAGAGATGAACCGACTTGCCCAGGATTACATACTAAGTCAGCAACAGAGCTGAGAATAGAACCTAAGCATCCCACTTCTTGTGTAGTTCCCCAGCCACTATATCATGCTGCTTTATTGTTTTGAATCTTTGAAATTTGACATTTAGGTATTGGCACTGATTTTTTTTAACATAACCATCCTGAAATGTAACTTTTCTCCCCCTCCTTCCTAGCCATTAATTCACATTTGAGCATTGGCAGACTGAGAGGTATGCAAGAGTATTTCAGTGGGACTCATTTTCAATAAGGCAGTGATGCAGTGTTTCCAGGGCTGGTCTCTCCCCATTTCACCTGTGATACCCTGCAGGCCAAATTTTGCAACTACTATTGGTAAATTTTATTGCAATTTACGAAAGGCAAGCATCTTAAACCATGTCTCTTGCATAAGTAACAATATTCACTAATTCTCCTATCAGGAAAATGCTGCTCAAGTTGAGGTCCATGTTGGCAACACAAAAGAGGTGCGTATATCACTAAAATAGAGATATGGTTTGACAGAAAATAAATTTGCCTAATGCAGTAATCATTTCATAGTACTGTCCAAGAATATATATTGCCTTTCCAAAAAGTATTGTTCCCATAAGCAGATTTAATTTATGTTGTAATACTGCACTTGACCATCTCAACTTCTTTGCTAAAATTGTCTTCCTTCTAGGGGTAAAATTACTCTTGCTTTCTTTTCTTTTTTTTAAAACTTACCACCTACTATATCATCTACTAATTCTATTATGTACAGGACAGTTTACATTGTGTTGTAAACACCTTGGGAATTATGCATTTTTAAATCACTTTTATACAAGATTTAGAAGTAAATATGTGGCTATAATTAAAAATTTTTCAAATATGTTTTTAAAAACTAAGTTCAGTATCAAAAGTTAAAAAGGGTTTTTTTACAAAGGATAACCTGATCATTGTCACTCAGTCAATCTTCTTCCTTTCTTTAGAGATGCTTTATAATAGTTATTTTGCACTGCTATAGTGCCGTATCTTCAAGGACCTTAAAGCATTTTATAAAAATTAATGATTTAAGCCTCACCACCTGTAAAGTAGGCAGTCATTGTCATCAGTTTTGCAAATAGGAAAACTGGGATATAGAGACTAAGTGAGTTGCTCAAGTCCCTAAGGGAGCCTGTGACACAGCTGGTACTTAATTGGTACACAGGAGATTTGAGTTTATGTGCTTTGGCCTTTTCTATCTCTGTTCTTTGATTTCCAACTGAGATGCAGTGGAACTCAAAATAAACTCCCCAGTGATCTACTGGACTTGCTCTGTTACCATGGAAGAAGAAAGCTGTTTTCTGCCATGACTGTATTTGATCTCAGTAATAAAATTACGTCAGAAGCCTCCTATATATAGTTAGCAGAACACATCATACAATTTAAAAATTCTAAAGAGTAATCTGAGAACTCCTAGACTTGAATAGAGGTTTAACACTAAATCACAGAGATGTGCAATATTGCTATCCATTTTTATTTGAACCACTTTAATTACTCAGCTTTCTTTCCTCTCTCTCATTCTTGTTGTTAAAATCAGAAATCTTAAATTCATCTATTTTTATTTAACCCATAGTCATTATTTACAATATGAGCAGATGAGAGGCAACAGCAAAAAGGTTTAAGAATAAAATGTAGGTTTCATGCATAGATACTTTAAAATTTCTTTGCTTCCTCATATTTCTTTACTCTTTATTCCTAGGAAAATTACATGCTTCTGACACGTTTTTTATAAAATATAAGGCCAGTAGTCTCATCTTCATAGTTTAAAAACAATTGCTTTCACTGAAGTTTTTTAAAACAATTATTCCCAGGTAATGTTTGAAACTAAGAACCTGAATGTGAAATTCACTGCTATGCAAAAGGCTAGCACAATGTCTATGGTCCACTTATTCTGACTGAAATGATGCATAAATTTTGTGCTGACATCCTACACAGAGAAGAATTTCACGCACTGGAATGAACTTCATTGCTAAGGAAAATGCAAAAATAAGCAGAGCATAAATAATGAAATGTGAGCATTTAAAAATATTTTCATTAGTAGCTGATGGTATTTTTAAAAACATAGGTAAAGAAATGTATTTATTTACAACATATTTTTAATTGTCAATGTCTCTTCAAAAAAAGTTGGAATGCTTTTTACACTGGAATGTATATAAAAGACCCACTGTTCCATAAAGTGACTTTAAAATATAGTAATAGTGAGCCACAGTTACACAGCTTTTAATATTGTATCTATATACAGTATAAGATTTCATGATTGTCACAGTTTGTCACTCTGAAACCTAAAATGTCTGTAGAGTCAGTGTTAAGTCATGAAAACAGCTACAAGCATGACAGAGAGCTTTTTTTGTTCAGAACATCACCGGATTAAGTCTGCATTAGGTTTTGCAGAATGTTCCCATCCAATTTGTAAGTTTTCAGCCATTCTGACTTTTATGAATTACACCCCTGCTATAGCAAGGCTTGTATTTATGCCACATCAAGAGTTCTAGATCACTGTGATATCAGAGAGAACTCAACCAATCACCACCCTTACTCTACAGATAATTTTCATGCAACAGTTTAACTGATTGTGTGAGAGACTGAATAAATGTTGTTATGTGGCCTAACTGCCACAGTTCTTCAAAACCAAACACACAATAACCGCAAACACACATAGCTTCTCATTTCCCAGTAGCACAGATCAACAGAAATTTCCCAGCACAGCACAATCCACACACAAATCAACACAGTCACCTATACAACAACAGAACCAGCACACATAATAACCCCCAACCTCACTCTGAAGCATACAATATCTGTTCAGTGAGTGTGAAGCAGTGGAAACAGCTGCAAGCATGGCTCAGAGTTTGTTTGGTTTAGAATATACTCACATTTGGTTGTCACTGGGATTCTCATTTTATCCTCCATTTTTAAAAAATTTCTCAGCCATTTTTGGCTTTTTTTTTTTTTTTTTTTTTTTTTACAAAGATGACTTTACAAATCACACCTGTGTGATAGCTTGAGCTTTCATCTCTTAGTAATGTAAATAACTGTACTCCTTAGAAGAAAGTAAGTGACATTTGACTTCATTGCCCCCGATAACATTATCTCTAGTCTGGCTTCTTTGAGTTGTTGCTGTGGTGGCTGTTGCCTGAGAAGCCCTGGAGACAGTTGTTTTCTCCAAGCAGGGTAGCTGTCTGAATGGCTTTCAGATGATTCATATATCCTTAGCATAAAGGCAGCTGGAAAACCTTTTCATAGACAAGAGAAGAATTATATTTTTGAACTTAAATCCAACATCTATCTGAATTTACTTAGATTTTCCTAAGGCGAAGAATGAGCTGTTTTCTAGCTGAGAAAATTTGTTTCATGTTTTCCCAAGTAATGCATATAAAATGAGAATTAATCAAAATTAACTATGAAAATATGAGAGTCTGTCTTGATCGCAGTCTGAGCATAAGACTACGCAATAAGTATGGTAAAATAGTTTTTTAGTTTTCTCATTTCCATAAACAAGTAAGGTTTTCAGAGCTTCAGGAAGCACTTCAGTGAATTATTCCTTGGCCTTCAGCTGCAATGTGGCTGTTTGTTGAAGTGCAAGTAAACTAAAAAATGATTAATAAAAATCAAAAGCAGTAGAGTTTTGCCTTCCTCTGCACTTTAAGTTTTCCCTGTCCTACCTTTTGTAATTGTTTAGGCTTCTCTTTTTTTCCATCTTGTGCTCCTGTTTCTTTCCACTGCCAAAACCAGGCTCTTATTCTCTTTCCATCTGCTGTTCATAATATGCATAATCATATCAAACTGTGTTTCTGTGACAAAGAGTCCTGTGGCACCTTAAAGACTAACTGAAATTTTTTCAAAGCATGAGCTTTTGTGGGCTAATACCCACTTCATCGGATGCACAGATGTGTTTCTGTGGTACTCTTTGTGTAGGGTTGAGAGGATTAGATTTTTATCAGCAAATTTCAATATATGTTGATTTCACCATACACACACATACCAATGAAATAATATTTCTATCAATAGCAAAGTAAGAAAAATGCTGCTTGATATCTTATTAATGTTTGATTTAAGGCTATTTATGTTGTATATTTTGAGCTGTGATGTTGACAGTTTGTGTTTTAACTGTTATAAAGCTTTAACTTTTTGAATCTCAGTGATTCCTGTCGTTAGATAATTGCCTGACCCCTTCAATGGGTGACCCTGCATAATTTCCCACAACTGTGAAAATTTAAATTGATAATCATGCTTAAAATATAATATTGTGCAATTGAAAATTTAAATTGATAAAAATAAAAAAAATATTCACAATGGAGATAGAGGAAGACAACAATAAAATTAAATGCACTTAAGAATGTTACTTTGAAATATAGGACAAATTACTTAGAAAAACTGAGCCTCAATTTTTCAGTACCTCATAGTGCAGGAGAATATTGATTCTAAACCACTAGAATTTACAACTCCCAGGTCTGGGCAAAAGACCCCATGACATAAAACTAGTATTCATGTAAACTCTTTTCATTTTGACAACAGTATCTCCCATCTCTTCATCTTTTTAAGCTCCAACTCTTCAATGATCATTTTGTCCATAATGAAATAACCCCATAATCTTACTTATTACCAGATGCTGGAATCCATCACCTCAGGTGAAATCCTGGCCCCACTGAAGTCATTGAAAGTTTTGCCATTTACCCCTGGTCTTTCCAATTCAGAATCAGTACAAAAGCTCCATCCTAGACTTCAGTGTCCTCCATAAAATATGAGATCTAGTTGACCACACTCATCAAATGTTTATCTCTCCTCTTCCTCCTCTCCTCACCGTCTCTCATTGTATCTTGTCTTTCACTGGCTTCCTAATTAGTACATGCTCAATCATTTCACATTTTTATTGCATTCCACTTCACTCATATCTTATCACATTTGCATAGGCTACCTGCAACATCCATAGTTTACTTGTATTTAGAAGAATAAGCTGCATTTGTTTTGGAAGTGTTTCAATTATATTTTCATATGAATGTTACTATATAAAAATAAATTTTATTGTAAGAGTTGCAACCTCATTGCAATTTCTGATATTATTTATTATTTTGTACTTTAGCGGTAACAGTTATATGCAGTCTTCTTGTAATGATCAGATACAGCTTGATCAGTACGGTTCTATGCCCAATAGTGTACAGCTAATTTATATAGCAATGTACTTCCCTTCTAATCATCTAGTCTTGAAGACTTTGTAATAATAGAATAAGAATGATTATATCTATATCTTCTGGGTGTTGGAATGTCATAGTAACTCTGACTTTGAACCAGCTACATAAGATATTTTAGTAGATAAAAATATGTTCAAATATAATTTTGGTTCTAATAATCTAAAGAATACAACAAAAAAATTCTTAGAAATGACCTTTAAAAATTGGTTTATGCCATTTTTACCTTATTTATGCTATATAAAGGAAGCTTAAAAGAATGTTTTAAAACATTATTTCTCCATTTTTTAGCTTTAGAAATATTGGAAAAGTCAGGTTTGGTCTTCTCAATTATTGCTGAAGGACCTCTTAGACGTTTGGGGGATATTTATTTTGACTTCAACACTTTAATTGAGGGTGCAAGGGTATTGAACCTTTAACCAAAATTTCCTTTAATTTCATTTGTTAATTAACATTTTGGATAAAGATGTTAGCACACAAACAGTTTTAAACAGTCAGATTAAGTATCAAAGAAAATTTCATGCTAGACTGAATCTGAATTTGCAGTGCAAATAAACAAGCAGAATTTAGGTCTTTCAGGTCTTTCTTATACATAATTAAGAAAAGAGGGCAATAGCTCAGTTTTGAGGCCACCTTCAGTGTATCTATGTTACTTGGAATTTCCCACCTCAGGTTAACATAGTACAATGGCTTCATTACGGTCTGGGAGATCCTTTGTTTCTTAACAAAATGGACTGTGGTCCTTAAACAAGGGATAAAACCTGACCCCACTGAAGTCAAAGGCAGCTTTCAGTAGGTCCCGGATTTTACTTCAACGTTTTTTCATTTCTTCCATGCAGTGAACTGAGCCATGATGAGAAGCTTTGACTGCTAAATTTTGATTTTGAAGCTTAGTTTTAGTTAGAAATGTACTACAACTCCTTTTTGTCAGAGATAAATATTTATGGCTCAGCAGATTTATTAGTGGTGTCACTTAAAAGCCTGCTAATATAACTAGTGATAAATAAATAAGGTTACCTCATTGCCTTCATTTTTATCATTTACTTCCCTAAACTTACTGCTAGAAATACTGTACCTTGAATTGTGCAAATACTGAAGATACTTAGAGCTACCAAAGTAATCCCTTTTTCTGATGTATTCTCATCATGTTTGTTTCCTTAATCAGAACATCGTTGATAAATTAGGTTTTCTTTAACACAGGTAAAGCTTCCTGCTATAAACCCCAAATACCCAAACAGAATACAACCCTCTACTGCAAATAAGGAATTCCACGGGGGAAATAGGCTTTACTTTCCACCTATGTAAGTAGCACACGTATTTACTAAGGCTCTGTTCTAAAAACGTTTTAACTTTATTCACCTATGTAAGGGTTTGTAGGATGAGGGCTTATATCTATAATGAGCCTGAGCTACCTTGATTCTCAGGCTACCATCTGAAATATTAAAATGGCTTTATAAGTAACTTAATGCATGTTTATTTAATTTTTAGGATATACCATTAAATGTTACTACAAAGTTGAAAAAGTAAGCACACACAAGTCAGTGCATTCAAAACTTTTAGGTTCCTACAAAGATGTTTATTGTGCACATCTAGTACTTTCTTCTTCTTGTTGTTGTTTTTTTAAAACAGAAGACTTTTTTAGGATAGTGTTTGTTTTTTGTTCTGAGTGTAGTGCAGTGAATGGACCATAATGTTCATTATCACTATCTGCATTAAAGTAGTGCACAAAGTTAAGACTGAGACTGTTCTTTGGTCTAGGTTCTGTATAGATACATTAAATTACCATTTTGTCTTGAAGAGTTTACCATCTAATTTTAAGACGAGACACAAGTGGTGTAACAAATTATAAGAGGGAGAACCAAGGTAACTGATAGGGACATGTGATTATATCAATTAGCTAGGTGTATTATTTGATGGTTTCAAGATACTAAAGGAATACTTATTTTAATTATTATAAAATATAAAGGAATAATTGTATAGTCCCAATACATTTTATAATCTGTGTTTTAATAATGCGAACAGAAACATTATGTATATATTTAACAACAAAAATGGAAATAGAAAATACCATGTAACTTATGTAACTTTAGGTATTTCTACAGAGCATTTTAGAGTGAATTGCCTGCCTGGGTTGGCAGACATGGTGATGGGACTCAGACTAGCCCTCTAAAAACAATTGTCTAGGCAGTGCTTTGAAGTTGCAACTTGGACTGAAGCCTGTGCTCTGAAGCCCACCCCTCTCCGTAGGCTTCAGAGCTTGAACCGCAGTGTAGAAGTGCTGTCTGTACAGCAATTTTTAGAGTGCTAGTATGAGCCCCACTAGCCCACCCCAGGCTGGGAGGCTTACACCAACGTGTGTAGATATGCCCAAAGAGTTAACATTGCTTAGGAATCTAGTTTTTGAACTTGTTGACTTTTATTTGCTTTATTTCTCCATTTCTGACATGAAGTACCCTGTACCGTTCTGCTACAGGGCCAAATATTTCAGTCCTCAGTCACACAGATCTCCCATTAATTGAGTTTTGTTGAATGAGGACTACAAAATGTCTCTTAATTATGATAAAAATGATTATTTATCATTGAGTATGCAAACCTTATGACATTATTTTATAAGAAGCATGTTAAATTCATATTATGCTAATTAAATCCTGGGAAAATAAATATGTAAATGACATTTCTGTTTTTGTTGTTTATTTGCATATAAAATAACTTGGTATAAGATGCCACCCTCTTTTCTGTAAAATAAAACAGTTGCTGCCAGTTCTTTCTTGTGTGTTATTGCTGAACTCTTGTCTGATATATATATTTTCTTTTTATGTACTTATTTATTTTTGTATAGGCCTGGTCAGAAAAATAATGAACCAGTAAACTTCAGCAAACTGATTAGCAATGGTTACAGGGATGATTGGATTCAGCAGCGTAATGACTGGGAGAAAAAGATCCAGCAAACCTCAAAAAATAATGAACAGCTTGAAGGTGAAGTGTATTTTGACTATTTTTTCTTTAATTTAGCAGTTATCTAAAGTTAGTAACCAAGATTAGCTCTATTAGCTCACACATTTTACTTTTGAATATGATTACATTGACTTATTATTTTGCTCTAATTATTGCAATATGGGCCCAATTTAAAAAAATATATGTGACTTTAATTGTAGGGGCAAGGTTGTCCATAGCTTTTAAGTTGTGAAAGTATGCTTTGATTTTATCTTGTGGCTAAATTCTGCTTGCTTTATTTACTTAAGAGATTGGAGAGAGAGAACTATGCACATGCTTAAAGTTAAGCAAATGTTTAAATACTCTTCTGGATCCTGGCTTAGGTACATAGACCTTGGCTCTTAGTCCTTTTCTGAAATCTCCATCTCAAACATGGCAGAAACCAATGTATGATAGGTAGATCAATCAGTGTCATTATGCAAAAACTAATTCCTGCCTGCTTTTGAGTATGGAAATTTTAAAGAAACACTGTTCGTGCGAAAAAATCCAATAGCAACAAATAAAACATAGCTATGCAGTGCTCATGCTTTAGAATCTCACTTTGTCATGCGCAGTTCCATAAAACTAAAAATATATAGCATTATTATTTGTGTACAGTATTTTAAAGTTTTAAAGTGAACAACATCCACATGCAACAATTAACCTCAAGAAATCTTCTATTAATAATTATATGGTAATCTTAAAGCTACATATTCACTGACCATTATTAATTGATACTAAATACAAAAATATAGTTCTGGACCACTGGACTTTTGCAGTTCATTTCCATTTTATGTAGCCTTTCCCCCCCATTCCCTGAGTTGGCAAGACTCCCTGGCACCTTACTAGCCATTTACAACAAATCTCTAGTGCCTCTGCCTTTGTTCACTTCTGAAGCATAACAAATGTTTTGTTTGTACTGCTGCTTCATGAAACTGTGCAATTGCTATTTCTTATAGTAAATTTTGAATACTTAAATGCATTTCTTTCAAAAGGTGTCCTCCATTTGTCCCACTAACTTTTTATATTGTTATCTTTAATTTAGAAACATTTGATTTTTAGGTAACATATGCCTTTTAAAGTGCTTGTGAACAGTGAAATTCCAAAAGCCAAATCTAAATATGTGTCCAATATGTTCTTGATTTTGAATAAAGACATGGTTCTCTATAGTATGCTTGTATGCATGCTATTTTAGTGTATGAATACAAGCATACTGAGTTATGTGTATATTAAAATGTGACTGTAAAATGTACTCAGAAAATTTCACTCAAAATAATATGAATATTGATCATAACAGTGGTTATGATCACTAAAAAATAGGTTTAGAGGCAGGTAATTGATTTAAGTTGGTTTAAGAATTTTAAAACTTGCTTAATCTGTTTTTTTATACATTTTATATACTCTGTAAATTTTATTATTATGGCATCTTTAGTAAAGTGTTCTTTCTGCATTATTTCTTGCAGAGTCGTCTTCTCCAAGTGAGTACCAGAAGAAAATAGAAAAGAAGCAGAAAGCTAAAAAATATACGTTGTCATTCAAAAGAAAAACTGTTGCAAAAATAAAGGCTGAACCCAAATCTTAGTCTGGACCTGAAATAGGTGCTCTGCCTAAGAAGTCACTCTTCAAACTCAACATGTATGCCACCCAAGTCCCTATCCACACTGAACCCATTGCTGTCTTAAAAGAAGTAAAGACTTCATTAATCAACCAAGCCACCTAAAAACTTTTCCCTAACACAAACATTTAATGTTTTTATTACTCCTTGTTTTGGATTTTACTTAACACATAACACATTTTCTTCCTGAATTTTTCAAGTATTGGGGTATCTGTTTGTGGAAATTTAAGATTACTGCATTATTAAATTTCAAATTTAATTTTTTCAGTGGAAGCAGGTTTGTGTGTGAGCTTAGGAAGGAGCATCTCAGTAAATGAAGGAAAGGTGCATACATCAAGTCTCAGAACAAGCATTTTTTTAATTTTTAATTTTTGTTTTACTGTAGTGCATTTGAAACTGGGGGCAGGCTAGGTAGGGTAGTTTAACCTGCCAAGCCCTGACTCAAGGTGTTTGTGACTAGATGCCTCAATGATTTAGGAATTTCAGGGTAATGGATAATTGTTTGATTCTCTCACTTTTTTAGTTTAATTAATTTATATAGTGACTTCAAATAGAATTTAAACATCAACCATAAAAGAAAACGAAGTGACAGACATACTATGAAGAATGGTGAAAAGTCAATAACTTATAGAGGGTGTGCGTGTGTGACAGATTTCTAATGACTTGAGATGCCTTTTCTGGCTGTAATTAGATAGTTAAGGTGAGAGCATGCTTGGTTTTCCTCCCAGGAGAGTCTTCCAACACCTATACAGTCTCAGATACAGTCTCTCTAGCCCCTCTCCTTTGTATACTGGAAGATAGTACTGGCAGCAGGTTTGACTGATCCCTCTTGGGTTGTATCTTTGGACAACCTTGGTCTTGCCCCCTTCATGCTGGTAGGACTGCATTGCGAGGATTGTTTGTGGTACCTTCTTCCAGTCCCCTCCACCTCCCACATACTTTCAAAGACTTAGTGCTACCAATCAGTGATGCTAAAACAGCACATTTCTTCCCACTTCACAGCAAGCCTCAGGTTTGGCAACATCATAATTTAGAACTTAGGATACTACCACTATAACTGCTATCCACATTTACTGGGTGCCAGTTACGTTAATGGCTACGGCACCTTAAATTGTAACAGTTCCAAAGTACTAACTTCATAAACTGTGACAAGTCCATGTAAACACTGACAACATTGACTGGTATTCTATAAATTGCCAGAAAGTATCTAGATTTTGGAGTTCCATGGTGTGTGAGAAAGATGGCAAGTTGTCGATGATGTAGTTAGCCAATTGATATTACATCACATTGTTTTGAGTTATGTGCAGCGACAATGAGAATAAAGTGTGTTTAATTTGCGTCTTTAAATTGAGTAACAACCATGCAAAGAAATATCTAAAAGGGCACAGGTGTTGAAATTTTCCTAGATTGTGATAATGTAAATCTCCCACATTAAACACAAACCATTCCATATCATATAAGGGCAGATCTACACTACCCGCCAGATCGACCAGTAGCAATCGATCTATCAGGGGTCAATTTATCGTGTCTAGTCTAGACACGATAAATCAATCCCTAAGCACTCTCCTGTCGACTCCGGTACTCCACCACCATGAGAGGTGTAGGCAAAGTCAATGGGGGAGTGGCAACAGTTGTCTCACCACTGTGAAGACGCCGTGGTAAGTCAATCTAAGTACACCAACTTCAGCTACACTATTCTCGTAGCTGAAGTTGCGTATCTTAGATTGATTCTCCCCCTCCTCCCGCCCCAGTGTAGACCAGGATTAAGATTAGTTAGAAAGGGAGGGCAACCTGTTTTATTGCATGGTATTAAACTGTTAAAGCTCACGTATTGCTGGCTTACTTCTCAATTTGGTATTCCACATAATCAGTTGGAAAATTATACGGGATACAAATGTTTGGACGATTATTTCTACGTGTGCATTTAGCACTTACTTTTTCCCCATTTGCTACCTTTTTTCTATTTATTCTTACCTCCCCCACCCCAAACTTTTATTCCTGTTTTTTTTATTGTTTATCTTTTCCCCTGCCTCCTCTTGTTAGCAACAGTAGTAGTATGAGTCAGCGTTGTATATAGAAATGGGGATGGAGGATTGCAAATGTAGAGCTCTTCTGCAGTTAAAGTGACTTTCACTGACTAGGGTTGTAAATTTACATTTAAATCAACTTATAAATTTTGCCCCTTCCTTAATGGTTATGGAGTGTCTCAAGTATTGCACAGCAACTGTGACTCTGCTGCACAGCTGAATATCAGATTATGGGGGCCCCTCACAGGGAGTACACCTTCCCATAAGAAATGGAGTTCAGCTCTGTTTAGGCTCTCTTCATGCTCTCGTGGGCAGAGGTAGTTTAGGGGCATTGTACGGCTAGAGCATTTACAGCTAGGCATCTCCTCTGGTCATTGACTTCCTCATAGACACTAGGATTTGTCCACACAGAACTGGTGGAATCAGGGTCTGAGTTAGGTTCTCTCTGCAGCTGGCTTCATGTGTGGACCATTTCTATATCTGATGCCATTTTGCCACTTGTCCACCAAAAAGGATGCATACAAGTGAGCAGTGGATAAAGAAGCATTACGGTGCCTTTATGCTTGCTCAGAGAGCAGCAATGCATTGCAAATGTCACATGTAGCTTTGTCTTTCCTTCCCCCATCACTTACAAATATAGAAGCATTAGACTTTTATTGTCAGAAGTTGTCATTTAGTCTCTCATTTTTTGTATTGCAGGTTCAGAGACATCCCAGCCGGAATTGACTCCAACAGACAACAAGTAAAAGCTGCAACTTCAGTGATGTAATAAGGATATTAATCTTTTAAAAAGAGCATCAAGAACAGTAAAGCATGATATGGCTTATGAAACAGGCTCCTATGTTTATAGGTTGATATTTGTTAATTACATGTATCTAGCCATTGTAGTTAAATTAATTCCTGGTGCAACTTCATTTACTTCAGAAGCTTTACAGAGATGAAATTGGTTCAGTGCTTCACTCCAGCAAGTTTTACAGTGTAGGCAATAGATATTGCAGTATATATCTAGGTCTGGTTTTAATGTCATGTCAGCATGCAAAATTGAAGCCTTTATCACTGGTTCCACCAGACTAGTACTATATGTTACCATCAATTTGCCTTTCACTAAGGTTTTGTGTAAACAAAATACTGTACCACTATAGTTAAAGTAGTACAATCCCCTGTACTGTGGACACAATTATGCCATTAAAGGAAGGGGAAGTATACTGATGTAAACATGTCTACACTAAAGATTGTACTAGTATAACTACTTAGATAAAATCTCTCACTCCCCACTGAAAAGTTATACCAGTACAAAAACTCTTAGACTAGGTTTAAGTCTAAAGCTGCACCTGCTACGTAAGAATTGGTTGATCAATGGCATTGCTGCAGGGACAGGACCAACTCAGGAGATTCTGTAGCATCATGTATCATAGTTTTGCATATTTTGCATCACTGGAAGTGGTTCAATAGCGCAAATAATTAGACTGATCTGAGCAATGCATGCTGTCTGCATTTAAAGCCTTTAAAGTCTTGATATTTTTGTATGTCTTGAAATTTTGACTGGGTCAGCAAAATTCTATTTAATGCTAGAGTTCTGTGTTGTTGGTTCATATTAAGCAAAAACAGTTATATTTTTGAAATAACAATGCATATTAATGGCAGAGATGTTACTCTGAAAGCTGGTATGTTTTAACAATTTTCAGTACCGCATTTTCACATTTACTTTTGTCTGTTTGAATTAGGGTTTGTTCTTTGAATCCCATAAATCATACAAACATTGGATCTGTTTGAGTAGATTCCACTAGAGAATGGGTATAATTTTTGATTTGGTTCATTAATAAATTTCCTTTTATACTATGGGGAAAAAAGACAAAAATTGTTATTACAATTGAAGCATTAATTCCTTTTCAGAATATATTCACCATTCATTGTACATCTGTTAGTCTAAAATAAAAGGTTTTAAGTCCTATTACCAAAAAAAGCATCTATCTGAATACAGTGTTTTCTGAATTAGCTTGCATTGATTTAGCAATACTTTTTAATTAGTTTGGTATGAAAATTGGTTACACACTGTTATGAAAGTGGGCCTATTACTAATTCAAAACCAAAAAACGTTGGGTGAAATTCTGAGCCTATTGAAGACAGTGGGAGTTTTGCCATTCACTTCAGTGGGATCAAGACTTCACTTGTCATTTCAAACACCAGTTCAGCTTTCTAAATAAATGGCAAACGTACTTACACATTAGTTGCAAAAAACAAGTGCTTAAATAAATCTTTTAATGTCCACATAATAAGCCAACACAGTCTTATTAAGTATAAAGAAATGCATGAATTTTCCCAGGAGATTTAACTATTTGGAAAGGTTGAGAAGGTAGTAAAAAGCTATTTCTCAGAAAGAGGAAGTCAAAGAATATCAGCTGAAAGACAGAATTTTAAATTTAGGGCAATTTCTTTGCAACCTATACATCAAAAATAGTTTGACAAATTTTCTTCCTGCTTTGCCTGTCTTAAGAGTAAATGTGGAAATTTTGGGACCAAAATTACAGGGATGCTAAAATAAGGCTTTATAATGAAAGCGTGTTATAACCTGAACCATGCAGAGGCTACTGCCTCTCCATAATGATTTGTATCTTTGGGAGAAAGGGAATTTGTGTGTGGAAATTGTTTACATATAGCAGGCAGATTGTGGACAGTTCTGTATCAGGATTTCAAAAGGGTGATATAATAAGGTGTATATTTTGTATAAGAGCTCCTGCTATATAATGGACAGATGACATGGCCAGTTACAAAATGCTGTACTTCTTGTAGTACCTACTTGTAGCTCCACAAAGTGTTTAGGAGAATAAGTATGTAGCTTTATGAAAAACTTGTAGAACCATACATCATATAAATTTCTCCAAGCCACACCCTGGGAATTCAACATTTGTCAGCTGAAACAGCATTGTAAACTGTATGCCTGCTGACAGGATTACATCTATTGTTAGTGTCTGAAAAGAATGACTACCTTACTGTCCAATGGACAGTTCTAGTTGTACATTTCTAACAATGATGACCTATGACCATAAAATCAATGTAATTCATAAAAGCCTCGGGAATACCTATATTACTTAGATTGTTAGAAGTAATGTTGCCATCTTAACTCTTCTTTTTCACTGTAAAAGAAACCCCTCCTGTGTTAAGTGGAATGTTCTTCAATACTCTCTCTCATGGGCTTTAGTGATGGAAAACAAGAGGAAGAGGGAATGAGAATCAGAAAAGAGAGGAAGTGGAAATAATTCTTCAAATGTTAAGCAATCCAGCTATTGGATGGTTACGAGCAAAGTCCGCTTTTAAATCCTTTATATTTTTGCTTATTAATGTTGTGGGGTTTTGTACTCCTGTGTACTATGGTGATTTGTGACCTAAATACTTGAGATAGATATTGAACTTTTCAGTCTGTTAAACAGTGCCCTGTAAAATTTCCTTTTAAGGAGTTCCCTTCAAGAACATATATAGTAGAATTGAGTAAATAATGAGTGGGAAACAACTTATTTGAATCTTTTCTTAGAAAAATGTTCTGAAATTAATCAAATTATTTGTTTGTAGTCTCTGATACAGACTTAAAGGCACATGCACTGCCAAAAAATCTATCGTTTAAAGGAACTACTACAGAGAGCATGGTAATCTATTTAATACTGTTGAGTTGGACAGAGGAATTATAAGCAAAGCAAAGGAGTCTGATTAGGCCTTCCTTTTCTGTATTGCTCTTTCGGTTTCATAGCTGTAATATTTCCTCCTCCCTCCTCACACAGTTCTATCCAACATTTCCCAAATTAATTTAAAACTCTAGGCTTGGGAACAGAAATCCGCTTCTTTGCCATTTACCCCTTGTGTAGTGATTGTAGCAGAGGAATGGAAGTCAGGCTTTACCAGTTTGTTCCTGACTTGGCCCCTGAATCCTTCTGACCTCACTCTGCCCTGTTTGATTCACTTAAAAGCAGTTCCATCAGGAATTCTCAAACTTTTTCAGTGTGTAGACTACATTTGAATAGAGAGAATGTAAATAAAAGGGTATAAAACAATTGCTTAACATCCCTGTAGCCAGGGCCAGATTAACTTTTTGTGGGCCTGATACCAAACATATTTGTAGGCCCCCATGGGACAAGGTGCGGGGGGGTGGGATAGTCAGTCTCCAGGGTGAAGGACAGACTGGGGGCAAAAGAGGCATCATGGGGTGGAAGCAGCCCCGCTGTGTGCAGCCCAGCAGGAGGGCACTGTTTGTAAACCTGCATCTGCCAGACACACACTGGCCTGCCCAGCCCTGTGGTGCCAGCATGCGCATTCCCCTTGAGGGCGGGCCCCCACCACACCCCCATCCTGCCCAGTGCCCCACCGTTATGCCCAGCAACCCCTTGCCCGGAGACCTCCACAACCCCTCCCAGAGACCTACCCCACTGGCCTTCCACAACAACACACCGCTCACCCAGCACCTCCTGCCCATAGACCTTCCCACTGCCCACAACCTTCCTCACTGTCCCACCATCAGAGCTGCACAGCACCCCATATTCCTGAGGTGATTCTGCACCAAAAAATTAAAACTGTGCACAATATTTTAACATTCTGCACATTTTATTTGTCAATAAATAAATGTGGAGGCTCCAACATGGCAGTGGAGAGCACAGGCCACTGGTTGCATGGAGGTGGGAGATTACCCTGCAGCTTCACCCCACTCCAGGACAGGGACTCGGCAGTGAGGCTGCACCTGACCCTGACACAGTGCAGGGGCCAGGCCTGCCCTAGAAACACCTAGGACTCTGCTCTCCTGTGCCAGGTACACCAGGTGTGGGTGACCAGGCCACCGGCAGCAGGAACCAAGCACAGAGGGACCTAGTGTGGAGGGATCCAGGTGTGGGTAAGAGAGTTCTCTGTGGGGCAGTCTGGATGTGGGCAACTCAGTGACAGATCTGGATGCACAGAAGCTCATTGCAGGGGTTCCAGATTCAGGGGCAATAGGACTCTGCAGAGGATCCTGGTAAAGGTGTTTGGGGCTCAGCAGGAGGGGTCTAGATGCAGGGGAGGTGGGGCTCATTTGGGTGGGGTTCAGGTGCAGGTGAGTCTGGGAGGGACATTATTTATTGTGCTTGTCAATCAATCAGTTCAAATGGTTCTGCATATTCACACAATTTTGTGCTGCCTAGAGGTGCATCATGGTAGAACTTTCTCCAAGCAATGGCTCTTAAATCACAATTTGGAAAACCTTTGTTCTAATCTATTTTTTACCTTTTGTCAGATTCACAGGTAATTTTTAGATCTCTGTCCTGCATTCTTTACAGTCAATGACAGTTTTGTCTAAGTGGAGAGTGCGGGATTGGGCGACAAACTTTCTGCCCCTGGAAAATACATGTATCTCCACTCCTAACACATTTTTATCATTCTCCTTATTGAGATAAAGAAAACATTTAGCTTCTAAGCAACATCTGTCATGTTCTCCCTATAGTGTCACAAAGGGCCTGAAGTCTCTCTCACTGACCTCGTATTCTTTCAATACTTGGGAACTTTTTTCTTGTTTATTTTTGTGTCCTTTACAATTTTTCACTTCTGTCTTTGCTATCCTGATTTTTCTTGCACTGCTTTTACTTTAAACAGACTATATATTTTTTTCAATAGCAATCACATTATTGATTTGATTTTTTTCAAACGTATACTCCTTTGTAATTTCGGTCTTAGATATGGGTGTAAGTGCTTAGGTCACACAGGAAGTCTGTAGCAGTACAGGGAAATCTCCTGAATCCACACCCTCACTATTTTACACTGGATGACTGAATAAAATATGTATTTCTTTTCAGTACCCTTCATTTTCTCCCAGCACTTCAAAGCAAAGCCCCTGCTCCTTCTCCAAGTAATACAACAGCTATTTTTTTTCCTGCAAAATACTGTTGTATCATTAGTATTTATTTTAAGAATGTACCTTTTAATACCTAGATTGTATGTATAATATGCATACTACAGTTAATTGTTTAATTTCTACCAAAATACATATTCTTATTTCACTTCTGGTGTATACAAACTTGCTGAATTGGTGAACTGTGGCAATCAAGTAACTGGTTCCCAGCCCAAAGAGCTTACATTGAGTCCCAACCTGATATTATATAGAACAGAATAGCAGACAGTATTGTAGTTGAAGAATAAATGAGCTTTAAGGATATTTTAGATGGATCATTCCAATTATAATGTTAAAGAATACTTTTTAATTAACTTTTTAAGCTCACATCTTTAGGTAAAGAAAGAGTTGTAAATTGAATATGTTCCTCCATTTGGTTCTACTAAGTGCATGTTTTTCTAACCTTTCATTAGTTTCCAGTAGAAAGTAGGAGAGCTATTGGACCTCCGTGTGCCTAAGAGTTCCTGTCTGAATGCTCTTGTCACAAAGTGAAGCAGCAGCCTTCAAAGTTTTACAAGATGTCAGCCTAGCATGTAGCTGGGTGGGTTATATAAGAAAAAGAAAATTAAGCAGAGGGTGTGTCCTCTTCTTTTTTATTTTTTTTTATTTTTTTTTTTGGCAGGTGGAGGGAGGCTATGCCTCTGGGAAGTATAGTCAGCATTTGTCAGAGTTTCTCTTTGTTGCAGTTAATTGGAGTTACCTATGCTCCAGGTGCTTAACTTAAGTGAGAATTGCTACATGGCAAAATAATATGAAAGCTGTTGTGTCCTTACTGGTGTGCTGCTAGTGTTTCAGGGTCTTGTCTCATGGTTCTTTGCAATGTAGTAAGTGGAGACACTTTGTGAATTCTTTCGCAGGGAATTGTGGAAGAATATGTCTGTCCTTTCTGGACAGATGGAATGAATTGTGGAAAGGGATTGGAGGCCTAGAGGCACTAGAGTGGAGTTAGCTTGTAACTTAATTGCAGAGTGGTGGTTAGCTGCTGATGAGCTGTGATAACTTGAGCTTTAGTTTAAACATCCTCCAGTTCAGAGTTTGTCTTTGTGTGTGGATGGGACTCAAATTAAGGGCAACACTCAAGTCAACTTTTCAATGAAGACAATCCCTGAGTTCTATTGTTTTATTATGGTGCTGTTTAAGTCCTTTGTTTCAAACAATAAATCATGCCCTAGGGCAAGGGCTTTAAAAAGACTTCGGCCTGGTATTTGCTTCCCTTCCCTGACTGGTGAAACTCCCCTCCAGTATACAATTGTGTTAGTTCTGGACAATGGATGCTCTGTTCACGTGGGTCATATGGGGTTTACAAAAGGAATTAACTTCAGTAAGAGACTGCTTGACAGTAGCTTGCTTCCCATCCACAGCTCCAAGGGGGCATTTAAGGAAGCTAAGAAGCTCCTACCTCTTCAGTATGTCTTCCCTGAGGAAGGCTGTTGGGTGCTTGATTCCTTAGTCCTGAGTTGTGGTATTTACAAAGAAGCCCAATAGTGGTAGTCAGTTTCCTTCAGCCTATGTCTACATAGGGTGACCAGACAGCAAATATGAAAAATCGGGACAGGCTAGGAGTAATAGGAACCAATATAACAAAAAGACCCAAAAATCGGGACTGTCCCTATAAAATTGGTACATCTGGTCACCCTACTACACCACAGCTTGGAGCACGCCTCTCAGCCCACGTAGATAGACTTGTGCTAGCAGTGCTGAAGTCAGCATGCTAAAAATATCAGCAGGGGTGGCACTGAGGGAGAACTATAGTCACCCCAAAATGTGCCTTAGCTCCTCCATAGACATCCATAGCTGCTGTTCTGCAGCTGCCCAACTCTGAAGGCAGAGCAGAGAGAGCAGCGGCTGCTACCTGGGCACCCACCTCCAGCAGCAGCGCAGAAGTACGCCCAGGCGGGAGGTTGGGGTGCCCAAGACCAGCTCCCAGCTTGTGTCCCCGCCTGCCAGGGTGCATCATCCAGGGTGGGTGGTGGGTCCAGGGCTCCCCACAGTAGCCTGGACTGATCCACTCTGGCCCAGGCTGCTGGGCCCTCCCTCCATGGTCACTGATCCCCCAGGGCTCTGCTGGCCATGGACCCAGGTCCCTGTACCCAGGCAGGTCTTATCAGCTGCAAGCAGCCAGTGCCCTGTGCTGCCTCACTCCAGCTTCCAGCCTCTGACCTGGGCAGCGGGAGAGGCCCTGGAGGGGGTGAGGTCTCATGGCACAGGGAGTGCAGCCCCCCCAAAATTTCTGTCTGGCCCATCTCAACCCCCCACTGGGAAGAGGTTGGTGTCACTCCTGAATATCTGAATGGATGTTGTGACTCCAGCTGCAGCTTGTTTCTTGTAGGCTTGAGGGCTCAAGGTCCATCCTGCTATTTTGAATGGACTAGCTCAAGCCAAGCCCCACTAGTACAAGTCAGTCTACATGGGGGCAGAGGAGAGGCTCACTCTCAGGTGCAGTGTAGACAGACCCTGCAGCAGTCTTAGGGTATGTCTGTACTACCTGCCGCATCGGTGGATAGCAATCGATCCAATGGGGTGTTGATTTATCACATCTAGTCTAGACACGATGAATTGACACACACACCCCGAGCACTCTCCCATCAACTCCTGTACTCCTCCACCACAACAGGCACAGGCGGAGTCAACAGGGGAGCGGCAGCAGTTGACTCACTGCAATGAAGACGCCACAGTGATCTAAGTACGTCAATTTCAGCTATGTTATTCCCATAGCTGAAGTTCCATAACTTAGATCAGTTTCCCCTCCCCCACCCCAGTGTAGATCAAGGCTAAGACAAAGTCTACAAAGGAAGCAAAATGTGGAGACAGCAGGCGCCATTGGAATTTTTTTCTTCTCACCCACTTTCCTGCTGTGCCAGTCAATTATTAAGAGAAGAACATTTAGGGAAATCCTGATCTTCCTGTCTGCAAGAACACTAGTATTAAAGGAAATGATTCTTCTGGAGCAATGCCAATGGTAAGTGAGCAAGAACCATTCAGTTAAATAAAATCCATCCTACACAAATCTTATTTGTAGAGAGGCTCAACTGCATCCCTCATTGTTCCATTTTCCCAAATATCAAATCTGACATCCAGTTCGTGTGCAACCAAGTTATAGATATTTTTATGGTGCTCGTCACCTTGAGGAGTGCCTAAATGCTTATCTAAACATATGCCCGAGATTTGAAAATCTGGTTCTGTGGTGACATGCAACACAACATTGCTTGGAAATTAAACAATTCATTATTTTAAAGGGAAAAACTGATTTTCCCCCCAAATAAATTCCATATCTGATATATGGTTCTTTTAAACAACCCATTCTCCTGCCATACATGGGTCAGTATGGATTAAGATGGCTAACGTTTTGAATTATTTTGGTTCACCTCCTTTGTTTCCTATTAATAACACTTCCGCTTTTTTGCTTAAGCAGGGAGGAAAGTTAAGCTTCAAGATCAAACTTGGTATTACATACCTTTATCACTTAAGGCTTTATTATTGCAAATTAGCAATTGTATAAAAGCGTAACACTAATGATTTGCCTAAGTCTTATTATCTATTAATTATACAATATTTGTTCTGGAATAACTAAACAGTATCAAATTCTCTCACTAAGCTATTTTGCTCTTTCAAAACAGCAATCTGAAAGGTCCGCTAGGTAATATTTATATTTTGTTCAGAAATTCATAGAGACCCAATAATTGTGCTCATGTGGCTTAAGAAAATTTTGGGTATGGCATAAGAAAAAAATGGCTAGGTTTTAGAAGGAATCAACTCAGAAGATACCAGAACACATGGCTGCTTTTCATTAGTTATGCAGAAGGTAAGGGCTAATACCTTTCTAGATCTTTTCTCCATATTCAATTCCTATTGGTTCCATTTTGTTTGGTATTATGGTATCATATATGCATTGTTGGTAACATTTTCATCCTGAGTGTGCTAACATCTTAATCATAGAAATTAGAAAGGTCATTTCACATATCATCCTATTGCTAATACAGGATTCCACCTGGCAGTATATCCTGTAATGCTTTGTCTAGTCTAGTTTTAAATTTTTGTACATCTTTACCTTACTGGGTTGCACTTTTGCAATAAAGTTTGCATATAAACTCCCAGTACACGCCCTGTGCATATGAAACATGTACCATGCACACCATTGTTTCCTACACTCAATCCCATAGGCCCTTAGGTTCTGCTGCAGTCCACAAAACTCCTGGAGAACTCTGTAGGCACTTAAACTCACTTGGTGCCTAGGTCTGAAGTTCTCGCAGTACCTAAGGTTCTGCCTGTGGATGCATGCACTGCTGCCTCCCTCTAGGGAATCAGCCGCCTATCTCCTGCATGGGCCCCAAAGCAATTTACAAACTGAGAGAAGGCAGGTGTTTGGCTGCCTACATCACATGTGGGCCCTATCCAGTGGGCAAACACAGAGGCTGCCTACCAGATTGGATCCTATTCAAAATTTAACTGGAGGCAGAGATGGCTGTATGCCCACTTTTTAACTTTCAGCCCAGGGGTTAGAGCAGTGTTTGCCAAATAGTGGGTCCCAATCTGCCAGTGGGTCACAAGGAAGTTATAGAAGGGTTGTCAGGCTGGACTGACCCATTACTGGGCAAACATACATTTGTCTCAGCCTGATGAAAAGTGAAGACCCCTTGGGATGGGGGATGGAGTGTTGAAGAGTGAGTTAGTCCCAGCACTCACCCCAGGGGATGGGGCCTGGCTCCTGCTCTAGAAATTGAAACCTTGTGCATGAGGTCACAGGCCACTCAGGTTTGGACCATTGCCCCTCTATCATGAAGGTGCCAGGCCATACCTGAGTGGTGCTGTGATCCTATGCACTAAGTCACAGCACTTCTCACTCAGACTTGGCCTAGCCCACCCCTCTGTCATGGTTAAGGTTGACCAGACCAAACCTGAACCACGCTACAAGGCCATGAACCAGGTTGCAGACCCCTCTGATCAGCATTTCCCATTGGTTAGATTAGGCAGCTACCCTCCAAGCATGCTGGCTTTTGTGGATTGCTTTCCTCTCTCTCCCCAGAGAGGGAACCTGAGTGCCTAACTCAGGTTTTGTGTACTACAGTGTTGTTTCTGTGATTTTTCTAGGTGCCTAAGAAATGTGTCGCAGCATGCTGGTACAAAAGCACCTAATTAGCCCAAGCCCAGTCAGTTTCAATCAGGGGAAATAGATTGGGGCTGATGATGGATCAGGTGATCCTCAAACAATTTGTGCAGTACCTCCCAGATAGTATGTGACATCAGCCTGCCACCTTGGAAGCCGTGGTCAAAAGGACAGAGGAATATGCAGAGGCAGACTTCCCCCTGAGGGAGCATTGGACCATGTGAGAGACAGAGGAATGTTATGCTATACAAAGCACACACGATCTTTTATAGGGGAGAAGGCAGCAGGCCCTATTTATTGACAATACAACAGTTAGCATATGCTTTTCAGTCACCCACACACACAAGTCTTGCAGATGGTCTTTATAGTGACCAGTCTGTTGTAGCGCAAGTCAATCTAATGGGCAGTTAGATTGAGCATGAGTGAGGAGCTGGGTTCTGTTGGTCGCAATCCGATGCTCCAAGGCTTTGCAGGCCTGAACTCAGAGTTCCATGGCAAAACACCCCAGCTTTCTACTTGTAAATTTCCATTTTAGTCTATGAATTTTGCAATGTCATCCTGTAATCATTAGTCCTTAAGTGGTGGTAATCTTGAGGATTTCCACTATTATCATTTGATGATTATTGTCGGGCTTCCCATCGTTATCTCCTATTTGTTGTCTCACCTTCGGGGGTGCCTGCCTCACCTCAGGCCATCAGTGCTGCTGACATGGATATTTTCTGATTGTCTCCTGGTGTTTCCAAGTCTCTCACTTTTTCTTGACCATCTGGATATTTGTGATGGCTTTCACACCTTATCTTTTTCTGATGCATGCATTCTTCATTCACACAAACAGTCTCTCACAGAAACCTCAAAGGTGTACAGACAGCAGTATTTTATATTCAGCATAATACATTGTAAATCTTACAACTAAAAACAATTCACGTTGAGGCATTAGGCTTTTGACATTTCCCCAATCCATTTATCATAGACACAATACAAAATCCTGCCTCTTACTAACTAAACTTTATAACGGGTCCTAATTGTAATGTATATGGGAAACAGGATTCCATTTTTTATAATACAACTTATCCTAAAAAAAAAGGATGACCATAATCAATCATAAGGACTGTTCTGGAATACATTTGGTACATACTATATGATGACCTTTAATATAAATATAAAATCCTACCCCTACAGGAAGGCAGGAAACCCCGTGAGCATCCCGCTGGGAAGCCAGTAGACAGGCGAAGGAAGGAGCACAGGAGAACCCCTAGCTGCCCGGGACAGCTTGTAGGCTGGTGCTGTGGACAGCCAGGGCAAAGAGCCATGACTGCCCCGTGATGGACTGTTGGGTTGCCGAATTCTGTGGTTGGACCAAGGTTGTGGGGGTGGAAAAAGAGGCATGGAATAGCCACCATCTCTGTGTGGATGGGGAGAAAGCCCCAAAGGGGTCTAGTAGACATGGCCTCAACCCACTCCCCCATATGACAGTGCTTGGTAAAGCTGCATTGTCTTATCTCTGGAGAAATGATGCTGGTGTAATGCATCTATGAGGAGGGGGAGTATTGTCCCTTGGCCCAGATACCCCTCAAGGTGAAGAGGAGGTTTGGCTGGAAGTGGGTGGGAGTAGTAAAGAGGTTGTCCTACCCTGTGGTCCTGGGGGTGGACTGGAACCCTTCCCCAAAAGGGAAAGAGGGCACAGGGAGGAGACCAAAGTGAGCAGGAGGACCCTGGAGGGAAAGGGCCAGGGCCTTACAGGGTTGGACCCTGAGAAAGAGGAGTCTCCACAACCTCAAGGGGAGACAGATACAAACCTTAGACAACACAGCCAGAATAGGGAACCTGCGGGAGGGGTTGATGAAGGAACAAATGTCTCAGGATGGGACCACCCAGGGAAGGGAATCCCCGTGATAGAGGCAGAGAAGCTAAAGAAAGATCAGAAAGTAGAAACCCAAAAGGGGGAGGCCCAAGCTCCTAGAGGCAGAGGGCCCAAACTGGAGACATGGAGTAGCTTTGGGGCAGCTGGCACCAAACCATCTCTCCACTAGGGAAGGAAAGAGAACGTCCGGGGCGACCTGCCCAAGGTTGCGACTGGTGTGACGATCTCTGGGCGGAGGTGGACTTGTGGGGTGGCCCAACTCTGCCCAATGCATCTTTTGTGGGTGTGGCATGTCAAAAACCTACAGGGTTGATCCCGGGGAGCACCCAGATGGGCAGGGAGAAGAATCATGTAAAGCTTGTACGTAGATGGACACTGGGGGTGGGATGAAATTAAGTAAATAAAGACACAGGTGTGGCACAACCTTGAAGCTTCTCTGAGCCTTATTGGGGGGCAGCAAGTGGGCCATAGGAAGAGGGGCAGGTTGTGAGTCCTGATGTTCAGTGTTGCACTAAGTCCCTTTGTGGATCAAGGTCATACTGTTTAGACACATGTATGGTACATCAAATCTAGTTTACATACTGTATGCAAACTCTAGAAAGACATTGACATGTATGCTTACACTCGCTCCATACACATACATGCTGGCTCAGAGCCTGATCCCCTTGAAAAATATTGGTTACATAGAAAATCCCTTATTGACTTCAACGGGACCTGAATTTGTGCTAATGTATACACATACTGTGCACATTTGCACAGTACAAACACATCTCGATATCCTGTTAAACATAAAATTATGCGGTGTTGTTGTAGCTATGTCTGTCCCAGCGTACTAGAGAGACAAGTAAGATCTTTTACTGGATCCATAACAGAACAAGAGAAGTTGGTCCAAGAGAAGATATTACCTCCCCCACCTTGTCTGAAACAAAAGTAAACACACATCTCATTGCACACACAGTCACATATATCCAGTCCCCCTCTCCCCAGTTAAACATGTTCTAATATACACAAGGCCAAATACACACAATTTGTTATACCTATGTGATCCTGTATGTTGGAGTGAGTACAGTTTTAAACACACAATCATATACACTTGTAAACACACATATTCCCTGTTACACAACAAACTGAATACACTGTATACCCATCTTATCACACATGTAAACAACACTCCCTGGTCCATATACACCCCCACACCGGTTTCCTGTTACTTGCACAAACATCTTGTTACACACGCCATGCACACAGATGAAACACACAACTTCTGCTTTACACACACGTCACAGCCATCTCCTGGGCAACCCCAGGCTGAACCCCTCCACCCCCCGTCACCGGCGCACGTGTCCGGCCCGGCTTTTCCAGCATTGCTCAGCCCGACCCGCAGGGCCCCGCCTCTCCCCACACCCCGAGGCCGCGCCGCGCATTGTCCCGCGGCGGCGGCGGCGCGGTGACCGTGGGAACAGCCAGCGCAGCAGCAGCCGAAGGCAGCGGCGCCGGGGACGCACCAGAGCCCCGCGCCGGCTGCGACCCCACAGGCACCGCAGCAGCAGCAGCAGCGGGCGCATCCCTCACCTGCCCCAGGTGAGCGCGGGGCGCGGAGGAAACCCCCTCTCCTGCCCTTCTCCGCACGGCGAGAGCGGGCCGGGTGGAGCCGCTGCCGCAGCGGGGCTACGTGCCCTTCCCGGGGCCGGGAGGAGGGGAGGAGCCCGAGTGGCGGCGGCGGCGGCGGCGGCGGCGGGGCGGGGCTGGGCGATGCCAGGAAGGGGCGCAGAGCAAGGTGCTCGCGGCGCTCGGTTTCCTGGAACCGGAGCTAAGGAGGCGTGTAAACGATCCGTGCCATGAGTAAGGGCTATGCGGCTAGTTCACTTCCTGCCGCTCCTTAGTCCCGGCTCTTGGTCCAGCAGCAGCAGCAGCAGCAGGCACCCTTCTGTGCCCGAGACCGGACTCCCCTGGTTCTTTCCCAGCCTGGAAACCAGGACAATCCCTTGTGCCATTACAATACCACTGGGCAGCCGCCGGAGTTCAGCTTCTCCTTCCCAGCAAGGTAGGTTACAGCTGATGCAACTGAAGCCAAGCAGTGCCCTCAGAGATGTGTAGTGTGTCCGTTGCTGTTGTGAGCCCAATATAGTTAAAAATTTCTAGTTAAAAATCCAGTACTTGCGGGAACTGGGATTTCATTTCTTTGTCCCTTCCCTTGCTGATGAGGAAATGGATCTTAAAGCCAACAGCACTGTACTGTTCTTTTATGAAATGCCAGGATTTTTGCTGGTACTGGTAGAGAGCTTTATGAGGTCAGGTGTTTGACCGGGAGGTAGTTTTTCTATGGAGCAAAGTATATCCATGTTTCACACTTAGACTAACAGATCAGCAGCTATGGATTTCTCCTTATACATATGAAAAAACCCATACTGAACTGTCATTATCCGAGTGATATATAAGCAGGTATACAATATGAAGGGAAAGCCTATTGCAGAAGTGCTATATAATGGAAGCAATCCCTTAAGGAGGAGGAAAAATATGCTCATACTGCAAATTGAGGGCCTTACCAACTCCTGTTAATGTCAGCAGGAGTCATTCCAATGCGTTTAATAGGAGATGGATCCTGAGTATTATTAGCTCCTACTTCAAAAAAAAAATACTAGTAAGACATTAATCAAAGAAAGCCACAGTAAAAATTATGGAGTTAGCATAGTTGTAAAATTATTAATAATCACATTGGAACAGTGATTAAAATAGGGAATCTACTTCTAGGTTTGAAATTTGCACCTGCTTTGTATTGTATACTGTGTACCTTATTCAGAAAGCGACAAAGAGTCTTGTAGCAACTTACAGACTAACAGATTTTAGGGATCATGAGCTTTCATGGGCTAAGACTCATGATCCCTAAAATCTGTTAGTCTATAAGGTGCTACAAGACTCTTTGTCGCTTTTGCAGATCCAGACTAACAGGGCTACCCCTCTGATACTTATTTAGAAAATAATTTAACACCTATCTAATATCAGTGGTATCATAGAAAAGGAAGACTGTTAAAATAGTTTCCATGACTATCATAAATGAAAATTTTTCTTTTAAGTAATGTTTTCTATTTTAGTAGATTGTATTAATCTATGCATCTAGCAATCTATAACACACTAGCTTACTGAAGTGAATATTGATTCCATTAGTAAAGAGAATTAAAGATCCCAGATTTAAAAGTCGTGAAAATAATTTAAATAGTTGTAAATTTACTTCAAAAATCATTTAATCATTCACCAGTTTAGGCACTAAACAGATTGTGAAAGACTCGTTCTCCATCTGGGATCAAATGTAGTCTAGATACATAAGTGCAATCTATTAATTATACAATTATACATTCTTATGGTTGGAAATAATACAATTTCAGTTCTTTTCCATACTTTGATCTATAATTGCCTAAGAATTGTAGCATGATTTTATGCAAATATTAACCAATTTAACAATTATGGTCTTCCTCTATTAAGTACTTGTAATGATGCCTGACAGCAATCACAGAGGCAAGTCCATAGGGTTTGACCAGTGTAACTGGTGATGAAATGTGACCCAGCACTTTTAAAGTTTACTGCAATGTCTTTATACATTTTAATATAGTTTCTTTCCATAAAGCGGATTACCCTAAATAAAGGAAAAACCCTTCCTTTAAGCATTAACACATTTCCAATACACAAGAACTTGTTATGAGTGAGGTGAAATCAGTTATACGTTGACTTAAAACTGCAGTTAACATAACTGTGAGCATAAGCCTCTGCCTAAAACAACTTGCCCTGTGTGAATCTGCCCAGGATCATTTATCTGAATATTTTTATGGGTAGGTTGTATGTGTGTGTGTAGAGAGAGAGCGAGATCACACACAGTGAGGACAGACAGAGGGAGGGGCAAGAAAGCCAAGTAGGTGCTCCGAGCCTCTATCCGCAGTGTGACCCTGGAAAAAAAACAGAGAGAGCACTTTGGGGTCTGGTGTTGGCTCATGTGGTGTGGGGGTGTAAACTAAGGCTTTGTCTACACTAGTACTTGTGTTGGTAAAGTTTTCATCCATCAAGGGTGTGAAAAGAACACTCCCTCCCACCCCCAACCGACATGTTCACTGACAAAAGCACTGGTGTGGACAGTGCTATATGAGCAGGAGATGCTGTCCCGCTGACAAAGCTACTGCCACTCATTGAGGGTGGTTTGATTATTTCAACTGAAGAGCTCTCTCCTGCTGGCATAGTACACAGGAGACCTTACAGCTACCGAAGTACAATTGTGTCATTGTAAGGTCCATAGAGTAGACATAGCCTAAGAAATTTCCCCTTTTATTCTTGGTTCCTTTCGTATTCAGAGACATAGGACTTTGCTCATTCCTTGTAAGTAAACAGACTGCATCACGAAAAATACTAGACTCCATCAATTTCTGCTTTCAGCTGGAACATCCAGGGCCCCAAACTTTTAATTAGCCTGGGGGTCAAAAAGGGGCAACAAACTTCACTTTTCCCACATGTAAATATTCAAGCTTTTTTCATCAGATTTTCTGAGTATTTTTCTCGGAAAAAAATTAATTTGTAATTTTGTTGCAAAATCTGACTCTTTCCTTCTATTGCAGTCATTAGGCTGAGTGTTTCTTTAAGGAAGCGATTTGACTCAATAGTGTTCACCTCCCATTAATTTGTGTACTTATGTGGGCTCAGCAATGATGCAGAACTTCCTTTACGACATTTTATAATTTGCCGTAGTCATACAGAATGTGTCAATTGTATTTTGCATAAGAATGACAAAAATGTCTTTGTGTAGTTCAAGTTCTGATGCAGAGATATGTAATCCACTGGCATGAGATGTAAAATTGTTCATTTTACTTTTGGGTAAATGCATATTTTTAAAAAATCTAATGGTCAGATGCTCACATTGTTGAAATGTCACCAGTTTTGAAGGGACCGTATTATGTGAGGACCTTATTATTAATGTTTTTATTTAATTTTTTAGAGTTAAGATTAATGACTATGTGAAGTAGATCAACATCTGTGTTACAATTAATAAAACTAATTTTAAAATGAGACTATGCAATGTGTAAAATTAAGCATACCTGTAGATCTTTGCAGGATCAAAGCCTCATTTTGTCACTGAAGTACCATAACTGTTTTTTTCCTTCAGGTCTAACTGTATAGAATGGCACCTGGTATAACAGCTGAGAAGAAGTCAGAGGATGAACAGCCAAAGTAAGAACCAAAACTAATTTCAGTATCTACTTTGAATTTATATAAACATACCACTTTTAACTTCTCCTTTTAACTTTCTTTTCACAACCTACTTTTTTAAATAGTAAAACTCTACACAACATATGTGGGCTGTGGCCAGGTCTAAGCTCAAAACTTTCCCTGGTATTGTAATCTCAGTTAGGCATGCGATTTCTTTCCAACACCTTTGTCCTGGGAAAAGCCTTAGTGTGGACTCAGTTATACTGGCAAAAAAGTGCATTGGCAGGTATAGTTTTATTTAGTTCAGACACCAGCACTCTTACCAATATAAACTGTGTCTAAAGTAGAAGGGCTTTCTAGAATAAGTATACCAGTATACTTATACTGGAAAATCGAGTATAGAATAGATCTGTGCATGAAATCCTGGCTCAATTGAAGTCAATGGGAGCTTTATCATTGACTTGAATTGGTGCCAGAATTTCATCCTATGTATTTTGGAATTTTGAACAAATATTTCAATTGAATTATCTCATTCTTTCTTTAGATTTATGTTAGTATATAAAAATGTGTGTAAAAGATTAATAGGTTAGCCCTCAGATATTTGTATTTACTTAGCTGACACCTAAAATGTGGGAGGCACTTTACACAGATGCAAGAGGAAAAGTTCTCTTTCTAAAGAGCTTACCATGTAATGCTTCAATCCTGCAAAAATTCCCTCATTTAATTCAGTGCACAGATTAGACCTGCTCTGGGGATGAATCAGGATTGTGTAGTTAAAGAGGTTGTTGACTGTAGGACCATTGCCTCATTTATTGAAGTTGGAAGGTGTGAGGTGAATGAGAAAGGGAGTTGCAGGAAGACACAGGATGGTCTCATGTTAAGGTTTCTATGCCACAAAGTTCCAGAGTTATGGTGAGCAAGTCACTTAAACTAATTGTGTGTTCTTTACTTTCTGGGTGCCCATTTTGAGATGCTGAGATCTGATTCGCAAAAGTACTGAGTGCTTACAGATACAGTGATATCAATGTGATTTGAGAGATGTGCTTTGAATATAGAAAGTGCTATATACTGCTACATGCTATAAAAACTCAGATTCTACTCACACTCAAAATTAGTGTGTCTCAGTTCCCATCTGTAAAATAGGAGATAATACCATCCTTTCATTTCACAGAGAGGCTGTGAAAATAAATGAATGTTTATGAAGCACTCAGTTTCTATAGTGATGAGCACCACAGAAAAATGCATGGGGAAATTAATAATTCTGTGTTTTGAACAAGGTTTGAATATTGTGCAGTAAATAAGGCCTGGGACCACACACTGGACAATGAGGATAAAACAAAATATTGAATAGCTGCTCATTTAATGAGCACAGTCCATCCTGTACACTGAATGAAGCAGGAGTCTACCGAGAAAAAAAACAGTATGTGATCATATCATTAGACTGTCTCTCAGTGCATACACACAAGGGGTTGAGTTAAAGGTGCACAGGCAGCCTTAATTCCGGCTTTTCTAACTTTTGAGCAATAGATTTTTACAACCTTAATAATGTTCTTTTAACATAGTTTTTTTGAGTTTAATATATGTCTTCCACCTCCATGACAGAGAGAACTTAATTCGTCTCTCCAACCCTCATCTTGAGAAAATGAAAGATGATATCCTGTACCATTTTGCTCTTGGGACTAGCACCCATGATTTTCCTGCCTTTTTTGGAGATGTAAAGGTAAGAACCTTGATTTCATTCTGGAAGTTTAAACATGTCAGCAGACTGTGCAACTCCCACTAAAATTTAATTGTGTCTAGGATGAGATTAAAGACAGCGGCATGAATCAGTTTGAGAAATGCATGGAAAGAAGGTAAAACCTTCTCAGTGGGAACGTTGGCATCATCATACGATTTTTAGGTTTACCAGAGTTATCAGTGTCATTTTGAGAATATAGGGCCAAATGCTGCAGTCCCTGCTCAGGCTTTAGTCAGGCAAATCTCCTTTGTCCTGTTCCCACTGAAGTGAAGTCAATACCAAACTTTCACTCTTTTCAGTGGGAGCAGGTTCAAGATCTTAGCGTACTAGTTAAACTTTTGTATGGGTAAGGACTGAGTAGGTATTGCAGGCTTTGGTCCATATTGCATTTACTGAGTACATTAGCATTTTGTCCTGCTTTTGCATCTATCCATGCTAGTTTGTATGTGTTGGAGGAAGCCCTTCGCGGATGAAAGCTTTTATCACCTACATAGCTGAAGAGCTTGGACTTGGGAGCGTTGGTGCTGATTATCCTAACATCTGTGCAGGAACTGACCGTTACGCAATGTACAAAGTAGGACCCGTGTTATCAGTCAGTGTAAGTATTAAGCATTAAGGGGTGGGGGGAGGAGGGAGAGGAGGAATAATATCTGCGAGTGCTTCTAAAGAAAAGGACAAGGCCGAGTCCTTGATTTTTGTTTTAAGTGTTTCTGAAGTAGAAGAACAGAATGTTTTTCAGTATGCAGTGCAGTAGTTGCAACTGAATCAACAATTTAAACATACAGTAGACTCTTGATTATCCAGGACCGGGTTAACCAGGTTGTGGATTAACCAGGATGTCAAAAAAAAAACAAAAAAAACATGTAACTCACAGGGCCGGCTCTGAGTTTGTTGCCGCCCAAGTACAAAAAAAACCCAACCCACCAGGGCGCAGGGCAGCCAGTGAACCAACACCCCCTCCCTCCAGTGCAGGGTGGCTGGTGAACCAACCCCCCTCCATATTTCCTATGGATGGTGATTATCCAGGATTTTATTAACCAGGATTATTTTTTTCTCTTATCATCCTGGATAATCGAAATTCTACTGTATTTCATATGAAACATGAATGCGTATTTCTTTCAAATCTTTCTTTAGAGGATAACATCCAAATTCTCAGGTCTACTTCAGTGGTGCAAAGTAGCTGGAAAGCTGGCTCAGCTAGTTCCTTCAGACTTCCCCCCATATAAAGGTAGCCACTGAGTCACGTAGATACAATGGCTTTATGTCACCTCTCCTTCCAGATCCCAGGGTAGTAAGTCTTTCCAAGGAGAAAGGGGCCATGGCTGGCATATTCCTATCCCAGTGATTTCTGGCTGCCACAGCAATCCTTTGTAATCATGAGCAGCATGTTTTCTACCTTATTGGGCCTATGCTAGGGAGAACACAGAGCCTGCTTACACTAACTGCAAAAGGGGAAAGAACAAAGGTGGCTGTTTCTCAGCTGTGGCTGAGGATCCAGGGTGAGATTTTCAAAAGGTACTTAGGTGGCTTAGGAGTATAAGTACTAATGAAAGTCCATGGGACTTGTGCCGCTAAGTCACATGGACTGTGTCTACACTGTAATAAAAGACCTATGGCACAGCTGCATCTGGCCTGGGTTAGGGGACTTGGACTTGTGGGGACAGTGTAGATGTTTGGACTCAAACTGGAGCATGATCACTGAGATCACTGCAGGCCTGGGCTCCAGCACAAGGCCAAAGATCTACATTACAATTTTTAGCCCTGCAGCCCAAGCTCTGTGAGCTTGAGTCAGTTGGCCCAGCTCTGAGACTCGGTGCCGTGGGGTTTTTATTGCAGTGTGGATGTACCCATAAGCACTTTTGAAAACCCACCCCAGCCCAAAGCATCAGCTCCACAACTGTGGCCCTATTGTGCTCTCTTCCCCTTAAGGTGTGAATTGTCACATCATGATGTCAGCTGGAGCAGATTCAGTCTTGTGAACTTTGCGACTATCCCACAGCCTCCGCCATTTGTAAGATTTTAGCTCAGCTGGAATCACCAGTGTTTCAGATCATCAGGAACTATTGTAAACATTGTTCTTGGGCTGTGTAGAAGCTTTGTGAGGGCTTGTAACTGTAAATGATTAGAATGGGACTCACGTTTAGAATATAGAGAATGTAACAGTTTAAAAATTAACATAACTCATGGTATTAGGGAGCACTGGACCTGATCCAAAGTCCATTGAAGTCAATAGTAGTTTTTCCATTGACCACAATAAATTTCTTCCTGGCCCATAGGTTAGGTTGGTGCAAGAATACTTATGAATGTATTTTTCATAGTAATTCATTAAAGAGATCTGCTCCAATTCCCGACTCTTCTGTTAATAATGTATCTCGACATTGTGACTTTCTGATTTCATTTCAGCATGGTATGGGCATTCCCTCTATTGCAATCATGTTACATGAGCTGATCAAGCTGCTATATCACTCCAAGTGTTCCAACGTAACCATTATTCGCATCGGCACTTCTGGTGGAATAGGTATTTCCCCATCATATTTCTCTTTTCTTGAAATTAAAGCATCTCTATAGTTAAAGGTTTATAAAAGAGAAGCATAATAATGATAATATCTAACACTTATTTCATTTTCAGAGGGCTTTGCAAATTAATCAATGCTCATGATAGTTGTTTGGTGAATATTTATTAGGTAAATATTACCACCCACACTTTATAGATAAAGCAGAGGTTAAAAGATGACTTCCAAAGGAAAATAAATTGGAATTGTGCCCTCTTTTCCTTCTTTACGATGCATAAAGAAGTCCTGAAGATTTTTTTAAAATATTTTGGTAGGCCTTTACATTAACAAATCTGTTCCTGTCTAGCCTGAATGTTTCCCTGATGACTGGGGAACTAGTGAAAAGTGACACAAGAGTCAAGAAAGTGAAAGCTAAACAACTGAAAGGGAGGATTAATCAGACTGGGTACATTTTTCACTTGTTTTTGTTAATATCTGTTAGATTCAAACAATTAAATATTTTGAATAAAGGGGGACTAGATTCAAGATTCAGCAATACCACCTTTTAAATTAAGGTTTCAGTGCTAACATTATACATCCCAGAGAAGTTCTCCATCCAAATAAGGGAGCACTGAAATTTCTTCTGTTTGTTCTAATATAAAGAAAAACAGAAGAAATTCCTTTCAAAGCTTTTTCAAGGCATCATAGAGAAGTGAAAAGAATGCAAGTCCAGTATTTTAAAAAATACACACCTTTTTAGGGTTTTAAGATAATCTTTAAAATACTGGTACAGTCCCAGTGAGTGAATCTTGGTTCTGCTGTAGGACACATGAGTTCCTATCTTTCATGCTTCAGTTCAGAATTCTGGATCATGAAAGAGAGAGAGAGAGAGAGAGAGAGAATGTTCAAGTTTTCAGTCATACATAGTTCGACTCATAGCATTCTTTGAGTTATATAATTTTACAATAAAAGGCGATATCTCGCTCCCCAGACAGGAAAATGTGCTTGAGCAAAGAGATCTGCAGCAAGCTGGAGAAAAGATCATTCATGCCCTTTGTCAGAGGTGGCCAACCTGAGCCTGAGAAAGAGCCAGAATTTATCAAAGTACATTGCCAAAGAGCCACAGTAATACATCAGCAGCTCGTATCAGCTCTCCCTGCCCTGCTCCCAGCGCCTCCCACCCACTGGCACACCCGCCAATCAGCGCCTCCCCCCTCCCTCCTTGCACCTCCCGATCAGCTGTTTCGTGGCATGAAGGAGGCTCTGGGGAGGAGCGGGAGGAGCAAGTGCATGGCAGGCTCACGGGAGGGGGCAGGAAGGGGTAAAGTAGGGGCAAGGCCTGTGGCAGAGCCAGGGGTAGAGCAGTGAGCACCTCTCAGCACATTGGAAAGTTGTGGCCTGTAGCTCCAGCCCCAGAGTTGGTACCTATACAAGGAGCCACATATTAACTTCTGAAGAGCCACATGTGGCTCTGGAACCACAGGTTGGCTATCCCTGCCCTATGTGAAACATTTCCTTAACAGTTTGGATTTGTCCAACCATTAAGATTACTTTACAGACCTTTGTTTTGTCCTTTATATAAATACCTTTTTAATTGGCAGTATATTGTGTCTCCCCTATAGAGTTATTTTAAAGCATTTTGAATACTAAACTAGAAAAATGCACACAGATCCTAATACTTCTCCCACTGAATTTAGTGGCAAGTCTCATTGATTTCATTAGGCGCAAGACTGGGTTATAATGTACCTTGTTTACATGTGAGCAGAGAGGTTGAACAACTCACTATACATACATATGTATATATATTTTAACAACAGGTTTGGAGCCCGGGTCAGTGGTAATAACCAGTCAATCAGTAGATGCTACCTTCAAGCCTCAATTTGAACAGGTTATCCTGGGAAAGACTGTAATTCGCAGTACCCACCTAGATGACCAACTAGCTAAGGAACTGATGGAATGCAGTAAGGAGATAAATCAATTCAATACAGTCATCGGAAGTACTATGTGCACTTTGGATTTCTATGAAGGTAAGGCTAGCAATAGAACAATAGAAGTAAGTTAGTAAGCAGTAACATAGGCAAATCAAACTGGATTAGGTGATTTAGGCACCAGTCCAGCAAAGCACTTAAATATGTGCTTAACTTTAATGAGCTGAGTAGTCTGGTTGATCTTAGCTGTATTGGGGTGTAATTGTGTGGTGTTTTTCCCCCCTAAGTGATTATCTAAAAAAAAGAGTTGACAGTGATTAACAGCTCACAAATTGTGTATCTTTTGATTACTGACTTATCCAGGTATTTATTTAGTGGAGTTGCTATAATCACCGTTAGTGCCCTATGGAATTTGATAATGAGAGTTATTGGTTGTTTATTTTTCTTTTAATTGTTCATATGTCTAGAAGAAATTTTCTGTAATCAGCTCTGGAAAGAGCTGCTGATTCATCCTTAATAAACCATTAATTGGATAACTGGATGTTACATCAATACTGCCAGATTTGGGATGGGCAAGCATTACAGATTTAAATTTGGGATTGATTTAGATAAGCATCCACAATTTCAGATATTTCTCTGAACCTCCCAGGTCTACAAACTGAGCTGGAGATCTTGTGAGAACAAGCTTTCTCCCCAAATATCTGGCACTTCTGCCTCTAGTTGTGGCTGGATATACTGCAGGAAGAGTTTTACTTGGAGGACACACAATCCATGGTTCTAGCAGTGATCAAGGCAGATCTCAAGCAGAACAGTGTCAATATGTGGCTTTCTTCAGGCACCGTTAGGAAAGATAACACTGCTCTACAGCCAAAATGCTTCTGAAATAAATGTAGTCAAACTTTACTAATTCTGGGTCATTGAGAACGAAAATGATGCTTAAAATTGTTGATTGGTTCTAGTTTTCAAGATATGCTGGTGGGTCAGTATATACGACCCTTGACATGGGAATGGCAGAGGATAAGTGAGTTATAAAGAGAAGGGATCTCAATTTAAACCAGAAATGACTAAAATACATCTTTGACTGGATCTATGAATAAATCTATGGCTGGGTTTGGACAGTACTTGCTTTTTAGGCAAAACAATGAATGATGCAATCTGAAGCTGGTATTGCGTCATACATGATATGAATTGCATCATGTTATTCTAGAAGTCATGGATGATGCAATGATAACGAAGCTTACATCACTCTGCTGAGCAAATTGCCCTATATCAGCTCTAGAAATCATACAGTGTCGTGCTCTCTTATTTGTCAGTGTTTGATTTTGCAAAGGGACACATTTCTGTTTAGCCAAAATGAGCAGAGATGCCTCGTACTTGTGTGAACAGTGCAGATAACTTCTGCTATGTTTGTGGTGAAGTGACTTTTGCAAAAGTGCAGTATAACCACTATGGTTAAGAAAGCCTATCACCTTTATTTTGGCTGCAAAATTGGAGATCAGGACAAGAGGTGGTCCCCACACATATGCTGCGACACTTGTGCAACAAATCTTCGCCAGTGGTTGAACAGGAAAAGGAAATCTATGCCTTTTGCAGTGCCAGTGATTTGGAGAGAACCAACAGATCATACCAGCAATTGTTCTGCATGGTGCCTCCAGTTGGGAAAGGTGTGTTAAAGAAGAAAAAGTGGACTGTGCATTATCCAAACATTCCATCAGCTATTTGCCCAATACCCCACGGAGAAGGACTGCTGGTTCCTGATGCACCAGAATCATTCTCACTTGAGTCAGACGAGGAAGAGGAAGAGGATGAAACTTCTGGTCCTGAACCATCAGTGTCACAGGACCCACATTTTCTCCCATCCTCCTCCTCTGAACCACACCTCATAACACAAGCTGAACTGAATGAGCTTGTCAGGGATTTGGAACTACCCAAGAGTAAGGCAGAGCTGTTGGGCTCCAGACTACAGCAGTGGAATCTCCTGGCAGGTGATGTTAGGGTTTCCATGTTCCGTGACCGTCAAAAGGATCTTGTCCCATTCTTCTTCATGGAAGGTGATCTTGTAGCCTGCAACAACATCGATGGTGTGATGGCAGCCCTCAACATCGTTCACGATCCAGATGAGTGGAGACTCTTCATTGATTCATCGAAGACGAGTCTTAAAGCTGTTTTGCTGCATAATGGCAATGTTTTGCCATCAATTCCAGTTGGTCATGCAGTCCATATGAAGGAAACCTATGACAACATGAAACAACTTTTGAGGTGCATAAACTATGACCAACATCAGTGGCAGCTTTGTGGCATTTTGAAGGTTGTTGCTCTCTTGCTTGGTCTGCAGACTGGATACACAAAGTACTGCTGTTTTCTCTGTGAATGGGATATTCGTGCGAGAGATTCCCACTACATCAAGAAAGATTGGCCACTCCGACAGTCATTGGAGCCTAGGAAGAAAAGTGTTCAGCATCCACCACTTGTTGAATCAAGGAAGATTTTGTTACCACTCTTACACATCAAGCTGGGTCTGATGAAGAACTTTGTCAAGGCCATTGACAAAACACAAGCAGCTTTCAAGTACCTCCGTGGAAAATTTCCAAGGTTAAGTGAAGCTAAGATAAAGGAAGGTGTCTTTGTTGGTCCTCAGATTCGTGAACTTCTTCGAGATGATGCATTTGACCATGCACTGCGTGGCAAGGAAAAGACGGCATGGAAAGCCTTCCAGTCAGTGGCAATACATTTTCTCGGAAACAACAAGGCAGACAACTACAGGTTGTTGGTGGAAAACCTCCTCGAGGCATACAAAAGCCTTGGTTGCAACATGTCACTAAAGATACATTTTTTGCACTCTCATCTAGATTTTTTTCCACCGAACTGCGGAGCAGTGAGCGACGAGCACGGCGAGCGATTTCACCAGGACATTGCAACAATGGAGAAACGCTATCAGGGCAAATGGAGCCCATCGATGCTTGCAGACTATTGCTGGACAGTGACAAGAGATGCTCCATTTAATGAATACAAGAGACAAGCCAAGAAGCGCCGAGTAGACACTGAATAGGACTAACTACGTACATAGTAGTTTTTTGCCTTTTGTTTCATAATACATTTTATTTATATAACCCTTTTGCTGATTTTTAAAGTGTTACATAAACAGGACAGGTGAAATATTATCATGTAAAGCAACCATAAACACATGAAAAGACCTAGGTTTACAATTTATGATTAAAACTCTACTATCTACACAATATACATAGACATAAAATGTAAAAACTTAAATATCTTAGAAACAGTAGCCAATCAGTTGTTTTAATTGTCATATTTGAATTCAGCACATCAAAATACATAATAAATATCACATTTTATCTCTGAAGCAGACAACTTCTAAAAAATTGTAGACCAGTGTAATGAGTCCGTAGTCCAGACAGTGGGTCCTAAAAGCACACAAGCAAGTTTCCTGTGGATGCTACCAAATCTAGTACAAAACTTGCAAACCGACAGGGAACCTCAGCTTTGGGAATTCAGTTCCTAAAACAAAAAACATGATAACTAGAGAACTGTTAAGTTTATTTTGGCTGCAGTCCAACACTGATTAATAATAATAATAAAAAAATCTATTCCTTTGGGGCTGAAGCCCCAAAGAGCTGGAATAAGTGAACTTTCCTAAAAACAGGCACCAATAATGTTCGATTTTAAGAAATTCTTAATCTCTCTTTATTTTAATAAGTCTTCTAAGCATCAAAAGGACTGAGATTGTTCCTCCTCTCACGGCATCAGAAAGGCATTAGCAGATCTGGATGGTTTTTTAGGGGACTATAAAACTCAAACGTAATCAACACACCAAACTAGCAGAAAGGAAATGTCACAATTTAAATCTGACACTTAATTCATCTGAGGGACTGTCATAGCCTACATTTCCTGTTTATGAATTTGATAATTTAGTTGGTCTTTTCATATCTAGTTACTCTGATCCTAAATTCAAATAATTAATAAATTACTTGTATAGCGTGCCTTTTAAGTGAAAAGTGAGCTTAGTGCAATGATAAAAATTAGGAAGGATATATTAGAAATTTTAACAATCTTGTGTCCTTTAGAGACTGAAACTATCCCTCAATACTTTCATCAGTACAAAAAAATAATCTATATTTATATGCTTTATAGGCCAAGCCCGTCTGGATGGTGCAATCTGCTTATATACTGAAGAAGAAAAACTACAGTATTTGAAGGCAGCTTATGATGCTGGAATCCGAAATATTGAGATGGAATCTTCAGTTTTTGCTGCTATGTGTAATCTTAGTGGTGTCCGAGGTAATTGGATATATGGCATTTTATTTAGACTGAATCATCTGTGTTGCATAAAAGGTACAGAGTTTCAAAGCATTAAATTCATTGCAGTGGAAAGTTACGGTACTGCACGCTTTGCAGTATGATTATAAATATTTACAGATGCGGTTAAGTTTATTTTTAGTATGATTTGCTAAAACTTTGAGTATGTGTGCACCAGGTCTATGTAAAACTCTGATCCAGTTTAGTAGCTATTCCAGGTCTTGCCTTGCACTGAGAAGTAACCATTCAAATACCAAAGTATCCAAAGGGACCAGGGTTGAAAGTAACTTAAGGGACTTACTGGTACGCAGGACCAGCTGGGGTCTTGAGCAAGGTGGCGGAGAGGGGGGCTCAACCAGAAGGGGTGGGGCCTCAGGCAGAAGGGGTGAGGCTGGGCCAGACTTCCCCAGCCAGCCCTTCAGCAGGGCCTGGGGCTCCTGGCCACCGCTAATGCTTCCTTGGGGCTCCAGCAGTGATTTCAAGTGACAGAGTCCCAGGCCCTTTAAATTGCCGCCGGAGTCCCGGGGCTCCTGGCCGCCGGCGGTATGATCGGCTATGTACTGGCTCTTATCAGTACACCATACTGTACCTATCAACTTGCATTAGTCCCTTTCAGAGGTGAAAGTAACTGTCTTAAAGTCAAATAGGAAACTGCAGTAATTTTAATCAGTAAGGTAGCCTCTATGTACATGAAACTATGGTCACTTTCTTTACTTGCACATCAAAATGAAATATTGAGAGAGAGAAAGAGAGTAACTAGATTTGCATTTTCAATTAAAAATTAAGAAGGGATTTTATTTGCCTGGTGAATAATGCAGTTCCCATTTACAAAAGTAGGCACTCTTGTGAACTTTAGTTATGAGGTAGTTAAAGTTTAGGTAGGTGACCTAAACAAAATCTGATCAAGTATATCTTTAGAATAGTCATTTTAAGTTACTCTCCCCATTTTCTGTATCCATGTTCTAAGTCACAAAGTCTTCCTTTTCTAACTGGTCTGAGATATGAGAGCATGACTTGTTGTGAGGAGTTTATTACCTCTTTTTCTCCCATTTTTTCCTCTCCTCGGGAAGCCCACACTGCACCTGCTCTCTTTATCACTATCGTTACCTACAGTAGTTGGATTCAAAATAGCTCACGTAGATTAGCCCGTGCACAGCTCTTGCTCTGTAGACATACCCTTATTCTCTGTGCAATTTTACCAACCAGCCTCAGACTTCTTGGCACACTTCTTGAGAAAAAAAAATCCTTTTCAGAAAAAGGTTCTAATGATGCAATGACCGTGAATGTTCTGAATGTGACCATATGTTGGAGCAGCTCCATCAACTTTACTAATGGCTTGATAGTTTGCTTCAAACTATTACTAATTTTTAAATAATATCTAAAGTGAAATAGGTACTTAATCTAATTATTTATTATAAAGTGTGATTTCCAATGTGACTGCTCAAACCCATCACTGAAATTATTAGTTTTCTTAGCTTCATGTCCTCTTGTGTGTTTTGATACTTCACACAAGGGTGTACAAATAGAAGATGCTTTCATGCTTTCTCACTGTGAAAGTTACCTAAATGTCATTTGTAACAAACACTGTTTATTTTATCTCTAGCTGCTGTGGTGTGTGTCACACTTCTGAATCGACTTGAAGGGGATCAGATTAGCAGCTCACATGATGTACTTGTGGAATATCAGCAGAGACCACAGAAATTAGTGGGACACTTTATTAAGAAGTGCCTTGGGAAAGTGTGATGTACCTACCCCTTTGCTGACTATGACTAAGGCTAGTATTTCTTCTGACTTGAATTAATGCTCATAAGTATATGCTTATCAAAGCTCGTTTCTTACCTCATATAGCTTACACCAACCAAAATGCACTAAAGCTAATTGCTAGTAGCTGTATGTTTCAGTAGCAGAACATGTTGAATAATCTTAAATGAAGATTTACCTTATTTATATTATATCAGAGGACATAAGGTTTTACACTTTTCCGTATACAATAATTCCTCACTTAATGTTGTAGTTATGTTCCTGAAAAATGCTACTTTAAGTGAAACAATGTTAAGTGAATCCAGTTTCTCCATAAGAATTAATGTAAATAGGGGGGGTTAGGTTCCAGCGAAATTTTTTTCAACAGACAAAAGACTATCTCTTTCTCACTCACACTCACACACACTTTTAAAGAAACAATTTAATATTGTACACAGCAATGATGATTGTGAAGGTTGGGTGAGGTGATGGAGTCAGAGGGTATAATGTTTCCCAGGGAGGATAGCTTAGTGGTTTGAGCATTAGCCTGCTAAACCCAGGGTTGTGAGTTCAATTCTTGAGAGGACGGATCAGGGGTAGAAATCTTTTGGATGATTTAGTTGGAGATTGGTTCTGCTTTGAGTAGGAAGTTGGACTAGATGATCTCCTGAGGTCCCTTCCAACCCTGATAGTCTATGAATGCCTTACTCCTAAATCAGGGATCTCAAACTCAAATCACCAGGAGGGCCACATGAAGACTAGTACACTGGCCTGAGAGCCAAATCACTGACACCCCCATCCACTCCTCCCAGCCCCACCCCTACTCAACCCCTTCCATGAAGCCCTGCCTCTGCCCACCCCTTCCCCAAAACCCCATCCCTGCCCTCCCTCTTCTCTGCTTCCTTCTCTGAGCATGTGGCTCCCCACTCCTCCCTCCTGGAAAGTGCTAAGCACCGCCAAACAGCTGTTTGGCAGCTGGAAGCACTTGGAGGTAAGCAGAGGAGCAGGGACATGACATTCTGAGGAGAGTGGGAGCAGGGGGAGGGGAACTTGGCAGGCTGTGGGAAATAACTCCAGAGGGTAGGGGGATTTGGGGAGCTTGGTGGGCGGCAAGAAGTAATCCTGCACTTTTTTACAGGATTAAATACGTAAAAAAAAAAGGATTAAATACGTGTTTAAGACCCTTGTGCTAAATGATGAACTAGCACTCTGCTGAGCCCTCAAGGGTTAACACATTAATGTAGCCTCACACTCTACGAGGCAGCACAAATGGAGGGAGGAGACGCAGCATGGCAGAAAGAGACAGAGACACACACCATGTGTGTGAGAGAGACAGTTGTGCATTGCCCCTTTAAGTTCGCTGACCCCACTCTAAGTACACTGCCTTTTTAAGTAGATCAGCAAGTTGAGACAGCAGCTGCTGCCAGCAAGCTCCCTTAGTTCTGATCCCTGTGGTGTGTCCCCCTGCTCTATGGAAATGGGGTACAGGAGTGAAGGGGACACTGACATTAGCACCTCACTTCCCCCCTCCCTGCACAGCAAGCAGGAGGCTTCTGGGAGCAGCTTCAAGGCTGAGGGCAGGAGCAACAAATGGCAGTGGGGAAAGGGGCAGCTGAACTGCTGGCAATTGATGCCTGCTTGGTGGCTGCAGTACAGGGAACTTAGGGGAGTGGGGAGCTGATCCAGCCAGTCCACTGTGGTTCCAAGCCCCCACCAGCAAGCTCCAATGGGCTGCTCTTTCTGTAAGCAGTGGACAAAGCAGGCGACTGCTCAACAACATTATAAGGGAGCATTGTGCAACTTTAAACGAACATGTTCCCTAATTGATCAGGAACGAAACAACATTAACCAGGGTGACATTAAGTGAGGAGTAACTGTATTAGAAATGTAGCCCTAATGTTCAGGATTAGACCATAGTAATATATAAAAAAGTTTTATTTATTCATTCTATCAAGAACATGTTAAGTATTTGCAAAGCCAAACATTAAAACTAGCTTCAAAAGAAGAGCTAAAGTCATTGCATCACAATGCCATGTAAATAGTTATCAGTGCCTTTTATACTCTTATTTCACACAACTGATCTGGCAAAAACTTGATGTACTATAAATCCTTATTGTGTTTCTTATTTAGTAGACTTTGAGTAAACTGCATTATTATCATTTCAATAAAAAAATCATGACATAATAAAGCCTGCGCCTGAATTTCCAAACCATTCCTCAGCTTCCAAGCCATGATTCAACAGGGCCATTTGTACTTCATTTTAAACATGTGCTTAAATCCATATGTATTAGGCTAAGGACTTAAGCCTGTGTTTAAGTTCCATAGTTTAAATTAATCATGTGCTTAAATGCTTTGATGAATCAAAGGACGTCAGTGAGAATTGAAGGCACTCACAGGAGATATACACTATACTCAGGATTGGGGATAGGTAACATGTTTTCTCTCTCCTGATTATTTAACAGTCACCACCTTTCTTCTTAACGCACTTTCACCTCCACATGCTCAGGGGATGGTAGTCACTCCTGCATAGGGTGACCAGACAGCAAGTGTGAAAAATCGGGATTGAGGTTGGAGGGGTAAGAGGAGCCTATATAAGAAAAAGACCCCCAAATTGGGACTATCCCTATAAAATCAGGACATCTGGTCACCCTACCTTGCAATCATTCATGGTTCTTTTGGAGAATTCTGGAGTGCCTTTGGCTTTTGAAACAAATCCACATTTGATGTCTCCAAAGAATATCTCTGCGTTCCTCCATTACTATCACTCTGGGTCTCATAGTGGCTCTTTTTAAAATTACAACTATGGACTCTGGATAACTCTAAGAAAAACTGGCTGTCCTGCAACGGATGCAGGGGCGGCTCTAAGGTTTCTGCGGCACGGCTGTGGGTGGTCCGGTGTACTGCGGATTCCGCAACGTTTCTGCAGGAGGTCCATGAGTCCCGCAGCCTCTTTGTCCATGCTGCCGAATCCGCCGCAGCTGCGGCCCTCCTGCAGGCATGTCACCAAAGATAGCCTGACTGCCGCCCTGACGACAAACGTCAGGCTGCCCCCTGTGGCTTGCCGCCCAAGACGCACTTGGAGTGCTGGTGCTTGGAGCCGGCCCTGAATGAATGGTGCAAATGGAACAGGAGTAATTACTGAGAATGGAGAGAGGTAAATCGTTGTGTCCCCCAAGGGTCTGTTCTGGGCCCAGTCCTATTCAACATATTCATAAATGTTCTGGGAAATGGGGTAAAAAGTGAGATGGCAACATTTGTAGATGATACAAAACTAGTCAAGACAGTTAAGTCCAAAACTGACTATGAAGAGTTGCAAAGGGATCTCACAAAACGGGATGACTGGGCAACAAAATGTCCAATGAAATTCAGTGTTGAAAAATACAAAGTAATGCACAATGGAAAACATAATCCCAACTATACATACAAAATGATGTGGTCTAAATTAGCTGTTACCACTCAAGAAAGAGATCTTGAAGTCATTGTGTATACTTCTTTGAAAACATGCACTTGATGTGCAGCAGCATTCAAAAAAACTAACAGAATGATGGAATCATTAGGAAAGGGATAGATAATGCAATAGAAAATATCATATTGAATCTATATAAATCCACGGTACACCCATATCCTCTACACTGTGTGCAAATCTGGTCGCCCCATCTCAAAAAAGATCCATGGGACTGGAAAAGGTACAGAAAAGGGCAAGAAAAATGGTTATAGGTATGGAGCATCTGCCATATAGGGAGAGATTAATAAGACTGGGATTTTTGTCTTGAAAAAGAGACAGCTGGGGCGGTATATGACAGAGGTCTATAAAATCATGACTGGTATGGAGAAAGTAAATAAAGAAATGTTATTTACTCCTTCTCATAACACAAGAACTAGGGATCACCAAATAAAATTAATAGGCAAAATGTTTACCATAAAGAAAAGGAAGTATTTCTTTACACATCACACCATCAACCTGTGGAACTCTTTGCCTGAGGATGTTATGAAGGCCAAAACTATAACGGTTCAAAAAAGAACCAGATAAGTTAATGGAGGATAGGTCCATTAATAGCTATTAGCCAGGATGAGCAGGAATGGTGTCTCTAGCCTCTGTTTGCCAGAAGCTAGGAATGGCCAACAGAATGGATCACATGATGATTGCCTTTGGTCTGACCTATTTTGACCATTCTTATATTCTTGAGGAGACATGGAGATACCAACCCAAGTATATGGCATTAATCTAGCCTGGGCAAGTTTTCTTTTGGTGTACTGTAGCCAATCATCACTGAAGTGACATAGAGCTACATTATATATCCAGTAAGCAGTGATATGACCATTCTGTATATATAGTTCCCCCAAAACATGGGAAAACTCTAAAAGCAGGTTTAAAAAAAAAAGTCAGCAATAGAAATGCTAAGGAATAATGCCATTAGATCACAGTTGTGGTGGGGTCTGACTCCCTAAAACACACCATACACTGGGATAGGACTCCCATTGGACTAGTTTTACAACAGGGAAGCATGTAATCAAGGATGTCTTCCGCCTGCATTCATTTTCTCTGGGCAGCATTGAAGAGATGAAAGGGAGAAAATGTGAGAAAGAAAAGCCTGCACATTATACTGGAAAGAAGCCTGCAAATAGTTGGCCCAAGCACAGTATGGACTTTCAGGAGATTGGGCGTGAAAGCTGTCAATTTTCTGAGGAACAGGGGAGGCTCATTATGAATTTTCTGTAGTAGGGTTGGGAAAGGGGAAGTACAGATTAATAGATTCTAAGGCCACAATGTTCCACTGGGATCATGTAGTGGGGCCTCCTGCAGAACACAGGCCATACAATGCCCCCCGCTCTAGATATTTCCTAGAGCAGATCTATTAGAAAAACACCCAGTTGTGATTTAAAAATTGTCAGTGATGGAGATGCCACCACAACCCTTGGTAAATTGTTCAAATGGTTAATTACTCTCACTGTTAAAAAATTATGCTTCATTTCCAGTCTGAATTGGTCTTATCTTCAGCTTCTGGCTATTGGATCATGTTATACCTATAAACTGAAGAACCCCCCTGTAGATACTTATAGATTTCAATCAAGTCACCCCTTCACCTTCTCTTTGTTAAGCTAAATAGATTCACTCAAGGCATGTTTTCTAATCAGCTAATCATTCTCGTGGCTCTTCTCTCAACCCTCTCCAATTTATCAAAATCCTTCTTGATATGTGGCCACCAGAACTGGACACAGTATTCCAGAAGCCATCACAACAGTGCCAAATACAGAGGTAAAATAAACTCTTTACTCCTACTCAAGATTCCCTTATTTATACATCCAAGGATTGCATTAGCCCTTTTGGCCACGTCACACTGGTAGCTCAGATTCAGCTGATTATCCATCCTCAAACCCAAATCTTTTTCAGTGTCACTGCTTCCCAGGATACAGTCCACCCTCTTGTAAGTATGGCTACATTCTTTGTTTCTTGATGTATACCTTTACATTTAGCCATATTAAAACACATATTGTTTGCTTGCACCCAGTTTACCAAGCAATCTAGATTATTCTGAATCAGTTACCTGTCCTCTTTGTTATTTACCACTCTCCCAAATTTTGTGTCTTCTGCCAATTTTATCAATGATGATTTTATGTTTTCTTTCAGGTCATTGATAAAAATGTTAAGTAGCAAGGGGACAAGAACCTATTCCTGTGGGTCCCCACTGAAAACAGACCTGTTCCATTCATGACAATTCCCTGACTACAGTTACATTGTGAGACCTATAAATTAGGCACTTTTTAATCTATTTAATGTGTGCCACGTGAGTTTTATGTTGTTCTAGTTTTTTAATCAAGATGGTGTGTGGTCCCAAGTTAAACACCCTACAGAAGTCTAAGCACATAATGTTGATGCTATTACCATTGTCAACAAAACTTGTAATCTCATAAAAAAAAAATTAGCTTGACAAGATCTATTTTCCATAAGCCCATGTTGATTTGCATTAATTCCATTATCTTCCTTTAGTTCTTTATTAATCGAGTCCAGTATCAACCACTCCACTATCTTGCCTGAGACTGATGTCAGGCTGAAAGGCCTATAAGTACCTGGGTCATCCCATTTACCCTTTTTAAGAACTGGCCCAACATCAGCATTCTTCCAGTCTTCAGGAACTTCCCAAGTGCTCCAAAACTTACTGAAAATCAACATTAATGGTCCAGCAAGCTCTTTTAAAATTCTTGCATGCAAGTTATCTGGACCTACGAATTTTAAAATGTCTAACTTCTGTTTAACATCCCACAGAAAGACTAGTGGAAGAGAGGGTGTGTGTTATCACCATCTGATGAGACTATCATCTGTTTTTCCACAAATATGGAATAGAAGTATTTATTTAACACTTCTGCCTTTTCTGCATTATTATGGATAATTCTACCATTTCCATCTAGAGATTAATCAATATCACTGCCAGGATTCTCTTTGTTACTAGAATATTTTAAAAACTCCTTCTTATTGTCTTTAAGTCTACTGGCCATATATATTTCTCCTTATATCCCTAGGCTTCACTTATCAATTTTCTACAAATCATATCAACTTCCTCTTTCTTCCATTTGTCATATACTGCTTTTCATTTTTACAGCTGCCTTCGCTTCCACTCTAAACGAGATTTTTTTTAAAGCCTCTTCCTCGATTGTGGCATTTTGGTCATCTAATAAGGTGCCCTTAAATTATTCTCAATGATCATTCACATTTTTTGATTTTTTTTTTTCCTCCCAGATGATTTGGCTTATAATTAGGTTCAGTTTTCTGAAATTAGCCCTACTGAAGCATCAAGTATATATATTCTATTATAGGACTTTATTCTGCTTGAACAATATAAATGTGTTCAGGTCATGATTACTTATACATAAGCTAACAACTTCTAATTATGTGATCAGTTCCTCTTTATCTGTTAGGATGAGGTCTAATACAGAATTCCCCCATGTTGCCGGCAACACTTTTTTTATTTAGGCAATTGCTATTTTATAATGTTCAGAAATTCCAAGGATGTTTTAGTACTGGCAGCATGAGACCTCCAGCATATGTCACTCAAATTGAAATCCCCCAGTAGAATCAAGTCAGCTGATAATAGCAAGGAGAAAGACATTGTCTGATTATGAGGAAGAAGTACATTATCTATTTATAGGGAGGAAGATTATAGGGGTTAGGGAACATTATCACGCTGCAGTTGTAGCAGAGAAGATGAGTTCTATACTTAAGAAAACAATAAAGAAATGAGAGGCAAGAATCTGGAGCCTACTTTAGATATAAAAAAATATGTTTTATTTAAGATCCCATAACAATATCAGTTTAACTTATAAAGTTCTCATATTGACAGTGATATGAAGTAGTCATCTCTTCATACAATCTACCTTTAAGGACAAAAAAGCATCTAGCTGATATCATCATACTCAAATCTAACAAGTACTGTATTCCAACCAGATCTAAGGCCCTACCTCAACCTTTCCTGGATGGCCTTACTTTCTCACTGTAATAAAATACTGAAGATCAGCTTAATAGTTCCTGGGCTCCACCCCTTGTAGATTTTAGCCACTAAACTCTCTCAAGGTGTGCACTTCTCACACATACAGTGAAGCCCCGGTATAACGCGCCCCACTATAATGCGAGTTCGGTTATAGTGCCATTATATTGTGGCTCCCAAGTTGTTGTTCTCTGTCCCCAGCAGATGCTGGGGCCAGGGCTTGTCTCTTCTGCTGGGCAGCGAGGAGAGAAGCTGCAGCCTCCCATGTCAGGGACAGAGAACTCAGGACTGCAGGTGGGGGCTGCGGCTTCTCTCCCGGGTGCCCAGCATGGGAGAGAAGCTGCGGCCCCCACTTGTGGGGACAGAGAACTCTGGGGCTGCAGACTGCAGCCCAGGAGTTTGCTGTGGAAGCCGCGGCTCCGCGCCTGCCAGGACAGGGGGACTCCAGGCTCCCGGAGTCCTTCTGTGGCAGCAGGCAGGGAGGCCCGGCTTCCCTGGAAGCTGCTGCACCGCGCCAGCTGGGACTGGAAGACTCCGGCAGCCCAGAGTCCCCCGTCCTGGCAGGCGCGGGGCAGCAGCTTCCAGCAGTCTGCAGCCCCAGAGTTCTCTGTCCCTGGAAGGCGTGGGGCTGCAGCGTCTCTCCCCTGTTGGGCAGCAGGGAGAAAAGCACAGCCCCCAACCTGCCGGGGAGTGGGGCCCCGCTATAACACGACCCCGCATTTAGCGTGATGGGATTTTATGGATCCCATCTGTTGCATTATAGCGGGGCTCCACTGTATTTTCATGTGTTTATTTTTTCTCTGTTAAAGTATTTCTCCATCTTGCTTCCTCAGGTCCTTTGATTTGTTTACACCAGTAAACAAACCAAAATTACAGGCCAAAGCAAAGCAAACATCTCGTCATTCCTCACTCTTTAATAGGAAGTTGCAATAGAACTTTCCTTGCAATATTGTATTGCTAACACAAGGGGGTGCTACACAGCCAAATAAATACAACTTACAAGGCTTGCTTCCTATTTCTCTCCCACATAGGCACGTGAAGCACATTTCATTAGGGTGTGCACCTAGGAAATTTTATTTATTTTTTTAAATGTGCCGCACACTGCATTGAAAGCCACTTTTTTTTGGAGATTAGGGTGTGCCTCGGCACACTCGGCACACTCTGTGCGCACACCTATGCTCTCCCAAGATCTAAAATGGCAGCAACGGCTGTTTTCTCCTGGTTCTAGAGAAAACTCTGCCAGAAACATTGCCCAAGGATATTTTGTGCCCTAGGCGAAACTTCCAACTTGCGCCCTCCCTTCCCCCTCACTTTTCCCCTTCTCTCCCCCCGGAACATCACTTATTATAAACATTCAAAATGAAATACTGCATAATGTGGCATTGTTCATTAGAATTAATACACATTCGGCTTGAAAGTTTATTAAGTTCACTATTAAGTCTACATATTTAATGAAAATAAATGAATAACCTGACAGTGTTGACACTGCAGTGGGATGGCAGCTAAGCTTTGCAATGCAGCAGTTCCTCTGGGCACACAGTCCAAGCACTCACTTTAAGGCAGTTGTTTTCAAACGGCGGCTCGCGACCCAGTACATGGTCGCGGAATGGAAGGCACTGGGTCGTGGTGGCTCTGGTCAGCACCGACCAGGCCATTAAAAGTCCCATTGGTGGTGCTGCCTGGCTAAGTCAGGCTAGTCTTACCTGTTCTGACACTGCGCTGTGCCCCGGAAGCGGCCAGCAGCAGGTCCAGTTCATAGGCAGTGGGGGGAGTGGGGCATGCCCCACTCCATGTACTGCCCCCACCCCAAGCACCGGCTCCACACTCCCATTGGCCAGTACCCAGGCAATGGGAGCTGGGGGTGGGATGCCTGTGGGCAAAGAGCTGCGCCGAGCCACTTGCGCGCCCCCGCCTAAGAGCCGGACCTGCTGCTGGCTGCTTTTGGTGTGCAGCGGGATCCGCGGTGCCAGGACAGGCAGGAAGCCTGCCTCTGCATCCCCGCTGCACCGCTGACTGGGACCTGCCGGAATAAGCCAAAGCCCCAATCCCCTGCCCTAGCCCTGTGCCTCCCCAAACCCAGAGCCCCCTCTTGTACCCCAAACCCCTCATACCTGGCCCCACCTCAGAATCTGCACTCCCAGCCCAGAGCCCTCTCCTACACCCTGAACCCCTCATCCCTGGCCCTACTCTGCAATCTTCACCCCAACCCTCTGCCCCAGCCCTGAGCCCTCTCACACCCTAAACCCCTCATCCCCAGCTCCCTTTGTGTGCAACTAGCCGGGGGTTCCTCCACGACCTTACCTTCCTGGAGCAGACCCTGCTTCCTGAGCCCCACGGGGGGAAAGGGAGAGCAGCATTCAGCCCGGCCACTCTGGGGGTGCAGGAACGCAGCATCAGGGCCCTAAAGTAGCCCAAAAGGCAAAGGTGCAGGTGGGGAGATGCCCGGGAGCAGCGGTCCCAGAGCTGGAAAATGCACCAGAGTTTTGCACATCAGCAGAGCAAACACCTCCCGGCTGGCAGGGCCCCATGCCCAGCCCTTCCCTGACTTCCCCCACCGCCAGTACCCTAAGCCCCTTCCCAACTTGTTCCAGCTGCTAAACCTGCCAGGTGCAATACCCGCCCCCCTTCTCCCTCCCCCCTCTGCGTGCACCGACCCTGCAGCCCCCAGGTACCTGGTGGCCTCCTGTGGCTCAAGCAAGGGGCATCTTGTGCACTGAGGGATCCTGGGGCTCGGATCGAGGACGCGCACAGGGGCAGAGGGGAGGCTGGCGTCTGCAGCTGGCTGCCAGGAGCATGTGGATTCCCAGAACCAGGGCACGGCCTTTTGGTGCCCCCAAATCTTGGCACCCTAAGTGGCCGCCTAGTTTGCTGAGTGGTTACATCGGCCCTGATGGTGAGGTGTGTTGTTCTTAAAGGCCAAGGGAGTTTATACTTAACAGTGGAGTTAACTTATATACCACAGCAGCGAGATCCTGATATAAGCTGATGGCCGTTTGCTCAGCCCTCTGCAGCCCACAGCCCTCCTTCCAAATTGGAGGGTGTCCTTGGTCTCTGCAATCACACCCTCACACAACAGTGGCAGATACTCCATACTGGAAGGAGGCACAGAAACAATATGCAGGAGGAGGCAGGGGATACACTGGCTGGTAGAAGGGTTGGCTTAGAGGATCAGTTGAATAAAGGAATGAGGAGGAGGTGATGTCAAATGATCAATTGATGGGTGGGGTCTTGGGAAACAAAAAATTAATGGGATGGGAATAGCTGTGAGGATGGATTTCATGGGAGGCCCTAGGGCAAAGAACACGACAAAGGATAGGGAAGTCAAGGGAAAGGTAAGAGAACATGGGACTGGGTGCAAGCAGGAAGACACTTAGAAAGTTAAAAAGGGATGGGGGAAAGGGTTCCTATTTTCCACTACTTTGCACATTGTGTAGTCAGCCAGTCACTATCAGTGAGTGAAGAATCTTGATTTTGTAGCATTTCACACCCACTTAGCACAGGTGTAAAAGCCTACACAAGAATCACCTCAGTGGAGGATCAGGGATTAGATAGAATAAGAGAAAGTAAACAAAGGAACAAATATAAAACAGGATGAGGACTCAGGGGAAAGTGAGGTCAATCGAGAGTGAGTGAGATGGAAGAGAAGCGATTTGAAGGGGCAAAAACATGAATGAAAGGGCTCGGCAAGAAACACAGACAGAGGAAAGGGACAGGCAGATAAGAAAGGGGAAAAGAGTGAAGAAAGTTTTTTGAGGAAGAATAAAATGGGAGATACAATTTCAAGTTTTAATTAACATAGATTAGTGGCAAAATATTATATAATCAAACACTGGTGTGGGATGTGCGGGGAATAGGAACAAAGTATGAGAATCTATTGGTTCTCCCAAACATATGAAAAACCAGCCAAAAAAAACACATTGTATTGAAAAAAGAGAGTCAAAAAGAGAACACAAACAAATGTTGACACTGCATTCTGCAGGAGTTTTTAATATGGTTTAGTGACTGGTGGGCAAAGTCGTGTTTGAGGAAGTTTAAGTGAAAAATACATAAACGTCCACTAGGTGGAAGCTGCCAAAATCGTGCTGAAAAAATAAAGTCCTTTACAAAAAACCAGTTACAGCAGAGTAGATGCTCCTTCCTAGCAACAAATCAGTGGCTTTTTGCTATGTCCTAAGCAGTTGTTATTATGGGGAGTGTCATCTGACCAAAGGCTTGTGAAGAGTCAAGGATGTGTTGGAAGGGGTGAGGCAGGCAGGTTGTGGATGGGGAGTTGGGGTAGGGGGGGACCCACATTTGGAGGGAATGGGTCAGGGGAACCCTGGGTTTGGCAGGGGAGCCCCCCAGTCAGCAAAACAGCTGAGGGAGCCTGGCTGCCAGGGCAGGCTGAGGGTGCTCCCACTGACAGCTTTATGCTCCACCGTGAGGAGGGATTAATGGCTGGATTGACACCATGTGCTGATGTGCACCCTGCAATGGAGGGCAGGGGTGGCTCCTAGCACAGACAGCAGAGATGGGAGTGGGAAAGGGAATAGGTCAATCCCCTGGGGAGGGGAATCCCTGATCCCCCATTGCAAAATAGCAACCCCTCCCCCACATTGCCTGCCAGCTGGATGCTGAGGAAGGGAGGAGGAAACCCTCCAACTGCGCCTCCGCTGCTCCTGCAACCCCAGCTTGCGCCTGTCTTCCAGACCCTCCCTCCAAACATGCAGGCTTTGTCAGGCAGGGCCCTGGAGCTGCGCTGAAGGGCCAGTGTCGGGAGGGGAGTGAAACAATGTAGTTTGGGTGGGGGGCGGGGGCACTGCCTCTACACCCCCCTCCCAATCTCCACCCCTGGACGAGACATCACAAATGTTGCTTTTATGTGGCAGCTCTGTTGCTGTTACTGAGCGGACAATTCATGGTAGGGAAAGTGTTCCCACGGGAAATGTTGCTTTTAAGCAGTGGTTGCTCTTACAAGGTGATGCTACAAACACACATCTGCTGCATTTCCATTTACAAGCATGCACTCACCACCTGTGCATTTAAACGATAATTGCAGCTACAAATTTCATTTGCCACCTTTTTCAGCCTTATTGCAGGATTACTCAAAGTGGGTATTTTGCTAAAGCAACTTTAACAATATTGCCAGTTTGGGTAAGCAAGAAGTTAGGAGACTGGCTTTAGGATGATGATTATATTTAAACAACACTCTTTTATTTGCTCTCTAATTTTACACTTTTAAGGGAAAGCCACCTTCCCTTTTTCATAACTATTTCAGTTTCAGATTTTAACCACAACTAACTACACAAACATACCAGCCTTTCCCCTGACGACTCAGAAGGGGATTCAACTTCCAAGTGCTGGAATGGGAGAACTGCCATTTTATCCCTCTCTTGCCCTCCCAACCATTTTCTGTCCTTCCCCTCCTCCACTGTGCTTAGTTTCCTCCCCACACTTCCTTCCTGCTTCCCCACTTCTATCCCCAGCCTACACTCTCCCTCCTCTTGCAGTATCCCTCCTCCACATCTTGTTTCCTTGCAGTAATTTTCCTCTGGTTTTCCTCCCTATCTCCCCATTACTAACTCCTTCATTCCCTCCTCCTCTTCCCTGCAAGTTCTTTCAGCCCTGCTGGCCCACCTTGAACTGCTCCACTCAAATTCTCCGGATGACTGACATTACTTCATCCAACATGGTTACAGTCTACCTCCACCTAACCTGCATTCCTCTGCTGTCTTTCAGCACCCATCTTCAGACACAGCTCTTTGTTTTGTTTGCTTTCTGTGTTGTATTTGGGTGGTCCTTGAATGGGAATGTTAAGCAGTTAATGACAGAGCTACCTGCCTGCAATGATATAGCAATGATATCAGTGTCAGGGAAGAGATAAAAGATCATTTTTAGGTCTGTCCAGAACTGTGGAGATTTGGTGCTGGCTGACAAGTACCCCAACCTCCTGAGCCTAAGGGCAGAATGAGATTGAAGAGATGGGAGTTAGAAGCTTCCTTGTTTGTTGTTGTTTTTTTGGAAATTAAAATTCAAAAAAAAGACATCTTTTGGTGAAATGAGCATACAAAGCTAGCATAACTAGCACCTATACTGGCTTATGAACATGGAGACTACCATGAAGGGCACAGTCTAGAAGACAATTGTGTATCTGGTGTTCAGTTTTGTGAGTGTAGAAAGTTGGCAACCCTACTTATGAAGTCCTGCAAGCTTTTCTGCTGCTTTGCCCGCCAGGTAAGCAAAGCCTCTTTCTTCTTTTGGTGGGATTGTTGAAACCCTTATAGGGCCTTTTGCATATCCTCTTGTTGTTTTATCAGCCACTGAAGGGTTTTCTCCATTGCCTAGGCCACCAAACCCTCACACTGGCTCAGATCCCACACATAACAAGCTTACTCCATCCTGCTTTTGTCTCAGTCAACAAAACCATGCAGAGACCCCTGTGCTAGTTCAACACCCTGTGCAGGCTATTTATAATTGAGTCCCACCACTTTCACAACATACCCAGCACCTTCCTGGGCCTGGGCTAATGGCTTAATTAGCCTTTCTGTCCTGCCCCACCACAGTTAGGCACAGGTCTGCCTCATTAGCTCCAATCTGCTTTGCCTGATTGGAGCCTCTGTGATCACTGTTGATTCAGGCAGTGTTTTCCCCAGGAATTGAAATTAGGAGGAGTGTTGGAATATTCGGGGGGCGGGGTAAGGGCCAATGAGGGCTCAGACCATGAGGGCAAAGGTGGGCTGTATGGCACTGAGAGTCTTGAGAAGCTGGCCGGCTGCCTGCTAAATCAACAAGTGTCTTTTTGCTGCTAAGATTTTCTCAGCCTTGAGATATAATTCCTATCTAGCAAGATTAGGAAAGTTTAGAAAGTAGCTAATTGCAGTTAGGAGCTGTGTCTCTGGCCTTCAAAGTTAGCAAGTAAAGAGTTCTTTGTAGTTGTTGGTGAGAAAATCACACAGGCGCACTGTGTTTTTCTTTGTTTGCTCAAGCCTATATAATGCTTGGCTCACACTCAATAAAGTGTCACGCCCATCCAGCTTGGAATGTGGATCTGACCCTTTGTACAAAGTAAGAGTGTGAGAGTTTTCTTTCCTGGGGGCTTGTTGGGTCTCACTGGCTCCGCACCCTGCTCGGGCGGAAAGCCTTGGGAGGACAGTTCTGAGGCTTACAGCACCACAGTAAAAACTGAAAAATGTAACTTGTGTTTTAAAATAATCACAAAAATTAAAGTTGGCTACTCAAGCCTCCTATGAAGCACTGCATCTACATCCATCTTGGATTCTTGCTGTAATTTTGCACTCTTTGATGTCTTCTTGTGTGACTGTTACTTCCAGTCCTTCATGATATGCTCATGATCAGACAGAAGGTGATTTCTTTCAGAACACAAAATTCTATTCAATGAGGCTAGAACTGTAGCTGTTGTGACTGGGATTAGCAAGAGATGAATTCCTACTTTCATTCCAGGAAAGCTAGGACAAAGATTGGGTCGAACCACTAGTGATAATAAAGAAGTTGAAGTTAAATCTCCATTGGTTCATTCTATGATATTCCACTCTGTGTTCAAAATTCTCTATTCTGTCCTGATCACACAACAGCCCCACTGCTGGTAGTGCCTCACTCCATTCAGCTGTCGGTGTTTTATAAGACAGGCATCTGTAAAAGCTACATGGAGGTTGAATAGAATCCAGAAATCTCTATTGTAGATTTGTAAGAATCAAGTCTGTGTACTTTTTCAGCTGGCTTAACAAACACTTCTTGTCCTCTTCACTTATGGAGTCAATACAAGTACCTACATTAGTCAACTTCTGGACTGAAGTCTTTGCTTCTTCCAGTACATTTTCAATTGATAACTCTGACTGATCCAAGGATAGCTTCTATTTCTGGACAAAGATTTACTACTGTTGTAGCAGATGCCTGGATGACATTGTTTAATGACCCAACTGGTTTCAATAGTAGACTTACAAGAGAGAGAATGTCAATAGTCTTCTCTGAACGTAGTAACAAAAGTAGTCCACCAGCCTCACTACTTAGATCTGTCCTATCTTGGTGGATACGTACCAAAGCCAGTAACAATGGTTGCAGTAATTTTAAGACAACAGCCAAGAATCACTCATAAGAAAGCCAACAGCTTTTCTCATTTGAACTTCAATCCCAGTGTATCTTCTATTTGTTTCCAAAATGTTCAGTTCTTTGGGGCTGTTGCTTAAAAAAAGAGTATAAAAAAGCCATTACGTTTCTGGCCTTTTAATGTCTTTTGAAGATTATGCAGCTTCTACTAGTGCTAGCAGGAGTAGATGGCCTCTATAGTGTGTATAGGAGAGATTAGGGTTACACTTCTCTGTGAGCTAAGCTTGTACTCCACTATGTCTTTCAGAGAAGTTTGTAGCTCCATCAAATGCTCAAGCAGCCATCTGCTTGGGGTTCAGTTTACAAGAATTTAACTCTTCTAAGACGTCACAGATGCAGCTGATGTGTCTTCTATAACCTGAATATTTAGACTGCACCTTCTGGCATACCACAGACATCAAGATAATATATGCAACGATTTTATGCCTATTTGCATTGGCGCATTTGTCGGCCACGTATGCACATATTTTGAACATGGTGACAGAGTTCTTCACTTTTTCAACTCCTGCATCTTTCACTGTTGCACCACGTTTCAAGAGAGTCAACTGAGTTTTTTTCAGAAAGATAGCGAGCATTTGCCAGTCTTGTTCAGAACCAGTGTCCAACTTCAGGATTAACAAGTGACAATACACTTAACATGGGCCTTTAGTTGGTAGTGTGTGGTATCTCTTGCTTAAATAGAAAGTATGATGCAATAGCCTTGTTGGTTTACATAACCTGAGTTTTGTCTCCAGCATTCTTAATAGCCTCATTAAGTTCTTCTAAAATTGGCTTTGCTGGCTTATTAGTCTTTCCACATGTTGATGCAGTCCAGAGGCATGGTGGTTTGCAGCCTTTTCATATAGGTTGTCAGTATTGGCTTAGCTGATCTGTTTGGCAAACCAATCTCCTCCACTTTTACTGTATAAATCCATGACATGTCCACATCTTAAATACTGCATGTAATTCTGGTCACACCATCTTAAAAAAGATATATTGGAATTGGAAAAGGTATAGAGAAGGGCAACAAAAATGATTAGGGGTATGGAACAGATTCCATATGAGGAGAGATTAAAAAGACTGAGCCTTTTCAGCTTGGAAAAGGGATGACTAAGAGTGGATATGATAGAGTCTTATAAAATTTTGTTTGGTGTGGTGAAAATGAATAAGGAAGTGTTATTTATCCCTTCACTTCACACAAGAACCAGGGGTCACCCAATGAAATTAATAGGCAGTAAGTTTAAAACAAACAAAAGGAAGTATTTCTTTATACAATGCACAGTCACCTCTGGAACTTTTTGCCAGGGATGTTCTGAAGACCAAAATTATAACAGACTTCAAAAAAGAATTAGAAAAGTTCATGGAGGATAGGTCCATCAATGGCTATTAGCCAGGATGGGCAGGGATGCAACATCATGATTTGAGTATCCCTAGCCTCTGTTTGCCAAAAGGTGGGAGAGCTCATTTGGACTTTGCTTACAAATCATGATTTGAAATTATTAGGTTGGCCAACATCACCAAAATGAACGCACTGACATTGTCACAAAAAACAAAAGCTTATAAGGAAGCTAGTCTGCGTTCATACTTTTCAAATTTATTATACTTTTTCAGATACACATATTTTATCATATGTGCTTTAAAATTGTATATTATTGTTTCAATTTCAGTTCAAATGTCCAAACGATCACTACATTGGCAACACTGCATGTAGCTAGTTCACAAAACTGGGGGAGGGGGCTGTTGGGAAAATTCAGGGAGGGTGTACACCCCCCCGAGGGGATCTAGGTAGCTCCGTAGATTCAGGGTTTCCTACCTAGCACTCTGTAACACTGAGGTGAGGTTAATTATCTTTAGTTTCTTATTCATTATGCTAGTATCTTCATTTGTCTTGTTTTGGTCTATATTCTGGCTTTTAACTCCAAATATTATTTTCCTAAATAAGGTGTCTGTTTATTTTTGCTATTGCTTGGTCCTTGAAAGTATAAGATTTGTTAATATCCTAGAGGTTATATATTCTGTATATTTTTTCACCTGATCACTAGACAGAAGCATTGAATATGAATTAGCCAGTATTATTTCAGAAATCAATAAACTAAGGAATTGTCTACATACAGATGGGAACCAAAATAGCTATATCTGTTTTCACTGAAATGTTATTTCAGAGAATATCAGCGTGTTGTGACTCTTGTGGTAGTAGGATTTTATGTTTGTATCTTATATAATTTGAAATAAAAAATAAATAATAATGTAGAATGTATTAAATATATTGATGTATGATTTAATTATATTTTGCTAGTCATTCTTTTAAATAGCAAAAAGGAATGGCTTAATAGGCCATTGGTAAAAATACATTAGAATTTGTATTTGGACTGATTTAAAGGTAGTAACATATTCTTTAAGGTTTACCAGTTTGTTGTAGGTTTAGCATTTTAAAATAAGTAAAATAATATTATGATTGGGTTTTGTTTGCATTGCAATTTAATGTTTTTGTTTAAAATATTTTGTGTACATTAATTTTTTTTTATGTATAAATAAAACTGTGTGACTTAAAAAATAAATGTTAAGGCCATTTCTAAACCAGATGCTTTAGAGAGGAACCAGAAACAGATGCAAGGGTGCCACAAGGCTGCAACACGCCCCTATTGAAATGTTAAAGAAGGGCAAATTAACAACTTTAAAAATCAAACAGGCACCTATTAATGGGGACGAAATAGCTGTAATTAAAACTAGCATAAAATAACATTTTAAAAGGTTAATAAAAAGCAAAATAAAAAATAAAAACAATTAAAAAAACAAGCACTTGTTAAACAACAGTTAATTACAGTATGATGGTGCAAAACTCATTGGTCCCAATAAAAACAAAAATACTATATAAATAGGGTGCCTTGCTATAAAACTTTGGTTTGTTCTGCCAAGACTTCCCCGAAGCATTGTGGCACAACCCAAAAAAGTTGTCTCCTCCCTAACTGTGAGCAACCTAGCTGGCCACCAGATTGATCCAGACTTTAAAAGGGTAACTATAACATTGACTGGTGGAACAGTGTGTGTGTGGTGTGATTGAATGCATACGCTAATTATATTTTCAATAAACGCAGCATATTGCCTTTTCCCCTAAAAAAATCCCGGTGCTTCTTATAAGCATAACACTCTGACTTCAGATGGAGAGTCCTATTTTCATTTAATTTCAGTCAGTAAAAGCCAACTTAAGTTAAATCAAAACAGGACAGTCATAACCTGAAATAGTGTCCATAGACTGAATAACTAAATATGCGGCACATTGCACATACACTAAGAAGTTGTTCCAGTTTGTGTGGACAACTCTACAAGCTGTGACTGGTAATCAGTTCAAGAACACAAGCAAATGAGAATCTTTTGATCCTATGATGAATGAGAATTTTTTAGGAGGGAGAAAATAGACTCATTTTTATTATCTAGCATTTATTTATTATTTAGCAGCCTGCTCCAGAAGAGGTATGCACTTCAGAGGAAGGTGCAAGAAACCCCACACAGGAGTATTGTAGAATAACCCACCCAAAAAGTTTCTTTCTAACCCTCATCAATTTGTGCTTAACTTATACCCTACCCCATAATGGCTGAGATCTGTCCTTTAAAAAAAATCTTAACTATGGATGTTCTCATTAAGGGGAAATTGTACAAATGTAACGTGTGATCCTTTTTAAAAGTCTTCCTCAGCTTTTTGTTTCAATCATATCATGTGACAGTGAATTCTACTGGTTAATTATGCACTGTGTGGAAAACAATTTCCTCTGTAATCCCATGAGGATCACAAATCATCCCACCAGCATGTATAAGGGTGACGTGATTCATTTCCAATGACAATCTTGATGCAGGATACTGAAGTGAATGTTCTGAGATTTGTCTGTCAATAGTCAGTTCCGTTCCCACTGCTGCATGTCCAGTACTGTATGCAGTAAGCTAATAACCATGGGGCATGCATGCCACCATCAAACATATAATTCACAGCAGTGAAATAGGAGAGACTTGTACTATCTAATGCAAAATGTGAACAGTGTCTTCCCTTCTAAGGATCTTGAGCTTTAGGGACCAATGATTGTGACACACATTTTCTGTTAATCTGAAAGTCCCTTCCCTTCCTTTTCATTGTCCGTAACAATGAAAAGTCAAAATAATGGCAACTTAATATATTTTTCTTTAATAAAAGACCACAGCATATGGAAAGGGAATAATGAATTAAACAACAGCTAAAATAAAGTCAGATGACTGCTGTGTAATGGAGAGAAAGGAGGTCACTGAACAGAACAATGTTAAATCTGAAACTCTCCAGTACAATTATAGAAGTAGCTCTAACAGTGATGGGGGTAGTGATTGTACTGAAACTCCACAGGAAAAGGAGCAGCAGAAAGAATCAGGCAAAGCCAGTTTTGTACAACACCGAAACCTGATTCCAAATGCTTCTTGTCAGTTATGAATATGTCTCTATGAAGAAGTTTTCAAAAGCCTATTCTTAACCTTTCAAATTATAAGCAGAACACTCCTAGAACTGACCAGAAGTTCAAATGAATCATCATTTCTATTGTGAGTGTCAGGGTATGCTTTGTATATTTAACCTATGAATACAACCATAGTGGTAACACCCTTTTTTCTTTTGTTCTTTTTGGAAAGATAGGTGAGTATCACTAAGAAAAAGTGCTGCAGATTGCTTGCAAGCTCTCGGCATACAGAACTCTGATTTGAAATGTAAACATTTACTAATAATATTGCTAAAGGGAAATCCGTGTGAACAAGATCATACTGTAACTTTGGTCTTCTTTATGTGCATTTAAGGACACCTGCAATAGGAGGATCAAAGTTAGGTCAATTGTTTCCAAACTGCTAACCAGTACCACCCCTAAAAGCCAGAGATACATGTCACAATGATGAAAGGTGCCTATTGACTGATTGATAATATCCAAATACTTAATTGTGATTTATGACATAATTACTAAAAATATCACCATCTCATGCTGTAGGAATGCCCTAATATCTGGCAGCACTCCCTTGATTTGAAGTATTTGAAGTTAAGTGATATAACTTTACTAGAATGAGAATTTCTTGTTGAATACATCTGAGTTATTAGTGCTGATGACTTGCCCAAGGTCAAACATCAAGTTGTTGATAGAACTAGGAAGACAACCTAAATATCAAGAACCCCAGTCTTCACTTCAAACTGTTAGACCTTATTCCTCCCCAACAAACAGCATTTGTGAGTATTGGCCTTTGTCCAGAATAAGATTTGAAAGTGTGTGAGCTAACACATTTTAACTAACATGTTTTAAAAGTGTAATGTAGAAAAGGTGCATTAGCTGTTGTATTTTAAAGCTTAGAAGGATGCCAGAAAGTTTTAAGGAAGACACTACCTTATCTACACTGGACTTTTAGAACATATTGGTTAGAACATGTTACACATACTAACAATATACCCTTCAATCTTAGACTAGCTAGGATATTGGACACTTAAGCAGCTATCAGCAAGAACTGGATCAGATCCTTCTTCTTTGTCTTCATTCATTCTAAAGATTTGAGTCTAAATATTTTATTTTGCATTCCAGACAGTTATAAGGGCAGCATTAAATGAAACACATCATCTTCTCTTGACCTGTAAATGACCTGGTGTTTCTAGAATGCTCCAGTTCACTCTAATTACTTAAATAAGCTGGTTTTTGAGCTATACAATATATTGAGCTCATGAGTAATGTTCCTCTGGTATAACCTTTTGAGTTCCTTTAACTTACAATCTTAAGGAAAAAATATTTATAAGGTTTTTAGCCGCACAAGATACTGCCTGACCTTATGTTGAGCTGATGAAACCAAGTTCTTCCTAAAAGGCCCTCAGGGTAGCAGCAATATGGCTTTAAACGTCTTGCTAAAAGAATTCAAAACAGATTTGTTTTCAACACTGAATTGCAAGCTTTTGCTTAATTTTTAAAAGACATCTCTATTTGCATTTGCTTCTTTTAAGTATACTATTTTTAATCCTAATATTTTTACAGTACCACAAATAACTTGCCCAGTTATTAATTATAATAATTTGTCACACATCTGCCCTGGGATCAGTTCTCTACAACTCTCTACAGACTTTTGGTGGTTCTTGGCTGCATATTCATCAGAGACTTTGTAAGTGTCTAAAGTGTCTTATCGATAAAACAAAAGCTTTTAATGGAAAAGAGCTAGGGAAGAATGAAATGATTAAGCTGCTCGTGATTTGATGGGAAAATACGGTAAGAAAGATCTAAGTCATTCTTGAGTAAATGAGTTTTTTTTCTCTTTGTGGATGCAAATATCTAAGTCAGTGAACATTTATAATACCAAACTCTAACAGAATGTTAATTATATACAATTGGTTTGTTTCCCACATCTAAATAAGACCATTTAAAAGACCAAAAGGGCATTTTGGCTATAATTCCTCAGGAATAATTCCATAGCACTGTGTCTTCCAACATGTCTGTCTGCAGCGAGTCAATGTTTAACTTTAACATTTATATAATCGCTCATAGAATATTTCTTTTATAGTCATGTCTAAATTTTCTAAAGTTTTGGATGCAATATTCCAATTTAGACTAATTTCTGGGGTGCACGTGTGTGCATGCAGGAGTGTGTACAAAGTACCACCAGAACATTTCTGATCCTAGGAATAGAAAGACCTGCTAACCAAAGGGAACCTTTTGAGGTTCTTCAATCATTTGTAGAAATTCTTTTGACAGTCACAATCATGTAGAATACAACAATTAGTAACACAGTTTTACAGCACATAATAAATTGGCTGCACTACAAAGCTGGGAGAACTATTCACAGCAAACGATTTTAGTTATTTTAGCTAAATTTCTATTTGTGAATGACCTGCAAAAAGAGCTTTTTCAGGTTTGCTTGTTTAATTTTATTTGATGAATGGTTTCTCTGAATATATTTTAGCCTATCAGTTGTTCATCGTTTATTTACCATAAGTATTGTTCTGATAAATCACTGTTAATAATTTGCCACTCAGACAATGTGATTGATTGCCTGCTAAATCCCATGATTTTATGTCTGCTGCCTGACTGGATAACTTCCAAATCCACACAACTTTTCAGGATGGCTGTGAACACATTTGGATAGAGTACCCTTTCTAAGACATACATATTCAGAAATATTTGCCTGCAAATACTGAGTTACACAAACAGTCACAGCATTTCTCTTTCCAGTAACATTCTCATGAAAAATAATTATGGTCACATGGATAATTACAAAGGTCCCTGCCCATCAGAAGATTTAAACACATACATTTTTAAGAGCAGGTTAGATAAACACCCATCAGAGGTGGTCTAGATAATACATAGTCCTGCCACGAGTGCAGGGGATTGGACTAGATGACCTCTTGAGGTCCCTTCCAGTCTTACAATTCTATAACTCTATAACTCAAAGTTTGTGACTAGCCCCAGCTTAAAGTTACAAACCTACATACCAAAACATTTATGCACATAGTTAGTTTTACATATATGCTTGGGACTTAAACATGTACTTAATATATGCTGTCAGGGGTTGGCTGTTTGCTCTGGGCCAACAGTACTGCCTCGTGGCAGCATTCCGAGGTGCGGTGCCTAATGATGAGAGTCCAAAGGCCGAGTTCTCTGGCCATTACATCTTGAGGTAGTGTCACCCACTGGTGAGAGTCTAAAGACGGCTCCTCCAAGTGGCTACAGTTCTGGGGTTGCATCATCTACTGGCAAGAGTTCAAAGGCTGGCTTACATAATAGCAATAGCTCAGAGTAGAGTTGCCCACTGGCAAGTGGGACAGGGCGGGAAGGGACTAAGGGAACCCTGGGCTTGCCCTGCTCCACTGGGTTCCAAACCAAGGCCTTCTAAACCATAGACCTTATACAGGACTTAACGCTTGATAGCCCTAAATGCTAGGGTGACCAGGTGTCCCTATTTTATAGGGACAGTCCCGATATTTGGGGCATTTTCTTCTATAGGCATCTATTACCCTCCACCCCCTTTCCCAGTTTTTCACACTTGCCTTCTGGTCACCTTACTAACTGCACTCCTTGGATCACTTCCCACTGTTATCTCAGTCTCTCTGGCATCGTCAGGGGATGGACTTGGGAAGTCCTTCCTGTGTTCCCCTCTGTTCTGTCTCTGGGATCTCCTTCCCTGGCAACAGTGAGTTGTTTTCCTCTGTTCCCATGGTCAATGGGGTTCCAGTGGCTCTACGCAGCTCAAACTTGGCGGCTTTAGAATCCTGGTGGCTTCCCAGCAGGAGGCTGCTGTGTCCAATGGCTCTCCTCTGTCAGCCCAGATGGAGTTGAGCTGCTGCCTTTGGAATGCTCCTGCCACTGGGAGCATGCTCAGCAGATGTGAGAGGGCATGGCTTCCTGCATCCAGAGAAACTCCTTAACTCTTGCCTTGCTGGTCTGGAGTTGGTACACTACATCACACAACCTCCTCCTCAGACTAGGATTTAGTGGTAGTCCATCCTCCTTTTCCTCTCCCTCCCACCCATGAGAAGAAATCAGCATTCGCATGTGCCTTCCCTGTGCAGTGAAGTCATAAGGCTGCAGAGAGAGGTACCATTGCATAATCCAGGATTTGGTATCCTTCATTGAATTGAGTCAACAAAAGGGGTTGTGGGCCAAAACAATCCTGTAAGGTGTTCCCCAGTAGGTAGTATTCAAAGCCTCAACTGCCCACTTTATTGCTAGTGCCTCCTTTTCAATCATTGAATATATTGTTTTTTGAGGGAATGCCTTCTGGCTCAAGTACAGTTTCGGATGTTCCTTGCCATCCACCTCCTGGAACAACACAGCCCTGAGGCCCACCTAAGAAGCATCCATCTGGAGGACAAATAGTTTGTAAAACTCTGCTGGCAGAGAATGGATCCCTAGCTCATCTGGACCTTCAAAGCCTGGAAGGTTCTTTTACAATCTTCTGACCATTGCATCTTCTGTGGCCTTGTGCCTTTTATGAGATTGGGGGCAGGGGGCAGCTTTTGTGGTGTAATTGGGTATGAAGCAATCCAATCCAAGAAACTGTTGTATCTGATTTTTGGTTGAGGGGGCTGGGAAAGCCTGTGTGATTGGATCTTGTCCATGAGAGGGTGTACCTGTCACCATCCAACAGTGTACCTCAGGTAGGTCACCTTTCTTTGGCCCAAGAGGCATTTAGCTGGGATATCAGTTAATCTTGCTTTCCTGAGGGCTCAAAACACTGCAGTGAGATGGTGCAGGTGGTCCTTCCAGTATGTGCTGTAAACATATATATGTGGCTGTGTACTGGCCATGTGGTCATAATAATTGGTTCCTTTGTTGTTGGAAGGTGGCAGTGGCTCCATTCAGGCCAAAGGGCATGATCACAAACTGGTAGAGGCCATAGACTGAAGAAAAAGCTATCTTCTCCCTGGATACCCTTGTCAGGGGAATTTTCCAATATCCTTTCATTAGGTCTGGGGTGGCTATATATTCAGCATTCCCCAGCCTTTCTAGTTGCTTATCTATCTGGGGCATGGGGTTGGCATTGAAGTGAGAGAAAGCATTAAGTTTTCTAAAGATGATGCAGAACTTCATCAAGTCTTAGGTAGTAGGGTGATAGGGTCCTCCACACACACTGGGATTCTTCAACAATCCTAGGTCTAGCATCACTTTGAGTTCTTCATGGACCATCTTCCACATTTTCTTTGGCAAGGGTGCCCGCACCTTATGTCCCAGAGTTGTGGCTATGTGGTGGTGGGCCAAGTTTGTCTTCCCTGGGCATGTCAAGAATACCAGGGAAAGCCTGGGACAGTTGTGCCTGTTGATCTGGGATGAGTTTTGGCCCTACTGATATGAGAATAGGGTCTGGCGGAATCACCACTTTAGGTCCCAGTTCTGGTTCCAGGGAATATAGAGCTATCGACAAAACTTTCTGAGCTTTCCAGGCATTCAGGAGGTTGATGTGGTAAATCTGAATCTTTTTCTGATGCCCTCAGAGGGATGAACAGAACAGGTAATCATCAAGTGATCCATTCCCAGCTTCTGGCAAACAGAGGCTAGGGACTTCATCCCTGCTCATCCTGGCTAATGGCCATTGATAGACATATCCTCCATGAATTTATCTAGTTATTTTTTGAACCGTTTATAGTCTTGGCCTTCACAACTTCCTCTGGCAAAGAGTTCCACAGGTTGACTGTGCTTTGTGTGAAGAAATATATCCTCTTGTTTGTTTTAAATCTGCTGTCTATTAATTTCCTTCGGTGACCCGTAGTCTTTGTGTTATGAGAAGCAGTAAATAATACTTTCTTATTTACTTTCTCCACACCAGTCATGATTTTAGAGACATCTATCATATCCCCCCTTAGTTGTCTCTTATCCAAGCTGAAAAGTCCCACTTTTATTAATCTCTCCTCATACCGAAGCCATTTCATACTCCTAATAATTTTTGTTGCCCTTTTCTGAACTTTTTCCAGTTCAAAGATATCTTTTTTTTTTTTGAGATGGGAAGACTGCATCTGCACTCAATATTCAAAATATGGATGTACAATGTATTTATATAGAGGCAATGTTATTTTCTGTCTTATTATCTATCCCTTTCTTAGTGACTCCCAAAGTTCTGTTTGCTTTTTTGACTGCCGCTGCACATTGAATGGATGTTTTCAAAGAACTATCCATAATGACTCCAAAATCTCTTTCTTGAATGGTAACATCCAATTTAGGCCTCATCATTTTACATGTGTAGCTGGGATTATGTTTTCCAGTGTGCATTATTTTTCATTTATCAACATTGAATTTCATTTGCCATTTTGTTATCAAGTCATGCAGTTTTGAGAGACCCTTTTGTAGCTCTTTGCAGTCTGCCTGGGACTTAACTATCTTGAGTAATTTTTTTATCATGTGCAAATTTTGTCAGTTCACTGTTTACCCCTTTTTTCAGATTATGATGAGTATGTTGAATAGGACTGGTCCCAGTATAGATCCCTGGGGGACATCATTATTTACCTCTCTCCATTCTGAATATTGGTAATTTATTCCTACTCTTTGTTTCTTATATTTTAACCATTTAACAGTCCCAGGGCTGGGATTACCTCCTGCAGGATGGATCTGCTCCATGATCCTCATCCTTCACTTCTAGACTGGCATCCGTTGGGATTCTGGGTCTTACTTTTGGGGTCTCTGAGTTTAGGTGTCTTAATAAGTGTGACCATTTCTGACAGGGTCGACAACTAGTGGCATTTTACCCACTCCCTTCCTCCGTCTGGAAGAATTTGGATGAATTGTTCTAGCAGCCCAACTGTCTTGGCTACTTGCACCCCCATCAGCTTCTTGGAGTTGAGCTAATGTCAGCAGTGGTCCCAAAGATGGTGGGCTACCACCTGAGGTTAGGCTCCAGTTGGGTACTTCTCTTAAGGAAACCTGTTCTGGAATATCTCCAGGTTGATGCCTGGGGGGTCTAGAATGACCATCCTCACGTTTGTATAGTCCTGTGTGATCCAGATTGTGATATGCTATTTGTGCTAGGCTGGTTAAATACAGGGTTACCAAGTAGCCCAATGCTCTGGCAGCCAGCGTGCTTGTCTGAAGATGACTAAGAAACCCTTTGGGTCATCCTTGGGCCCCATCTTTGTATGGGTATAGGAAACTCGACAGGGAGATTGTCTCCTATCAGCCCTGGAATAGTGCTGGTAGATGTCCTATGCAGATGTAGGAGAGCTGCCCTCTGATGGACCAGTTGTTCTTGTTGCGTCTGGTATTTGGCAGCCAGTTTGCAAATAATCTGTCGCTGCTGTTCTTGTTGCTGGGTAAGCTGTTTTTGCTGTTGAGCAGTAATTGTTGTAGAAACCGTGCCTGTTCCTGTTGCTGCTGGGCCACCTGCTTCTGCTGACTCTCCAATATCCACTTCAGGAGCTTCTCTGTATATATGATTTCCACATCGTTTTGTCTTTGGGTATAGACCCTAGAACAGTGGTGGGCAGCCCACGGGCCACACGCAGGCTGTCAGGTTAATCCTCTGGCAGGCTGTGAGACAGTTTGTTTACATTGACCTTCCACAGGCATGGCCATCTGCAGCTCTCAGTGATCGGGGTTCGCTGTTCCCAGCCAATGGGAGCTGTGGAAAGTGGCACAGGCTAGCTGCCTCTGACCTAGAATAATCGGGTGCTGACTTGTTGAGGACTGTAGGCACTAACACCACACAAATACTAATATATCTCAAGGTTTTCATCACACATCCCTGCCTCTCTTGTTTGATGAATTGTCTTTGTGCTCAGAGGCTTTGCTCGTGATGTCAGAAAGGGTTGAGGAAATGCTTTACTTCTCTGAAAAGTCCAGCAAACATTTGTGCTCCCTACTAGAACCCTGCATGGGACTATTTTTAATCCCATTCCCATTTTGTCCCCGCAGCACCCATCCCGACTCGCTCCCACATGGTTTGTTGAATTTTTATTCTTCTCCCACTCTCATGGCATATCATGCCTCCTTTACTTCTGTGCAGCTGCTGGCAGCAGCGCTGTCTTCAGAGCTGGGTGGCTGGAGACCAGCAGCTGCTGGCCAAGGCGTTCATGTCATTTGCAGCATGGGAGGACTACATTTTAATCCTGCTCCTGTCCTGTCCTGCAATAGCCGCTCCCACTCTGACCCACTCCCCCATTATTTATTGAATTTATGTCCTGCTGCCATAATAGCAGGAGCAGAACAAAAATTCAACAAAGAATGTGGGAGTGAGTGGCAGTGGGTATCGCAAGGTGGGACAGGAGTAGGATTAAAAAAAGTGTCCAGGGCAGGACTCTAGTAGGCAGCATAAATATGTTTGCTGGACTTTTCTGGAGAAGTAAAGCACTTCCTCGACCTTTCCCCACATCACACGCAAAGCCTCTTAGCATGGGACAATAAATCAAGCAAGACAGGCAGAGATGTATGATCATAACCTTGACAAATATTACTAGTTCTGTTGTGCTAGTGCCTACAGTTCTTAACACGTCAGAACCCGATTATTCTGGCTCTACACAAATATGTACATAATATTCCAAGCCCCAGGAACGTAGAGACTCAAAGGAAAGACGTAACAAGAGCATGAGACATGGAGGTAAAGGGCATGTGTGAGCAGGAGGGGAGTGAAGGATAACATAATAACAAACAGGATAGCTATGTGTGCAATTCTTTGCCAAACATAAGCAATGGTCACAACTTGTCACCTACTTAAATGTTATCTGATGGTAGCTGTGTGCATACAACAGAAGCAGGGTCATACACAAGGTGGGACGCAGATGAATGCCGCCCCCACCCCCCATAATTGGCAGGAGCTGACAGAGCATCTCTGGCCCTAGGAGGGAGAGCAAGCTCCTTTGGTCCTTGGGCCCCAGCAGAGGTACAGAGGGTGCCCTTCCAAAAGCGGTGGAATTTAAATTCCTGCACATGTCCCTGAGTGGAAGTAAATTCTGAGGAGGGAACTGAGGGAGGATAAGGTGGTGGCTATATGGACAAAGCAAGCAGCACTGCAAATATGCACAAATACAATTTCTTTGTGTGAATGTGATGAGAAATTTTAATGGAAAATATGGTAAACTGACAAACCTTATTTTCATTGCTTTACATCTCTCTCTCTCTCTCTCTCTCTCTCTCTCCCTCTGTCAGAAATAAATTAAGGTGTTTTAAAATCTGAGGTTCATATGCATGACTAATATAATACTTGGTTTTTTTGGAAAAGAAGAAACAAACATTTAAAATGTCCTAAAATGTTTAGGTTGGATTAGCTTCTGTTGGTTCTCCCTCAACTGCTCTCATGCTCTTGAAAAAACCCAAAGTTATGTCTGTTTCTGGATAGCAAAAGCAAGTGCATACTAAAACACCCTGAAGGCATTCATATAAAACCATCCGCTTGCTGTTCATCACATTGAGCAGCGAGTAGAAAGATGAGATTCCTCGGTGAACACAGAACAAAAGGCAGAAACATAATCTCATCTTTTCTTCCTAAGCAGACACGCCTCTCGCACCTTTTCTTTGCGCTGGAATGAACTAGTTCCTGGTCAGGGACTGAGAGTTAAAGGTCTTTAAATACCCACTCCTTAAGTAGCTGGGCAAAAAGACAATATGGGGCATTCGGTTCACCAGTTCAAGACGCTGTTCTGGAAGAATTGGCTCTGCCGGCTGAGACAACCGGTAAGTTTTTGCAAATGCTTAGCACAGGGATTTGTTTTTTCTCCCCTGCATTTCTGTGGAAGCGAGTGTGTCTGTCCTTTCAACTCTTCCCTTTGCCTTAGAGAATAATAAGGATCAGCTGGCTGCAAAGGGTTCATGTTGTGCCTCTGGGCTCCTAATTATTTAAAAGAGGAGCAGAGCAGAACCTTGCATTTTACCAGTGAAATAGCTGAAAAATCAACACTTTCCAGGGTGCACATTCTAAAGGAAAGCTCTTAAATGCTTTTGAGGAGAGACAGAGAAGCCACATTGGATCATTGGGCAGCACTGGTGCTTGCGACACTTCTGGGGATGGAAATCACTTGTCCTTCAGTTTCAAAGTGCACATTGGCAATGAGCGAACACTGTTGTAACTGAGATCAGAATGTAGTCTACAAAGGGTATAAAACAAGACGTGTGGCAGTAGACTGCAAATATTAGCTAGAAATATTTTTCCTCCTTTTCCTCCCAATAAGCTCTGATTCATCTGATTAAACTAAAATAAGCAGAGAAAGCTGGCCGTGGCCTTGAAAAGATATAGAAAAACAAAATAATTCGCAGTTGAAGAGAGGAAATGCTCTTCTTTGCCCCGCCATGACTAATGTGCGATTGTCATTTTTCAAAGGTGGTAAAAGAAGGACTCTTCTGCTGATATTAGCATTTTCTATTAAAAATAGTGTCACTATAGTTGATAGTTTGGCATGTTTCTCTTGTCAGTGCTGATTTGGGGATTCGCAATGATGCATGTTGGCTGTTTTAAATAGGATCAGAGTGATAATTAAGTTAATATGCTGGTTTTCATTTCAGAAACTTTTAATGTAAATATGATCAGCAATCACCAGTCCCATTAAAAACCTTGGGATTTCAACTGATTTTTTTTAATGTGAAGGAACTTTCAACCTTATTGATAATTTCTTCCTTGACTTGCTTTCTTCCCCAAATGTTGTGACTCTGTTCTGGATCTCCCTAATTTAACCACGGCCTCCTTTGGTAGCTTTTCATCCTACCAACTTCCCCTCCTTGTTGGTATACTGCCCTCTGCTCATTCCTCTCCTCTCACTTCTTTAAACACTTTCTGTAGGTGATTTCATCCACCTCAATGATTTCAGCTAATATTTCTATGCAGATAACTCTTAAAACTACCTCTATAGCGCTGATTTCTTCAGTTTTGCTCTTCAGATGCTATCTAGTAATCTGGTAGCAGTCCTCAATGGGCCAAATTCATTTTGAGTATAACTCCACTGAAGTTACTACAGTTATACCAGGACTAGATTTATTAGATAGATGAAAAACAGAATGTCTCATTTTTCCCCTCAAGGACTCTTTTCTCACTAAGGAGAATTATCACTCATGCTGTCTCATCTCCCAACATCACTACCACATCAGATATTTAAATATCATGGTTATGAGCACAGTATAAAAACATATCTAATTGGGTGTCATCTTCAACTTCTCTCTGTTCTTTTCCCTCACGTCCAGAATCTCTTAAATCTTGTAGTGTCTTCTTCCATAATATCCTTTCTACTGAGCTGCTTGTCTTTGTCTTCATCATCTTTCCATACCTGCTGTGTCATGATTTTTTTGGATGCAACATGATAATGTCCCCATGCCATATCTTGATAGCATAAAATCATGATGTGAAACAAACTCTCAAAAAGAGCAACATTGCATGCAGTTCATTGATCACTACCAAATCCAGGCATGGTGTTTGGTTGTGTTTGGTCACCATGCAAGTCTTTCACATATTTAAATACACACAACAAGGTTTACCCAGGCGTAGAAGGTAAAGTAGATAGTTTACTTAGCTATCTCAGAGGACAGTTGTAAGGATCAGTTCATTAATGTATGTAATTATTCTGTTCTATATAGATCCATATACTGCATTCATTACCACAGTATCTGAGATCCTCAAATGGAAAACCTTAGGAAAGTGCAAAAAAGAAATTAGCATTCCAACCAATACCCACTTTTAGAATAATTGTCTTTTAGAATTATCAGTAGTTTCATGTTACTTTTAAGTCTTCTAGTGCCAGTAGAGTTCGTGGGTTGGTAGAGGGCAGTTGTAAAAATAATACAAATATATCGTCTGACTACCAGCTTCCATGGCATACTGTGAAATAATCAGACATTCAGACAAAATATGAACAATCTTATTTCATTGAGAGTTCAGTATAAATTAGACACTAACATACTAGTCCTGTGCATTCTACTAGGAGGTCTACCATATTTCCTGTGCAAAACAATTAGGTTTGGGGATAGTTAATCTCTTTAGACCCCTCTTTTTATGGCTTATAGTCAACGAGAGGCCTATTACATTTTTGCCCATGTTTTTCATGTTATTGCATTTGCTTGTTATTTATCTTCGCTTCAAAGGACTTAGTGCAGAGGCTCTCCACACGAGTATGTGAATTGTCTCTCTGGGGGATGGGAGACACAGTTCCAGTGCAGCTGCAATTACAGCTCTCAGGCTTCAGTAGAATCGGGGCCCTTGGAGCTCTCCCCATACGTGGTTTTAGGCCAGTGGATTGATAAAGTCATGTATCCAGCAGCCCCATGATCTCCCACCCCCTCACTTAAATCCAGTGCTTAAAGTGCAGCAGATTGAAAGGAGTCACAGATTCACAAGTCAAATTTCTACCACTCCAGCGGGGTCACTAACGCAGGCACATCACAGTTCTGCCTGGAGAAAACCCCTTCTGATATGGAGCTTTCTCAGCTTCCTGGGGCAGAGCAACCACTCAGAGCTGTTTCAGGATGCAGGCAGAGCTGGTCACACCAACACCTGCTCAGGAGCTGAAGCTGTTCTCACCGGAACAGAAGTGGGAGGAGGGAGCAGAAGGAGTCCAGCAGCTCAGGGCAGTTCTGCTCCTCCCTTCCCCTTCCCTTCTCTTCCCTTCCCTTCCCAAAACACCTGGCCTGGAAAGAGGGAGGTGGACCGTTCTGCAGCCTGTCTCCCCAGGCCTGGGAGAGGGAACCCTAGGATCTGCAGGAAGAATTACCATGGATCACTGCTTTGCACTATGTATTGGACGGGGTTGTGCAGTCCTGCTGTCCTTTCGGCATTCTCTGTACCATACACTAGGGGTACCATTACACAATAAGCTCTACTGCAGCACAGCTTCAGCCCTGCACTTATGCCACTGTAGTGCTATAATGTAGACACTTGCTACAGGAATGTAAGGAATTTTTCCATTGACATAGTAAATCTCACTCCTCCCCAGCTTGAGAGGCAGCAGCTAGGCCCATGGCAGAATTCTTCCATTGCCCTAGTGGTATCTACAGAGGGGCTTATGTCTATATGATTTTAGGGGCTTAAGTCTGTGTGATTTCTTCTCACTGCGGAGCAACGTTCACCTACGTTGACCTAAGTTTTAGGTGTAGACCAGGCTGAGACTGTCAATTTCTGTAGGGCATTCCACACCCATATGTAGGGTCAGAATTTGGTCCAAAATATGTAAATCACTGAATCCCATTGAGCCTAGATATCAATGAGTTTATGAAAGGTGCCAATATCAAGGGAGAGACCCCCATTTTCCCAGTCATAAGCCGTGTTTTCTGAAGAGTCTGGTAATATAATGGAGCTCAAAAATGGGTTTGTGCAGCACTGTACTTTAGCCTGGATGTCACCAAAATACAGATGGTGGCTCTTCATTGGGAAACTTTAAATCTTATAAAAACCTAAAGTCAGCAAGTCTCACCAAAAGACATCAGCTTAAAATTTTGCTTTGGAAAGGAGTTGCAAGTGTTGCCAGCTTGTTCAGGAACCCTGGGTGGAAATCCTGGGGGCTACTGAAGTCAATGTTAGTATCCCGAGCCTGTATTTAAAAGAGGCTGGGAATGTGTTACAGGGGATGGATCACTTGACGATTACCTGCTCTTTTCATTCCCTCTGGACACCTGGGATTGGCCACTGTTGGAAGGCAGGATACTGGGCTAGATGGACCTTTTGTCTGACCCAGTGTGGCTGTTCTTATGTTCAATGGGAGTTTTGCTATTGATGTCAGGAGGGCCAGGATTTCTCCCTTCTCCCTGGAAAAGCTCAGCTCTTTATATATTGTACTAATTTCAGTAGTAATCACTATGACAGAGAGGAATGTAACTGCAAAGAATAAGAAATATTTGTAAAATATTATTGCCAATATGAAAGACCAAGAAATAGCCAAAATCAGTTCATTTAAATGAAATAAATGATTTATCTTGGCCCCCATTGACTTCAATGGGCTTTTGATCAGGCCACGTATCGAGCCGCAAAGGAACTGAGACCTTGGTATTGATGGCCTACTAGGAAAGATGAATTCCAGAGGTTAAGAGTCTTCAGCTGAGAAAGCTCTACCACTTCTCAGCCCTGCCACTTCTGTGGCATTTAATACAGCACATTTTCAATATGTGGTATAGTCTAATAAAAGGATGATTGGAGGAAGGGAACGCCAGTATTTTTACACCTTTTTTTTAATGTATTTGGGTAAACTAATGTTAAACTTTGGAGTTAAAAGCCTCCCTAAGTGTGGCATTTAAGAATAAATAGCAGTTGGAATTGCTGGGAAATGTGGTTCTTCCTTGTTTTTGTCAGAGGACAATTTAACTTAGTATAATTCATGGCTTTCTATTGTTGCAAAGGAATAGAACTGATCTGTATAATTTCCTTAAAACCATTACTATAAAGGACAAGGGCAGCTCACAGTATTATTATGCTATACCTCAGTTTTAGTAATAGAATATTGTGATTTTTTTAAGGTCACTTATGTTGTCCCCCAGAAGGTTCCAATCACATTTGTTCCTTCCCTTCACAGTGGCCTTTATGATGATGATAAGATCTTAATTCTATCCCATTGTGCCCTCTAATGCAAACGCATATTTCTCACCAAGGCATTTAATCCCCTGTGGTTTGCCCTTGAAATTTCATCCTGGTGGGTGGGATCTGGGCTCCACTGAAGTCAATGGCAAAATTCCAGTTGACTTCTACGGGCCAAGATTTCACTCCATATCATGAAATGTACACTCAGGGCCAGATCCTTTAGACTGGTCCTTATGGGCTTAATGCAGCTTGGGTATGAATGGGCGTGAAGATTAGTTTCAACCACTTCCACACCTTTGCAATCCAGTGGATGCTGGGGGCTAGCCTGGTCCTCAGGCATAACTTAGAGTCTCAGGACTTCACCAAGTTGTAATCACCATGCATCCTATGGTGGAGGCTGAAAGATAGAGTTCCCCGGAATTGGTTACAGCAACTCCACACTTTCTAGGTATTCCTTTATACCTGTTTTTTGCCTTGTGTATGTCACTGGAACAACACAAAAGATGCCGAACTGGGCTGAGACTCTGGTGCACAGGGCTCACTGCCTTGAGTTCAGATTTGGTGCAGTTGACTTTGTAGCTACCATCCAATTGGCTTCTTAATTATTTATACACAGATGTAGCACAAGTGGTGACAAGATAAGAAGACAAAGAGAATCCCTGCAACCTAGGAACTTATTGTTTAAAGATAGATCAGGGTGAATCAGTGGATAGGGAAACTGGATTAGGAGTTAGATACTTGACTTCTTTTCCTGGCTCTCCCGCAGACTCAACATGTGTGATCTTGGACAAGTTACTTAATCCTAGCTGTGCCTTGGTTTTCCCACCTATAAAATTGGGCTAATCATAATGAATACCCCCTCTATCAACCTCTTTGAGATGTATGGCTAAAAACATGATGTAAATGGCAAGTATTATTTTTAATTATTGTAATTATGAATTACATGGCTAGCCAAACAAGAAGAGATACAGATGAATGTATTTTGGGAGTCCATAATGAACAGTGATTTTTAATATAGTAGATCCTAGAACCCCATCCAACAATGGAGCCCATTATGCTAGGTGTGGTGCATACATATAGTAAGAGATGTCCCTGCCTCAAAGACTTTACAATCTAAATGAGCAAAAAATGGGTGGGAGATGGAAAGTAGCATTATCCCATTTAACAGATGACAAACTGTGACACAGAAAGAAACTTGTCCAAAGTCATATAGGAATTCTATAGCAGAGATAGGACCCAATCCCAAATCTCCTGACTCCCAGTCCAGTGCTTTAACCATCAACTATTAACAAACAACTACATTTTAAGTTTGATGGGGACTCCTCTGGAAACACATTAGAGGAAAATAGTCCATTCACTCAGATATAGGTCAATCAGCGAGGGGATATGAGAGCTGTGTGTTCATTAAAAAAAGGTCTCCATGCTCAAACTTTTGGTGTGACGGAATGTCTTCAGTACTGCTAGAGAAAGGGCAGCAGTTCATGTTAAGGACATTCATAACCCACAATAAAACGGCAGCAGAGCTAGGCATTTATTTTCCCCAGGAATTAGACCTAATCTAGTTGCTCTGAAAGCAGCATAACCTTCTCTACAGAATTAGCAGTGTTTTTTTGTGATAGATATGGCCGTTATCTCAGTTCATTAGACTGAAATAGAAAGGTCTGGCCTGGCACATGTTCTGTGTGTGCAGATACCGTCACCCGTCTCAGACTGCTTTGAGGGTCTGGCATGGGCAGGGGTCTCCCCATGTGGAGAGCACTGCTGAATCAGGGCCTATGCTAGGGCTGCCAACTTTCTACTCACACAAAACCGAATGCCCTTGCCCTGCCCCTGTTCTGCCCCTCCTCCAAGGCCCCACCCCCACTCACTCCAGCCTCCGCTCCCT